>CM067221.1:35016827-35676601 GCA_034190945.1 Octodonta nipae | reverse complement strand
CCTGTGTCTCGTATATCTACAGAGACATCATCACCGAATTCTTTCTTTAAATAACCATAATAGAAATCATATACTGTTGTTTTAGCCAAGTCCAAAACAGCCATGCCTACGTACATGGGTTATTAAAGAGGATTTCCAACTTTGCGAGCTCAACTGCAACTAAATTTTCATGAAGATTGTGCAAGACTTGAATTCTGGTTTGGATATCATTGCCTCTAAGCCGTATCTACCCTGCCATTTGGAAATCAGTCGAACATTGGCCCGTTTTCGTAAATTTTCTAAACATTTTCCAAATACGGCATTATTCATTAATTTGAATAGATTCTTTTCAAATTCAGTCTTCGCTTGACTCCTTAACCTGGTGTTTAAGTCTATGTATGACTTAAGCCAAGGTGATTGGTTAAATTGAGAGCACGATGAATTTTCGTGAGCTTAAGACCATATTGCAATGCCTGTTTTAAATTTCTATAATGAATGACGTATTATGTTTATCATATAACGTAGCCAGTAGTTTTCTGTTTTGGAACCGGGGGGAGTTATATGTTGCGGGCAGAATGGCAACTCATTGTGCTCATCATGCAAATGCTTGGGATACTCCAGATCAACTTCCAAAAAAATAACCAATGTCTGAATCATCGGGAATTTGAGTGACATCGATGTTAGTGTCAACCCATTCGAACCCTCCATATGGTAAATATTGAGACATTGCGAACCCATATTGGTTATTGCAGTCGTAATATTTTAAGGTCACTGTAGGCTTAGTAGGGTCATAAGCTTTCATATATCTATTATTAGCAACACATCGTCTCTTTGAACATTGTGATAATCCCCCTCGGATTCCTTTTTCAACAAATAATAATTGCTCAATGTCTGTAAGAAGCTCCAATTCCTGTCTGGTCTTGAAAAGCATACAATCCATGTATAACCAGGTAATGTGAAATAATGACCTGGATCTAGACCATAACTTTCAAGGCTACTGTTTCGAAACTTTTCAAAAACATCAGCCAGCAACATAATATCAGTCTTCATATATAAATCAGTGTACTCACCCAAGTTTTTGATTCCAAACTCAGTCCACACCCGTCTTGCATGAGCGTATGTTCATCGGTGATGCCAGTATCTTCCAGTTTGTTATAAAATTTATCCTGACTTGGTAAAGATTCATCCGAAAATTTTTCAAAACAGTCAAGATAATCATAGCAGAATACCCCCTTTTAGTTAATAAAGTGAATTGATTGTCATGTAAACCGGAAAATTGTGAACGTAGTTCAGGAAACTGTGGTAATGAGGAGGCAAGAGTGTCAAGTGATGCAGCAAGAAATCTAAATGAATCGATGAATCGGAATTAATTAATGAGTCGTTGAAATGTTTGGTGAATGAGATGTACTTTTCCTTAGTAATAGGAAGTATATCAATCTTTCCTTCAGCACACTGCGCAATTTGATCGATAATGAAGTGGCTATCGTATCCTGACAAGTTGTGAAAAACAACGGGTACTATATGCGTGTCCTGATAATTAATATTACAAGATTCATGGGCTGGACCACGATAGTTTGATTTTCTGCTATCACTATTATTAAATCCAGAGGCAAGATGGAAATGGTCACGCACTTTCATGTCTTCAGGAGTGAACGGTTTCTCGCAGATATGACAAAGAGTGGCTATATCATACTGGTGCTGCTCTTCATGTGAAAGTGGATCGATGTCGTACGGACAGAGGAAAATGGTGTTTAGATCTTCTGATAACTGTAGCATTTCTTTAGCAAACCAGTCTATGCAGGATGATCCTCTATAGGAACGGTAGAAAGATAATGAATCGTCATAAAAACACTTCAGGTAATATCCTATAGCTGAAGGGATGTGTTCTTGATATTTGGTTTTATCATTGATAGGCTTCAGAACACTTTCCAAATCAGCATAAATAATGAAGGGAGATCTCTCTTTGTTTTTAAAGTTTCTAAACTTTAAAATCTTGTTGGTATCGTCTGGCAATCTCATCCTACATTTGTTCAGCATACTACAGTCCTCCATATGAATATTAAGTTTGTCTTCGGAACAAAAATAATGCAGACAGCGGTCACAAAAGTATTTTTTATGCTTGTCTTTGCTGAGTTGAGAAGATACCAGTCTGGACAAATCTTTGATCCATAGAAAATGATAATTTACAGGAGTTGAATCATCTTTATCGTATCGGTCCTGAATCAGCAGAAGGTTTACATGACGATCCCGTTTATCTCTAGTGAAATATGTTGGTAGTACTATAAATTTTTTAGACTTCTTCAGTATGTATACATTGACTGAGATGTTGTTTTGTTTCTCAAATCGTGGGATTTGTGGTGTCGTCATCGGAAATTGGATGCCTTTGAGCTTCAACACCTGTGAGTAGTGTGGGTATTTGGAAAGGCGATGGGGATTTTCTTCAGTAGGAAATAAAGCTGAAACAATACTCCAAGCAAAGCAGGCATTATCTTCGTTCTTAACATTGATGCATGAATGCTTCCTCTTTATTTCACCAGGTAGATCAACATAAGATGACCCAAGTTGGGGAGTACTTGTTAATGTTTACACCCAAATTATGGATTCTCACTAAAGCCCAACCACTTGAACCTTCTGAAAATTGATCAACATCTTTCATAAACGGTTGTACTACACATTCCTCCACCATTCATTTAAATCGGTATCTCTCAGTATAGAAGCATTCGATGTGTTGAAATACTTGATTTCAGAGACCACTTGTTCTGCCTTAGACATCTCAAATTCAGCGGCAAATACTGTATTCACTTTCACGGCCTCTTCATACTTCAAAACATTCTGGATACGCCTCATGAAAAGTGATTTGCAGTCGGAGAAAAAAGTTTGAATATCCTTATGCTTGAGATTTGCTATCACTCCAGTCCTAACACGCCTCTTAAATGCAGATATACAGTCAAACCATCGCACTCTGTCACTAGTCCATTCTCTACGCGATGACCCAACTCAGATCCTTTCTTTTGCAAATATTTTATTTGGGTTCGGAAAGTCTTAATGTTGGCTAACGTTGCCTGGAGGTTCTGTTTTTCACCCACTGTTGTCGCTCTCTTTATCTGATGATGAAGATGTCGGATTGCCTTGGTACATTGCCTAAGTCCATCCTCCGCGGTGGATCCATCAAATTTCTCACGCAGATTCACCAATAGAGCAGTTACTGCAAAGAGAATACTCTTCACCAGTGCAGAGAGAACCATGGTTTCTATAGAGATTTAAATTAACTAATAAACTTTGAAATCACTGTTTTAGTTAATATGCACTACAAGCACGTCTTGACTCACTGAGTGAAAACTCAAAGACTAATGTATTCTCTAGTATGAAAAACTACTTTTATAGTCATATATCATCATCATTCACCTGAGGGTATGTTCCGAATTATGAGTGAGTTCAGAAACTACTATCATAATTTAATATATTAAGCCTGCAAATGAAATAATGTCCGATGCCGAATAAGTATATACTATATAATCCTTGAAATATACTTCCTGAACACGATCCAACCCCAACAAATAAAAATAAATTAACAAAAATTTGGAAATAGAACATTGAGTTGAAAGCCAGACAAAGTGGTTGATTCATAAAACAAACTACAAATGTATGATATAACCTGTAATAATTCCATAATTTTTGAACGACAGGCACAAAATATTGGAAGCTAATTAACAAAAATTTGGAAATAGAACATTGAATTGAAAAGCAGTCAGAAAATACTTGATTCGATAACAAACTGCAAAATTTACGCTAACATTTTTTGAAAAGCAGCCACAAAATACTAGAAGCAAATTAACAAAAAATGAAATTAAGTAAATACTCACATAAAGTTTTTTAGAACAACACAAATAGAATCACTAGATACACTTAAAAAGCAATCTCTTTGAAAGTCGAATTAACAGTGAATTTAACACAACACAATCATACTAGATACACTTAAGATGTGATCACTTTTGTAGTCGAATTAACAATGAAATAAAAATTCGCGAATTATTTTATTTATCAGCATCGAACTACGTCATTTGCGAATAACGAAATTGCTGTTAGTTCTAGAACAACTAATTAATGCTTATCATATGGGAACTTCATGCAAAAGTTTATTGCTGCAAACAACATGATAACCTTATCAAACCACAGCTTCCTGTAAATTTATTTAGCTCAGTTTCAATTAGCGTAAACAAGATATGACAGTTTCCTTTCACTGCGGTCATCATTTCCAGGTTGTGGTTTTGATATCTAAAATACCAGATATAATGTGAATTTATTATCAGGAAATTTCCGGTTTGTGTTTTGATATCTAAATTACCAGATATAATGTGAATTTATTATCAGGATTTTTAAATAATCACGGATTCATGATTTATATTATTTTTCGATTTTATTAACATTACATTTAAATAAATACAGATTTATGATTTGAGAATTTATTATCAGGAATTTTTAAATACATTTATGATTTTATTGGCATGAATTTTTAAATAAATTACAGATTTTTATTCATCCCTCAAGACGTAAAAAATTCCTGGTTCTACCACGAGTAAACTAATCGCATCTGGGAGCCTTCTATTGCTGGGCGCTGAGTTCTAGCTCCTCCACGGGCGAACTAAGCCTCTATGAAATCAGTACGACCGCCCATACCTGCACGTTTTATCTGTTTCGGTGGCTTCCAAACGGATATTTAGCTTTTCCGGTAATAGCTATGATATCAATAAAATTTACGCTGGTATCTCTACCATATCAACTTTAATAGTACACATTATCGTTGACGGATTGCAGTTTCAAGGGTCTCTGGGTCTTTATCTGCTAATATTTACAAGCCGCTACAGATGATTTAGAAGCGTACCGAAGAGTGTTGGTGATGACATCAGCACGCCAGAATGCAGCAGGGCATTTGAAAGCTTCAAGTCTGTATGCTATGCCATTTTTCCACCTTTAACCCAGAAGCAATGTTTTACGGAACCGGGGAACTTAACAAGTCAATGGTGTACTTGGATGATTCCAACGAATTAGTTGAACTGATGATTAAGTTCTAGGAAGCAGGTAATACCTCTCACGACAACGAAATAATTGTCATTTTAAATTAACTAAGGAAACTAATATTATACAAGATTTCTATAGAAAAATGTTTTTATATATTAACACTTATTAACAAAGTTATCAGTTACGCAATGAGGCTTAACAAATTTGACAATACCTCCCATCAGCCAGCATTCCACATAGCCTATCTTTTATGACAGTGCCGTTTTCCTTTACCGCAGAGGGAAACATTGATGCTGAGAAACTGAAAATTACTAATGTTGAAGTACCGACGAATGCCATGGATGCCGCCAACAAGCAGTACGTTGATAAGAAAATAGCAAACGGACTGCAACAACTACATAGTGATTTTCCCATAGCTTTCAGCAACTACACTGATGAAATTCAGCAAACCTTATCTTTGTTTAAGCAAAACCAAAGGCTAGCGAGGAACGTGGAACCCAAAACTTGGCTGCAATGAATTCTCGTATGTTTAAAACCGAACAAGCTTGGAAACCCAACTACAAAATATATCGCTTCTCATTTCAAAATTTAATACAATTGAAGCTCAGTTGGAATCTGCTCGGAAAGAATATAAGGAAACCATCACAAAATTTGAAGCCTGTTTTAATGACAACCTTATATCTCAGCAAAAACATATAAATGATCTGGAACTTTCTATGAAACAAGCTTCTAAAGGTGTTGATGCAGCAGAAGTATTAAATATTGTTCGAAAAGATAGGGCTATAGATCTTTCTGATCTAACTGAACTTAGAGACAAGATTACAAAAGTAGTGCCTGACCTATACGGAAATATGCAAAAACTACATGATCATATTGCAAATCAAATGTTCGAACAAAATCAAAAACTTGAAGCAATCGCAGACAGTATTGCCGAAATTAATTACGTCACTAATAAGTTGTCTACTGCCTTAAGTAGTTATTTGTTAGCAACATGGTAGTGTCATATTTAATAGGAAAATTATCATGGAAACTTTGGCCATTAAAAACAATTGTTTACTTTTAGTCAGTAAATGTAATGTCTCTTATGGTGAAACACTCTAAGGAAAAGATCTTGGTTGTTAATGAAATGTGTGAGAAGACATCATGGGGTTTGATGAAGAGTCTGAATTGAATAAATGCATATAAATTAAATGATTAGATTTTATTTCATCAGTTCAATATCATGGAGTGTCACGATTATTATCAGATATATGAAAATCTAATCGATTTTTACTTTTGAAAACTGGCTGTCGGATTTCTCTCCTGAAAAGTTAGCCAAAGCGTGAATCATTTACCAACAAGAAGCTGTGAGTCACAAAGAGGACGTTGTCATATGTCCGTTTTGTGAAACTGGAGGACACAGCTGGGAAGATAGTGACGATCCTTTGGCTGATCATTTAGACTGGAATTCGTATTGTCGCTTCTTTGATATACATGACACTTACCATATAAATAGACCAATCATTTACGAAAACATGGCAACGGTTGGCAGCAGGCTTGCGACTTTTAAAGACTGACCCATCTGAGATTGAGACAAAAGCCTGAACAGATTGCGAATGCTGGATTCTTTTACACTGGTTATGGCGACCACATAGCCTGCTATTGCTGGGGTACAGAACTTAGGAATCTCTTACGTTACGATAATATCGAAAAGCTTCATGCAAAGGCGTTTGAGCAGTGTTTGCTCCTTAAAACATGTACGCCTCACTGACTCCAACACATAAAATTTGCTTAAGTAATGGCTATTGCATTATAGACACTTGGCGAGCTGCTTAGATTATTCTATTAAATTAGATCACTGTTGCTTATGTAGAACAGCTATAGCTGGTTATTTAAAAATATATGTATGCTAAAAATAAAAATGTTTGAACATATTTTCTTTTATTTAAACATATAATACTTACTGTACAATAACAACAGTAACACCTATTGCTACGATAAATACATAAACTGTTTTATTCTGGGTTGGTAGTTTGTTGGGCATCGTTATAATCAACCAGGTTGAATTATTCCATTACTCAAGATAATGAAACTGATTTCTCAACCTATAGCGAGCCATTTTAAGTTCCCAAGTCAGAGCGTTACCTATGGGATATGAGCCATTTCTTTAACAAGTTGGGCATTAGGTTTTTGCTACAGCCCTTATAGTTGCATGGAAAGACTTCCGCTGCCTACGTATGAGGTACCATTCACTCTTACTAAGAGTCATTCATCTCTGTTTTATGGTTAATGGACTTGGGAGCTACTCGATTGAGTACATCATTCCTCAAGCGTGAATGTGTGTTACAACTCTGAAATACAGTGTTATTTAAGTGACTACTGATAGAAATTTCTATATGTAAGCTAATTTTTATTCATCCATTTGTCCATGATTTAAATCAAACCCAATTTTTGATTGCTTCAGCAAAGTTCGAAAACAACCAACATTGTTTTGTAATTTTTTCAAAGTTCCCACACATACATTTCCATGACGAATAGCTCAATTAAAAAATCTCAGATGTCGCTAAGCCACGTTGGTATCTCAGCATAGGAAACAGAGTTATCCAACTCGACTGTTTACATTTTTCAAAATAGATCTGTACCAATTTTATTAGTCAACATTTTTGAAAAATCTCTGCCACTGTATTATTTGTTGATTTATTGCTTTTGTTTGCTAACAATTCTAAATATAAATTAACGTTTAATTTTTTTTAAATATTTTGCTTATACGTATAGGATCATTTATTCACTATAGTATAGGCAATTTGTTACTGCATCCGACTTATGACGTCGCCAATAATCGCTGTTGAATTATTTGGTTTTCCAGCAAAATAGAAATGCTGATAAATCATAAGTTTTGTAAAAACCACAACATCCACATTCCTACCTACATTGGGAGTGGACTATTCAAAATTTAGTTGATTAGGTATTTCAGTTATGCTTACCAATTTTTAAAAATATTGATATTACTCTTGCAAGGAATTCAAATAAACAAGTGAAATATTTATTTGTAATTAAAATTATTGCTGAAATTATATTACTCTATTCTTCGTAGAACCAGAAGAGGTATCTATATTTAACACTTTGTTGAATGATCACTCTTCTCCGTCCTCTGTTATACAATACTCATACTTCTCCATAAATAACGATTATTATAGCCTCTATATTCAGCAAATTAAAATTCTTTAAAGTCACTGTAAAATTAATAGATGTCAGTTTATCTTTTGGTATAGGATTTGTTATTCATGTTGAAGAACACCTTCATAATTTTTAAACTTCACCATTACTGCATCATATTTCCCCAAAAAATTGGAAAACTTATAGTGTGCTATCAGAGAGTAATTCTTCTCTGGTAGTTGCTTTAGCAGAATTAAACCACGTTGAAAGACATCTTTTTCAGTAATAAGATGTATGTCATTATTTCTCTCCCATTTCAACCAAGATAATAAAATCTAAAGATAGCTGTCGCCTCCTATTTATTAGCACATTTTTTAATTAACCAACTATCACCTCTACAGTTTGATTTCTAAAAACACCTCACAATCTAAACATCAATTTTTTTAAGTCATTTTTGCAAACGAAAATTAAGATTTTCCTAAATAAATATTTTAACCTTTCTATAAAAATATGAAGTAAATTATTTGTTTTTGTAGGGTGTATCTAAATTGATTTAATGCTTCTACTTGATTATTTCTCTGATTCTACTAGCTTATTACTAATTATATATAAACTAAATATAAGTCCAAAAACCATTGATCACTGTATTATAAAGCCAAACAACTATCGCTTCTACAGGTTTGATTTCTAAAAACACCTCAAATCTAAAGACTCCAACAACAATTTTTTTAAGCCAAGCAGCGAAAATGAAGGTTTTCCTGTATACATATTTTTTAACATTTACCTATAAAATATACTATAATAATTACTTCGAAGACATGTGTTTTGCAGGATCTAACTAATTAATTTTATGCTTGTACTTGATTATTTCTTTGTTCTATTCTTTTACTTATATATTTCAATTGAACACTACATCTAGAGAAATTTCTATCAGTAGTCACTTAAAATACACTGTATTTTCAGAGTTTTGTAAACACATTCACGCGTTTATTGACAAACCATTTAAAAAAATCTTGCTTCGTCAGAAAAATAATTTTTTAAAAAATTGTTGGCCGCTATTTTTTCAACAAAATGGAGCACCTGAAATATTTATTTGTAATTAAAATTATTGCTGAAATTATATTACTCTATTCTTCGTAGAACCAGAAGAGGTATCTATATTTAACACTTTGTTGAATGATCACTCTTCTCCGTCCTCTGTTATACAATACTCATACTTCTCCATAAATAACGATTATTATAGCCTCTATATTCAGCAAATTAATAAATTCTTTAAAGTCACTGTAAAATTAATAGATGTCAGTTTATCTTTTGGTAATAGGATTTGTTATTCATGTTGAAGAACACCTTCATAATTGTTTAACTTCACCATTACTGCATCATATTTCCAAAAATTGGAAAACTTATAGTGTGCTATCAGAGAGTAATTCTTCTCTGGTAGTTGCTTTAGCAGAATTAAACCACGTTGAAAGACATCTTTTTCAGTAATAAGATGTATGTTCATTATTTCTCTCCCATTTCAACCAGATAATAAAATCTAAAGATAGCTGTCGCCTCCTATTTATTAGCAACATTTTTTAATTAAACCAACTATCACCTCTACAGGTTTGATTTCTAAAAAACACCTCAATCTAAACATCAATTTTTTTAGTCATTTTATGCAAACGAAAATTAAGATTTTCCTAAATAAATATTTTTAACCTTTCTATAAAAATATGAAGTAAATTATTTGTTTTTGTAGGGTGTATCTAAATTGATTTAATGCTTCTACTTGATTATTTCTCTGATTCTACTAGCTTATTACTAATTATATATAAACTAAATATTAAGTCCAAAAACCATCTGATCACTGTATTATAAAGCCAAACAACTATCGCTTCTACAGGTTTGATTTCTAAAAACACCTCAAATCTAAAGACTCCAACAACAATTTTTTTAAGCCAAGCAAGCGAAAATGAAGGTTTTCCTGTATACATATTTTTAACATTTACCTATAAAATATACTATAATAAATTACTTCGAAGACATGTGTTTTTGCAGGATCTAACTAAATTAATTTTATGCTTGTACTTGATTATTTCTTTGATTCTATTCTTTTACTTATATATTTCAAATTGAACACTGCTAATAATTTCGATTCAATTACTATCAAAAAAATAATATTCAATTTACCCCGTCTAAACGTTTTCGCGTAAAGATAAATAAATTCCACTGCATTGTTAACCGCAACTTCTTCCGGGTGATATATTATTAATAACTAAACGAATTACATTTTATTTTCCCATGTATATATGCAAAGTAAATTATTTGAGAATTGGATGGTATTATTCTCGGGTATTTTATCGCAATATGGTGTTTCAGTATGAAAAATAAAATATTTTAATCAGTTATTAAGTAAATTAATTGGAGAATTATATTTGGATAATGTTTAATTCTCGAGTATTTTTTTATGCAATTATTGGTGGTGTTTCAGTGTGTAAAATAGTGAACTGGTTGATAAATATTATTCGTAGAGGATCTGTGTTGGAAAAAATATATGGGTATGTATACGAACATTTTATATATATATATATATTTATTTCATTGCTATTGTTCATTCAACATTGAATCATTTGTACATTACATATTTATGCCATAACATCAAATTTTTATTGGATTTTCTTGGCTGTTTCTCTTAGAAAAAGTTTATGGCTAAGTACTGAAATTAATTTTATTACCAAAGTTTTTGAGTACCTGTCTTAGAAACAAGTTTATAACTATATACTGAAATTAGTTTTGAAGTTAAAGCTATAAGTACCTGTCTTAGATTTGTTTGGCCCGACTCTGCCTTAGAACAAATTATATAAAGGATCTTTATAGCAGTCATCACATTGCCAACTATCGAACCCTTTGCCTACATTCGTCACTAAGTATAGTAATTAGTTTTAATACTAAAGTTTTTGAGTTCCTGTCTTAGAAAAGATTTGTTTGAATGAGCTATTTAGATTTAGCTGTTTCAAGAATAGAATTACTTTGTACATTTTACTCTCATATCAATAATTCCTTGGGGGAAACACATTCCGTGATATATGATGATGAACCATCAGTGTGTTCGAATCCCTGTGATGTCTTTTTTTCCGCTACCGTTGGTTTTTTGTTTTGGTTGTGACTGTGTCTAATACCGTTCTCCAGCAACAAATTCTCAGCTTTTCCTCTTGCAAGAAATAAAATTGCTTTTAGTTTGTAGGAATAATAAATATAACAGCCTTTCGTTCCAACTTTTTATAGAGCAACACTTGCAACAAATATTAATTTTTTTCTGTATATTGGCTTGTATGATGAGATACAACCAGCAGTGTGTTCGAATTTCAACATGTCGATTTAAGAAACCTGTAATAACTTATGCAGGTTTGTCAAGCGTTACATCCTATTATTTTTCGAAAGTTCTAGGTCTCTGAGGAAGCAAATTGTTGCTACATTTCATATGCATTCTTTGTTATATCTTTTTTGATATAAACGCTTTGATGAGCCTATGGTGATGACGTAACTTTTTCTAGCATTTATAAGGACCTGTTAGATATAAGTAAACATTTGCGACCTCATTACACTTTCTGATTTCCTCTTCTCTACTTTTTGCAACGGATTTGTTTCAAACCATTTATAGCAACAGTTTCTAGCATTTGTAGTGACTTTGTTTAACCTCACCAGTCATTTCTACGGTTCCTGTCGTTTCTATGGCCCTAGCCTTTGTAACGGTTTCAAACATTTCTACCCTTTGTAGCGGCTCCCACCATTTCTAGTATTTCTAGTGGCATAAAAACACTCCCCAAATATGAAACGGAATCCTACTTTGGATACTTTTAAATCGGGACATATCTATTCTTTACAAGCTTATAAGTTACATATACTGATGGTTAGCAGGTGGTCAGCCAATGAGAGTGCAGCTTATGATGTCATGACCGGAAGGCCCTGTTTACAGGGCGTTCTTATCAGATTTCCGATCTCTTTCTTTAATAAATGAAGCTAGAGAGAGAGAGAGAGAGAGATAATAATGTTCTAATCAACCATTCTACCAGTCGTTTCTACAGTAGTTTCTACGGGCCATTTCTAGCTTTTGTAGCGGCTCCAACCAGCCATTTTTAAGTTTCTAGTCGTTTCTAACTTTTGTAGAGGTTCCAACCATTTCCAGCAGCGATTTATTCTGTCCCCGTCGTTTCTATGGGCCGTTTCTAGCTTTTGTAGTGGCTCTAACCATTTCTAGCAGCGATTTCTACTGTCCCAGTCGTTTCTACTGATCCAGTAGTTTTACGAGCCGTTTCTAGTTTTTGTAGCGGCTTCAACCATTTCCAACGGTTCCAGTCGTTTCTACAGTCGTTTCTAAGGGTTCTTTTTCATGTTTCTACCATTTGCAATGGATCCAGCCATTTCTACGGTTCGTTCCTGGCATTTTCTTCAACGATTTATCAATTTATACTATTTGCAGCCATTTCTAGCTTTTCCATTTCAGATATTCCTGTTTCCATCATCCTACCATTTTAAGACCCTAATCCCATTCAATAAGTTTTCAGCTAATAAGGGTTCGATTCGCAACAATTTGCTCAACATTCCAACTTTTTATCATTCCAACAATGCTGCTGACTACCCTCCATTCTTCAGCTATTGCCATTCTCGTTTCTGGCATTCCTGTTTCTACCATTCCTCTGTAATTTCTATCATTACCCCATTTGTAGCGTCCCTGTTCCAAAGAATATCCACAGTATTCCCAACGGTATTAATTTTTTATAAATTTCCCAATTAGCAAAGTGAAGTTCTATCACACCCTCTTTTTTCGATAACACATTTTCGTGTTACAAATCCTATGAACGGCCAACGGTTCAAAATCAGACACATTTTTTCTAATTTATTTTTTACAATCACCAACACATATTATCTTTTCAATGCAGGCAAACCGCATCTACTTATCGTTCTGAACAACCAGCGATATTTTATAATATAATTTCCTTGTTTTTGCGTTTAACACTATAATTGCATTGTTTCTTACAAATTATTTAATTTTTATATCATACTGTGCGTATCTATAACATCCGGTCGCTGTGGTTTTGGAATTCCATTATTTTTGTTATTGCCTTCGCAGAAATATATTTTAATATCATGACAAAATATTTGCTTGGTTATCTAATATGCTATTTTCAAACATTATTTTTGGATAAATTGCCGAATTATCTATATTAAGAAATCTAACGCCCGGACTAGGCGTCCTCGTGGCCCTGGTTTATCCGACGAAAGCAGAGACTCGAACGAGCTGCCGCTCTCGCGCATATGATAATTTATTTCGTTGTTCAAACGTTTCGTTCATCACATATGTTCTTAAGATGTGTTTCGCCACTCGCGGCCAAAGCACCGGGCTGTGATACACCCCTGCGACAAGCACCCGACAAGAGCCAGTCCTTTTCCCTAATGACGTCACGCAACCCCGACGGAAGCAGCCGAAAGCCAGCGAATTCCCTACGCAACGCATACCACCGCGTTACGCCAGCCACCGCGGCCCCGCGTACCCCCGACGTACGACCGCCCCCCGTTCCCAACCGACATAGCGCCCCCGACCCGACGCCCGCCGAGCCTCCCGAAGGAGCCGCGAGCAGACCACCCCCAACTGAAGTGGGAGTGGAGGGGGTAAATTTGGTTCAATTTCGTGGTTTTGGGACCTTAGAATCTCTTATGGGAATTTACATGTATTTTTGGTCGATTTTGTTCCAGAACCTGTATAGCTTATCTACTTGCGCAATTTTCTTAATTTTTCTCTTCATAAGAGCTTTCTACAAAGTATAGAAAACTTTAAAAAAGTTGAATGAAAGCGGAAAGTCGTTCTCAAGGAATCGCATGACCAAAGGAAATAGACCTTTACATAATTGAAATAAAATTTTGCGCATGTGTCAACCCCCGTCAATTTTTTCGGACAGTTTATACTTGTTCATAACGTAAATACGAGAAATTCAGTCTAATTTATTAATTCACTATTAGTAGCAAAGCTTTAATAGTTATAAACTTAAAGTGAACTATCAGTATAACGATTTTAATTAAGATGTATAACTTTTCATCAATAAAGGATGGAGCAAAAGCATTAATGTCATGTAATATGTGGTAGCCATACATACTGTAAAGGACCACACGCACCGAATCGACTCGGACCGGTCGACTCGGATCGACACGGTCGGCACGGCGGCATACACCAAGCACTGAATCGGCAATCAGCAAACATATTTAAATAAAGTTTAATTTATACCATATGTTCAAAAAAGTTGGTAGTACCTTGACATACACATCAAATATATTCTTTACTTATTATTTGACCCTAACTTTATTGATTAATTATTAGAAGAACAAACTTGGACATAATTTTTAGTTACAATCAACCTTCTGACATGCCATCTTGTACTGCATTTCACTTTGGAAGCACTACTTAAGTAAAATCAATATTTTTAATTTTTCCTGTATTCTCTTACATAAAATATAAACATGACTTTTTCAGACATTGCATATTTTAATTAATTATTTTTTGCTTAAAAATAAGTTTCTAAATTCACTATTTTTGGTTGGTCAGCTATTAATATTTCTTCCTTAGCAGAAGTTACTGATTTTTTGGCAACCTCAATCCTCAATACAAGCATTCTCCTTACAAATATTGTCATGATAGTACCTATCTTGAGGATCATACAAAACAACATATTTCCGTACATTTCCAATTAATATTTCATCACCCATCGTTGAAATAGCTGAAAACCGTCTGACCGTTCGGCAGTTTTTGCCTCTTCTATTATTCGCTGCCGATGCCGACCCGATCCGAGTCGACTGAACCAAATCAGTCGGGGTACAATTTAATTTCATGTATAGCAAAACCTGCCGATTGTGTCGATCCGAATCGACCGGTCCGAGTCGATTCAGTGCGCATGGTCCTTAAATCATTTATGGAGAATTTATTTGGCTTTATTAGTTTTCCAAAGCCTTATATAAAGTTTGTCTAAAATGTGTTAAATGTAATTTATGCGTTAGAGATGCAAACAAAGTCATGGTCGATTACAAGTAATTGATATTGTAAATAAAATACATATATTTATTTATGTGTATGTGTTTTTAAGACAATAACTTACTAAAAGATATAATATTAAATAAAACGACTGTTAACCTTTTCAAAATCATTTGTAACTAATATACTCGTGAACAAATATATCGATGCAAATTCAGTTTAGTTACATATTCATATACTGACTTTTATATTTTATTTGTAGCAAGTGCTTTCAGTAATATTGCATACAATTTTTGAACAGATTTCGTGAAAATCTTATAAACTAACTTTCTTATATCTGTCAGTCGAAAGATGAATAGCCAACATATTAAAATCACGAATTGTAAGTCGTAAGAAGTTTTTGTAGTATAAAGGACAATGATTGAGAGAACCACAGTAATAATAAATAAATTAGATTTGTAGTTTTCATTACTAATGTTTATTTTATTAATTATCAGTATATTACTTGAAATCAATTATGAGTAACATTTGTGATCAGCTTCATTTCTGCTTTATAGATGAAAATAACACTTTAACAACCGCTGCAATGTTAATACAATTATGTGCTTTAGTTGAAAGATGTAAAAATAAAGCCCCACAAATTTTATTTAATTTCGTTGATAATAAGGGTAATGATACTAGTTCCCTATGCATATTTGTGAAAAGTACCCGAAACTTTCATATTGCCCTCTCTTTAACATGCCGAACGCGCCTGCGCATTACAAAGGGTGTAAAGATCTATAAGGATTATTTTTTTAAATATTAAGATTTAAATCCGGCAGATCTCTTGAGCCCTTCTATATTATTTTCATACAGAAGTGCAAAAATTACAAAATATGAACAAATTTAGAATTATGATACACTATGTGACGAAGCAAGTCTGGCAGCTGTTCCAAGTATTCATTGTCTTGCCTTGTAGTTTTCCAAATTAAATAGCTTGCCAGGTCATTTTTGTTCTGGCAAATCCGATTACATGTAATTAACAAAATTATTTCATGAAATTAAGTTGCTGGCACACAGCAAGGGATTATATTCTGTTTCGTTTTGTTACCTATTCTAATTGGTTTTGTTGTTAATAAAGTGTAACGGAATTCTCAAGCGCATTCGAATGTATAAACGTACGAATTTGCCCTGCTTGTTTTAAGAACTAGTTTTTGTGTACAAAGATTACAGCCAAAGCAGTTTACATAAGTTTCCGTACGAGTGCTACAGTTCGTTGCAGATTTTGATTATATTGTATTCTTACATGGAAAGTTCAAAGAAGGAAATCAAACGAGTAGACGAGAGAACTGGTACAGTATTCACAGTGTTAGCTCGCACAGGGATCTGATTGTAAACTTTATGAAACCGAATTTAGACACAAGGCTAGACTTGCATTTTTTGTCACATTTGTCCTATGGTGCCGATTATGAATGGGTCTTAAGTGGTTTTGTCTGGAGTCCTGAAATATGCATTTTTTATAGTTTATATATAAGGTTGCCACCCATACTGTATAATAAAGTATTGTACTTTATTTCGGCAAAAAGTACTTCATACTTAATCAAGGCAAGTACATTTTATCTGTTTCGATTTTTTAAGATTTTAGTTCTTTTTCCTGACATAAACAAACATAATCTATGCCCATTTTTCCCACTGGACTGAACGGAAACAAGATCTTAAAAAAATATTGAATTTGTAGACGGAGATTTTCATGAACTAGATGGCTCTCTCTCTCTCTCTCCTATCTTGAATACGTACAATATTGTTAAATTGAAAAGGCATAAGAACTGATTGAGCTTAGACTGCCCAATGAGTTTACAAAATTTATCGTTGCTGAATAACAATGATTGATGTTTACTTTCATATTTGTAGTTACATTTTAAATGTTTTTAATAAAACTGTAAATACTTTGAAGGAAATAACATAAACATTTTGGATGTATACAGTATTATGTAAAATCTTAGGAAAGAATTAATTAAAAGAAAAGAAGATCTATTTTTTGGAATATCAATCTGGAAAAATGGTTAAAGAAACTGAGATGTAGGTACCTGAAGTTATTCAGAAAATTTACAGAAATTTCATATTGTTAATTTGAACCTGGTAGAAAATGTAACTAGTTCCTCGAAGTTCTCTTGGACTACCTTCGTCTTGAAATGGTTGGTCTCACAACGTTTCAAAAGCTTTGAATCTGCTATCCTCATCAGGTGAAAGATGAGAATTTCAGATTATCCTCGTATTTATATCCTTAACCAGTCATGGTCGCTGGTCATGATAATTTTGGTTCATAGTTCATATCATAATTGTTCCTGGACAAACTCGTGGTGTACCTAAGTGGTTTAATTTCAGACACACAAATTGAGTCTTTACATTGAGCAACATAAACTCACAGTTTGTTTATATAGTTGAAACTATGAAACTGCAAAAACATAATATTAATATATATGTTCTATACGAAGAAATTTAAAGACACAATTTAATTCTAAAAAAATTTTTGATTAAGAACTGTACAGAAGTGGCATCATTTTTTAAGAGATTTTATATATATATATATATATATATATATATATATATATATATATATAATAGGGTCATTTCAGCTGTCAATTTCCCCCACTTCAGCATTTGCAGAGATATTTTTTCTCTGAAAGGCTAAGTGGCGGGATGAAAGAAACAGGTCACCTGAGTAAAGACTGAACTATTAATATAATATTGATATAAAGTGCAAAGATTTTTAAACATTCTTTAATAACAAATATCTGCTCGATATTGCTTGAAGTAACATAAAAAAATACTTTATTTTCAGATGTTGTACTTTATTTTTTAACTTTGAATAGTAAATATATTTTATTTTCTTTAAACAAAGGTGGCCCTATTTATATACCCTGTATCCCAGATAAAAGTAACTACATGGGGATTTCCGAAATGGTAAGAGATACAGGGTGGTTGAAATGAGAGAAAAGTTGCGCTGTTCCAAGCTCAGCCAGGTGCTGTCTCGAAATTGAAATATCTACAGGTTTTCAAATTATCACGAAAAAACTAAAATTTGTGTTTTTCGTAAAATTGCAATATATTCGTCGTCAACAGATTTAATAAAATTTGGTAGTTTAGTGTTGGCGACTACTACCAATCGATTGACCTTAACGAATTTTTTCTAGGCCTTCTAGATTTTTTGAAACCATAGACTACTTTGTTATTTCCTATAGACGCCATATTGGATGTGTACGTCATTGAATAGCACATCAAAAGAGCTTTTCAACCACGTATAACAGGCCTATCTCTCGCTGAAAGAAAATGTAAATTATTTAAAAAATATTTTTTTTACTTGAACGTGAAATAAAATGCCATGTTTGTTGCATAGCTATATGAATTTCTCTGTCAAAATTTTATTATTTGTTTGGTTTTATCTATGGTTAAGAGTTTAATATTTTTAAAATAAGTGTGATATTTTTAAAGTAATCGAGTTATTAGAGCATTTTTTCAATTATTATTATATATGAAAAGGTATTCAAATGGGCAAAATGTGTATATGATTGTTCCAGTTTGTGCGACACTAATGAGCTCAAGATATGGACTTTCAGCGATATCGCAACCAGGTTTGTCGTTCTTCAGAATTCGTAAAAATCTATTTGCCTATGGGTCCTTTAAAAAACCTAATCGAAATAGAGTGTGTAATGAAAATATTAAAACTGGTTTAACAGATTGTTATCGACAATGTTAGAACCTGCCTTCGCCAAATGCAAAATAATACTGAAGTGCCTAAATCGACTGCTCATGGAATTCTTGAAAAGTACAACCATCGCCCACGTATATAACATATTAGTCAAGGACTTCGAATTGGTGACTTAGAAAGGAGAAGATAGTTTTGCAATTTGTTTGTGATGAAAGCAGATTTACAAATTACAGGGTACTTAAGAGAAACAACAACGTATATTGGGCCGATCAAAATCCGTTCTTAAATCGTGAGGTGAGCTATTAAGTGAGGTGGGGTTTTAATATATGGCTAGGAACCATAAACGGACACGTTCTATTTTACTATTTTACATTTTTTATGATAATTTGACTCCTCGATATATTGTGATATTACAAAAAATTATGGCTGACTTATTGAATTAGCAATATGGAAATTACTGTATCGGAAATCGAGCTCTTTTTGCCTGGCCTGCTCGGTCGACGAACCTTACGCCTTTTGATTTTTGCATTTGGGGATACTTAAAGAATAAAGTTTATTGTATTATAAGGAGTCGAGTCTGAGTTCTTGTTATGTGTACCTCAAGGAAAGGCAACTGCTTGTTTTCTTCGGACTCTCAGGTGAATTGAATCCTAGGATGGATGGAATTTAAATGATTTATGAACTTGAGTAGCCCTTCTTTGCCAAAAAACCTTGTAGCTCGGGTCGTTTTTGAGAAGTTGCTTCATTTTTGTTGGTAGTCTGTGGAATCCATTACAACAGTAGCGTTTCCCTTGTCGGCCAGTAGTGTCGTGATATTTTCAGATTTGTTTAGTATTTTCTCTCCTGATGGCTGAGGTTTGCTTTTGGAAGTTTTGCAGATCTTATGATTTTGGCCACATCTTGTCTTATTTGCTCTGGTGTCTCTTCATCTAGGTTTGTGAAGCTTGACTCAACATTTGAGACAATTTCTTCGACAAGAACTAGGGCGAAGTTTTCGGTTGCAGAAAGTTGATGAGTTGAGATTTTGTGGATCGTGTGACTGTTGTTTTGGGCTGTGCTTCTTCCACGTTTCTGTAACTTGACTTGTAGGTTCTCTAATTTCCTCTGGAGTTTTTCTTATGTTGTTTTTTCGGTCTCGGTGCTCCAGTATGTTAGTCGTTCGAGGCGGTCCCACAGTATTTCATGTAATTGGCTCTCAAGTGATGGTTGTAGAGCTGCCTTTCCGTTGCAGCCACTTCTTTCCGGGTTTTGCTAATTTGTTCCTTGTGTAGCGCCGTACTTGCTTTATGCAGTATAGGTTGTGCTCTTCTGGTCCTGGTGTGGTAAGACAATTTTGCAAATGTTGGTGGTAGGCGATAGTTGCTGCAGCAGTAGTAATCTTCTCTAGTTCTTGCGCTTTGGGCTTGTCATCGGTGCCCTTTAGTGACCTCGAAATTAGTGTATTAGCAACTTCTTGTATTTGAATTCAGATATCTATTAGTATGTGTTAGTTTTATGTAAATAATGTGTTCTAGGAGGTCAGCCTGATTTTATATGTTTAAATTAAGTTAATACAGATTTATATTAGATATTTATAAAATATGTTATTAAATTACCAAACGGCATAAAATGAACTATACACTATAGTTTGTCAAGTACTAGGCACTGTTGACATTCTTACGTGATGCAAATCAAATCAGCTCATTACATTAAAAAACTGCCAAAACGGGAAGGCTGACAACTAAAATCTACAGTGGCAATACTCGTACACACTAAGTCCCAATAGAAAACACAAGGAAAACGAGAACAGATGGTTTTTTGTAGAAAAAATTTTTATTCTAGATAAAGTTATAAACGAATGGTTATGATTAGTAAACTGAATTGTTGCTTATAATACTTTATATAAGGTAAAACGATAACAAATAAATAATGATGTTTTTTGTATTACTAATCAGAATCAAACAGTATTATAAAGTAAACTTCAAAGATTTGCGTTTATATAAACAGAGATGCAAACTTCATTGTTCCGTTTATAAAATCAAACCTCAACGACTTGAAGACTTAATTCAATTACTGCTGATTCCAAAGCGTTTTCTCCCGCGACCTTAACCATCATAAAAGGCTACAAACTCTTCACAAAAGCAAATAATATTCCCATAATTTCTATAGGAGACCTCTGGAAACAACATAGAGTTTTCGAGGGGCTGAAAGTGTCTTTGAAATCGCAAAAGCTCTTTCCTCTTTGACTTTCTACTTCACCCTAATACACGAAAATAATTAAATCTTAATTGTGTTCATTGACTTTCTCGATCTTGCGCGCCATAGTTTTTCGTCTAACCTTTCTAGGAGTTGAAACGTAATTTCATTCGGTTGCTGTATTATTCTCCGTTTTTCAAATTGCTATTTTAGCCTCATTTTCTTACCCCAAAATTCAGCCGCATGTAAGGGTGCGCCGTTATAATCAAACAGCTGTGGATTTTGTTCTGATGACTTAGCCTTAAAGATATTTACTCTACAACTGTGGAGTTTAAACAATTTAAAGGATAAGTTGTTAGTTGCTCTGTTTTTCTTTGTATTTTTCTAGTGTTTACAACTTAATCGAACTTAGATCTTGTATGTATTTTATCTCCCTACGATAATGAGAACCAGAGATATAAAAAACACAAAAGTAAATGCATGATAAAATTTAGTGTTTTAACTGAGAAATGGCGTGTTTTTATATTTTTGTAACTATAAATCGGTTACTTTTATTAAATTAAATGGCGATTAACGTTAAGGATATAACCACGAGGTGACATATTTTACCATGTCAGTGACAGCTAACTGCTGCTGTTAGTACTGTATTTGATTGTGTCTCTATTCTTATACAGGGGAGCCAATTCAGGCATCAAAGTTCCATTGTGCCAGTAATTGTAGGATATAGTAAAATATATTGTTGTAAAGTCCGTGGGTTCAATTTAAAATTATAAAACTAATATTCACTTTCACTTTTCTAGAAACTTTTATTGACATCGAATGTACAACAGCTGATTCAAATATCACAATAACAATGTTACATATAAGCTCTTCGCTCCATCAACTAACTGGCGATCGTGGCCTCCTTCCTTTATAAAACCAGCATAGAAAATTCTCGTAAAAATCATCATCACTCCTACAGGTGTCGAGTCTTTTCGAGAACCATTTTTTATCTCAAAGCGTTTTTTGTCGTACTGAAATGAAATAGGGTCGGCTTTGGGTAACTTTCGTAACAATATTAGTGTAAAAATTTTGAGTACACAGAGTAGTTTATTAATTCAGGTTAAGCCAAAGTTGAATTATTTAATTGAGACAACCTATAAACTACCTCATTTTTATATTCTATTCATTTTTTCCATTACCCTTATATAGCATATGTCGTATATATAGTAGGGAATTTAACATAGAGGCTTACTACATTTACTGAAAACTGATAGCGCATTTGTACTTTATAACTGTTATTTTTATACTGATATATCTAGTCGTTCTTGGGAATACAGGTTGAGTGACACTACAAAAAACATTTTCTTAATTATTTCAAATGTCACACTCTGTATATTATGATGGCAATGTTTTATTAACATATTCTTCTAGGCATATTTCTCTTCACAAGCTTCATTTTACACCAATTCAAACATCCGGGTGCTTGTAAACTAAATTATTAATATGTTTAGACATCAATTTTTGTAAAGCATTTTCTATACTAAGGCAACCGCATGGGGGCGCTAAGGCAAGCAAGAGTACCATGGCCCCCAGCGTTTTAGGGTTTTATTATTCTGTGGTTTTACTTTAAATAGGACATTGTATAAATGGAATCAATATTTTAGATATTTCCAAATAAATGTGTATAATGTGGTGTATTGGAATGTAAAAATACAATGAAATTTAGATCTTCAAACAACGAGGAGTTTTTTAAGATCTACTTTCTCTCATTTCGATTAACGAAAATCTTTAGAAGTCTTTAAAAAAAAGCCATTTAGTTCAATTCTATTAATTTATATATTCTATATTTATTGATTAATTTAATAATATATAATTATGAGTGAAAGGTAGATCAAAGTCATCAGAATGAAGGTTTTGTTACTTTTTGGGGTAAATTTTTTCCGCAAAATTGTTCTATATCGTCATTCTTATAAAAATCAAATCCACAGAAATTCATATGACGTAATAATTACCATTTTTCCTTAAGTTCTTATCATTATGGGAGTCGTAAATTTGCAATTATGTATTGTAAATATATAGATTGTTAAACAAACTATAATTATGTGGTAATTAGCGATTTTATTTCTGATTTATTACTTTTGACAGTATGGTTTAAATTTACCCGTTTTTACAAATCTCATTTCATACAATTAAACTTAAGTTACAAAAATCCTGAAATTATTTACAAATATTGTGAGATCGTATGATTCATTTTAATATCATGGAGCCATGCATAAGATTGTCTATGTAGCGGCCATACGGTTGACGTTTCCTGAATCTTCCTCATAGATAAGACCTCGTATAACGTTTGTTTCTAGTTGGCTGTGAATTTGACAACTAAAATTAATTTTAACCTTCTTCAAGCTTAGAGCTTATACTGCTGGAGGTAGCCCGTAATGCAGAAATATCGTGGTTTAAAAGAGAGGGCAGTAGAGTGAACAAGAGGATATATCACTATATTCTAAGCAATGACTACTAATATAAATTTACATTAAAAATGGGTTGAAAGATCTTTGCCGGAAAATAGTAAACAAATGCTTACCGGTGCCAAACTTCTTTCAGTTGTAACAAATAATACTTAAATCGAGGCATTCTACACTGATGCATTACGGAATCGCTACTATTCATGTGGGGCGTTGGCAACAGCGCACTTTCCCGACAGTTCGCTTTGTTTGCTTTGGATTTGAGGTTAATTTCAGTTTATTATTTAGCTTGTTTTTGGTGTTGAAATCAGTGGTTATCTTCTTACGTTTCAAAAAAGCAATAAGACAATGCTATTTCAGTGCTATATATGCAGGAAAACGGCATATTTGTTTGCTGAATTGAGTTTTACAAAAGTTCATTCATTATGATTGTTTTGGTAAACACTTATTAGAAGATGAAATTATAAATGCACATGCTATTTTATTAAACAAATAGATATTAAAGATTTATTTTAATTTACGGTTACATTATGAAACTAAAAGAGAAACTGAGGTAACACAAATTTATAGAGTTAGAAGTTATTTATCAAAACAATTTTGTTTAAAAATCAATAAGTTGGTTATTTCGTAGCCATAAAATAGATTTTGTTATAGTGTACATCTTTCAACAAGTTTAAATATATTTATATTGTGGAATTATATACATAGTTGTTTTATTTTTATTCTTCATAACATGAAACTTTAATCTAAGGCTACTGTTGGAGCCAGAATATTTGTAAACAAACGTATTTGTGTCTGTTTTTATTGTCTCATGTTTTAACCCATTTTTCGGTCGATCGTATATGAGAGTCCCGGTCCATTTATATTAGTGGCCATTGGTTCTAAGACTTCAAGTACTAATTTCTGACATTAGAAGAAGTGGTAGACAGAATATTCTTGCATCTAAAAATTTCAAATAGTTTTTTTCGAAATTGGTCTTAATAGTTTGTATTTGTAAAACACAGTTTTGCACCCTAACACCAAACCTTTATTTTAAACAATCAACGCACGTTTCAACAACTCTAAGTTGTCATCTTCAGGAGTAAACCCAAAATAAATCTAAATTACAATTTTCTCTAATTTATACCTACCACTAAACTATTACTTAAGTAATTAGTACAAGGGGTAAATCCTAAGTACCTGAATTCTAATTGACAGATTTCAAAGATAAGGCAGATTTTATATAATGCAAATATGTAAATTAGGATAATCCTAAAATTACCTACCTACTTTTACGCTACATTATTAGTAATGACATTTTTAATACTTATTTTATGGATCCATAAAATCCATTACTTAAGATTTACCCCTTGTATTAATTACTTAAGTAATAGTTTAGTGGTAGGTATAAATTAGAGAAAATTGTAATTTAGATTTAGTTTGGGTTTATTCCTTGAAGATGACAACTTAGAGTTGTTGAAACGTGCGTTGATTGTTTAAAATAAAGGTTTGGTGTTAGAGTGCAAAACTTTGTTTTACATTTGTGACACACCAAAGGTTCCACAGCTTTTCGATTAGTTTGTATTTGATGTATATTGTGTATAATTATAAATTTACATTTCACGACTGAAGAAATGATTGATATGCTTTGTGTAAATAATCCACGTTTCATTCGATATCATAGTCACACTAGATGCATTCTAAATCTATTGGTTAGCATTATTGCACAATATGTTATTGTTACTTTTTTGAAGGGAAAATCAGTAGCTAGGTCTATTTACAGTTCTTACCATATGATTTAAATAAGCAAGACATGAAAGAACGCATTAGAAAAGTTTTTAGAAATATAAATGTGAACAATTTAAGAAATGTACATCGGTGCTTTGATCGATGTAGTTTGAGGAAATTTTGAGCATAAACTTTGAGACTTTATTTTTTGAATGTTTGCCTTAGTTTGTGTTATTTAATTTTGGGATTATTGCTTTCTTAGGGTATCATTTGTTAGTTCTAAATAATTTACTTCTTCGGATGTCATTTAAAATTATGTTAAGGAATTGCTGCGCAATTATCACTAATTATTAGACTCTTAAGGATTAATTTATTGCAGCATAATAATATATTATATTCTACATCTGCAAAAGAGCAAATCTAGGTTTTTATCCAAAAGGCCAAAGATATGAAAAAAATATTGTATTTAGGTAGGGAAAGCTATATTTATGATAGCTCCAGACAAACGAAATTATCAGAATTGATAATCAGAACTTTTCTCAAAACTCAGTGTTGTTAATAAAAATACTGGTTTTGTCAGATAGTGTTTATAATTTTATTCGACATTTTAAGCGATGGGCTGCACTACATGGCGCGGCGGTTGGTTTGAGAAATATATTTATCCACAATATTTCGTTGCCTTAGTTGAGATAAAATAATCTGTGGATACAATGTGTTTACAATTTTTATCGACACTCGGAAACAATTTTCTACGACCAGGTGCCGGTAATACATAGGCTATCTCAGTTAAAAATATATTATGTTTGTTTACTATATAGTAATCAACTGCTCATACTTTATAATAATTTGTAATTCTCTATACATTTTTCTGTATCTTGTAATAACGGTACTACTGTTCACTCTAACTAACCACGCTCTCTATACCTACTTTTTTTCGTTGGACTTTTAGCGGATATTTTGTATGTAACTAATTATACATGTTTTAATATTAGGGAATTTATTAACAGCACTTATCAGAACTAAAGTAACCATAAAGTGTCAAAAAAACTGTTAATTCTGAGTTTTTCTAAACCATGGTGATTAATAAGTAAACGAGGTAACGAAAAACATTTGTAATTTCTGTTTCATTTATTTATTTTATCTTGATTTTGGTATTTAGCACTAAAATATATTAATGGACATCTTTTAGAAACTTAATTATACAATTAAAATTATTAATGTTCATTTAGGTGATCTTGCGAATCAGGTTGGTAAGATTTCTTCGGTTCCTTTCGACTGATTTTTTTTACCCACAACTTTTAATTAGAAAATGTTGGTGGAGCAATCCGTACATCACCCCATACGTTACGAATTGTTGATATTATGAATTGTGCCTTCAAATAATTGCTTTATGTTACCTTCATCTCCTACATTCTGTGACATGTTTAATAGATGAAAGAAGTCGTAAATTCTATCACTTCCAGTTAAATGACAATACATAACAACATCAAAAATGTGCAGTCAGAGAATGTTTGTCGAAAATTCATTATACAGTATCAATTTATTCCGCTTACAAGCAAGTAGCGGCATTTAAGTAAAAAGGAATCACAGAGTACATTTGTGGAATGTGTGTCTCTACTGTTTTGTGAGATTCTTTGGAATTACTTCCAGCGGTTCTTTAAACAGACTCCGCAGCTTTTCGTGACGCTTTTTTAAGATAAACAGATATTTATAGGTCTTGTTTGACCTCATTACTGAACCGAGATTTCTCAGACTTTGTTTACAGAGTTTTATGTGGAATTACGAAGTGAAACGATTTGGAAAACTTTGAAAGCGTATTTTGCTCAAGCTGCACTTTTAGATTGTAGAAAATAGTTCTTTGTTTGAAATCTACCTTGACCGATTTTAAGACTAAACAAGAATGTCAATAACATTGTTAAATTATGGGCACTTAGTAATGTTATTCGCAAGCAATAACCCTTAGCGCTTATACTTCCGAAGGTAACCTTTAACGGGCAAATATGATGAGAGCATTAGAAAGTATAGAGAAAGTAATTTCAGTTCGTGGGTGCACGCAGCTCCAGATCGAGTGAAATAGCCTGTTACTGTCACGATATTTGCGCATTGCAGGTTAACTCCAAAAGTGTATGTTCTAAGAATACCCACGTAATATTTCAATGAAACCAAGTTGTAACATAAAATTGACATCTGCCTCATCATCCAGTGTCAAATGGGCATGGTATACTAATATGCTAATATTAAGAAATTGTTTGTTGAAGATTATTTATGATATCCTCTAGGAACCTTTTATGCGTTTTTGGAAAATAACAGCAGATCGCTTCCAACAAGAGAAGCTTCAGACGCCTACATCCGAAGTTGTTTACTAATAAAAAAAGTATTTTTGAATGATTTCATAGTCCAGAAAATTTCATCTATTAAAAAATGTTTATTTAAACCATAAATCTCTGTTTATGCTATCATTTATTTGCTTAGAGCTTGTACCTTCTGGAGATAGCCTGCAGTGCACAAATGTCGTGATAAGAGTAAATAAAGATAGGGCAATAGAGAGGGTAAGAGGCTATTTCACTCGGTTAGGTGCTGCTTCCAAGGAAATATGATGAGCATGTTGTTCATTGGCTGCTTCCACCCACCAAGTGAAATAGCCTGTTACTGTCTCTATTGCCCTCTCTATAGATAGAGAGAGCAATAGAGCCACGAATTTGTGCATTGCGGGCTATCTCCAGTGGCAAAGCATCCATGAAAAAAAGCACAACGGAGCCTGACCTAGACTCCGAAACGTTTGGAAATTTACAGAGATTTCGTGACTTGTGGTAGTATGGCTCAGAAATTGCTTGAACATTGAAAAAATTTGCCACAAATATCCTTCAGAAAACAACGTATACCATTGCTAGTTATCAAAGGTGTTGTGCCTTTCATTTTCAGTTTCTGAGGAGAGGCTGTAACTAAATATTTAAAATTCAGACGTTTCAAGGCCTAACTAAATCTAAAACTCTGATCTCGTTGACAATGAATTACGATCTGAATTATAATAAAATATAATTTTGAAATTAATTGTTTGACAGTATTTACTATGATGTAACCAAAGAAAATAATTTGTTTTGTTCCAATACTGGTAAATTACTTTACAGTAATAGCTAACCATTAGAAGGTTGTCAGAAATACTGAGACAGTAGCAAGAGATTTAATGTCAAATCAAGAAATGCACTAAAATCAGTTTTACCGAAGACCAAAACAGGATCCTCAATTATGCTTCTCCTTCTTCTCCTTTATCATATTTTTGTTAGGTATTTATGCCCGTTTTTTTTTGGTTTTCCGGTTGCGGCCCACATTTCAATTATTACTGGCGATTCTGCTTATGGGCATTACGTTTAACTGTTCAATGTTCACTCGTTTCCTTCTTAGTTTTCACTCTTTTATTCTTTCCACCTTGTATGTTGTTCTGATTTCATCACTTCTTACTTGAACTATTTGTAGTTTCTAGGTCTTCTTGGTCTTCTCTTCGTCATCTCGAACATGTTTTGTATTTTGGAAGTGTCTGGGGTTATTTCTGCCGTGAATTCCATTATTGGTCTTATAGTAGGTTTGTAAATCCATTTTGTATTGTTTAGGCAACCTACTGGTCTATTAGCATTCTGCATTTTGTTGTTTAATTTTCTTTGTATATCTCGAATAACATTATTCCCAAATAGTTGTATTTCATTCTCCTCCGTGAGTGATCTATTTATACTGACCTGTAATGTGTTGTTATTTTACACGTCTTCAATTGATTTAATAAGGTGTAGCATTGTCTATTGTATAGAAGATGAATTCTTTCTTTTAGCCTGACTCGCAGGGTTTTCCTATAGCCCAGGTCATTTACGAAAATATGTGACAAAATTAATAGTAGATCAAAAGCGACATCAACTTGTTCTAGTGATAAAACATGACTAAATGACATAAAATTTAACATTTTTTATCGATTTTTACAAAAAAACCTCCAAAAATTGGTAACAATTTAGTTTTTTACCTTTTACGCAAAATCCACCTACGAACCCGTGTTTGCTACTATGGGAAATGTTAACGAGAAATGAAAAACCTACAAAATGAGCTACTATAATGTCAACTTCGTTAATTGGTTTCTTAGATAATGGAATCTTTATTCAAAATCCCAAAAAAATAAATAATCCCTTATATATATTTTTTTATTTTAAAGTAGTTTTTGCAAAATTTCAGTCAATCCTATGGAAGACATATTTTTTTGAAATGCCATATTATCTCACCAGCTGACCCTATCATTATGAATAAAGTACCTTTGGAAAGTAGAAGAATTGATCTAGCGATCCCTCATCTCACTGTTCTAAAATTTAAAGTATAAATACATATAAATATTGTATATATGTGGGCATCTCATAAACATTTATTTGGACGAGTCGATTGGAAAAATTGCTAAGGGGTGGTACCTGTGTAACTATATCCTTATAATAAATAATCTCAATACAAATTTTAATTTTAGACTCATAATTATATTTCTTGGATAATATGGATTTATGTAATAAATTTAGCAAAATAGAATACGTAAACTACATTTAGCAACAAATGATAAGATGGAGCAATCATATGTAAAATGCAAGTTACAAGCGATTTTTTCATTTGTATGTGTTTCAATAAAAGATCAAAACATATATATCTTAGGAAATTTGGCTTGTCATTAATTAGTATTTATTAATAAAAATTTCTTAACGGGAATCTGAATTGAACAATATAAACATTGCTTTCCCTTAATTTTGAACGTTCCGATGTGAGCTTTGGAGACTTGCTTTTGCTCCTCTGGGGGTTGTATAGCCAGACCTTGTCTCCCTCTTGGAACCTGACTGAATTTTCCTTTTTTTTTTCAAATATTTTAAGTTCATTATGTCTCTATTTTTCAGATATTATATGCTCACCTTGTTTTTCATCTATGGCAGTTACAGTGTTTTACTGTTAATATTTCATGATAATAACAAGGTTTTCCTGTTCATCTTTTATGGTGGTTAAAGGGTTTTCTAATGCAATTTTACTATTTTCCTCAAAAATAGCACAAACCCTTGTTGGATTCGTTTTCGAATTTATTTCTCATTTTTGGCACATTTTTCAGAATCTGACTTAATTTCTTGCTATTTTTGCCATATTTTTAGCTGTAGCCATTAATCCATTTGAGATTTTAAACTTCACTTAATTCCAATTTTGACACCAATTGTGGTTTCAACTTAAAAAATCTTGCACTCACTATCAGGGGCGGCTGTCCCTTAAGTGCACTCGTTGCAATTGTTAACTAATTGAAGAATACAATTTTTTTTATTGTTAACGATTGTCAATTTGTATCAGCGTTTCATTTCTATATAAAAATAAAATATAAGATGTACTGAAAGTGTAAACAAAGTATGTTATAAAAAATCAGTGAATAGAGAAGGCAAATTTCCGTTTTTTATGTAAATTTAAAATAAGTACGTCTTTTGCATATTAAAAATTATTCCTCCATCATTTTCATCCGTGTCTATATAAATGGAGTTTAGGTGGTCCATTTTGCTAAATTTATGACATAAATCCATATTATGCTAGAAATATAAATGTGTCTGCTTAAAATTAAAGTTTCCATCAAGATTATTTATTACTGGCCGTTACTCGCGGTTTCAACCGCGTACGGAATGTTTAAGCTTTCGCAAAAAGAAGTAACTTATGGAACATATGGATTACCCTGAATAAAAAATGTTCTAACTTGTTTAAACCCCCCTACTTAACAACTATAAATCCACCAATCACGAATATATTTCACCCAAACTGCAAGTACTTATGTGCGACCCTATATAACAATTTTATTCGACATTTTTTTAATCACCTTGAATTACTGTTACCCTACTTCACCCTGTATTGCAATCATCCTATATATGCTGCTGTTTATTTGTCACCCAAAATAACTTTTTGAATACCTGACTACAACTCTTCTCTACCCTATATTTCAGCTATGCAACTGCTTATGGTCTACGCTCTATAACAATTATTTCTGATATTTTTTTAACCACCTTTTAAACTACAATTTCTCTTTACCTTATACTTTAATCACCCTTTATATGCAGCTTTTTCTAACATTATGTTAAACAAACTTTAATACTATAATTTTGCTTCTCCCCATATTTCAGATATTCCATATAGTACAATACAACTGTTCATGGTCTTGTCTATATAACAATTATTTTTTATCTTTTGTATATCCAACCTGATGGAAATACCAGTGGAACCCTTGGTGTGTCACAAATTTAAGTACACAGTTTTGCACCCTATGGAATACTATATAACTATTTTTGAACCACCCTTGAAAGTATAATTTGTCTCAAGCCTGTATTTTGAACCACCCTTTATATGCAGCTGTTTCTAACACTGTTTTCATCACACTGTATGAACTATAATTTTACTTCGATCCATGTTTCAGATATTACATATATGCAACAGCTCATGTTCTATCCTACAAAAAAAATCCAACTTGTTTAATTATAATTTTACTCCACCCGCTATTTCAACAACCTTATATATGCAACTACGTATCGGCCACCCAATATATATTTCACCAAAACCGTATCCGCTTATTAGGCACCGTATATAACATTTTTTTACGGCATGTTTTTTAATCACGTTGTATGTATTACAACTAACTTGCCTACGCTACTGCTTATTGGTTAACAAATATAACATTTTTTAAATAATTAAGCATAACACTTCTCCACCCTATATGTCAACTATCCTATCTTTGCAACTTATTATGAACTACGCTTTTTCACAATTTTTCGGCATATTTTTTTAACGACATTATAAAGTATAATTTCTCTCCACACTTCATTTAAACCACCCTTCATTTACAAGTTTTTCTAGCCTTGTCTGAATCACACTGTATAACTATAACTGCGCCCCAATGTTGCAGATACCGCATATATGCAACTGCTATATAACAACATTTTTCTACCATTTTTTACCCATCCTGTATAATTATAACTCTACACCACCCTATATTTCAACAACCTTGCCACCCTGTATCCTTAGAATCCTATCCCACCCTATATTTCAACCACCCGGTAAATGGATCAGCTTGTAGGTCATTACATTAATTATTTTTTAAACCCTCGTGTATATCTGTAATTATACTCCGCGACATATATTTTACCCATCCTATATATGCAACTGCTTGTGGATATAAAATAGTTTTTAACCACAACATAAACTATAATTCTACTCCATCTTATATTTCAAACAACCTGTATAAACAACTGCTTTTAACATTTCTTCAACCCATTTCATAACTATAATATCTTAAGAACATAATTCAAAGATCCTAATTGCCTGCATAACGCATTTTTTTTCTAAGATTTTTTATCCAAACTATAAATATTCTACCCTTTTTCAAGCACTTGGTATATGGAACTGTTTATGGCCCACTCAATATAACAATTTTAGACCACCCCGTATAACTAATTCCACTCTCTCTTATTTCAACCAGGACACCAAATATAACTTTTTTATTTTTTTTAAATCCATTTAATTCTACTCCGCTCTTAGTTTCTTATATACAGAACACCCTGTAAAATTACCCTTGTTATATCAGTCGATTTTTTTGAAATCTAAACATCTTACGTTGGCACCGCCAGTATCTAGTATTATGTGCGTGGGGTGGAACCAATTGAGTAATTGTATTACCCAACATGGTAGAAGTGTTTTCGCTATATCTACGGTTTCTGTCAATTTAGGGAGATAAAATGTCTACCAGATTTTAAGTCAAACTATAGGCTATGCAACAAAAAAAGATTCAGCAAAATCAGTCAGTAGTTCTTACGTGATGCCCGAACAAACAAACACACAAACTTTCAATTTTATAATAGTATAGATAAGTTTTTATGTTTTTTTTTGGGGAATAACACCACAATAGAAATAAAAATCAAATTTTCATTTTGCAATCACATCAATAAATATAAAGCCATTGACAACGAAGTCAGAATAGACTTTGAAACGTTTGGTATTCCTGCAATATACGTAGTTTTATTTCTATTGTGGTGTTATTCCCCAAAAAAAAACATAAAAGTAATCAAGAATATGCCACAAACAACGTTTAGAAGATTAGATAAGGATGTGGTTACACAGGTACCAGCCCTTAGCAATTTTTCGAATAGACTCGTCCAGAAAAATTATAGAGAATAGCCAATTATTGTCAGTATTTATATGTATTTATGCTTCAAATTTTGAAAAAGTGAGCTGAGAGGTCTCGAGATTAACTCTTCTACTTTCCATTGGTGGTTTCTTCATAATGATAAGGTCATCCGGTGAGGTATGGTAAAAAATTCAAAAAAATATGTCTTCCATAGAAAGTTTTGCAAAAACCACCGGGGCTACAGTATTTATTTTTAGAGCATGAATTGGGTATGAGAAGTTCTACCCTTTCAGTTAATAAGTATGTTTCAGCTATAAAATAAAAAAATATATAAGCCATTATTTATTTTTTTGGAATTTCGGGTAAAGATTTCATTATCTAAGAAACTAATTAACAAAATTGAGCGTATTTCATTTCTCTTCAACATTGCCCATAGCAGCAAACACGGTTCCATAGGTAGATTTTGTGTAAAAAACTAAATTATTACCAATTTTTTTGAGGTTTTTTTGTAAAAAAACAAAAAGGCATCTATGAAAATGTTGAATTTTATGTCAATTAACTTATGTGTTATCTTTATAACACAATGATGTTGGATTTGTTCTACTATTAATTTTGTCAACAAAAGGGCTTTTTTAGTTTAGTTACTACTCAATTAGACAGATTAACGCCAGTCTGTTATATTATATGGCTTTCTATGTTATTTGTCTGCTTACGAATACTACATCTGTGCATGATGGTCCACTTAGAAAACATTTTGACGCTCTTCCAGTGGCATTCTTTGGTTTATTACTTTGATTAGTATTTGTGTCGTCATTTTAGCGTATGGTTCAAGATGTTGATTCCTCTATAGTTTTTCGGTGCTTTTCAGTCACCTTTTTTGAGGAGCAGAATTAATATTCATGTCTTCCACCCTTTGGGTACTTTGTTCTATCTTAGAATTTTGTTCAAGAACTGTGTTATTTGTTCTGTCATCGCTGTCCCACATTATTTTAGTAGTTCGTTTTATATTCCATCTTTGCCTGTAGCCTTTCTGTTTTTCAATTTTTTGGGCTTACCTTACTTCCCCAATGCTAATTGTTGTCTCTTTCTGAGTTGTGATTTCTGATGTTTCTGGTTCTCTTGATTGGGAGAAAGATTGTCATCTAAATGAAAATTTTCAAGTTATTTTTCCAGATGTTTGTTTCTATATGTTTTACTTCAATTATTTCACCTACTCAAAATTCTTGTAATGCGAAATTTTTAAATTCTCTGGACAGTAGTTTTAAAAACATCAATACCTCTAAATGTACGAATAAATCAGGATACAAATGTTACAAAGAAATGGCACTGCGAACATGTTTATGACCTAGTACATGAAATAAAATGTGACAATTCAACCGTATTACACAAAGAAAGACAATTTAAAACGATAATTAATTCTGTTAAATAAAACCGATAGTTTATTTTAGATTTTCTTGGGAATAATACCACATCAGAGTTCAAACTTGTGTATATTTTAAAACCAAACGTTTCAAAATCCTGTCGGATTTCGTTTTCAATGGATATAAATTTATGAGGTAAAATTGAAATATATGACAATTATTTTGACAAATATGTTTACGTTACTATGGATAAATTTCTTTGATTTTAAATATACAGGGTGCACAAGAAATTACAAAGATCATTATAAATCAAAAAAAAAATTTTTTTTCAAGTTGGAAGAACTTGAAAAATTGTCTTCAGAATTTATTTGTGGCGTTCCTAGGGACGACTTTCTTTTTAAGATAGTGCATTTGCCAAAAAATGCGATCAAAGAATTCTGATAATTCAGTGATCCCATTAAAGTCATAAGGGAAAACCTAGGAAAAACCTCATGAACTATCCCGATATAGGGTTGTTCAAAAGGATATGCCCATTGTTAATTTCATCTTTAATTATCGGCAACCAGACATGACTGAAATCTACGGAAGTAGAAGCGATGCAGTCGTTTTCATTTAACAGAATTAAGGCAGATTCTTTTAATTTTCGTTTTGTGCAGTGTTCTTCTTTGTGTAATATTGTTGTGTTTTGAATATTACACAAAGAAGAACACTGCACAAAACGAAAATTAAAAGAATCTGCCTTAATTCTGTTAAATGAAAACGACTGCATCGCTTCTACTTCCGTAGATTTCAGTCATGTCTGGTTGCCGATAATTAAACATGAAATTAACAATGGGCATATCCTTTTGAACAACCCTATATCGGGATAGTTCATGAGGTTTTTCCTAGGTTTTCCCTTATGACTTTAATGGGATCACTGAATTATCAGAATTCTTTGATCGCATTTTTTGGCAAATGCACTATCTTAAAAAGAAAGTCGTCCCTAGGAACGCCACAAATAAATTCTGAAGACAATTTTTCAAGTTCTTCCAACTTGAAAAAATTTTTTTTTTTTGATTTATAATGATCTTTGGAATTTCTTGTGCACCCTGTATATTTAAAATCAAAGAAATTTATCCATAGTAACGTAAACATATTTGTCAAAATAATTGTCATATATTTCAATTTTACCTCATAAATTTATATCCATTGAAAACGAAATCCGACAGGATTTTGAAACGTTTGGTTTTAAAATATACACAAGTTTGAACTCTGATGTGGTATTATTCCCAAGAAAATCTAAAATAAACTAGAAGATGCCACAAATAACATTCAGAAAACAAAACCGATAGTTTCACTTCTACTGTCATAGAATTCAATCGTGTCTGGATATTTAAGGATTAAATAAGTAATGATCGTCTCCTTTTGAACAACTTTATATGGGGCAAGTTCATAAGGTTTCCACATTAATGAGATCCCCGAAACAATAGAATTCTGTAATCCCATATTTGGCGAATTCCCTCTAGTATCCCCTCATATTTTACGGCTCTTTCAAGTCCTTCCAACTTTAAAACAGCTTGAGTATTATATATGATTCATTTTTGTACTATCCTATACATCTAATCGAATTCTTTATAATATATTTTATTATAATTCATATCATAACCACATCCAGAAACCCGTTTAAATAAAAGACGTAGAACCATTTATTTTATCACATGTTCGATAATATAGCATCCTGTGGAAGCAAGACAAAATATTGTTTCTTGTTGAATACCTTCGTTAGTTGTTCTTCCTTCAGATAATTGAAATTTGTAATCACTATTAATGTATTTCGTACATTAGAAGTACACTGATTACGACTTCCGATTTAGGGTCGGTATGGGGTAATTTTCTCTGACACTCCTAGATTTATTCTTATTAATAAATTGTGATTTTTATAAACATTATTAAAAATAACTAAAGAAGAAGGAAAATATGTACCGAGCAATGTCGAATAAAAAATTATGAAATATTTAAAGCTATAATTGAAAAGCTTTTGCCTTTATTTGTTAAAATATTAACCAATCATTTGTTCAATAAAAAATTAACTAGAAAGTACAAAGATATGAGTCCAATTCCTAATAATTGGAGCGTCTACTCTATCTTGGGTGGAAGAGCCTTTATTTGAACCGGTTTCTACGATTTTCAGCAAATCACATTTACAATCCCATTAAATACCAGGTTGCGTTTAAATACCGAATGCAAGATAACTTGATTATCTCATTTAAACCCCAAGCAAACTTGCGTTAACCCAAACTCAAACATCATAAGCGACAACAAACTTTCTTTTCAAACGTAAATAATATTCTATTGTGGTTTTGAAGACGTCGTGATAATTTGAAGTGAAGCAGAATGTCTTTGAACTCGCGAAAGCTCTTCCCTTCTGTCTCTTTCTCATCCTCTTCACCCTGATATATGAAAGTAATTAAGCCCCCTTAATTGTGTTCATTGATTTTCCAGATATGCAGCGGAGAAAAGGACAAAAGCAAATTAGCGGGCACAGAGAAACGGAAAGCGGACGACGGAGAGCCTAACAAGGACCTTAAAAAGGTAAGCTTTTTAATAATGTACCCACATTGTGCGTTTTATTCTCTTCGTTTTCGTACGCTCCGTTTTTCTTGTCTGCGCAAACTTTATATTTAATTCCCAGATGGTCTTTGTTGGGGCTTTGTGTCGGCTAACGAGTATAGTTTTGTTTAGAGGTAATTATGAGACTTTTCGAGAGCATTTATAAATAGAATATAGAAGATGCTGGAAATTTTAATGAAATAAAATCTACATTTTTCACCAAACTTTACACATGCATAACTTATGGGTGGAGCGTACATTTCGAGACACATTTATTTATTTGTTGTGCAAGAAGTTTTATAACATTTTTGTAAATATTGACCAAGAATTCGCCAACTTCATCATGAGAAAATACTGTTCGGAGACAGCGAAGATTCCAATTTTAGAGCTTACTCGTTTAAAGACTCCCATTACGACAACTTCAAGGCTTGTAAAATAAAGCGTTAATGACAGGCGTTATATTTTGAAGGTAATTTAATATCTCAGAACAAAGTAGCGGCTATTTCTCGAGAAACGAAGGTAATCACTACTGGATGTAGGCCTCCACCTTTTCTCGCCACAATTCTCTATTCTGTGTTACTCTCATCCAGTTGGTTCCAGTTCTTCTTTTAGTATCATCAGTCCACCTAGAATTAGGTAGAGCTACTTCTTATTCTTGGTCTCCGTTCGAGAATATGCTTGGTCCATCTGTCGTTTGTTCTTCGGACTATGTGTTCTGGCCATTCTGATTTAAATTTTGCTGCTCGAGCCACTACGTCGCTCAGGTTAATGAGCTATTTTGATATATAAATATATATAGTAGAATCTTGGGTATATCTCTAATTCTGAAAGAAAATCAGTTGTTAGAGGTTGGCACATAAGAAATTTATTGATATACGTTTCGCTCAATTTTCTTCAGCTTCGTCAGCTAATCTGTAACAGAAAATAAAATGCCTTAACTAAGAATACATACTGTACAATAGAGACAGTATGTATTGGTTATGATGAAATATTTGACTTTATGCAAATAAAACGAACAAAGAATCACAAACGACAAGACAAACAAGATCTAGTAAAAATTACATCCAGTAATACAATTATTATTAGAAACATAAAAGGTAAGCAGAGACTTATCCAAGAGGACGAACCGAGAGAACCAGTGGACTACCCGAAATACATGTCAGTTGCGCTTCCCTCATCTGATGAACGTTCTCGACTAGAAACAATATAGTGTTTTGTATTCAAGGAATTGAAAAACCTAGAATACATATTATTTTTTACAGCTAACTAAATAGTCAAGCAAAATAAATGAAAATAAAGATAAGGATAAAATATCAAGAAACAAAAACATTTTGAAAATGTTGTTCCAACACTTTATTTTAAACTGACAAAATAGGAATCCTTCTTGAGATAATCATCCTCAATAAAAACTAATTTTGCGAATAAACAAACTGATAGTAGAAAACAACTCTCTGTATGCACGACTAAGGATAAGAAAGTACCGGAAACGATATTATCTACGTTAGCAAGCCAGGGTCATGACTGGAAGATTCGAGAAGGTAGCAATAGTGCAAAAGGGCTGATGTACAGCAAGAGAGATGTTCACTTGATGGCGCGGAGCGAAACATCTTATCGAAGTACGAGTTTATCAACCTTTCGAAAGTAAATATTTTATAGTGGGTCGTATTGCAAAATTATTATTTTTGTAAAAATAAAGAAAATTATATTTGGTTAAAATTGTTTTAAACCCCCGGGGTCTGTAATAATATCCCAGAACTTTAGGATTGTTGTGAGGAAGTGATATCAATGTTTTTCGGCATTTATTGCATAATGATAGGTCGATTGACGATAAAATAATACATTTTATTACACTGTTCTTAATTACTTGATGAGTACTTGATCAATGGGAGCTTTATGGAGTCTCAGTGAGAAGCATTTTTAAGAGCTTTAAGATGAGTTGTCACAAGCAGGGTGTTGCCATTTAACATTACAGAGTTGAAGTGGGTTGAGGGCTAGGAGGTATGTCAGGACGGACTAGTTAATACATCATTTTAGAAGATAATAGTCTAAGGATTTTTTCTTATTTCTTTCCGTGTCCTAGATATACCTATTGTATGCCATGCTGTAATATTGTCCCACAAAAGCATGAGATCGAGGTAACTATAGGGGATTTTATTCTTCCTTTAGAAGGTAATAATTGTAAAATTTGGACAATGGTTTAAATACAGTTTTTACCTGATGAGGTTTCCATTCATATACGTGCCCTTATTACTATAGGACAAATACGTCACACACTTGATAGGCGTTACTCGTTACTTATTTAATGACTACACATTTGGAAAATTTTGAGTCAGTTCAAATGTATTTTAGTTCAAATTTCGGAAAAATTGTGCTTTCTCACTTTCTATAAATTAATTAAAAATCATGAAAACTAACATTATTTAATATTCCATTACATAATTTTTTACGATTCCAGTCAAGTACTCGTTCAGGGGTCAATACGTTATTAATTATAAAATCAAAGTTTGGCACATTTTTCACCAAATGTTATGTTGGATACGTACTTCCTCTTTATTTTCAATACATTATAAAACTAAATTTATTTAAAGTAGCTGAACAGTTTCAAAATTGAGTTTCCAGATGCATATACCGGATTTTTATAATTTATTAATTAAACTAATGAAAAATGCTGAGGTGGTTGCTAGAATAAGAGAAGATTCTAGTACCTATCAGCTGCTAAAGCTCCTTAATTAATTTTTCAATATCTAGGTATCTAGAAGCCGGAAGTTCGTTTTTTGTAATTGAATTTTGTATCCAAGCTGCATGCACAATTTATCGATTAACTCTTTAAGAATTAAAAGGATCTCCAGATTGACTTTCAATTATTTTTTTATTCCTAAAATATTTCATGCAATAATATTTTTATATAGATATCTCATATGACATTATAAAAAGAATAGAAGTTTTAAAGGATCTTTTTACAAGAACATGGTAAATTTAGAAATTATTTAAATAAGAATTCTTTAAATCCTTGTGACGGTCATTTTTTGCTCTATAATTATTCTAATATACAATTCAATATTCCGGAATCCTTAATTTTGCTTAACACTGGGCAATATTAGAGCATATTTATTACCAGTTCGTCAAAAATTCGATTGTGGATTCGTTATGTTGTAATGATGATAGCACATAACTAATTTATTCGTGTGATATCACTAAGGATTTATTGTCCAATTAAGTATTGAAGTAAATAAAGCTTCACGTATATATATATATATATATATATATATATATATATATATATATATATATACACGACAGCGACGAGGGCCGAGTCAACACCGACATATAAATATGCAACCCAAATAAATTACCTCTCAGTTCACAGTGACAACGCATTGAAAATGTCAAGTGAGACCTTGGCGAAACGTCTGCGAGTTTCAAACTCGATTCACACTAACGAACTGATGCCTAGCATATATGAAAATCTAATCTATACTATTTAACATGTTAGATCATTTAAAACCTAACAAGAATCTATAAAATAATTATTAGATGCAAAAAAATGTGTTCAGTAATTAATGTTCAATTGCCAAATTGTAAGACACATTTGCTTTCGATATTATTTATTGGTCTTGTAATAATATATATTGATATTGCTTATTGAAACAGTTAATTATAGTAAGTTTAACATTGGCTGAAAACTGAATATTTGAATATAATATAAATAAAGCTAGAAATTATATAAAAATATCCACTTTCTAGATAATTACCTATAAAATAAATATACAAAGAAATTAAAGCAACAATAGTTGTGGTTAAAAAAATTGAAATAGTATAATGTAAATGCAGTTAAAATTAATTTAGTAGCAAGTGTTTTGAGTGACTGGCTCCCATCAAAAAACCATATCAAGTTAAAACTATGTTTAAATAGGGAAAGAAAGAATAAGTAAAAAAATGTAAAAACGGTACAGGTTCTCAGATTATCTTGAATATTAGATTCTGTATTATTTAACAAGTAGCATGCCATAAAGTAGGACGAAAAATAAATTAGAATTAAGAAATCAAAATTACTTTAGGGGAAGCCTAGTAAAGTTTAATTAATAAAATATTGTAGAAAAAGACCAACTGTCAAGATTTGTTTATGGTTATTTTCAAATATAAAAAAGGTTTAGGAAGATTATAGCTACAAAAAGATCTTAAATATAGATTAGAGAAACAAAGTCATACACCATTTAAAAATATTATAGCAATTATATCAATAGCATTTTTTTAAACACAATAACCTGGAAGTTGACAGACTAATTTATGACTAAATATTGCATATTGAAATTAGCGTTTGAACCAGTTTTTCTTCTAGATTAAGATAATGTAACACATATTAGGTCTCATTTCAACTAATAATTTAATAATATGTCAATATTGTCTTGAGACATTTTTAATATGAAATTATCAATTGTTGAAATATAAAGTTATAAATAGTGACAGGGTGCACATTGTCACGTAACTCAGTAAGTAATGAGTAAATGTGTGTGTAATTAATGCGGTAAACAAAGGTGAACTGACCTCAGAAAATTTCAAGTGACAGAAGATAACCTGTGAAAAACTCATATATCTGCAATATATAAATTCCCAGAACTAATTCTGCGATATCTGATATCTTGGATCAATTCATCTAGACTCTGACAATAAAAGTGAGGCTTTGCAGACTTCATTAGATATTTATCGATAGTTTCTTACAATAAAATAAATGGTAATGATGATTTTTCCTTTAATCTTTGTTTATGTATTTATTATTTGCACATTAGGATTAAGAATTGCATCAATACTTAAGAAAAACAAAATAATAAAAAATGATGTATTTAAAATGCTAAAACTCTTTTTTTCATTGTAATTAATTATGGTATCTTTGTAATAAGGGATTAAATAATTACCTAAAATGGGAAAATGTTAGTTAATTTTTGGTAATTAATTACAGTTATATATTTCGTGAATTTACGTTTGTTGAAAATATTTTCATTATGTTTAAAATGTGTATAACAAATGACTATTAAAAAACAGTATAGACCTCACAAATTTTTATTTCAATGGAACTGGTACAATAAATAAAGTATAAAAGAAAGCAATAAAAATATCTATAATAATTTATTAAAAAATAATTTAAAATGTATATCAAAATTAATAATAATAACAATAAACTTGCAGGCCCAACATATGGCAAACAACATTATACGCTCATTCACTTACAACATATAAACAAAATAAAAATAAAATACAAATTTCAATTTATTGTAAAATTAAATCATTATACACAGTAGATTCAAGTGTATAAGGGAGGCGTCTGAAAATCTTCATGCCAGAGAACAACCAGTCATGGTGTCTATGGATGAAAATTTTAAAACCATAGCTCCCCATATCATATACTACTTTATCGCGCGTTGAATTTGCATTGAATGCAAGACAATATATTGTCTCTAGTGGAGAACCTTCATCAGTTGCGCTTCCCCCAACTAACTGAATTCTCTTATAATTATTTATGTATATAGTACATATAACTGAATTTCATATTTTATCTCGAAATGAATTTCGACATCCAGAAGTTTCAGGAAAATCTAGTCCACAGAGAATCGGGAGTCATACACTGTGTAATGCCGTTTCCCTGTGATTCCTAGGATAGAAATCACACGAAAAAAATCGTTCAATGGATTGAAAAATCTCGAAAAGTTAGTATCGTAATTTCTTTGACAGGTTTTAGTAAACCTACGAAGCCAACTTCATCAGGTTCTTCTCCATCATCACAGTCCTCAATTCTACCAGAGCCTTCCGACGTAAGGAGCTAACCTGTTGAAATATACCACCTTTGGTTTTCCTCGAGGTAGCTTCCGTATTCTGTAGACAACACCATTGTCTTCTTTACAATTTGGTACGACCCCTCCCAAGATCTCTGTAGCTTGGGAGAATACCCACGAGGACGTTGCGGGTTATACAACCAAACAAGATCATCAACTTGGAATTCCCCGCCCTCTGCTCTGATATCATAGGCTTCCTTCATTCGGGCACTGGCATTCTCGATATTTAACCGGACTCGTTGGTGGATGTCGTTCATCTTCTGCCGTAACTGGCTCACATAGTCTTCAACTGCGGTCTCTTCTCCTGGGGGACATCCAAACTTCAAATCGCATGGTAGTCGTAATTCTCGTCCCATAATAACACTTGCCGGGGTCTGACCCGTGGACTCGTGCACAGACGAACGATATTCCATTAGAAACAAGTGAAGATACTGGTCCCAGTCTCTTTGGTGGTCAGAGATTTCTTTTGACAAATGGCGGTTAATAGTCCTATTCATCTGTTCTACCATCCCATCGGACTGTGGGTGTAATGCTGTCGTCCGTGTTTTATTTGTCTTCAGGAGTTTGCAGACATCTTGGAAAAGGGTAGACCCAAAATTTCTACCTTGGTCTGTGTGCAACTCCAAGGGTACACCAAAACGACTGATCCATTCCTTGACAAGGACATCAGCAACGGTCAAGGCTCCTTGATTCGACAAGGCATAAGCTTCTATCCATTTAGTGAAATAGTCCATGACCACTACAATGTACTTATTTCCGGAGTCAAATTCTGGAAATGGACCGGCAACATCAATGGCTACTCTTTCGAATGGACTGCCCTCGTTATATTGCCTCATGGGAGCCTTTGGTCGTCGCTTCTAAGGTCCATTACTTGCTGCACAAACCGTACATTTCCGGCACCAAACCTTCACATTTATTTGTCAGTTTACCCAATAGAAGCGTTCTCTCAACTTCTCCAGGGTTTTCGTTACTCCCAGATGTCCTCCAGTTGTACCATCATGTAGTTCTCGTAAAACCTCTGATCTCCTATTTCTGCGAACTACAATCTGTTTTCTGTCGTTTTCTTCCTCTCTGGAGTCTCCAGGACGCGCCTGAGAAGTCCATTTTCCAGGATTCAGGGAATTCCACTGAGCCCAGTACGACTTTATGGTTGGTGAGTATCGGGAAATCTCCTGCCACATAGGTTTGCGCTCTTCTTCTTTCCACTGGATAACCTCTTTTAACTCAGGATCTAATCTCTGATCTTTTCGGATCTCCTCAGAATGCCAATGGTCATCTACGGCGGTAGTTCTACAGAGAACAGCCCTTTTTCCTTCAGTTCGCTGACAATGTTTACAGTTATCAGACCTAGTCTCTTGGATAAGACATCAGCGTTCTTATGGCTCGTTCCAACGCGATGTTTTGACGACGAAGTCGGTACTCCCTTGCTCTCCTTGCAACGACTCTGGATATGGCCTACCTTACGACATTTCCGCCATCTCCTTATCCTCTTTCTCTGCCCTGACCTCTACAGGTATTTTTCGCAGCGTCAAATTCCAAAGCTCGAGCCAGTGCATCCACTAATTGAGTCGGTCGAGCTAGCGTCAATGCTTGTCTGGCTTCATGATCCCGCAGTCCGTCCAAAAACGCTTGCACTGCTAACCTTTCTATCACATTTTCCGGAGTGGCTGGATAGGCAAGGCCAACCAGACGGGCAATATCAGCTTGAAACTTGTAGGATTTTTCAATTGGGAATGATAAACGTGCTCCAAATGGGTCTGCCCGTAACTCAGTTCTAAATGTTTGACAAGTTGTTCGTAGTCTTCTTGCTCCGAGGTATTCAATGTTTATAAGATATCTGTAGCATCCCCTCTTAATGCTAGGGTTAATGCGATTGCCTTCTCCTTTGCCGACCATCCGTTTAGCTTAGCTGCAGCTTCGCATTGGCGACGATAATTAGTCCATGATGGATTTCCATCAAATTGTGGAGGTCTCATTTTGTGTCTTGTTCCCTCGAAGCCAATTTTCGAATCCACTACTTCCCGACTGTTGCTGCATTTTGACCTTGGTGGAGTTTCTCCCCTTTGCATGCTGACTACCTGTTCTTTTATCTTGCTGATTTCAACTTCCATCATCTTCTATCCGAGCTTCATTCTCGTCTCTTTTCGCTTCCAGCATTTCTGAATTTTTCTCTACCATGCATTTCAAATATTCTTCTAGGGATTTAGAATTTCCCAGTAATTGGGCCCCTAAGGATTCTCTCAGGGTTTTAGAGTTTTCTAGTAGTTTTTCCTGCCTTTGTCATAAACCGTTGTGAGAAATGAAACTCTAAATGGTTAACCAAAATAACCAAACAAGTTATTGAAAATAATGTAATGTGAAGGTGTTCGTGTCCTGCAATATACATTTCTTAACTCCAGCTATTTCCTTCTGGACTACCAAGGCGTGTACTTACAGTTAGTGTGTCGTATTATAAGAAAATGTTTAGTGGAACGATGATGTCTATCGAAATGAGTACCTCATTTATGGTTGATTGCCGTAAATATTCTCCATATTGAGAGTTCGTGGTAATAATGAATTATCATTCAGTAAAGAAGAATGCAGAATTAGTACATTTTTATCGTTTGTAAATATATTGCTACTTAGATCCTTAGTAATTAGTTTCTGGCTGCACATACCCTTTTTTAATAAGCCTATTTTAGAACATTTGAAAAAGCAAACAGCAAAAATCGGAAGCAGTCATATCTTGTTCTTGCCTGCGTTGAGGTTGAAAATTGTATGCTGGATATAAAAAAAAGAAAAATATTCACACCACGTTTAGTCCGTTTTTCGTTTGCTCGTTGTACACTTCGGCGAACTCAACCCAATTTGCACCAAGCGGCAATTTAAAATAGTTGATTTATTCTTGTTGAGTTGTTTAACACGAAAACTTTCTAATGGGAAAACATTTTCAGCATGAAAAATTCCAATTGCCGGTGGGTATTTTTAAGATGTATTGATACTGGAAAAGCAATTTTGCCTAAAGGCCGTAAGGAAATATACTTGTAAGAAAAATCCCGTCCCGCCTTCACAAAAACCAAGGAATTCACTGCACCAGAAAAACGAATGACCTAACGAAAACTTTTTCGATTTAGGGCAATGCAGGCGAGCGCACACGCAAACATCAAGTTCCGCATGACAACTTAATATCCGTTATGAAAATTTCTTGAATGTTTAATGACGAAGAACGCTTGTGTTTCGTTGTTGGAACATGAACAACTTTGGGGGCCAACTTGCAGACTTTAACTGCTTCGTATGTGTCGACTTCTGTGACTTGATTAATGTTATCCTCAAAGCATCCGACAAGAGCTCAACTTATTTAAGCGACGAAAGTGATCCTTTACGTATATTTGACACTTGTTTTGTATCTCATGTGAAAGTACTACAATACAAATATTAAAAATTTCCCCATGAAAGATACACTGCAAATAGTATTATATGCATACCTAAAGCTCCCATATATCCCATATATAAGTTCTTCTGTGGGGATCAATTCAAACGAGAATATTTGATTTACAAACAAAAAAATCGGATATTAAATCAATATAACTGAAAACAATTTCACACACAATATGCCATCAATTATTTTCTGATATATTTTGACTTGATTTTTGTATTTATTTTGTAAAAACTATTTATTTTACTACTTTATTTTACGTTACTTTAACAGTATATAATTAATAATTTTTTTTTCTGGAAAAAAAGGTCTTATCTATCTATCTATACTGTTATAAAATTGTGAGTTTGTCTGTTTATTTGTTTGTTTGTTCGTTTATTTGTTTGTTTGTTTGTTCGGGCATCACGTAAGAACTACTCAACTGATTTTGCTGAATACTTTTTTGTTGCAAAGCCTATAGTTTGACTTAAAATGTAGTAGATATTTTATCTTCCTAAATTGGCAGAAACGGTAGAGATAGCGAAAAAACTTCTACCATGTTGGATAACACAATTACTCTATTGGGTCCATAGCAAGCACCAAATATTAGATACTTGATTTAACAAAAATCAACTGATATATCAACCGTAATTTTACAGGGTGTTCTATATATAAGAAAGTTAGTACCGAGTATAATGACATGGATTTAAAAAATCTAAAAGAAGTTATATTAGGTGTACCTTAAGCACCTGCATATACAATATGGTTGAAATATGGGGGAGTGGAATTAGTTATACGCGGTGGTTCAAAAAATTTATACTGAGTGGGCCATAAATAGTTGCATGTACTAGGTGGTTCATAAATAGGCGGAGTAGAATTATATTTATATAGGGTGGATAACAAAATGATATATTGTTTGACTCATAAGTAGTTGCATGTACATTATGGTTGAAATAAGGGTAGAATATTTATACAGGGAGATATTTTTTTTATAAAAAAGTTGTTTATACAGGGTGGGTGAAATATGAGATCGAGTGGAATTATAGTTTATAGACTAGTTAAAAAAATATTTTATATGCACAAGTAGTTACATCATCCATCCGGTTGAAATATGTAGCGGAGTATAATTACAGCTATACAGGTGGGTTGAGAACATATTATAAAGAAGTGTTATGGTCTAAAAGCTGTTCCATTTACCGGATGGTTGAAATACATAGTGGAGTAGAATTTGAAGGATACAGGGTGGTACAAAAATGTTATATTGGGTGGCAAATAAGTAGTTACATATACAAGATTGTTGAAATATAGGATGAGTAAAATTATAATTATACCGGGTGGGTAATAAATGGTAAAAAAATTTGTTATATAGCAGTTGCAGATATGGAGTACCTGAAATATAAGACGCAGTAAAGATAGAGTTACACAGTGTGATTCAAACAAGGTTAGAAAAAGTTGCAAATGAAGTGTATAGAGAAATAATACTTTATACTGTGGTTAAAAAAATATGAGGAAAAATCCGTTGCACATATAGGATAGTTGAAATATAGGGTGGAGAAGTGTTATAGTTAAGTATAGTAAAAAATTGATTATGATTGTTATATAGTTTAAATAAAGGTTTGGTGTTTGGGTGCCAAAATGTGTTTTTACATATGTGACACACCAAGGGTTCCACAGGCATTTCCATTAGGGTGGATCGAAAATTAAAAAAAAATTGTTATATAGGGCATGAACCGATGCATCCTACTATATGGAATACCTGAAACATGGGTGTGAAAAAGTTGCATATAATGGGTGATTAATTGTAATTTACAAGGTGACTCACAAAATATCAGAAATAATTGTTATACAGTTATAAAATAAAGAATATTTAATTTATGTCAAAATTGTTTTGAATCCCTTTGCGATATTCCTTAACATAATATAATTTAAATTATTAAAATTGTTTAATTTGTTTTAGTGTAGTCGATGTGCATCCGTTAAAAAGAAAAGATTCCTAACAATTCATATATTTTTTTAAACCTTAACGTTTGAATTCTTATAATTGAACTGATGAAATGTTTTGGAAATCTAGTGTATGATTAAAAAGCAGCAGACCACAACACTACAATCCATGCTAATACGCAAAAGATCTAATACTGCTCATAACATATATACCTATTAGGGTAATCATACCTCTGCCTCCGCATTCGCCTCCCTAAAATTGTTGGGGAGTTATAATCGAAGTTTATTTACTTCGACAATCGACATATAGTGCGCAAGGAATGGATTGGAAGGTGACAAGGATGCAAAACAATTGTTTGTAAAATATAATTTGCCTTTTCTTATTTTTGATTACTACTAAAATTTTTATAAGAAAATGCACTATAGGTACATACTATATACCTATTTTGAATAAAGACTTTTTGACTTTTTAATTCTCAATAAATCTTCCGCCTCCGACTCCGTTATCCTTCGCATCCGCGGAGGTGAAGCCCTTCACCTACTCATCCGCCTCTGCCTCCGCTCAGAGACCTCCGTTCCAACCCTAACACCTATTCTCTTAATACTTGAGATTTATAATGTAGTAGAAGTTGTGTCTTTAGCAAACGCCCTAGTTCGAAAGAGCTCTCCCAAAGACGAACTATGTGAACTAGTTCCTCAGGAACTCAGTTCGTTCATTCCTATTCGAAGAGTTTTATTCCGCTCACCGTGCGGACTAACCGTTTTCCAATGAGCTGATAGACAGATCAATTCTACAGCCAGAGTCGCGACCTAAGATCAAGGTTTGACAGATCCGTAATGAAAAAACACCTAACTTAAGCTTATATCTTTTTAGAAACGGAGAACTATATTATGGAAATTATTTACTAGAAGATTCAATCGGAATCTTCCAGGAAATTGAAAGTGTTTAGTCGTTTGTTCCTTGAGAATTTCAGTAAGGTTTTAGGTTTATAAGAGATTAAAGTAATGATAAGTGACACCAAGTATCGACATACCATTCCAGCAAAACATAAACCACCTATAACGCTAAGGTTTGTTTCATAGTTAATTGAAGTACTTGTTTAAAGTTTCTGAATAAGCAATATCACTTATTATTCTTGAAGTATGTTACGCTATTTATTTGCGTCCTGTCAAAGTACGGCAATTATTCATCAATTAAATGACGAAATACTTCATTTGACCACTCAGTTTCGACCGTTAGCTGGTGACAGATTTTGGTCTATCATATTTTCGCTTCTGCCTCTAAGGGAAGTGAAAAGTGTGTTATTGTTGAATACAATGAGGCGAAATTTTTGGAAAGAACCGCCTGGCTAACATATGAAATACACGTTTTCCATTTTCCGAAAAAAATATGTTTTGGACCCATTTTTTCGCCTCTGCCATGTTGATTAAATGAATTCTGTGATGCAACTACGAATCAATGTCGTGATCCTGTAAGGAAACAACAATATGGCTACGATTTTCTACCTTTCTGCCAAGAGGAGGAATTAAAGCTGATATCGAGAGTAGTTCCTCCAAAAATGGCATAAGGTTTGCGAATAGCCAAATAAGTGTTCTGTCCTTAATATGGACTACTCTCGATGTCAACTTTCAATCTTCTGCTTGGCAGAAGCGAGAAAGTCTTGGCCAAATTGCTCCGTTTCCACGTCTTTATCTAAAGCCAAATTCGACACTTATCGTATTTTGATACTTGGTTGCATCGTAGAGTTCATTTAGTCAACATGACAATGGCAAAAAAATTGGCCCATGTTAGCAACGCTGTTCTCTCCCAAATTGTGCTCTTCTAGGCAGAAGCGAGAAACTGGTGGATGAAAACCAGCTGCGGTCTAATTGTTTGACTACAGAATCTGGCTTGCATGGTTGTAAATAACAACTTTCACCTATAAACCGAATGTAAGAGAACAAAATTTTTATTTGGACACGACGCCAATCATAAGCGAGCGCCAGAACTAACATTCCCTCGGTAATACCTGCTCGAAAACTCGTCCATACTGGCCAAGCAGTCGAATAAACATCACAAGTGGGCTGTATCTACATTTGCAGAAAAATATGAGAGAAAAACCGAAATGAACAGACTGAATAATTATATTGTTTAAATATGATTGGTTAGTGCGTTCCAGTTTACTCTACATTTTTTACAGTGCAATTTGACGCATTTTGCATTAACTGAGTAACGCATTGAATGTAATTACCACACGATTCAAAAAATGTTCACAATTCTGTTAAGTTGGATTTACTATTGGCATCACGTAAACTAAACGATCCATTTAGTAATTGAGGAGAGCTAACCGCTTGTCAAACTGTAATTCTGCTGAGTTATTGCGGCTCTAAAAGTGACAATGTTACAATTTGATATTGCAGCAGCTACTGAATATCACATGTGAATTGTTTATCGATCAGTTATGATCGTGCATAATACGCGATGAAAACGTCTGTTATTTTCGATTCATCACCGTTTAAAATTTTCGTGCAACTCAGTTATCGTTTCATCAAGCTTATAAATACTTGGATAAAATTCAGGAAATCATTAATAAGGTAAATTTTATAATTAAATAAAGCTGTGTTGTGCAAGCTCAACAGCAAGGTAGAGCTGTGTTAATAATCTATAAAATACTAAATTAAATTTCCTCTCACCAGGCCCAGCTTTTCTACCACCTGTTTCTTCATTGTTCTGTCAAGATCTTATTAAGTGTCTTTATTTTGAAGTCCATATAATAATAATATGTTGTTGACACTTAGTTCAAAAGTTTTCTCATACCATACCTCTTCCATACCACGTAAATGCCAGAGCTGCCAGAATTTCTATAGAGAAAGTCGTAAAATAGGCTGACAAAAATCGTGAGAAATCCTGAGATTATTAAAAGGCGGCAATTTAATTCAGATATATATTTATATACAATAGTTTCTGCCAACATTTGAATTGGTTCTTAATTTAATCACATCCTGTACTAAATTTACCTAAATATAATTTTAAACCCATATTTCTTGGACTATTATATTAAAAATATTCGTTATGAGGTTTAAACCTATAGAATTGACCATCTTCTATGCTGTTGAATTTAAGATTATATCGTTTTAATATTAACGCTACTAACTTTAAGGCTCTGGGGGGAGGGGGGGCGATCGCTTTAAGTTTTACCAGATTTGGTAAAACTTAAAGGAAATAACTGCGTTGAGGGCTCTCTTAGAAGCTGAGAATGACACTCTACCACTATTCAGCGACAAACTGCCCGATAACAATATTTATTTGTTTACAATTTTCAATAAAAAATATATTGTAACAAATTTTATGTATTATTTAATTGTATACGGTGAATATAGTATTTTCAAGCTCAATTCAATGAAACATTTGCAATTCGAATTTAAATTCAACCCACAACACTAGAAATTTGTCCAAGGCGCTCCTAAATACCCATATTTCATTAACCACAAAGTGGACTGTCCTTGGCCATGCCTTAGTCTGTATCTGGGGCAGAAGCCCCAAAGGGTGAGTTAAGTTTACATTTGGAACTGTTTGATCCTCGTAAATATGCCAAGCAAGTTACTAACCGAAACAGAAACATTACCAATTATATCTGTGTTTCAATATTCTGAGATTTCAAACAATTTTATTTTCGGGAATCCCTTTCTCGTCATTGTTTATTTGAACGGTTTTTATCGTTATTTTATTCACAAGTTTAGATTTTATTTAGGATGATTTCTCGAAGGTTTCTTATTTTGTCAGCATGAAATGAAATGTTATAAAAATATGTAATTAAAAGCTAATACATATCTAATATAATTTAGAAGAAGATCTGAATTCAGAAGAAAAACAGTTCTCTATAAAACCATTTATTGGCAGAGTGTACCTACTATAAAAATAACTTTATTTAGTGAGAAAGATTAATATCTAACAAAAGTTGATCTACAGTTTAATAAGCCGCTGTCGATAACCATATGTTTCAGTAAGTTTTCATGCCATGCGACTAAACAAAATGTTTAATTAATTAATGCGAACTAATAAGGCCATCCAACAAAGCTAAATATTAGCTGTAAATTGAAAAATACTGTTAAAAACTGCAAACATATATGTACCTGTTAGGTGAAATAACTTCCAACCATAGATAAGAGATTTATATTGCTTCCAACTACTTGTTGAAAAGCACAATATTATGTGACATCAAAACATTTTATTTTTAAATTTTATAACTTCTGGTATTTCATATTTTTTCTTTGTTGCCATTGTCAACGGGGTAAGAACGTTTGGAAATATACAGACTTTTCAACAAGTAAATGTGGTGCGTTTCCCAGCAAGTGCATAAACATTAAGTAAGGATGACATAACTATCATTCAGGAAAAACAGTTGTATTTAGAAGTTACAAACAGATTAGATGGATAGAAAAGGTGGTGAAATAAATAGAAGATAATAAGAAATCAATTATTATAAACTTGCAAAAGATGTAGAAGAAAGAGTAATTGCTCAAATCAGGAACTTCAGAAATATGTTAGGTACATGAAATCAATTATCCGTATATAAAAAGCAGTAGTTGCTAAACATATTGTAATGTTATTATTTTCAAACTCGGGTTCAGTTCTTGGATTTATTTAAAAACACAGTCCTACTCACTCTAATTTATTTCCACTTCTTTAACACAAATTATATTCAGAGAAACTACTATTTACATTTTATCTCAACTATACAATTCGACCGTCGAAAACTGACTGCCACCTATCGCCAGCTATTCATATTTATATATTTACCTTGGAATTGTCTGGTAAGTCCACGAACCATCGGGAAACTCTTTCATGTTCTGGAAACTTTAAGGGAATTCCCAGTAACGACAGCGGTCCGCCTGTTGAGAGACAAACATTTCGGATTCCCAGAATTTATCGGTATAATGTCCCTTCCACGAATTGGTTGATAGCCGATTGCACCAGCTGTCGGGTTAATTCTCCTAACATTGCCCCCTCCTTAAGACCATTTCGTCCCGGAATGTCCCAGAATCCTTCCTGGTTTGACAATATTTGCATTACTCTCCATTTCGACAACGGGAAGTTTGGTGGAAATAACAATCAACGGTCTTCAAATCTGAGCTGCGAGTATTGAGACAGCATACCAGGATGTCGACGCCACTGAATCAAAAGATTGTTTCCATCATACTTTTCACCACCCTCCAATTCAGTCCATCCAACCCGCAGGCTATCTTTCGGACCGCCAATTTCATCAGATTCTTCTCCATCATCACATTCCTCAATTCTACCAGAGTCTTCCAAAGATCGCTATATGTTGGCTTGTCGTGCGAGAATGTTTTCGTTACCAAATAAAAAATGTCTCTGGTACCCACTGGTTGTTTATCTTCGAAATGAAGGACCTTCCCTACCACTGGATCTTGCTCCCGTAGCTTCTGGAACTGACCGTACTTTTTGGCAAACATGTTGGCTATTCCTTTGGATAGCCGGAGATCTCGAGCCACACAATGAGCCAGGGCATATTGTATGGGCACCTCAAACAGGACTCGGGGTTCCTCTCTCGTTACGTCGTGATGCACTTTCTCCCATTAGAGTACAGTGCCATAAACTGTTCGAAGGTCATCTCATCATCGGGTGGTTGGATGCTGCGGACTTGGGCTTGGTCAACTTCGCCGTCATGACTTCCGGCATAAGGTGCTAACCTGTTGAAATGTACCACCTTTGGCTTTCCTCGAGGCAGCTTCCTTATTCTGTAGACAACATCGTTGATTTTCTTCACGATTTGGTATGGCCCCTCCCAAGACACTAGCTTGGGCGAATATCCACGAAGACAAGATCATCAACTTGGAATTCTCCGCTCTCGGCTTTGATGTCGTAGGCTTCCTTTATTCGGGCACTGGCATTCTCGATATTTGATCGGACTCGTAGGTGTATGTCGTCCATCTTTCGACGTAACTGGCTGACATAGTCTTCACCGGCAGCCTCTTCTCCTGGGGGACATCCAAACTTCAAGTCGCATGGTAGTCGTAACTCTCGTCCCATAATAATACTGGCCGGGGTCTGACCCGTGGACTCGTGCACAGACGAACGATATGCCATTAGAAACAAGTGCAGATACTGGTCCCAGTCTCTTTGGTGGTCAGAGACTACCTTTGACAAATGGCGGTTAATGGTTCTATTCATCCGTTCTACCATTCCATCGGCTTGCGGGTGTAACGCTGTCGTCAGTGTTTTATTGATCTTCAAGAGCTTGCAGACGTCTTGGAAAAGAGTAGAATCGAAATTTCTACCTTGGTCTGAGTGCAACTCCAAGGGAACACCAAAACGACTGATCCATTCCTTGACAAGGACATCAGCAACGGTCAAGGCTTCTTGATTCGGCAAGGCATACGCTTCGGCCCATTTACTAAAATAGTCCATAACCACCACAATGTATTTATTTCCACAGTCGGATTCAGGAAATGGACCGGCAACATCAATGGCTACTCTTTCGAATGGACTGTCCACGTTATATTGCTTCATTGGAGCTTTTGGTCGCTTCTGAGGCTGCACAAGTCGTACATTTCCCGCACCACTCCTTAACGTCTACTTGGCAGTTTACCCAAAAGAAGCGTTCTCGCAACTTCCCCAAGGTTTTGGTCACTCCCAGATGTCCTCCGGTTGTACCGTCATGTAGTTCTCGCAAAACCTCTGGTCTCCTATTTTTAGGGACTACAATCTGCTTTGTGTCCTTGCCTTCCTCTGGGGTTTCAAGGACGCGCTTTAGATGTCCATTCTCTAGGATGAGATAGTTCCACTGACCCCAATACGACTTTATGGTTGGTGAGTATCGGGAAATCTCTTGCCAGGTAGGTTTACGGTCTTCTTCCTTCCACCGGATAACCTCTTTCAAATCTGGATGAAATTTCCGGTCTTTTTGGATCTCCGCGGATTGCCAATGGTCATCGATGGCGGTAGTTCTGCAGAGAACAGCCCCTTTTTCTTCTGCTCGCTGACAATGTTTGAAATCAATAGGGCATGGTCTCCTCGATAGAGCATCAGCATTCTTATGGCTTGTTCCAGCTCGATGTTCAGTCTGGAAGTCGAATTCTTGCAACCGCTCAATCGACCTGGCCACTTGTCGTTCCCATCTGGCAAAGGATAACTTAAGATGGGGGCACTTGTCAATGCTCTTTTCAGTCTCTCGAATGATCGCTGGCATTCCTCGTCCCACTGGTACTGCACCTTCCCCTCTGTAAGTCTAGTAAGTTGCTTGGCGATGTTAGCAAATCCGGGTATGCACCGACGATAGTACGTGTATAACCCCAAGCAACTTCTTAACTGGTGGATATCTTTAGGTATCGGCCATTCTTGGACAGCTTTGGTTTTCTGTTTATCAACAGCTACTTCTCCGCGGAAACCACATGTCCAAGATATTGCACCTCTTCTTGGAACAGCTGACACTTCTTCGGGCTTAACTTTAGTCCGGAACTTCGAAGTCGCCGTAACCCCTCCTCCAGGTTCTTCACGTGGTCTTCAAAAGATATTGCAACCACGATAATGTCGTCAAGATACACCAGGCACATTTTCCATGAAAGCCCTTTTAACAATGTTTCCATCAATCTTTCAAACGTCGCTGGAGCATTACACAACCCAAACGGCATCACCGTGAATTGGTAAAGTCCTGATCCGATGGTAAAAGCAGTCTTTTCTCGGTCTTCTTTAGCAAATTCCACTTGCCAATAACCGCTCTTTAAGTCCAGGGTCTATTCTTGGAAGGGAATAGCTGTCTTTGTTTGTACCCTGGTTTAATTGCCGATAGTCCGCGCAAAATCGGGTCGACCATCTTTCTTTTTAACCTTTTAACCAAGACAACTGGAGAAGCCCAAGCGCTATTGGATGGTTCAATTACACCTTCTTCCTCCATTTCGCGGACTATTCTATCTGCTTCTTCTGTTTTAGCTAGAGGTAGTATTCTCGCTGACTGTCGAATAGGTTGAGCATCACCGGTATTAATTTTATGTTTCACCAGGTCAGTCCGTCCTCTTTTTCCGTTTCCTATATCGAAGATATCCTGGTAGTTTCTAACGATGTCCCTCAATTTTACTTTCTGGTTTGGTTTCAAATTCTTAGATGAATCAGTGATCAGTCTTTCCAGTTCCTCAGATAGTTTACCTGGAGGTATTTTTGCATGCTGTGTGCTTCTGACTACAGAAGAAACTGTTGAACAATGGCCCAAAGTTGTTCCTTTCTTTAGCACAACCGAGTAATGATTCAGGTTCATTACTCTTACTGGCACAATCTCGTTGGCACGAAACAGAGTCTTCCCCAGTGCGACTCCTCTGCCTACATTTCCGTCGTTAAGTTCGGGATCAAACATCATTACTGTTCCAGCTTGAGCTTTCCCATCCTGGCAAGCATCTACAATGATTTCAGCTCTTTCCGGAACATTGACATCCTCTGCTAAGATGGCTCGAAGCATTATGTCATCTTTCCCATGAAGCACCACTTCTTCGTCATTCACTCTCAGAATTCCATCTTTGAAATTTATCTCTATCTTTAAAGTTTAACTGGAACTCTTGGAGCTCATGACATCCATTCCAATGATAACTTTGTCTTCTATGTCTGCCACTAATGCCTGGTGTAGGATGGTTGTGTTTCCCAAGGTCATTTCAATCACTATTTCACCATGGACTTTCGTTGCTTCTCCTCTCGCTGTTCGCAGTTGCCATTTTGTTAGTTTTATCATTGCCTTGTCTAAGACAATGTTGGGCCTTATAACTGTTTTTGTCGCACCTGTATCCAGCAGCATTGCACATTGCTTCTTATTAATAAGGCCATCTAAAAAGACACTGCTAGCGTGGTTGCGTAGTGAACCGACATAGGCGTTGATAGTTGGGGCTTGTTGGCTACAGGTCGACGATGGCCCCTTCACATCGACCTTCTTTAGTTTTCCGACGCGGAAGTCGGGCCTCCGTTGCTCTCCTTGCAACGACTTCGTATGTGCCCTACCTTACCACACTTCCAACATCTCAGTTGTCTTTTTTCAGTAAGAACTTCTTCTACTATCTTCTTTACAGAGGCCTTATCATATCCGCCGTCTTCTGAGTCCCCTTCAATGATACGGACTCTGCCCTGACCTCTACAGGTATTTTTCGCTGCCTCAAATTCCAGAGCTCGAGCCAGTGCATCCACTAATTGAGTCGGTCGAGCTAGGGTCAATGCTTGTCTGGCTTCGTGGTCCCGAAGTCCATCCAAAAATGCTTGCACTGCTAACCTTTCTATCACATTTTCCGGTGTGGCTGGATAGGCAAGGCGAACCATACGGGCAATATCAGCTTCAAACTCTTGAAGGGATTCATTCGATTTCTGATAGCGATTTTTCAATTGGGAGTGATAAACGTGCCCCAAATGCGTTTGTCCATACCTCAGTTCCAAATGTTTGACCAGTTGTTCGTAGTCTTCTTGCTCAGAGGCATTCAAGGTTTGCAAAATATCTGTAGCGTCCCCTCTTAAGGCGAGGGTTAGTGCTATTGCCTTCTCCTCTGCCTACCATCCGTTTAACTTTGCTGCAGCCTCGAATTGGTGCCTATAGTTAGTCCATGACGATTTTCCATCAAATTGGGGAGGTTTCATTTTGTTGTTGTCATATTCTGGAAGCTTTAAGGGAATTCCCAGTAACGGCAGCTGTCCGCCTGTTGAGAAACAAACATTTCGGATTCCCAGAATTTATCGGAATAATGTCCCTTCCACGAATTGGTTGATGGCCGATTGCACCAGCTGTCGGATGAATTCTCGTAACAATATATTTGTGGTATATAATGAAGGGCATATTCGAGTCATATGAAAAATCTATTATTACAACTAGAGTAGTTTTAATCGAATGACCTGTCACTCGGATGGTCCGTTTATGATTCTAACGATTCTTGTTTGTTTTATTCTCAAATCCTTAACCTTTGCTACGTGTCAACGGCTGCCCTGTGTGTGAACATTTAAATTTTGATAAAATTATGCTATTAAATTTCTCCTAAATATTCATTTAATTTAAAATTCAGAAATTTAGAACTGAGGTACGGGCAGACCCATTTGGAGCACGTTTATCATTCCCAATTGAAAAATTGCCACCAAAAATAAAATGAGTCCCTACAAGAGTTTGAAGCTGATATTGCCCGCCTGATTCGCCTTGCCTATCCAGCCACTCCGGAAAATGTGATAGAAAGGCTAGCAGTACAAGCATTTTTGGATGGACTGCGGGACAACGAAGCCAGGCAAACTTTAACTTTAGCTCGACCGACTCAATTAGTGGATGCACTTGCTCCAGCGCTAGAATTCGAGGCTGCAAAAAATACCTGCAGAGGTCAAGCCAGAGTCCGAATCGTTCATGGAGAATATAAAGATGGCGGAAACAACGAAGCCTCTTTAAGAAAGATAATAGAAGATGTCCTTACCGAAAAAAGACTAGTGAGATGTCGGCTGGAGAAGCAGCGAAAGTCCATGGTGAAATAGAGGTTGAAGTGACCTTGGGAAACACAACCTTCCTACATCGGACATTAGTGGCAGACATCGAAGACGAAGTAATCTTTGGAATGGATGTCATGAGCTCCAAGGGATTTCAGTTAAATTTCAAAGATGGAATTCTGAGAGTGAATGATGAAGAAGTGGTGCTTCATGGAAAAGATGACATAAAGCTTCAAACCATCTTAGCAGAGGATGTCAATGTTCCAGAAAGAGCTGAAACCATTATAGATGCTTGCTTAGATGGGAAAGCTCAAGCTGAAACAGTAATGATGTTTGATCCCGAATTTAACGACGGAAATGTAGGCAGAGGAGTCGCACTGGGGAAGACTCTGTTTCGTGCCAGGGAGATTGTTCCAGTAAGAGTAATGAACCTGAATCATTACTCGGTTGTGCTAAAGAAAAGAACAACTTTGGGCCATTGTTCAACAGTTTCTTCTGTAGTCAGAAGCACACAGCATGCAAAAATACCTCCAGGTAAACTATCTGAGGAACTGGAAAGACTCATCACTGATTCATCTAAGAATTTGAAACCAAACCAGAGAGCAAAATTGAGGGACATTGTCAGAAACTACCAGGATATCTTCGATGTAGGAAACGGAAAAAGAGGACGGACTGACCTGGTGAAACATAAAATCAATACTGGGGACGCTCAACTTATTCGACAGTCGGCGAGGAGACTACCCCTAGCCAAAAGAGAAGAAGCCGATAGAATAGTCCACGAAATGGAGGAAAACGATGTTATTGAACCATCCAATAGCCCTTGGGCTTCTCCAGTTGTCTTGGTTAAAAAGAAAGACCGTTCCACTCGATTTGCGTGGACTATAGGCAACGAAATCCCGCAACGAAGAAAGATAGCTATCCTCTACCAAGAATAGACGATACCCTAGATACATTGGCGGGATCGAAGATGTTTTCCACCCGAACTTAAAGAGCGGGTATTGGCAGGGGGAACTAGCTAAGGAAGACCGGGAAAAGACTGCTTTTACCATCGGCTCAGGACTTTATCAATTCACGGTGATGCCGTTTGGACTTTGTAATGCTCCAGCAACGTTTGAAAGATTGATGGAAACAGTGTTAAAAGGGCTTTCATGGAAAACGTGCCTGGTGTATCTTGACGACATTATCGTGGTTGGAAAATCTTTTGAAGACCACGTGAGGTGCAGTACCAATGGGACGAGGAATGTCAGCGATCATTCGAGACATTGAAAAGAGCTTTGACGAGTTCTCCCAAAGGGGTAGTCCTTCTGCCAGATGGAAACTTCGTAATATACCGACGGAATTGGTGTGTGCTTTCGCAAATCCAAGTACGGTCAGTGAGAAATATCGGCTATTTCAAAGACCTTGAGCAAGCCTGAACGGAATACTCGCAGGGATGAGGGGGTGAACATTTCTATAAGACCTCTAAGTAAATGATTCCTCCTGAGGATCATGCAGCTGAAGTGGCTCTTGCACCCCGAAGGACAAGTGCCCAGGTGGATTGAGCGGTTGCAAGAATTCGACTTCTAATAAATCCAAGCAGGAACAAGCCATACGACTGATGCCCCATGAGGAGACCATGCCCTGAGTGACTGAAAAACTGAAGAAAAAGGGGCTGTTCTCTGTAGGAACCGCCGTCGATGACATTGGCACCTGAGGAGATCCAGAAAGACCAAAAATATGCAGAACGTAAAAGAAGTTATCCGGTGGAAGGAAGAAGACCGCAAACCTATGGCAGTGATTTCCCGAACTCACCAACCATAAAGCGTATGGGCTTGGAACTCCCTCATCCTGAAGAATGGACTCTAAAGCGCGTCCTGGAACTCCAGGGGGGAAAACGACAGAATAAGATTGTAGTTCCCAGAAATAGAGACAAGAGGTTTTGCGAGAGCTCATGACGGTCAACTGGAGGACACCTGGGATAGAAAACCCTGGGGAAGTTAAGAGAACGGTTCTAGTGATGCCAACTGTTAAGGATTGGTGCGAATGCAGTTTGTGCAGCAAGTATCCTCAGGACCAAAAGTCCCATGAAGCAATATAACGGGACAGTATTCGAAGATGCCATTGCGGTCCATTTCCTGATAGTGGAAATAAATACATTGTGGTGGTTATGGACATATGCACATTCCGAATCAAGAAGCCTTATCTGATGTCTCAAGGAATGGATCAGTCGTTTTGGTGTTCCCTTGGAGTTGCAAGACCAAGGTAGAAATTTCGATTCTACTCTTTTCCAAGACGTTGCAAGCTTGAAGATCAATAAAACACTGACGACAGCGTAACCCGCATCATGGAATGGTAGAACATGAATAGAACTTAACCGCCATTTGTCAAATATCTCTGACCACCAAAGAGACTGGGACCAGTATCTGCACTTGTTTCTATGGCATTCGTTCGTATGCAATAGTGTCCCGGCCAATTACTGGGAAGAATTAACTACCATGTTTTGAAGTTTGGATGTCCCCCAGGAGAAGAGATCGCCCAGTACAGAGATTTGGGAGGGGCCGTACCAAATTGTGAAGAAAATCCATGTTGTCTACAGAATAAAGAAGTGCCTCGGGGACAACCAAAGGTGGTACATTTCAACAGGTTAGCACCTATGCCGGATAGGAATGACCAAGCACAAGTCCGCAGCATCCAACCACCCGTCAGGACCTTCGAACAGTTATGGCATATATGGGCAGAAAGTCCAGCACGACGTCCACAGAGGAACCCCGAGACCTTTTGAGGTGCCCATAGTGTGGCTCATTGTGTGGCTCGATCTCCGATGTCCAGAGGAATAGCCAAGGTGGCCAAAAAGTACCGCCAGTTCCAGAAGCTGCGAGAGCAAGATCAGCGGGAGGGAAGGTTATCCCGAAGATAAACAACCAGTGGGTAAGAATCTTTTATGAACGAAAACATTCTCGCAGGACAAGCCAACATACAGCGATTTTGGAAGACTCTGGTAAATTGAGGAATATTGGAGAAGAATCTGATGAAATTGGCGGTCAAAGATCCTGTGGGTTGGATGGACATTGGAGGGTGATGAGAAGTATGATGGAAACAATCTTTCGATTCTGGCGTCGATCCTGGTATGCTGTCTCAATACTCTCAGTGATTAAGACGTTGATTGGGACTCCGGGACGAAATGAACTTAAGAGGGGGCAGTTACGAATTATGACCGCTGTGCAATCGGTCATCAACTAATTCATGGAAGGGACATTTTCCGATAAATTCTGGGAACCCGAAATGTTTGTCTCTCAACATACGCCGGCCGTTACTGGAAATTCTTAAAGCCAAACATGAAAGAGTTTTTCTGGTTCGTGGATCCGACAATTCCAAGATAAATATATAAATAAGAAACGTGGCGATGTGGCATTCAGTTTTCGTCGGTCGTATTGTAGAAATTGTATATAAATCTGTGAATATAAATTTGTGTAAATGTAGTGGAAATAAATTAGAGTGAGTTGGACTGTGTTTATAAATAAATCCAAGAACTAATGTGAAAATAAAAACATCACAATTTCAAATGGCAGAAAAGCATTTCTCATTCGCAAATATCACTGGTTTCTGGCGGGATAGCCATATGCACATTCTTTATCTCTCAACAAAATAAAATTTTGATCGTAAATCAACATTCCATTTAAATATATGAAATTTGTAAATAGTGTATCAAAGTGTAATAGTTTAATCCACAACTAATAGGAATTCTGTCAGTTAATATATCTCTTACCGTGTATATGACAGTGGTGTGTTCATAAGACTAAGAAATGATTAGATTCCCATCCCATAGACGCTATAAAGTGATTAAGACCCTTGAAGTGAATTATGTGTTAGTTTAGGGGTAGCCGGAACTCCAAGGCTATCCGGCGTTGTAAATAGATGAATAAAAACATAATTTTTTATAAATATCACTGGTTTCTGGCTAATAAGATCGGAGAAGAAACCGTCTCGCAAGAGACACCCTATGAAGAGAAGAAGAATGCAATATCAGTCGTCCTTGTCGCTCATTGTTGTCACTCGGTCAATGTTTCGAGTCACATATTCAATTACCTTTCATTCGAAAGTTTTGATTACATAATCGGAATACTCCAGTTATTTACATAATCGAATGATTGATTATATTTCATTCGAATGATTCCAACACTAATATAGACTGAAGATACCAGTTTTTATATAACATATTAAATAAAAATGTATTTAAAAATTTATGTAATTTCTATAAATGTATATTTCCTTAGGATATGTATATTCTGTATACCACAAAGTTTATTCTTATAGCTCTTAGTGACATTGATGTAAAAGAAGTCAGTTAAGTTAGTTGATTTTCAATATCAATAGCTATAAAGTGACACAAATGAGTGTTGAAACGACAAAACATAAAACATGAAAATGTGGCCGCCATACAAAATACAAGAACACGGAACCATCGACTTTAATAGTTTCAAGAAACAGTGCGGTAAATTAGTTTTAATAACCTTAGAGCTTGTACCTTCTGGCGTCAATGCACAATTGTCGTGGTAAGACTAAAGAGAGAGGGGACAACAGAGAAGGCAAAAGGCTATTTCACTCTGATGGGAGCATCATTTTGTTCATTGGCTGCTTCAACCATACAAGTGAAATAGCCTGTCACTGTCTCTATTGCCTTCTCTTTGTAGCCTTGCCACGAATTTGTGCATTGCATGTTATCTCCAGAAGTTACATGCTCTAAGTTAATAACTGATACTAGACAATGAATTTTTCCCAAATCCATAGACTAATCGAATTAGTATGAAAATATAAGTTATGTGCAAAATTGACAGTATTTCCCAGAGAAATGTAAAGTAATATTAAATGAAAAAATAAAACTTTGACTGGACAACTTTCAGACAGAGAGAGGAAGAGAGAATGAACTACCAGAAAAAATTATACAAGATATGAGTTATGAATCAACATAGTATGTTAATAAAGCATTAGGAATATTGTTATAAACTCCGTGGGTTCAATTAATTAATTTAAAAAACTGACAGTCACTTCACTTTCTAGAACTTTTATTCACACGGAAACATCAAATATTCTCAACAGCTGATTCAAATACAATAACATCGAAATCATAACAATACGCTCTACTAACTAACTACTGAAATTAATATGTCATTTTATAGTTCTTACTCATTTTGAGGAGTGGATAAATTTTTATAACAATATATTAACAAACTAACGTAATAGTATTAATGTTTTTATATCAACAAACGTTCTCAGATAATCAAACTTAAGAATTTTCAAAATCAAAAACATATATAAAATTTATATGTATGTGTTTATGAAATATTTATTGAATATTGTAACCAGAAAAAATTCATAGAACGTTGAGCTTTTCGAATCAACTTCCGACTCGACATTCACAAAGTAAATACACTCTGAAATTTAAAACACGAACATCTGACTGACTGTTAAAATACTTCAGCCGATGAACGAAAATTTGCCCTGTTAGCAAATTGCCGCCACAACGATTCTAGACAAACATTACCGTTTTAGCTTTCATTAAAACACGTCCACAGCCCATTCGATCATCGGCAAAAAACATAAAATGAGAAAATAAAATCGATTATGAACCGACATGAATTTTCACAATGTTTCTCGACACAAAAACGAGTAGATGGAGATTGACAAACCAACAACGAGCATCTCCATTCCAATAACGTATATTTTAGTTATCGGCGTGCATTTTCGAGCATCGCTTCCAGATTCGGACGTTAATAAGTGCTGGAAACCCACCAGCTTGTGAAGAGAGAATATCAGTTGATCAACTCTCATTTGGGTTTGTCATCGCCGCTGTCGCATTTAATTTTCAAATTACGTCTCGCATTTTGAACGGGAGGATTATAACCTATCCACACCACCACACGTGAATTTTGGATAAAGATATATTGTGCAAATATAGATTGGTTTCGATGACTATCCACAGGAAAATACTGTAGTGAAATGTGTATTTCATATTTTAAGGAAAATGAGTATTTATTATATTAGGGTAGCTCTTCCTTGGTGGAAAATAGTTTTGTTTAAAAAATGCGCTCCTGCCTCAAAGAGCCATGGTTCCAAACATTTAAAGTTCCGACATGAGGCTTCACACACACCACTATATCCCACCGCACACCATTTCGACATCATCTTTCAATCCTTCTAGCCACCGAGTGGGATTATGGCTAAAACGTTAAATGTAAGGTAATATGTAAGATGGGTTGGAACTTGGACCATAGTCCATAGTCCACACACATTAAGGAAATAATAGACAAAAAGAATCTTCAGTTCAACAGAAGGTATTCTTTGCAAACAACTAGTTTACGCATCAGCAAATGACTAACTATTCAGAGAACAATGCAAGTTTTTCTATGGGACATATTTACTGATCTTTAAGAAGCTACAAAACTGTGTTTTGCTTTATTCTATATTCTATATGGAGATTAAAGCCAAAATTGTTAGCTATATAAATAAAATCGAATTTTACATACGGTAAGTCCGGGATATATACCCAATTTTTCTTATTTTATTCATAGCACCTAACATGCCAAGTAAAACGCATATGATTTTCTATGTGCTTTAACTTTGGTCTTTTATTTAATCACCCCGCCCATTTTCAGATGAAATTAAAACTTTGTAAAGGGATAGAAGCCTTGCAAGCCGTAATTGTGGCCTGGACCAGTTTTTGTGGAGGGGATAAATACCCTTTGGAAGAATACAAACAGAATATATAACACTTTAATCAACACTGTTAATATTGTGTAGCCATCCAAATGTTTTTCCTGAAATTTCCTTGCTAGAAGATGCTCAATCATTTCATAAATAAAACTCCATTTCTATAGGTACAACTGTAGAGAGAATATTCCCCACTGCGTTGCACCAAGCTACGACATCAATGTTTCACCTTTTGTGAAGTTTATAAAATGAACGGTTCACGTTCTTTTAGTAGTTAGAAATCCATGCTTTGTTGTCCATTTGAACTCCACACCCGTCCATGTTCAAAATTCAATCATGTTCTTTGTCAACTTTTGTCATTGAAGATACAGAGTTTGTTTAGAGCCAATGAACGTGAGACTCAGAGATCTTCATCCAGCCGACGATCGTTTTTACCAAGCAGTATTATTATAAATGCAAAATGGCAGTCATATAAGTACACACCTACTTAATGGTGTCTTTTTGTAATATCATTTATCTTGGATATTAGTCTGAAGTTGGCAGACAATGTAACTCGTTCCTCGAAGTTACCTTGGACTCACAACGTTTCAATAGCTGTGTATCTGCTATCGTCATCGGGTGAATGACATCATTCACATGATGAGCTATTGAAACGTTGTGAGATCAATCACTTCAAGACGATGGAAGTCCAAGGAAACTTCGAGGAATTTATCTTGGATTTCTGGTATAGCTGGAGTCTTATCTTGAGTCAAGTAATGACGCGCGGTTGGATGCTAGGTTTACGCTTGTGTTTACCGGATATTTCCATTCTGTTCATTTAACTTTGATTAAGGGACGGCAAGGAATTGATAACCTTATAAGCGACTATCCCAAAACAATGCCTTGTAAAGAAACAATTGAAAAAAACTTTATTTTACCCCAAAAAGTAATGAATTATAACCTACGTGCATCATTTCCTATTTAAAAGTAAAAATAAAAGTAATTTACGTGACCCAAAAATCATCCGCAGAGAAAAATCAGTACCATGTGACACGGTAGAGTTACTAGCCCTCCTACAAACAACCGCACGTGCAATCGCTTTGTGGAAAACTGAAGTAGGGGAGAGGTGCGTTCGTATTATAAGGTATTCTTTTGTTCTCCCACTGGAGCATATATCCCTAATACCCTATGCCAATACGGATTAAAATAAAATAGCATTTGGATTAATCTGATTCCCTCACCACAATGCTATGTACAAAATGAACAGTTTTCCAAATACACAAGGACAAACTATAAACTTGTGGAAGCCCAAAAGAGAAAACTGGAACCGCTTAATAATTAATCTGCATTGATAGGAAAGATATCCACATCGTTGTTGTCCTTACCATATTTTCATAGAGTTACGACCATCCTATCGTTAAAGACAAATTGTGCAAATAGACACATGGAAAGAACTAAACAATTTGTTCATGCGCACAAATTTTAAAAGAAGTGGCCTGTTCCAGCATATATCATCTCTCCCCTTTCCACCACTATCGCAAGCCTCCACTATTTCATTATAAAGATTAATAACTCCATAACCAAGCCACCTAGCAAGTACAGGTTTTATAGAAACGTCTACAACCAGCCCGTCCTTCTGTATTAACATATGGCATATAGTGACACTAATTAAAAACAAATGGAAATTCAAGTCATGCAATATAAGATAGAAAGTGCACCAAATATTAGGGACAATATCGGTAGTAGTAAGATTATGCGCAACTCAGGATAACGGAACACAAAACTATTCTACGTTTGACATAGGACTGAGCTGGAATAATCGATAACCGATTGTCAAAAACAGTTATATAAAAATGTCAAGAATTGTAACGTAGAGAATTAAATGACGGCCACCCAGAAAAGGCAATAAAATACGCTGGTAATTGACTACTAAGTCAAGAGAGTTTTGCGAAGATAATGATATAGTAATTTTTTTATTTTCACACTTGGGTTCAGTTCAGTTCTTGGATTTATTTAAAAACACAGTCTAACTCACTATAATTTATTTCCACTTCTTCTATTTATATTCACAGAACAATTTGCAATTTATCTTTACTATACTGCAATCGAATACTGAATGAATGCTTCCGTCAGCTCTCCGTATTTATATATTACTTCTCGGACTCTCTGCCACGCTAAACGTTGGTGCTAAAATGCCACACCAAAATGTTACGTGACACCAAATTTCTAACCTACCTAGTTATGCTAAGGGCAGAAGAAGGTATGTCCGGTAGTCTCAGTGAAGACGGGGGGGTTCGTTTTATTTGAACGTATATGCCAGATTTTGCTTGGCGATCTAAATAAAGAGAGAAAATAAGGGCGCCAGGTAGATTCCCCTATACCTTCTAAATACACATAATCAGGACACCTACCTGTCCTAAAATATCTGCTGTAGTAATTTTTGCTAATTTGGGGGCGCTAGATTTCTAAATATAAATAAATAAATGTTGTAATTAAAAGGAATAATAAGCATACCACAGTTCCAAAATATAAGTTTAATTTGCGCGAACAGACTAGTACAAGGCGCTAAAATATGCCATAGGGCACTCTATTAATGCAAAAGAGTCTTACAATGTTTAAGCTAAATATACTTAGAAAAAAAATTGAAATAAAACAAATATACACTTAAGGACAGAGGATTCAAACTGAACATATAAACATGTGAGATCGTGAATAACCTGGATACAATCATTTAAATATTCCTCTAATACAATAATTCTAATCAATAGAATATTTAAATAAATCGTCAATATCAAATACTACATTAATGGGAACCGATCATAATTACCTGGTATTTATCATTCAATAAAATTCAGAATTCCGACTTTGGTGTCATCTATACTACACTCGAGCTCGAGGGTAAGTGCAATCGATCAGAATAATAATAATAGACCCGATAGTAGGCTAATGGTCTTTAATTTCGGTTAACAAATTCTATTTGTTTAATTTCAAATCAAATACTAATGTTTATATTATTATTGTGAAAATAACTGATAATGAAACAGTAACCAGATACACAAATTGTCACTTATCTGAAACCACAGCTGAAGCTGAAGTTAGAGTCCCTTGCGCTCACACCACCACTGGAACTCTGATGATAGAAATACCAGTAATACAGTGTTCGTGTATGCACCATCAACTAGTTCATCTGCATGCTAAGTCCATGATCGGCATGATAGCATAATGCCAAACCATGTCTGTGTTCTAGTGTCGTAATAGAACAGCAAAATATAACCCCAATCTCACTGGATGGAGAACAAAAACAGGAACGCCGCACGTAGAAACACAAACAAATGGAAGAAATACGACAACAGTAGAAAAAGAAGTAAAAGGAAGACAAGAAGAACAAGAACCCTAAAAAAAAGAAGAAAATATCTATCAATAGTCTGACAATACGAGAAATCGGCTAGTGAACAAACAAAAATCACTTACCCTATCAACCAAAGGGCTTCTTATACCAAAGGTTCCATTGTGAGGGTGGCCCCAAATACCATGACCACTCTGAAGAATTACGCAACACCAGAAGTTTTCAAATCCTCAATGAGAGGAGTATCCCAGCAACTAACAACAGTACTACAATATGCTGGAACACAATGTAGGGACTTCCATATAACTCCCGAACTCGGATGGCTTATCAAAAGCCAGTATACTAGTGGAAAATCCCTTAAAAACAACTGCACGACTTCTCCACTTAACCTCACACAATTTTCTACACGCACATCCTTCCCGCCTTGTCGACGACAATGACAACTGTCAAGAAACACACAATGCCAACCAAAAATATTCGATAAATCACTTCGTCTCCACAGGTCGAATTCAAACATCCTTCAAAAATAAATCAGAACTAAATATAATAATAAGGCAAAATCGGCGCGCAATCAGTAGGTTATCGATCGCTAACGGAACGGACGAATAAAAGCAATTTTTTGACCGGTCTTAAACGCGTTCAATTATACTGAGTAGCTAAGGCAAAAATATAACGTAACAACTCACTATTATTTATTTCCACTACTTTAATTTATATTCACAGAACTATTTACAATTTATTTTGAACGCCTGATCTTTGCTATACGGCAATCGAATACTCAATGAATGCTTCCGTCAGCCCTTCGTATTTATATATTCCTTTACGGAATTCTTCGGAACGTCAAAGAACCCCTGGGAGATTTCCTTCATGGACTACATTCTTCGAGAATTTGATCAAAGCCAGCCACCGACCTCGATGCGCCAGACAAACCACAGTCCGGATTCGCTGAAATGTTGGCAGAATGCAGCTTCAACGAATTATCGGATGAATTCCCATCCCAATATTATTCTTTTGGTTATTTTCCTTAGTTTTAGCAAATGAAATACTATTAGTTCTCAGGCAAGTAATTTAGTACCGTCACCGTAATTGAAATGATGTTATAAATAAAATAATAGTCCTTGGGTTTACTATAAGTCAATCTTAAATACTCATTATGAATTGCTTTCCAATTTAATTATTTTGTGACCTTACTCTATTTGGTAGATTATTATTGGTTCAGAAAGCTAAATGAATTTGGAATTTATTCAATCACAGTAACTAACGAAAGCAAGATAAAATGATTAAGACCACAAAACTTATTTATCTGTTCATATATTTTCAGTATATAAGAAATTTATAGAATAAAAAATATTTTTATGAAAAAAGTTGTTGATTCGTTCAAATTGAAACTTCAAACCCAAATTTCGGGTATGGTCTTGAACGAAAGTAAAGTTTTATTATATCTAAAGATTTTGAGGGTGGTGGCACTCTGATTGAATAAAAAAGAACAATATTTTTCTTCATTTATCATCTTATAAGTAAATGCATTTCAAAAACAAAAGTTATTCTAAATGTGTGACTCCTGCGTAAGATAAAATAAAAGTGTGTTAAGCGCTTTCGAATCTTTATTATCTGGTTTTTATTTTCTGAGTTGTTTGGAAATAACACCACATAATCTTGAAAGTTTATTTATTTCAAAAAAGTCCAAACATTTCAAGGTTTAAATCAGATCCGTTTTCAGTGGTACCCATTAAAACAAATGAACAGGAAATTATTTTTTGTTTTTTTTTTTTAATTTCTTGTTCATTTGTGTTAATAACATTGAAAACGGGGTCTGATTTAGACCGTAAAACATTTGGACTTTTTTGAAATATACAGACTTTTTAGTTTATGTGGTGTTATTCTCAGAAAAAAATAAAAACCAGGGACGCCAAAATTATTATTCAGAAAACAATTTCATTATTCGGTCTTGAAAAAATAATAATTCGATTTTGGGTCAATTTTGGGGTCAGTACTGTATACGCATTTTGACATTATTGCCCATTAAAATGTATTCATCATTCTCCAGAAATTAGAGAGTTGTAAATATCACCAATCTTTCATTGAGGTAATTAAATTAAAAATATTTACCTGATAATTTTACTGGAAAAATTTAATAAATACCAGAATTGCAGCTGAGGGGGGCCAATTTTCAGTTGCTCTACTCGAAGACGATCAAAAACAATATTATGTACTTCAAACATTGAGTTGAATATTTAAATATTAAAGAAGTGAACCATTTGAAATACGTAAATATACGGAGACAAACAATTATAAAATTTATCTGAGCTGTGATATTACATTTCTAAATAAAAAATAGTAATGGAATTTTTACTCTTGTTTCAGGTAAGCTGGAGCTCGTCACTATGCAACGCATTGTGGATTTTTAGTAATTACAATACAGTTGAAATGAAATATACAAATATTCTTCAGAAATCAAAGGTACTATGTTTTACACTTTTTAAATATTCTTACTAATAGGTGGCGATTAATAGTTAGTTGTCAGCGTTCATAATTAATCTTTGTGTATTTCTTTTTTCAAAGCGAATTAAAAACAGCTATGCTCTTTTTTTTATGCTGTCAAAGCTAACAAAGTTTCCCACCTAAATTCCTAACAAGTTTAATAGGCTCTAGAAAGATTGTTAAGACCTCGTTAACCATCTTTCTTCTTGCCTCTACATATTATACATATTGTTGTTTCTAAAAATAAATTATATCAAAATGTTCAATTAAAACACACAGATTTAGAGTGGAAACATATCCAAAGACAGAAAATAAACGAAACACCATTGATGGAGAGATAGTCAGTAATCTGGGCAACTTCTTGTAATTGCCAACTACATTTTTAAAAGCAAAATGCTTATCTGTTACACGAAAAAACAACGGAAGAAATACCCATACACAACAAAGATAAACATTTAAAAATAATATTTTCTAAACATTAGAAGAAAAAGACGTGTACTTTTTGAGGCAAGTTTAGTTGCAACATACTTTTCCAAAATTTCTGTAACAGTTTGACAACTTATTTTCCACAGATTAGAATGATCAATGAATAAAGAATGTAGATGAATTTGTATAACTTAGAAGAAGTATTTACAGTTTACATTCAGTCAATGTTATTCGAGTATTTACTATTTATATACCTTACAGAGTGGATTCATATACTCAGCTACCAACGGTGTATCGAATGACTATAAAAAACGAAAAACATTTTCCCATATAATATCGCAAAAGTCTTTTCGTTCCAACTGGGTTTCCTACGACACCTCTCGTTTTCTTTGTAATATTTGTTAAAAAAATATATATATATATTTTTTCATACCTTCACTTCTGATTTACTACATTCTCATCATCACTAAACCTAGTCCAGTTCACTGCTGGACATAAGCCTCCTCAAAATGTATCCAGTTGATTCTATTCTGCGCAGTTGCTACCCAATTTGGCCGTATTGTTTGACATCATCACGTCCATCTTGTAGAGTCTTCATTGACTTTGTTCATTCTCCACTCCTGCATCCTGATAACATGTCTTGCCCACCGCCATTGTAGCCTTGTCTACGACATTCTAACTCCAGATCTACGTACTTCTTCAATTCTTTTCCTGCGAAGCATAGACCATCCCATTTTGCGTTGTGTTTTTTGCAATTTAAGTACTGATTTTTAAGTCAATGTCAATGTGTCCGCACCATAGGTCAGGATTGGGAAGCTATTCTCTTTAGATTGACTGACACACCTCCCTTGAGTACATCCCGCAGTTTACCAAACAAATACCATCCTACTATCGTTCTGCGAGACAATTCTATTGTTTTGTTGCCTCTACCAAATTTTATTTCACGTCCCCGGAATATACAGTTGTCCAGCGTCTGAATATCTTTGTTATCCACATTAATTGATTGAGGACTAGAAACCAGAGTAGTCATCATCCAAGTTTTGTCAGATCACTTTTCCTTGTTTCGTTTTTCAATTCTTGCATCATATCTGTAGCCTCACCTAAGTTATCTGTTATGGGAACAAAATCAAATCTCATGCTGTTAAAATACTACATTGGGAGAATGAAAGTATCAACATATATGGTGAAATTCTACACTTAGTCAATTGAAATTTTACCTGAATCTGCAAAATAAGGTGGCAGATAATTAACATAGAACTTTATGTTTTCTAGGGCGTAGATTACGAATCAGCAATTACTTTTTACCACAAGCTTGCAATAAGGGCAAAGCCCCAAAAATACCCCCAGCACAGGGTTTTTTGCATTATTCCCGAAAATTACAATGATTATGAAAAAAGTCACTCGACCATCGTGTTCCTTATAAAATTTCAGATCGAAATCATATAGTAAGTTATACAGAATCGACGAATTGTGCAATTATTAAAATTTTCAGTTCATAAAAATTTGTCAATGGGAATTGCTTCTATTTAGAATACTAAGGGATCGCCTATAGTATTTTAATAACGTGTTTAATGTATGGTGGATTATGAAGTTATTATTATTTGAATATTTTGCTAAGGATATTTTTTTTATATTCATTTGTTGTTGATTGTGAGATTGTCGACGAAATTATAAATTTACGGTCCAAATGAAAACATTTTATTTCAACGAAGTATCAAATATTTGAAGATTACTCACATGCAGAATTATTGCAATAGAAAAAAAATATCAATATTGGTTTTTCAATTTGAAATATGTATTAAATAGAATGACATTAAAGGAGTGGAACGAAATTAACTGAACCATTTCAGTAGTATCAATTGATAGTCAATATGTATTTATATTTTTTTAATATTGTTTTTTCGTGGAACACAAATTTTTCATTGCTTCAGGACAATTATTGTGGATGTATCTCTTAAGATTTGTATTATTTATAAAATTTTAAAGAGAATCTCATTAATAATTTCTAAAAGTGCAAGTTACTTGTTCAGATGGATTCAGGTAAAAACCAAAAGAAAACTTCAATATTATTTATGATGAATCTCTAAAGATAGGGCTTGTTGTAGGAAGTTTCCTGCTTCTTTTCCAGAAAAACAACTATACTCCTTTTTAAGTAAATTGTTTATAATATTTGCAGTAATTGTATTTTTTCAAAACCTTTCGAGATTAAACTACGAACCGAATAACACCTTGATCATAATTTTACTTGAAATTATAATTAACCAGCCGTTACCCGCGGTTTCACCCGCGTACGGAATGTCCGCCCAAACTGCAAGTACATATGAGCCACCCTATATAACAATTTTATTCGATATTTTTTTGAATAACTGTAACTCTACTTCACCCTATATTTCAACCATCCAGTATATGCTGCTGTTTATTTGTCACCCAATATAACATTTTGAACACATGACTATAACTCTTATCTATCCTATATTTCAGCTATTCAACTGCTTATGGTCTACGCTTTATAGCAATTACTTCTGATATTTTTTAAATCACTTTTTAAAGTACAATTCCTCTTTACCCCAAATTTTAATCACCCTTTACATGCAACTTTTTCTAACATTGTGTTAAACACACTCTAAAACTATAATCGTGCTTCTCCCCATATTTCAGATATCCCATATAGTAGAATGCAACTGTTCCTGGTCTACCCTCTATAACATTTTTAAATTTTTTTTTTTTTTGATTTACCGAAAATACCTGTGGAACCCTTGATGTGCCACAAATGTAAAAACACAGTTTTGCACCCTAACACCAAACTTTTATTTAAATACTCACCCACACTGCAACTGCTTATTGGACACCTTATATATCAATTTTTCTCAACTTCTTTTTTATCGCCTTGTATAACTAACTCTACTTCCATCTACATTAAAACCATCCTGAATACACTGCTGCCAATTTGTCAAATTTTATAACTTCTTTTTGAACCATCCTGTATAACCATAATTTTACTCTACAAAATATTTCAACCACCCTGTATATGCATCTGCTTAGGGGCCACCAAATATAACATTTTTTAAACACATAACTGTAACTCTGGTCCACTCATTATCTTATCTATGCCACTGCTTATGGACTACGCTATATAACTATTTTTTAACCATTCTTGAAAGTATAATTTGTCTCCACCTTATATTTCATCTACCCCTTATATGCAGTTTTGTCTAACATTGTTTTAATCACACTGTATGAACTATAATTTTATTTCGATCCATATTGCATGTATGCAACAGCTCATGTTCTACCCTCCAAAAAAATATATCCAACCTGTTTAACTATAATTCTACTCCACCCTCTATTTCAATCACCTTGTATATGAAACTACTTATCGGCCATCCGGCATTACATTTTTTGTGCCACCCTGTATAATTATAAATCCATCAATGCCCAATATATTGAATCAAAACTGCAACTGCTTATTGGGCACCCTATATAACAATTTTGTTCAACATGTTTTAGAATCACCTTGTATGTATTACAACTACCCTGTGTACGCTACTGCTTATTGGTCAACCAATATAACATTGTTTAAATAATTAACCATAACATTTCTTCACCCTATATTTCAACTATCCTATCTTTGCAACTTATTATGAACTACGCTATTTCACAATTTTTCCTCGTATTTTTTCAACAACATTATAAAGTATAATTTCTCTCCACACTTCATTTAAACCATCCTTCTTTTCAAACTTTTTCTAATCTTGTTTGATTCACACTATATAACTATAACTTTACTGAACCCCATATTTCAGGTACTCCATATATGCAACTGCTACATAACACATTTTTTAGCATTTTTTACCCATCCTGTATAATTATAACTCTACACAACCTTTAATACGCAACTACTTATTTGCCACCCAATGTAATATCCTTAGAACCCTACTCCACCCTTAATTTCAACCATCCGGTAACTGGAACAGCTTGTAGATCGTAACATTTCTTTATAATATTTGTTAAACCCACCTGTATAACTGTTATTATACTCCGATTTATATTTCAGCCATCCTACATATGCAAATACTTGTGGATATAAAACAAGTTTTTAACCACACCATAAACTATATTCCACTCCATCTTATATTTCAACTACCTTCTATAAACAACTGCTTCTAACATTTCTTGAACTCATTTCATATCTTATGAACATAATTTGAAGATCCTAACTGCGTACACAAGACATTTTTTTCTAAGATTTGTTAATCCAAACTGTATCAATTTCTACCCTTTTTCAATCACTTGGTATATACAACTATTTATTGCCCACTCAGTGTAACTTTTTTGGACCACCCCGTATAACTAATTCCACTCCCCTTTATTTCAACCACATTGCATATATGCAGCTGCTTATAGGACACCCAATATAATTTTTTTTAAGATTTTTAAATCCATGTAATTCTACCCCGCTCTAAGTTTCCTTTATACAGAATACCCTGTATAATTACAGTTACGCTTGTTATATCAGTTGATTTTTTTTTTAAATCGAAACATGTTACATTGGCACATTCCGAATTTTGAATAAAAGCTAAGCTGATGCCAGTACCTAATATTTTGTGCGTGCAGTAAGTGCAGTGAGTAATTCTTTTACCCAACATGGTAGAAGTTTTTTCGCTATATCTACCGTTTCTGTCAATTTAGGGAGATAAAATGACTACCATATTTTAAGTCAAACTATAGGCTTTGCAACAAAAAAAGATTCATCAAAATCAGTCAGTAGCTCTTACGTGATGCACGAACAAACAAACAAACAAACAGACAGACAAACTTACAGTTTTATAATAGTATATTTTTTCTAAGATTTGTTAATCCAAACTGTATCAATTTCTACCCTTTTTCAATCACTTGGTATATACAACTATTTATTGCCCACTCAACGTAACTTTTTTGGACCACCCCGTATAACTAATTCCCCTCCCCTTTATTTCCACCACATTGTATATATGCAGCTGCTTATAGGACACCCAATATAACTTTTTTTAGATTTTTAAATCCATGTAATTCTACCCCGCTTTAAGTTTCCTATATACAGAATACCCTGTATAATTACAGTTACGCTTGTTTTATCAGTTGATTTTTTTTTAAATCGAAACATGTTACATTGGCACATTCCGAATTTTGAATAAAAGCTAAGCTGATGCCAGTACCTAATATTTTGTGCGTGCAGTAAGTGCAGTGAGTAATTCTTTTACCCAACATGGTAGAAGTTTTTTCGCTATATCTACCGTTTCTGTCAATTTAGGGAGATAAAATGACTACCATATTTTAAGTCAAACTATAGGCTTTGCAACAAAAAAAGATTCATCAAAATCAGTCAGTAGCTCTTACGTGATGCACGAACAAACAAACAAACAAACAGACAGACAAACTTACAGTTTTATAATAGTATATTTTTTCTAAGATTTGTTAATCCAAACTGTATCAATTTCTACCCTTTTTCAATCACTTGGTATATACAACTATTTATTGCCCACTCAACGTAACTTTTTTGGACCACCCCGTATAACTAATTCCCCTCCCCTTTATTTCCACCACATTGTATAATGCAGCTGCTTATAGGACACCCAATATAACTTTTTTTAGATTTTTAAATCCATGTAATTCTACCCCGCTTTAAGTTTCCTATATACAGAATACCCTGTATAATTACAGTTACGCTTGTTTTATCAGTTGATTTTTTTTTAAATCGAAACATGTTACATTGGCACATTCCGAATTTTGAATAAAAGCTAAGCTGATGCCAGTACCTAATATTTTGTGCGTGCAGTAAGTGCAGTGAGTAATTCTTTTACCCAACATGGTAGAAGTTTTTTCGCTATATCTACCGTTTCTGTCAATTTAGGGAGATAAAATGACTACCATATTTTAAGTCAAACTATAGGCTTTGCAACAAAAAAAGATTCATCAAAATCAGGTCAGTAGCTCTTACGTGATGTCCGAACAAACAAACAAACAGACAAACTTACAATTTTATAATTGTATAGATATGTATGCAGCGTCACTCGTATAATCCATAATATGTGTGTATATAAAAAAGTTTTTTTTATTGTATTTAATCTATGGTTACACAACCCTATTGTTACAATGACAACTGCATCAACCTGCACTTAAGAGGAGTAGGTATATTAAGTATGTATATAACAAGAAGGTATTCAATTTCAGTTCAGTTTTTAATTTATATTCAATTTGAATTGTAATTAAAGGTAAGCTCAAATATAAATTTAGATGAAACATTTCTCCATTCATACTTCTCCATATGTAAAAGCTAATCCTGGTAAATAAGTTTGCAAGTATTTCTACTATACTTTAAAACAAACGTGACTATTACTTAACATTCAATTAATATTAATTTCACAATTGCCAAGTCCGACAATCCATATGTACTACTATAAGCTACCTTTATATAGTCCGACTTTTTTCCAAATACAAAAAACAATTCCAAAAATTTTTCATAAACAGTTCTGTCAAGCAATAGACGTTGTATATTCGCATATGGAGTGTCTGTGCACCCATTGCGTGCATTCCAAAAATTAAATTAAATTGAAAACTTAAATAATTGCACAACAGATCGTTGATTTTGTATAACTTACTACATCATTTCGATGTGACATTTGACAAGGAACACGATGGTCTAGTTACTTTTTTCATAATCATTGTAGTTTTCGAGAATAATGTAAAAAGCTCTGTTTTGGGGGTGTTTTTCGGGTTTCCCCACTTATTGCAAGCTTGCGGTAAAAAGTTATTGTCTCCTCATTTTGCAGATACAGGCAAAATTTCAATGGACTAACTTTCACCGTCTATGTTGATACCCTGATTCTCTCAATGTAGTATTTTAAAAGCATGTTCCATAACATTTATGAATAATTTTACCAACATAGTATCACATTTTTTTAAATTTTTGTTCCTTAAATAACGGATAAATTCATTTTCAACATAATTATGAAAGTAGTAAGCAATCGTCAAACAGGTCAATTCTTTATATACGAAACTATACTTTTTGAGTAAAATTATTCACCTGCCCCTTTAACTCCCTAGGGTAATAGCTACCACTCCAAAAATTTAAATGATAAGGTGTAGCGTGTCATATTGCCTTTAAAAGGGTTTTCAATTCTCTGATTTTTTGGACCTAATAAGAGAAATCAATTTTCATTTGTTTAATTTGTAAAATAATTAATGACATCATATAATGAAATAATGTATGAAAAGCTAACAATATTAACAAAAATTATAGTCAAAGTCATAGGCTCAAACTGGGCACCATTCATTTCTTGACAAAAAAATAGACGGTGTTGAAATTCACATTTCTGCGTGCTGATTTGATTAATTTCTTATTAGCTGTTTTAAATAGTCAATATTAATTGGTTAACTATAGTAGTTTTTTTATTTTATATAGTCAGTTGAAAAATAATCCAGAGGCTTCAGATCGCAAGAACAGGAAGGTGATTCAATTTCGCCATGTTCACCGATAATGTGGTGTAGCTCCACCTTGTTGAAAGCATATTTTTCTACTAACGTGTGTTATGTTAAAAGTATCACGTAAAAGTTGTTTTAGTTCTGGTATTAAAATATTTTGTAAAAAATTAAGTAACTTGCCCCAGAAGATGGCCAAATTATTCTGTTTGTTTTATTATCACAGCCCAAACGTTCACTTTACCTTATACGGTGAGGATTTGGGGTACTCCAATACCAACAATTTTGCTTGTTGGTAGTTCCATGTGAGGTAAAAGTTGCTTCATCCGAGAAAAGAATATTTTGGGGAAACATCAAATTCCCTGGACATCTATTCGTAACCATTTCACAAAAGTCTAATCTACGATCAGTTTCATCGTCATTTAATTCCTGAAGTTAATATGTATGGTATCTCTCTTTTTTGCAAAATTGTCAATACAGATATTTTACTTACAACATTATCGTCAGCTACTTCTCTTGTAGCTTTCTTTGGGCTTTCCTCAACATGTAACAATATATCCAAATTCTTTTCATCATTCAGTTCTGATCTCCCAGGTTTGGGACGATCTTTGACAGTTCCATATTGACGGAAAATTTGTTCTATTCTACTAACCTTAGACTGGAAAATGTGATGCTCAGTATACTTCTCGTTAATTATTCTGCATACCTCAGGCTACGTTCTTGTTTTATTACCCACTCCAATTAATATTAATATCTCACTGCTTTGGGTCTCAGGAAGATCATTAAAAAAAATACTATTTAGAAATGTTAAATAAACAATTAATAACTAAACATTATTAACGACATCTAGCGAACTACAATAAATTTTAAATACGTCTTAAATGCCACAACAACATTGGATTATACTGTTTTGCAAAAAAATGCTAAATTGACATATATTTGACTCAGGGGCTACTTATTTGTAAGAATCCACGTCTAAAGTACTGAATTATTTCAAGAAATGAAGAAAAGGTATAGTGTATGATACCGCGTTTAAATCTATCCCATTTCTTCTTTTTTGAGTAGGTATTGCCCTTAGGGGGTTGAGGGTGCAGGTGAATAATTTTATTCAAAAAGTGCAGTTTAATATATAAGAATTGACCTGTTTCTTGATGTTTCATTTACGGGCATAATAACAGGAATTTATTTGCTTTTCGTCTTTAATTCATTTTTAGTAAAATCATTTTATTATTTTAACCAATTTAGGCAAAATTAATTATGAAGGTCATCTACTGCACTGTTAATTAATGTATCATGCTGAATATTAATCGTATTTGCACATAATACAATTATATTTTACAACAAATTTTTCAAACATAATTTGGTTATATAGCAAAAATGCATCATATGATAAATTTTATGACAGCGTATAAAACGTAAAAATTTTATGGTAGTTATGAGGGTGCAAAACCTTTATGCTGAGCCTCATGAATATATCAGATTTTATAGGGTGAGTCAATATGTGTTCTTGGCGAACATTAACTTTATATCATAACAAAAAATATTGTTTTAGTCCTACGTGATATACTCGTTGTCCCAATGCATGGGGCAAACCGAAAGAAAAACACATAAACTTATATTGCAACTTTATATAAATTATTTGTGACTTTTCTGCACTTTGTAACAATTCTGTTACCTGCCAGTATTTTAGTATTTATTGTTGTTGATGTCTGCTTTCTGCCTTTCCCGCAAATCAGATTTTTAATCGAAAGGTAACGTTTTACTCATGCAAACCACTTTTCTCCAAAGTATTTCATAGCGTATTGAATTATTATATGATAGTGTAATATTTTTATACGTAATTTTGTACACATTTAAATTTTTAATTGAAGAAAGAGGTTATCATTATCAATTGGATTGAATGTATGTTTTTTTCACTGTTGGTGCCCTGATTTTAATTATTTATTATTTTTTAATAACCAATACCGTAAAGGTGGGACTATTTAAATTTCTAGCCATAAGCAAGAATCTGATACAAGACGAATAATGCAAACTAATGTCAATAAATTTATATGTTTAAATTTACATATGACTAGCCGTTACCCGCGGTTTCACCCGCAAGTGGAATGAAGATTTCTTTGCAAAAATAAATAGCTTATGAAAAATATGGGCTATCCAATATAAGAATTTTTTTCTAACTTTGTTGAACCACCTAACATAACTAACATAAATCTACTAATCCCGAATACATTTCACCCAAACTGTCAGTGCTTATGGTCCACATTATATAACAGTTTTATTCAACATTTTTTGGAACCATCTTGTATAACTGTAATTCTGTTGATTTGTCACCCAATATTCATTTTTGCATTACCTAAATATAGTTCTACTCCATCCTATATATTATATAACAACTATTTCTGATAATTTTTGAGCTAATTCGTAAACTATAATTTTAACCGGCCTTTACATGCAACATTTTTTAACATTGTGTTAAACACAGTATATAAATATAATTTTGCTTCGCTCCATATTTCAGCTATTCCATATAGCAGGATGCAACTGTTCACGGTCTACCTTATATAACAATTTATTTTTAAAATTTTTTAATCCACCCTGTAAAACTATAATTCTACTAAGCCCCCGATCTCAACCATCTTATGCATACAACTACTTATGGGCCACCCAATATAACACTCTATATAACTAAATTCACCAATCCCCAACATATTTCATCCAAACCGCCACCGCTAATGGCCACTCTACATAACAGTTTTATTTATTATTTTTAAGAACTGCTGCCAATAATTCACCCATTATAACTTATTTGTCTATCAGTTTTTGGACCATCCTGTATAACCATAATTTTATTCTACAAAATATTTCAACTACGCTGTATATGCATCTGCCACCAAATATTCCTCATATTTTTTTAACCACATTATAAAGGATAATTTCTCTTCACACTTCATTTATAGAACCCTTCATTTGCAACTTTTTCTAACCTTGTTTGAATAATTCGGTGTAACTATAACTTTACTGCGTCCCATATTGCAGGTACTCCATATATGCAACTGCTATATAACAAATTTTTTCTACCATTACCCACCCTGTATAATGATAATTTTACTCCACCCTATATTTTAACAACCTTGTATATACACTACTTATTTGCCACCCAATATAACCACCCTGTATCCTTAAAATTCTACTCTACCCTATATTTCAACCATCCGGTAAATGGAACAGCTTGTAGATCATAACATTTCTTTATAATATTTTTTAAGCTCACCTGTATAGCTGTAATTATACTCCGCTACATGTTGTATCCATCCTATATATGCAACTACTTGTGGATATAAATTATTTTTTATATCCACATCCATATATTATAAACTATTCCACTTGATCTCATATTTCAACCACCCTGTATAAACAACTCCTTCTAACATTTTTTCAACCCATTTCATAACTATAATAACTCAAGAACATAATTCAGAGATCGTAACTGCTTACAGAACACAATTTTTTCAAAAAAAAATGTATCCACCCTGTATGTTCTACTCATAATTCAACCAATTCGTATATGCAGCTACTTATGAGTCAAACAATATATCATTTTGTTATCCACCTTATATAAATATAGTTCTGCTCCGCCCGTTTATGAACCACTATTTATGGCCACTCAATATAACTTTTTTGAACCACTCCGTATAACTAATTCCACTCCCCCTTATTTCAACCACAATGTATATATGCAGCTGCTTGTGGTACACCTAATATATATTTTTTTCATTTTTTAAATCCATCTCATTCTTCTCCGCATTAAGTCAAACTATAGGCGTTGCAACAAAAAAAGATTCAGCAAAATCAGATTAGTATTTCTTACGTGATGCCCGAATAAACAAACAAACGGACAAACTTACAATTTTATAAAAGTATAGATAAAGTTTCAGGCGAATCCACTAAATATAACACAGCTGCATTATTTTAGTTAAATTCATTGTTTTCTTGAAAACGACTTAGCCGATTTGGATAGTTCAAACTATGCTATTAAATAAGGTCCCATCAATTTTTCTATAACCTAAATATTAAGATTACTTTTTTAGGAAGTCTACTGGGTTCATCGTTCTTGTCAACATAATAAATTAACACGGCCTATTAAACTGTATAAAAAAATACAACTAACTTAAGCAACCTAAGCTTAGTATTTCTACACACTTCTGTAGTATTTTACTAAAACAGATGAATGCCACGTTTCTAAGAAAAAATGGCGAAGCTATCTGCACCACATTCGATAATCAATAAATTCTCTATAACATTTTAAATCTCTACATCAATCGTATTAATTACAAAATTTTTATAATCTACATTAATCAGTGTTTCGTTTCATTTCTTCCCTAATATACAACAACTTTTGAGAAATTAATTCATAACATTTTAGGTTATCTTCATTTACGTTATTTTTAAAAATAATACTTTTGTTAATTTTGTTGGATATAATTGTTTCCCAAACACCCACTTACATCTAAACATACTTATTTTATTGGGGCTTAGCTTTCCAATGACAAGCTGTCATTTCATAATCTTTTTTTTGGCTATCTGTGACTACTTATTGACTTATTTTGGTATACTGACATTCCTAGAGTTGTTTTACAACACTTTAAGATATATGTGTCCCCTTTACTTTTCAATTCCTGTAATACGTAGCCTAGGCCTTACAATTTCTGTAGCACTATTGTCAAAATTATTTATTGAGTATGTTTAATTTTTGCTAGTTCGTGCTGTATTATGTTTATCTTTATTTGTAACTACCATGAACCTGTTTGGATGGATTCTTATGGTATTTATTTAAGAATATTGACTTTTCTCTTTACATGATCATTTGAGTATTACATTTTGTTTATCGAGACAAACATATAACAAGTATAGGTAACCTTTAAGTTATCTTTTAGTTATTTTTTATACCTATATTATATATAACATACATGTCGATCGTTCAAATACTGTTCAGTATTTAAATGCTTTTTTTTAATTGCTTAATTTAATGACCATAAAGTATTACCATTTTCATTTTATAACCAATTACAATTCTACCTAATAACATTGTATTAATCATTGGACTAACACCGTAAGTAAAATTAATCGGAAGAGTTGACACTTTGTGGTCAGCTTGAATCTCACTTAAGCCCTCTTTTTCCTTAACATCCGCTTGTCATACCGTCACTTCAGTGGTAAAAGGTGGAAAATAATCTGCGTAATAAACCCTCTTCAATCATAGTAATCACATATGCCTATATGTTACTACTAAATATACACACCTGTGGACACTGTAAGACCCCAGTCCGTACAATGACAGACGAGAATGTATTACTCAGAAAACTGCTTATTACTGCGGGTTGTAGTCTATTTGCTATAAAAATTTTCCATTCCTATCCAATTTTCATTATTTGAAATAACTGTAATGAGATTTTAAAGTTGTTTGAAAATGAACCACATACCGTTTCAATGTGAATGTTTTAGGGGGTGATTCTTGGGTCAATTTTAAGAAGAAAACTTTATATGAATGTAGGGAAACTTTTTGGATACAGGGTGGTAATTTTTTTTAGAAAATACACCATTTACAAAAATAATATCTTCAATACCTCTCTAGATATTTAATTAAATTTGAGTTATTTTTCAAGTACCTTATTTCGTTTTATTTCCCCCAGTGGCAGAATCTTGCCTGCATATTTTAGCAGACATTGTTGGTACACCGCTGATTCCCCTTAAAATAAAAATCATTTTTAAAATCCCCATTCATTTCTAAACAAATTTAGTCACTTGACTTTTTTCAATCAGATGCACAGTTTCCGCTTGAAAAAATAAAAATCTTTTTATTTCCTTCAATATCTTCCAAAATATTCATGCCAGATTCTGAACAAAAGCCACTGGTGAAAATAGACTGTAATTTACTACGTCAAGAATGCCTCTTCATGTATAGTACTTGTGTACTAAATTTCAGTTAGATATCTACAATGGTATTAAAGATATCAACAAAAAATTATTTATTTAAATTTACCACGCTGTATCTAAAAAGTTAAAACGTTTTGGACACACCGTCAAATAAAGTTGTTTTCTTATATTTGACCCGGGAATCACCACCTAAAATATTGATATTCAATTAGGAAACACAATGTATTTAAAAAAAATTGTTACTAAACCATTTTTTATGATACATTATACTTCCAATTTTGACAGTAATAGTGTCACGTATTTTTGAAGTGTGAAACCTATTACTACATTAATAAACTTGTGAGGCCGGTAGTTAATTATAGAATTTATCTATTACTGTTTGTATTGATTACTTTGCATTTAGCTAACTACAAACTGTGAATGTTCATTATTTGTTAATTCTTTTGCGTAGAGGTACTTAAGTGCATACCAATGACTACTATTATATATATGACCGATCGGAAAATGGTTTGAGGCATGAGAATCAATAAAAAGACACACATCAATTCCTACAAGTCCAGATATATGCTACATTGAGTTACTAATGAGAACTCATATTCATGCTTTACAATTCGACTCCAAAAGTGGCGTCCTGACAGCAATAAATGCTAAAGGTTTGGTTTCATACCATATAAACCATGAAAAATAAAAATATCTAAAATCATTAAAACATATACATAACAAAAACTATTTACGGTTTAATTAGTATCATGTAAGATTTATTATCAAAACATTCGATTTATTTATTGAGGCAAAATATATTTACAGCTTAAATGACCTTTTGTACCACTTAATTCCTCCGTTTATTATCTTAGACTCACCTATGGAAAAATTATTCAGCACACGAATATGCCATTTTCCTGGATATAAAACATTGAAATATGATTTTATTATTGGTTTTTGCACATACACAAAATTATAAGTGATTTCAAGGAAGTTTCACCAAACAAACAGAAATGTTACCTGCTTGTTACAAAAGTCCCATAAAGCATGGGCGTTGTCATTGCGCAGTGCCTAGATTAGTTACAATTTTAAGAGCAACTTTAATGGCTCTAGATGATTTTCTTGATTAAAACTCTTAAAGACACACTTTGTTTCTGCAAACTTGACTATTTTATTAAAAAATACTACAATTATGGAATTTTGTTTTTCGTCAATCTAAGGAAACTACATTTTTATTAGTTCATTTTCAAGTAAGCAAAATATAATTCTGGAAATAATTCATTATTGTCACGAGAATTCATCCGACAGCTGGTGCAATCGGCCATCAACCAATTCGTGGAAGGGACATTACTCCGATAAATGGGAATCCGAAATGTTTGTCTCTCAACAGGCCGACCGCTGCCGTTACTGGGAATTCTTTTAAAGCTTCCAGAACATGAAAGAGTTGCCCGATGGTTCATGGCCTTACCAGAGAATTCGCAGGTAAATATGTAAATATGAACAGCTGGCGATAGGAAGCATTCAGTTTTCGACGGTCGTATTGTACAGTTAAGATAAAATGTAAATAGTAGTTTCTGTGAATATAAATTGTGTAAAAGTAGTGGAAATAAATTAGAGTGAGTTGGAATGTGTTTTTAAATAAATCCAATAACTGAACAGAACCCGAGTGTGAAAATAAAAACATTACATTATATTTATCTGTATACTTATGTATTTTCTTAACATTTCTTTATTGGGGTCTTTTTATGTCACAAAATACATTCCAACAATATTGGAATAACATATTCACAGTTTTTCTCGATTTATATATCCTCTCCATTTCTGAAAATCCTGAGGAAATATTCCTCCGTTTTTATTGCTTTCCTCTTGGGAAAAAAATCCAAAAGAAAATATTCGGATATTTTCAACGACATATTAACGTGACTACATTTCTGTAAAATTAGTATTTGAAATTGTAGCGAATCAAAGTATAGCAAAAAAATTTATAAAATTTGTCTGAATTACTGGTAGTCTTTTTTCATCAATTTCTTCACAGATATGCTGAGAGAAGAGTTATTATGATGTTCCAGCCAGTCTTGCAGTGTACCAATATATGAGAGGCCTTACAGCTCCAAGTTTGGAGTTTTTGTCAATCTTTATTAACAACCTTCTTAATTTTTTTTTATTTTTATTTACGAATTTAATATTAATCTGTGAAACAAGTAATATACCGAAACTAATATATATAATACTCGTATAAGCAATGCGAGTCGTATATGCTATATATTTTCTTTAATTTTAGGGCGACCTTTTCAGATATGCGGTATATTTCCTCTTTGACGTCCCAAGTGTATAGTCTATATGGAATACCAAATCCGATTATCATACGAAATGTCCTTGCAAATCCGTTAAAAGTTATTAAATAAAATAAGACGTTCAGCTTGCTTGAACTTTTAATACCAAATGTCTAAGAAGTTATTCGATTTTCGATATATATTCTCAAAATCTTTAGCCTTAATCTGATGATTTCTTTTCTTATATATATATATATATATATATATATATATATATATATGAAATTGAAAACATTTGTAAACGGAATATCTGGAGAATTTTAGAATTTTATGAAAGTACATCTCGGACTTTCTTTGGGTTTATGAGTGAATTGTTCAACATTTTAAAAGGAAGTGCGCCTCCCTTGTTTATATGTTTATATTTACTATACTAAAATGATAAATCAATTTAAGACTATATTTGAAAGGTTTCAAAAACGAATAAACTTGATAATTTGCTATCAATATCACGATAATTGACTCAATGCAAATCCATTTACCTAAGTTCGCTAAAAATTAGGCTAGTAGATACTCATCTCTAGATCGAAGTAGAACTTTATATGGAAGTGCACTTCTTCGTGACGAAAGTGTATACTAATTGTTTTGGCATTTCAACATGAATTAACTATTTTCAACATCCGGGAGTTTGAGTGTAATTGAAACGTATGAGGATTGTTCTAACTACTTCTAAATTCATCTCTATTAAACAGGAACTTAGTTGTGTTACTTAAGAGGTCGTGATGCTTGTAACGACTTTATTTACATACGACTTTTTCTAAATATTGTTTGTTTTCAAAATTACTCATATAAATGAAAATTTGTACCGGAATAATTTACAGTAATGGAATACAGACCAACAGCAAATTCCTTAAGCGAAAATACGATTTTAACCAATTTATGTAATCCAAGTTCTTAACATTTAAGAAGTTTAACATATATTTCCTCTTATTGTGATAATCACGTTCATATTGCCTAGTATAAGTTTATTGTCAAACATTAGGCTGATTGCTAAAATGACCAGAAATTTCGTAAGTTTTGAATATCAACTTCCATCTAGTATGCTTTGTATTTTTATATCTCAACGAATATCAAGTTTTTTATTGCCTACAAGTGAGCTTTTTATTAAATAAAAATAAATGAGTTAATTTTAGTTATTTAGTAATTAACTTTTATTAAAATCCCTTGTATACGATCTACTGACAATAATTTTTACAAAATATTTTTATGTGGTAATTCATGAAGAGATGTTATGTGACAAGTCGTTGACGTTTATGGTTTGTTGTTTATTTTCTAGTTAAAAAAACGATAAGTTTGTTTTCAACGAAACTTGTATAGGACCACCCGAAATTTATCTTAATATAATACAGTTTTAAACAATTTGTTGGTTTCCAACAGACTTTTCGCAGTGTAAAAATAAGGTTTATTTTGGATATATGACCCTTAACCCTATTTTATTGGTCAGTTTCCCTCATTTTGGGTGCAAAACTTGAGCAAAGTCACTGAAGCATATCAAAATCTAGGGCATGGACAACAAAAATACATTCTTTCCAGGTACCATGTCTCGGAATCCCTAAAGGTGAACGAACTGAAATTTCCAAATAAGCATCTGATGGCATCTGATTACTCATTTCCATTTACGTTTCGATGCCGTGGTGCCTAGGAAATGCTCTCTAAGCATCCTGTTTGTTGGTATATATAGTACCACGCTTATTATATTTTAATTTTTTACATTTTTTTTTAATTTTTGTTTGTTGCAAAATAGATTATTTGTTTCACGCACAAACTCTTAGTTTCATGACCGGCGTCTTCGCCTAATTTTTGTGATTATTTTACGATTATTTTAGTTAGATAATATCTTTTCATTGTAATTTTACAAAACCCGTTCGCAGTAGATTTGTTCCTACATACAGGTTGGGTATCGCCATAACACTGTCATAAAATCGCCTGCATCGATTTTGTGCGCAACAACAAGTTTAGTCTGAGCTCCGTATTCCAGGGGCGACTGTCAAGAAACAGCGCACGAGTGCACGTCCTTACGTGCACTTGTGCGCTGGACCACCAAATTTAATAAGTTTTTAATAAGGTTAAAAATCAACACAAAATGTTTAATAAATATCATTTCAGTTACAACGAATTTATCAAAAAACAATTTAAGCTCTAATCCAAACTTGTATTAAAACTTATATTCGCTTGAATATTTCAGCGTGCACTTCGGCTAGCACACGGTGAAACTTATTTAGCTTATATGAGATTCGATATAACACGCTTAGCGCGTAAGATAGAAGATAGTTAATGCAAACTATATGGAGTAATGGACTGATTCTCGTAAGCCGCACGGGGACACCAAGCTGTGCTGATATTAACCGGACGTATCCGAACGTTTCAATAATTCAAATTTTTGTTTACGTGATTTAATTAGTTGTTGCTTTGTTTAGTCCTCGTAGTCTAAGAAAGAATGTTTAAATCGTTTCAAAACAAATTAGATATGAAATGGGCTGGTCCACCTAAGCCATATCCTAATTGAAAACAAGAGTGCAAAATGAAAAATAACGTTTTTACACCAAGTTTTGAAAGTGAAATTTATAATAAAATGATATGTTGTGTGGATGGGATCACATCAGTACATTATTTTGTTTTCCTTGCATTACTTATGGCGGGGAATCAATTTGGACGGAAACTAGAGTGAAGGATTAAAATGTTTCTTAGAAGTATGATGTCTCAGGACTAGCAAAATGCTCTATCTGTGCTTAGTATTGAAAAAATATATCCAATCAATGCCAGACTTTAATAAAAAAGGTCATTGAACATTTCGCTTTCGACGAATATTTTAATTAATAAAACATAAATGCAGTATTAGCAAAGCTCTGGTTTGTTTTATTGCATCTTTGAATCCCAATATTTGACCAGTGAAGTGCACCACCATTTTCATAACCCACCAGCCGCCATTAGTTGTCTTAATAGCTTAATTATGAGTTTTGTCACTCATTTTTATATTTAAATTACAACCAAAAATAATTTAAGTACCAACACCTCAAAAAACAACTAAACCCGAAATGTAAATATATTTTAAAATAATAATAATTAATTGTTGTGAGATGGCACCCCAATTGAATCCATGGGGGAAGGCTATACTTACAAGTACCTTGGAATAAAGCAGGCTCAACGAATTGATCACACCGCCATGAAAAAGGACCTAACAACAGAGTTTTATAGAAGGGTAAGACGACTGCTGAAGACCAAAGTTAACAGTAAAAATCTGTTTCAGGCTATTAATACCAACGCGTGTTCAGTGCTTAGTTACTCTTTCGGTATAGTTAACTGGTGCAAGACCGACATTGAACAATTGCAACGGAAAGTTCGAGTACTACTAACAAAAGCTCAAAATCACTATCCAAAGAGCTGTGTTGAACGTATAACATTGTCCTGCTTTTAAGGAGGAAGAGGATTGGCAGATATAGGAAAGTTACGTGATCCAAAAATTTATCATTTCCAGAAACTCGCAGAATTTTCTGATCTACACATAGTCAAATGTCAAGTTGATGACTCAACACCTCTGCGACTGACAGAACAACAAGTTCAAGTATACCACCAGACAACTGATCAGAAACTGCTCAAATGGAAAGAAAATCCCCTTCATGGAAGAGATGTAAATGACGTCAACCAAGATTATGTCGACAGTTCAGCGTCAAACTACTGGTTGATCTCTGGCCATATGTTTCCTGAAACGGAAGGCTTTATATTGGCAATCCAAGATCAAGTAATTCCAACTAAGAACTATCTAAAGTACATCGTGAAAGACCTTTCCATCAACAAGGACTGATGCAAATATGGTTGTCAAACATCTGAATCTATCCATCATATCATAGGAGGTTTCCAAGCGTTCGCTGCAACTAAATACAAAGAACGAGACGATGCTGTGGAAAAATACTGCACCCCTAACTAGCGCTGAAACTTGAGCTATCACAGTCGGTAAGAACACCCTACTATATATACCAACCCGAATCTATTTTAGAAAATAACAACTACAAACCGTACTGGGACCGGACGATATTGACCGATCGGACTGTTGCTCACAATAGACCAGATATAGTTTTGGTAGATAAAGTCTCTAGAAAAACAACCTTAATTGACATAGCAATCCTTAACAACAATAATATGAATATTAAGCAGGCTGAACAAATAGCCAAATATAGGGATCTAGAATTTCAAATACAGAGACAATGGGACATGAACAACACTCGAACGGTACCAATTTGTTATGTCAACAACTGGAGTAGTCCCAAAATATCTATTAAACAATTTGAGGTACCTCGGTCTGGACGAACATCTTTTAGCAACTGATGCAAAAGCCGTCCTGTTAGGAACAGCCTGGACGGTCCGAAAATTTATGGGAAACTGCAGCCACGACGCGAAACCCACGGGTCTGATAACCTGGCAACGGCTCCCACAGAGCTAAACCCTTTTGATATGTAGTATATCTGGAGTTTAGTGAATTTTACCCTAAAGGTACGCTATGCGGTCCTTAAAGGGAGTGGGCTGCCAAACATTGTATGGTCAAGCCGGGTATAATTATTTGTTGGGAATGAAGGGTTCCAGTGCGCATGATTTAGCATGATATCATACTCTCAACGATTCTTGCTCTTTATCAAGGCTCGAAATGACGATACAAGAAACCGTACGTTGTTTGGTTGGAACACCGTTTACTGCACCGTCATAAATTGGTTGGAACAGGTTTTCTTCAATGCGCTTTACGGTGATCGTCACATTTACTGTTTTGCATCAGGTTGGAACAAACCTACTGAGTACCTACGTCGGAATATGTTAAATTTGAACTACACTTATAATTTAGAAAGTGATGTAAATTATCCCAGAAATATCACAACTGTCCCAGAAGATAAAGAAAGTGTAGAATTAGTTCAAGAGAATTAACTGCAGAAACTGTATTAAGTAATCAATTCTTAGCTTCTTACTAAAAAGATCATCCATATAAATCTACACCAGTTCAGAATTTGTTGGCAACTGTCGACCCGATTAGTTTAAAGATATTTTTTAAATCAAAATAATAAAAAAAGTTAACCGAGGGTTTATTTAAAACATTTTTTTACTCATCTTTGAATTTCTTAAATACTCAACAAACCTTTAAATTATCACCTAACTGATTGCTGATAGAGATATAAATAATTTGCAAACTGTATGGATGGACATGTTAGATGATTTACCGTTAGTCAGAAATAAAGATATATTCCTGAAACATTTTAGTAATACACGATGGATTTTGAATTTTCGAACATGCTTCGGACCTTAGTCGTAACATAAAGTTTCAAGCCTCAATTATATTCCACAAAGAGACAACATGATACAAAACAAGTAGCTGAAAGAGTCTGTCTTAATTTTTTTTAATTCCATGAAATTTAGCCCGTTCTTGTTACCGATAATCAAAGATGAAATTAGTAACGGCCTGGTCCTGTCCTTCTGAACAACCCTATATCGGGACCATTTATAACGTTTTGCCGAGATTTTCCTTTGTAACTTAAATGATATCTCTGAAACATCTGAATTCATTGATCAAATCTTTCGCGAAGGGCACCTTCGAGCGCCACATACAGTTCTGAAGGTTTTGTTATTTTCATAAGGTCTTTAGAGTTTTTATTTGCTGCCCTGTATATATCAAATTAGCAGTAAATTTTCTTAGTAACGTCAGTTCAAATTGTCAGACACTTTAGTGCCAAATTACCTATGTATTTTATAATTGTGCCAACATTTTCGGTTTTTTATTTCTTGTTATTTTATTGTCATAGAAAACAGGAAAGATATCTGCAAGAATTGTCTTTATTCTTACCTACTAATAATACAAGTGAGCGTCTCCAAGCATAGAAAGAATAAGCAGAAATGAAACTAGAAATCAATTTCTTACAATTGAATAGATTGAAATTAGTTCAATAATTTTTCAAGATCAGGAATTACTACTTTCCAATTTTTTTTATATGTTTATCAAACATTCATGATTAATCAACCCTTGGAAACCTTTGAAAATGCTAAAGTATGAGGATCATCGAGACCGTTTAATAGACATATGTGCATAATAATCTCATATTTTTAGGATACGATTCAGCTAAATAATTTAAAACAAAATAGGTTGGATTGAGTGGCTACGAAAGTTTGTGCCCATTAGTTAGAAAAATTTACTACTCTCAAACAATTTTTGGTTGAAGTTAGTGTCAGGTAATTATTATAATGAATTAAACATTAACTATTGACTGAAGAATGTATGTATCAAAAACATTCATGTATATTGACTCAATATCCCAAGAGGATTCTTTCTTGTTACCTTTTAGCTGTAAGTTCAATTATTTGTCCTGCCACAGCGGAGGTTACGCTATCCTTTCTCATTTACCCGAACGACTATAATTAGGTAGGTGGTGACATAAATGTGGACCATAATCGTTTTACCGGCTAGCGACTAACGAGTGATTTTGAAACGAGAGTAATTTCCCTCTATTTTTTAGCTTCGTAATTAATAGTTACGCGATATTGGAGGCTTAATAATGAAGCAATATGGCAAAGGACATGATAATAGGCCTAACAAAGTAAATATAATATAAACTTTGTAATTAAAATGTAATTGCTTACTTATTATTAATCTCTATGCTTTGCTGCAAGTTCTACCGAACTGGGAACTATAAGGGTTGATCCACGTGATAGTGCCGGTCACAATTCGTTCCCTGTCTGTTCTCGGTCAGTAAAATTGAAATGAGAAACAATGCGTAGATTCACACTTAAAAGCCAATCAAGGTCCGGTCGAATCCCGCTCCAGTAAAAATAGCTGATGAGTAGATACAATATATGCTACATAGACGCATTAAGTACAGACTTTCTCCATCTCTTCTCATCAGACTTCTGCTTTGTTCCATTACTGAAAATAGGTCTCACTTATTCTTCGCCATTTGTCCCTATTTGTGCTTCTCCGATCCAGATCAGTTTCTATTCAATAGAGCCTGCCTTTTGAGGAAGTTTGGTCTTGTTAAATTCTCTTGTCAAATACTCTGATAGTGATGGTTGTCAAAGTTTCATTGTCATTGCAATATTACGCTCTCGTTTATCTAGTCTGATGAAAGAGCCAGAAGGCGACCACAGGAACTCAATAATATAAGTGCTAAATTTCTTACACTTTTAATACCTATACCTGAAAACCTGACACTTTCCATTAATTTGATAATAAGCAGTTTTGAATCGATAAGTTATAATTGCCTTATAATATAACCCAAATCTATTGTAATTAAATTGATTCTGAATAAAACAGGCTTCATGTCCGTGTTACTCAATTATCGGTTCTGAATTGGGTTTCCGTTCCTATGGAACCTGCATCTACATAATCTGTATTAATAAAATAGATTTTAACTTATAATCAGTTTGCATTAGTAGAATATGTTATTACTAGACAAAATTTAAGGTAAATTGTGTCTTTAAAATTAAAAATAATTCTTCTTCAAGTCAAAACCAATAAATAATATTATTAATTTTGTGTGGCGAAGTACCTTAAAACAAATAAATCACACCAAGGAAGTTTATTTTTGCATTTAGTACTAAGATAATATTTTTAAAAATACTCGTGTTTTGGTTTCAATTTATCGTTTTCATTGTTGTAACTATTTTGTTAAGTTTTTGTTTACTGTAGTATTTGAATCTAGGAATCCAGATTATACTAGTTTTATCATGCTTCAGTTTTTCTACATTCCATATTATAGGAATTGAGGCGACAAAATAACGAGTCTAACTTCTTAATATATTTTCTTATTTTAAAGTACATTTCCACATTTTCAATCATCTTCGTCTATACACAGCTGTTTTCTATTTCTTGCTGAATGCAAATTTTCACAATATATTTCGATATATATAGTTTGATACTTACCTGTGTAATGTGACGTTTTAATTCTTTATCAGAAATCATTTTTGAACAATGCTTATTGAAGTTCAATAGTCAATTTGTCAATATACAAATTGACGATCATAAGACGTAAGAAAAAAATGAAGACATTATGTTATGTAGGCAACAATAATGTTAAATACAGAATAAAAATATCTGTCAAACAAGGCATCACAGGACCACCCTTTTCAAAAAAAAGGAGTTGATAGTCCCAATTTAGCTCAGGATAATCTGTTACATGTCAAAAGGTAATTTGATTGACATTATTTTACGTGGTGTTTGTTCAAGATCGATGTTGTTTAATTCAAAAGTTAACAAGGGGGGGGGGGTTAATAAAAGTCTTCCTTGTTCACAGGTAACATGTATTTTTTAATTTGCATGAGGCGCTTTGAAAAATGACACATTCATTTACCTCTAACGTTATCTCACGTTCAAATACTGCAATGACTGGCCAATATCTATTCAATAAAATGCACATACTGTATCATGATGTCATTTTAAACTAAAACTCTCTTCGGAAGCCTGCAGAACCACCAATCACTGACAATCACTAGCGATGCGGTCATGATGAGAAATCAATGCAACAAAGAGTGTGTCGGTATTTGCTTGTATCCAGGAAGGTTAATATAACCCATCAATCTTCATTACTGTCACTGAATAAATAATAAGACAAACTGGTTGAGATTAGTGTCCTATATCATTTAGCAGGTAATATTTTATACGCTCTGTACCGACATCCAAAAAAGTATGGTACAAGAAATTTGAGAGGGTGTAATGTGTTAATTAATCTTAGAAGGGTTAAGTTTTTTATTTAAAACAAAGCCAAATTATACTATGTTGTATGAAGTAATGTATCAAAAAGCAACACATATTTAAATGAACTGAAAATTTTGTTGGTAGGTACTGTAAAACAAAAAATAGGGAATTTTTGTGTCAGCACTGATACAATTATAAAATTCCTTAAAGTTCTTTGATGACTGTAACATTCATAATTTTATGTTAGTTTAATATTATCATACGAAATTAGAACCAGACCTTTTTTAGAAATGGGTGCTGAACAATACGTATAATGTGTATATCTATTTGCGTCATGTCAGAAATTTGTGGAAAATAATTTTTAAACAAATAAAATTTTAAAGTAAACTTTTTTTCAGCTTTTCCTCTATTTTCATTCAAACTAAGCATTCTCTACTACGAGATGGTATCGACAATTTTACAAGTCATACTGACCAGTTACTAGTGGATTATATAATTTTTAAATAATTATCTAAAGCAAATCGCATTTGCTCGAACGGCCAAAGTCGACTCAGTTTATGAAGAGTATACCTCCTTAACCGCTAAGCCCCCTCTTTTTCTCAATTTCGTTGCTATATGCGCTTTCTTAACAAAAGTTGTTTAGAATGAAAAATGCTACAAGTTTGATAACATTCAGTCTTGGGGGAAATTTTTCGAAAGTATCTAAAAAATTTAACATTTAAGTCTGTTTGATGTAGAAGATTTGTTTATATCGTTGGTTCTCGTAAGTAAAATAGGTGTTCTTCAGGCACTGCGTTGTTAAATCTACAAAGTGAGGATGTGGTTTGTATTTTCCTACTATCAAATGTTACAAGAACACAATCTTGTTGTATAACAGTTTTGCTAAGTATTTCAATCAAATGTGTCGAATTTTTTACACATAAGTTTATCTATCCCCTCTGCAAATGGTTGAAGTTATGGGGTTAGTTATTTGGCTAGATGTTGTGTTGGGAATCCACTTGAGCTTATATTAGTCTCAAGGGGGCATCTTCTTTATGATTTTTTTTAGTTGTGGGGTCAATAGTTATGAGTTTGGAGACCGATCTGGTAGAAATGTTTGTATTTTATTTGTCTAAGCCGCTATATCTAAAATAACAGACGCATTTTCTTTGTTCGCGTAGAATGACGATGTCATTATTGAGCCGAAGTTGTTTCAGGGCCTAGTTTTCTTCTATAGAAAGATTCCTTTTGGGTAGTTAAGCATGTCTTAGAACGTGTGGCACTTCTTATCGAATCATTTCTGCCGTTATTAACTAGATCACTCGGAGTAACAACAGGAAATGGATAGGCTTATTTATTTTATTTATGTCACGGGAACATAGGCACAATATTGTATTTTCAATACAGACACAAAAATCAGCAAGGTGTTGAGTAATTTGAAGACGAAAATCTCTTTAGAACAGCAAGAAGTGTATGAACTTCGATGTTCCACAAAACCTATGTGTTGCAGAAATTGGCGGCTGGTGGGCTATGAATTTGGTAGTGCACTTTACTGGTCAAATATTGGGATTCAAAGATGCAACAAAACAAACCATAGCTTTGCTAACACTGCATTTATTTTTTGTTAATTCAAATATTCGTCGACTTTTTTCGAAAGCGAAATGTTCAATGACCTTTTTATTAAAGTCTGCGATTTATATAGAATTTTTATTTTCAATACTAAGCATAGAAAGAGCATTTAGCCAGACCTGAGACATCGTATTTCTAATAATCGTTTTAATCCTTCACTCCAGTTTCCGTCCAAATTGATTTCCCGCCATAAATAATGCAAGGAAAACAAAATAATGTATTGATGCGATCACATCCACACAACCATTTCTTTTCATTATAAATTTCACTTTTAAAACTTCCTGCTAATACTTTTTTTTTCATTTTGCACTCTTGTTTTCAATTAAAATATGCCTAACTGGACCAGCCAATTTTATAACTAAATTGTTTTGAAACGATTTATTATTATGTTTAAAATAGTCAATGTTAAAATTGATACTCATTTTCACAGTTATGTAAACACACATACACTCTATATATTAAATATTCTTTCATAGACTACGAGAACAAAAACAAAGCAACCACTAATTAAATCACGTAAACAAAAATTTGAATTATTCAAACGTCCGGTCAATATCAGCACAGATCGGTGTCTCCGTGCGGCGTACGAGAATCAGCCCATTACTCTATATAGTTTGCATTAACTGTCTTCTATCTCACGCGCTAAGCGTGTTTGTATCGTATCTCACAGAAGCTATATATGTTTCTTTCAAGCGAATATAACTCTTAATACAAGTTTAGATTACAGCTTAAATTGTTTTTTGATAAATTCGTTGGTATTGAAATGATGATTTATTAAACATTTTGTGTTGATTTTTAACCTTATTAGCTCCTTATTAAATTTGGTGGTTCAGCGCACGAGTGCAGTTAAGGGACAGCCGCCCCTGGTTTCAGACTAACAGAAGAATTCAAGCCAGACGTGATGAACACAAGAACGCTATAAGTAAGGAAAAAAAAAACAACATCGATTACAAAACACGTCACCACGAGGTCACACCCAATAGATTTCGAAACTGCTGGCAAATATAAAACACCTGAAATCGCAATCGTAAGTGTGGCAATTGAAATCGCAAAAAGGCCTCACACAAATTCTATTAAACACCATACCAGCCCGGCCCCACCCTATAACAAATCAACGGAGAATGACCAATCAGCAAGCGGGGGTCATGTCAACTGGGCACCAAGAGCCAATCACAGGCAGCCGATAATACAGATAACTGCCGAATCGCAACGATATAACAGTACTCGAGCTAATTAGAAATCGTAATATTCCAGTAACTACAAGCCTGAGCAAACGGATATGACAATTATGTGAACCGACCTGATGAAGGCATATGTGACTGCCGAGACATTTTATCATCGATGCCGGAACTTAGTCAACAATGTTTGCAAATTCCATAAATAATCACGTTTTATTGTGATATTTCGATATACAGAGTGTACCATAATGAGGGGCAATTATGGTACACCGTGCTTGCGTATTAACATGGTGAATACTTACACCACCCTGTATACTGCTACATAACGTAATTTTTAATATAACCTCAGTGATAGATTATAAGTTTTGTTTGATCAGCATGCCAAACTGCCACAAAGTAACTCCTCCATTCAATTTACTGCCTAAACTAAAATTTATTAAAAATTAATGTAAAAGTTATTCCGACAGATTAAATCTTTGAATTAATTTGTAGTTGTTTCCAGTAGGTTTATTTCACAGTAATTATTCCATTATGCTAAAAATTCACCACTTTCCGTTGGTTAATATTTTAAAAACTTGACGTGAACTATATTATAACTACAGGAAATATCCTAAACGTAAAAGTCCATCAATTACTGCCACAAACTTATTAATTCTTGTTATTTTACAAACGATGCCATAAATTTATTCAATTTCTGACATTTCGGTTTGTTGCAAACAGCGTAATAATGTTTCCTTTTATAAAGTTTCGTAGATGGTAAAGTAAATACGAAACATTTTAATTTTCTTCACAAATATACTACATCAAGTCACACAAGCAAGCTAACTAGAGAAGTTAGATTGAAATTCATTATCTAATAATGAAGTTGCCGTCGTGAAACATAATTTTGTAAAATGTCAAATATGTTTTGAATGTTGTCTGGGTAGTTTCATGGACAGATGAAAAAAACTTTTCGTTCGTACATTTATTAGCGCGCATTATAGCCATTACATCATGAAAGTTAAATCCGTCAGTTTTGTTAATGATGGCAATTTATTTATTAACTTTCAAAATTTGTAAGTATAGTTAATTTGGGTAATTTTACCGTCATTTGTTAAAGTTAAACTTTTTTTACATCGCCTCATTTGTTTTCGTCCTTCTATTGCATGTCGCGTTACAACCGGCCGCTTGGTATGGATGGACGACATACATCGATGTTTTAAAAGGCCTGTTCCTACACGACGTAAAACCGATAAGCAACCGGTAAACGTATTGCGCATACATCATTGTAAACGGTGTCGTCACCGCGCACGAAGATTATCAGTTGTGTATCGGTAATTTGTTCTGTTGGAACTTAAAAACACTCGATGTATTTTATCCATGCATCGAATGTTTTGTTGAGTCTTCAACATCGAGTATACCTACATCGATGATTCTTATTTTATGCATCGAAGGGCAAACGTAAACGTACTACATATACTTTGTAATGTGTTGAGTGTTAAAATCTATTTTCTTAACTTTATTGGGCTATACAGCACGGTACACAAACATAAAATAAGTGACAGGATGGGTGTGAATGGTGTAAATGCTGGCCTTAAAACATATACTTGTGGAGGTAGTCTGTAATACACAAACATCGTTTCAAGAGTAAAAAGAGAGGGCAATAGAGAGAGCAAGAGGCTATTTCACTTGATTGGGACATGCAGCCAATGAACTACTTACTGCACATAGCTCATTCGATTCAACTCCCAATCGAGTGAAATAGCCTCTTGCCCCCGGCCCCCTTTCTAGCCTTGGAACAATAAGTGTGCATTGCAGGTTACCTCCAGGAGTACAAGCCCTATGACTTATGCTTAAGTTTTACCCCTTTGGTGGGTGGTGGTTAACTTTAGAGTTTTTACTTATTGAAGTAGCCTGCAATGCACAAATAGCATGCCAAAACTAAAAAGAGAGGGGAGTAGAGAGAGCAAGATGCTATTTCACTCGATTAGGAGTGATTGGATGCAGCTCACAGCCTCTTGCCCTCTCTATTGCTTTCTCTTTCTAGCCTTGGCACGATATTTGTGCAGTGCAGGCTACCTCCAGAGGTACAAGCTCTATTTTAATCTGTGATCGTGATCGGTCTTAGAGCATGAACTTTTGGAGGTAGCATACAATACATAAATATCGTGTTAAGAGTAAAATAAGAGAGGGCAATAGAGAGAGCCAGAGACATATTTAATGTCGAAACTAGTTACTGTTTTGTATTTGTTAAATTAATAAACAAATAAATTAGTGATATTAAACGAAGTAATTCTTTTCTACGAACATAAAACTGAATTTATTAACTAAGCAAAGGTGTATAATATACTCACTGAAAAAGAATTCGCCACACCCAGAAGGAGTAAGGAGTATATAATGAAAATTTGAATAAAAAATACCAAAGAGTTAATTTTTTTATTATTTTAAGTTTGTTCATAATGTGTTTGTCCCCCTCAGTTATCTCCACTCCCCAACACGTCTTGACATTGTTTGATTCAATAAGTTAACCTCCAAAATCTGTGGGGGCTCAGATAAATTTCCGAGCCTTCTACCCCATCATCATACCCCAAACATGTTCTATTTCTGCTTACTTGCATGTGCAAATAACGCCTACTGTTCGGTGAACATGTCGCTCAACATCAAATTGAGGTTGACGTCTTTCTCCTCGACGTCGCATAACTGTTCTTCGGCCATCATATCCTCCCAAGCAAAATGGAGATTCATCAGAGAAAACGACCTGATGCAATTCCACATTCAAATGTTGTCGTTCGTTGTACCCCTTTAGTCGTTGCCGTCCAAGCTCAGCTGTCAGAGGTAGCACAAGATAGGATCGATAATGCTACAGTCCAAAAGACCTTATGCGACGGTAAACTATTCGGACACTTATAAGATGGCCTTGTTGTCCTAACCACTCATCAGACTAATTTCGAGTTCGGTCTCTAAAGACTATAAGTCTTAAGCGTCGATGTTCAACTTCATTTGCCCCTTCAACGCCCTGTGGCTATTCTCATCTCATAACAATGGTTGGATTTCTGTTCGTGCAGTTAGCGATTTCTCGAAATGAAAAACCAGTCTCCCGTAAACCATTCTCAAATTCACTTAACTAGCAATATTCGGCGTACACGTACTCTTGGCATTTTAAAATCAATAAACATCGATTATGGATCATAGTGTTACGAAATTTACCCAAAGCCGACCCTGTGTCATTTCAGCACGACAACAAACGCTTTACGACAAAAAAATACGATTCTCGAAAAGACTCGGCAGCGGAAGGAACTATGATGATTTCTACTGGAGAATTCTACGCTGGTGATATAAAAGAAGCACACCACGATCGCAGGGCAGTGATACCGCGACGACTAGCTTATATGAGATTATTATTGTATTTTTGAATCAGCTGTTTGGATGTAAATAAAGTTCTAGAAAAGTGACAGTGCATATTAGTTTTATGATTTTTAAATTGAACCCACGAAGTATATTGCAATTTGGTGTCAGAAGTGGGATTAAGTCAGTTAAAATCGTAATTTGATTCATGGAAACTCGAAGTATGAAAAAAACCGACGAAACTACCAGAAAAATGATCAAACAGGTTACGGACGGACTACACGAAAAAATAGCACAGATTCTAGAAAAACGTGACAAGAAGGAGAAACAACATCAAGAAGAAATTCAACAAAGGTTAGTAAAATCTTTTGATGACAAAATTAAAATTGAGTTAGGAAATCTTGTCATTAATATCGATGAAAAACGTAAAATAGAATTAGAAAATCTTGTTTCCACGATGAAAAGTGAACAACAAAATCTGATTGAGGGATTATTCTCGAAATTGAATGAACAGCGACAAAATGATTTTAAAATATTTGAACAAAAACAAGATCAAATTGAATTAAATCGACACGAAACTGAACAGAAAAGACAACTGCAATTCGAACAATTAATGCAAATAGTAGGACAAGTTAATGAAACAGTTAATGAAAGAATGCAAATAGTTGAGTCAGATATAAAAGAGATAAATGATGACATTAAGACCATAAAAAATACCGTGGATACTCTTGAAACAAAAGTAGATGATCTTGATTCCATCCAAAGTCAGGTAAAATTTGAAATCAGTTCAATTCAAGATACAGTTCAAGATCAAATCAGTTCCATCAAGCAAACAGTACACACTGAAGTACAAGATAAAATCTGTGCCATCCAAAATAAGCTAGAAACAGAAATTAAAAAAATGCAACAGGACTTACAGCGAGGAAAATACCAGAACACCGTGAGTACCAAAGGTTCCTTTAGTAAACCACCCACATTCGACGGCAGTTCATCTTGGCCCATGTATAAACGGCAATTTGAGGCCGTGGCTACAGCTAATGAATGGGATAATCATGAAAAATCCACATCTCTGGTAATTTCCTTAAGAGGTCCGGCCCTAGAACTCCTCCAGAGCATTCCAGTCGATGAACAAGGCAATTTCGACAAGATCATCGCTATCCTAGACAAACGTTACGACAATCAATCCTTGAGCCAGGTATACCAAGTCCAACTGAGTGGAAAAACCCAAAAATCCGGTGAAAGCCTCCAAGAATTCGAAGCAGAAATTAGACGGTTAGTTCACTTGTCCTACCCAGACCTGCCAGAGGAAACGAAAGACCAGTTGGCCACACAGAGTTTCATAAACGGCATCAGAGATGTGGAAGTACAAAGAAATTTAAGACTGAGTGGCGTCAAGAAGAGTAATGAAGCTCTACTTCGGGCTTTGGAAGTAGAGGCCGTCATGAACATGTCCAAGCCAAGGGTCCGAGCAGTTTCCTTCAACCAGGAAGAGTCAGAGTCACAATTTCAAGCGCTGCTGGCTGGTCTGAACAAATTATTAGACCGGTCACAAAGAACTGGCACCAGAGGGGCATGTTACCGCTGCGGACGGACAGGGCACTTCCAACGTAATTGTCGAGTGAGGCCACCTGAACGATCACCGACCAGGGGTAACCAACAGAACAGCCACATGTCCAGGGACCGTCAGTCAGTCAGTATAGGGGGGCGAATGCTGACTGTCCCTCCACCAGCCCCCAAAACGTTATCCATCCGGGGATTTTGCCGAGATAGCGGCAGCCTAGTCATCAGAGGCACCATCAACGGGCGAGCAGTTACCATCACCATCGATACCGGCGCCGCTGTGTCCATTGCCAAGTCCAGGGTTTTGAGAGCATCAGAAATTCGGCCAGTTACCAATAACATCCAGCTCAGAACAGTCACCGGCGAGTCCATGTCAATACAGGGTGAGGCAGATGTCGTGCTACAGATAGGGAACAACATGATCCGGCATAGGGTCCTGGTAGCGAATATTGAGGACGATTTTATACTGGGAATGGACCTAATTAGCCAGCATGGATTTATGTTCGACCCGAGATATGATGTTCTTCGGTTCCTGAATGAGGAATTTGTATTGACACGGCCCGTCAACACATCAGTCACGCCCATAAAAATTGTGGCAAAGTCTTCAGCTAGAATTCCCGGTCGAACAGAACAGATTATTCATGGGCAGCTAGACAGCAATCCTGGGAGCTGCGTTGGAATGGTGGAGCCCGTACACTCAGCTCATGACTACTTAGTTGGACGGGCTATAGTTAAAACCGGACGAGATATACCAATCAGAGTCCTGAATTTGTCCAACAACGACATCCGAATTACCAATGGTCAAGAGATAGCTTGTTTCGAGCCAGTAGAGACCATCATCAATTGCGAAGAAGAGTACCAGACGTCGGTGAAGGAGACAGGGCCCGATAGAGAGTTCCTACAACAGTTTGCTGACCACTTAACACACTTGACACCAGAGAACCAGAAAAAAGCCAAGCAATTTATCACAAAACACTGGCAAATTTTTAACAGTAAAAATGGAACCACCGGTCGCACCAACATCATCCAGCATCGAATAGATACCGGAAAGGCTCAGCCCATCAGAATACCACCTAGACGACTACCATTGGGGCAACAACAGGCAGTCGAGGAAAACATCGAGTCCATGTTACAAAATGGAGTTATTGAGCCATCCATCAGTCCATGGTCTGCTCCCGTCGTGCTAGTTAAAAAGAAGGATGGAACCCCCCGATTTTGCGTGGATTACAGAAAGCTCAATGAAGGCACGAAGAAAGACAGCTGTCCACTACCCCGAATCGATGACACTTTGACCACACTAGCAGGCTCCCGTTGGTTCTCCACACTAGACCTAAAAAGTGGATATTGGCAGGTTGGTCTGCACGCAAACGACAGAGAGAAGACAGCGTTCTCCACCAGTAAAGGGCTGTTTCAGTTCACGGTCATGCCCTTTGGGTTATGTAATGCACCCGCTACATTTGAGAGGCTAATGGAGTATGTACTGAGCGGGTTAACATGGAGGAGGTGCTTAGTATACCTCGACGACATTCTAGTCATGGGCCAGACATTCGACGACCATCTGAAGAACCTGGGCGAAGTATTCTCCAGAATTAATAATGCCAACCTGAGACTCAATCCGAAGAAGTGTTCCTTGTTTCAAAAAGAAGTAGAGTTTTTGGGCCACGTAGTGTCCGAGTCAGGAATCCGCACCAACGAAGACAAGATAGAAGCCATCCGCGATTGGCCAGTTCCAAGAGACAAACATGAACTCCGAAGCTTCTTGGGCCTATGTTCATACTACCGGCGTTTTGTTGAGGGATTTGCCACCATCGCCGCCCCTCTACATCGGCAGACCACTGATAAAGAGACCTTCCATTGGAATCAGGATTGCGAAACATCATTCAGGCGACTGAAGGCAGCACTATGTTCCAGCCCAATCCTAGCCTTTCCTACACAGTCCGGCAAGTTCATCTTAGACACCGACGCCAGCAACACAGGTTTGGGGGCCGTCCTATCCCAGGTGCAAGATGGTGAAGAGAGGGTGATCGAGTACTACAGCCGTGGATTCTCGAAGCCAGAAAGAAATTATTGCGTCACCAGAAAAGAACTTCTTGCAATAATAAGGGCTGTGGACCATTTCCATAAATACCTGTATGGTCGCCATTTCTTAATCCGAACAGATCATGCCGCACTCAAATGGCTGCTGGACATGAAGACACCGGAAGGACAACTGGCCAGATGGATGGAGAAATTACAGCAATACGACTTCAAGGTGGAACACCGTGCCGGCCGGTTGCACAATAATGCCGATGCCCTATCCAGAAGACCCTGTAGAGCGGAATGCAAGCATTGTCTGAAGACGGAACAGCGAGAGGGTATCTCCATCAGGCAGATCCGAGTGCAGGCCAATGAAGACTTGGACAACGGAACAGTGCATCCAGGACCAAATGGCTGATCCAGACATCGAACCAATCTTGTCACTCAAAATGAGAGGGGCACCCAGGCCACGATGGGACGAGGTAGCTAGATACTCCGGCGTGCTGAAATCGTTATGGGCTCAGTGGGACTCTCTACGAGTAGACAATGGAATGCTCAAACGAGTTTGGGAAAGCGCTGATGGACGAGAAACCAAGTCCCAACTGGTAGTTCCGAAGAAAAAGGTACCAGCCATCCTGACCGAAGTACATGATGGAATTACCGGAGGCCACCTGGGCATGAATAAAACCCTAGACAAAGTTCGCCAGCGGTACTACTGGGTGAATTACTTCGAAGACGTCAGAGCTTTGTGCCGCAAATGTGCCACATGTGCCGCCAGTAAGGGCCCGAAGACCCGGACCAAGGGCAGAATGCAGCAGTACAATGTGGGCGTCCCATTTGAGAGAATTGCCATCGATGTCGCCGGTCCGTTTCCCGAGTCTGAGAGGGGGAACAAATACATTCTGGTCGCAATGGATTACTTCAGCAAATGGCCTGAGGCATATGCGATACCCAACCAAGAGGCAACCACGGTAGCGACGGTGCTAGTAGAACAACTATTCAGCCGGTTTGGCGTCCCGATGGAATTACATTCAGACAAGGGGCGTAACTTCGAATCGAATGTATTCCAGAAGGTCTGCACGATGTTGGGGATCAGGAAAACGAGAACAACACCATTACACCCACAGTCAGACGGAATGGTGGAAAGATTCAACAGGACCTTGGAACAACACCTATCCAAGGTCGTCAGCAATAACCAGCGTGATTGCGATGAGCATATTCCCCTATTCCTGTTGTCATATCGCTCTGCTTTACATAATAGTACAGGCCTGACCCCAGCCAGGGTCCTATTCGGAAAGGAGCTGCGATTACCATGCGACTTGGCATTTGGCTCCCCCGAAGAACCTCCCCAAGACATCGACGATTATGCCGACCAACTCCGACATAACATGCTGGCAATACACGAATTAGCCCGAACGCAGATGTTGGCCACCAGTGACCGGATGAAGACGCGATACGACCTCAAGGCCAATTCAGTCGGGTTCCAGGAGAGGGACAAAGTCTGGTTGTACAACCCGCAACGGAGCAAGGGTAAATCCCCAAAGCTTACACCCGCCGCGGGATGGTCCATACGAGGTGGTCAAGAGGCTTAATGACGTCGTCTACCGGATCCGTCGAAACCCCAAGGCTAAATTGAAGGTGGTTCATTTAGATCGACTAGCTCCCTACCATGGAGAGGATGTTTCTGATCGGGACGATCAGAATTAAAGGGGGGACAGTGTTACGAAATTTACCCAAAGCCGACCCTGTGTCATTTCAGCACGACAACAAACGCTTTACGACAAAAAAATACGATTCTCGAAAAGACTCGGCAGCGGAAGGAACTATGATGATTTCTACTGGAGAATTCTACGCTGGTGATATAAAAGAAGCACACCACGATCGCAGGGCAGTGATACCGCGACGACTAGCTTATATGAGATTATTATTGTATTTTTGAATCAGCTGTTTGGATGTAAATAAAGTTCTAGAAAAGTGACAGTGCATATTAGTTTTATGATTTTTAAATTGAACCCACGAAGTATATTGCAATATCAAATATTTTGTTTTTGGGTAAATTAAAAAAAAATGCAGAAAACGACTACAATATTTGGAATATCTTCGATGGCACATTACATATAATATCCCAAAAAAATGTATGAATTAGATGTTGCGGTTTTAGTTCAATGCTGGTTCAATGCAAGTATGTAATTGACGAAGGACCTTTAGCGGAACAATCAATAAAACACGTGCCGTCGCGTAAATGAAATCACCAAATAAAAGTCTGCCCTGCAGGTGGTGTTTTCCTGGTTCTTCTTTCTTCAGAGGCTACCCCGCAGCGGCAGGAACTGTTTTTGGACAACACGTTACACAAAAAATAGCGACGTAATGTTCATTGATTGAGCAAACACAAACGCGGTTTTAACAACAAATGATGCGCTTTTGTAAACACAAAAGAAACAAAATGAAAGCGGTTTAGCGGTTGTTACGACCGGAAATGTAACTCGCAATATCCTAACACAACAACAACAAAAAGCGGCCGTCTTAACGCGGAATCAAAAAAGCGTCCAAATAGCTTGGAAGTCAATACACGAATCACGAATACTCTCTTTATTTTACACGCAAAAACACTTAAAATTAGCATTAGCGCGACGGAAGGTTATGGAAAAGTTGCAGAAGTTTAAAAATCAATGAAGTAATTCAATCAAATTTAAAACAATACACTAAACAAATTGCGGGAACGCAACAATATTATTAAAAAAATATTCATAATAAGTTTACATAAACATATATTCGCCAATCTTTACCAAATTTGAATCATTTACTCCTTACTGTGGCATCTATGTTTTTCCAAAACGATATTAAATGTACACATCTCTTTCTGGGTGTTGCGATTTCTTTGTCAGTGAGTAAATTTATATCATGTATTTTATAGTTTCCTAGTTCACATCGGCCCTGTAGATAACTAATAGCTTCTGGAATCGTTGATTAACTGACCACGTTTTAACAAACTTAAATCTAACCTCTGCAAGTCTCTTCACATCTTGCTCTTTCTGCCATTAGGACAATTCACAAAGAAATGATCCACCTAATGTAATCAAGAAAGACTTACATCATTTAGTGAAACTACAAAAACTGACAATGATAAATAGCCATCAGTTCTAAGTAATTTAATATAATGAAAATAATGAGGCTATTTGAAAATACATTAAAATCTTAATTCGGTACTTAAATATATTCTAAATTGCAAAAACTTGTTGCCAAATTTCCACTCTTACATAGGCTTTTTGTGGTTTAAGATAATTGAGCATGTAGAGTCGTAAAAAATATAGAGAAAGCAAAATATAGAGAAAGCAATTGTGATGCAGTATAACAATTGCATATTAGTTATTACTGCAGATACTTTTGGTTACATCCAATCCGAAACTATTTTATTACATTAACTTATGCCAAACATGGATCGTTTACTGAAGTAAACGAATGTAGGGACCCACAGGATTGTCTAATATCACGCGATACGTCCTAATGCGGTGCGATTAATAATGAAAGGGAAAAGTTCAGGAATATTATTAAAATTTCCATCGAAATACCCGAAATTTGCCGGCAAACTTTTCCGTGAAGCAATCACTTTTCCCATTTCAATTAATTAGGAGTTACAAAAGTTTTATGAGTTCCATTTAGAGAAATCATTATGACAACTGTCGAAAATTTTGCAACTATGTATTATTTAAATACCTCTTTAGGAAGATCCCTCGACTGTAAAATGACTTGAGTTATTTGGAAAATTTGCAACTTTATTATGTCCCTAAGAAGTTTTTAATAAGTAAACGGAACATTTTCTACCTTTACTTGTTCTTCCGATGGAATTTTTAAGGCGATTTGTACGCCAGTGTAGTCCCAATTGATTATTAATTAACCCTCCGTAATAAAGCAAATGATATTTACAATTTTTGTATAAGTTAGTATGCACAGTGAACTTGAGTCTCGTTATTCACGAACCAACTGAAAGAAAATTTCTTAAAGACATCAAGCAATTTATTTATTTATTTAAGCTTTATTGCATAACAGTATACACCACTAACGGAGCAAGTATACATAAAACTAAATAACAATATGCTCTAAATAATTAAATCTATCATAATAAACAAAACATAAAAAGACGAAAAATAAAAAAATAACTCAATTAATGTAAATATTTTAATGTAAGACCTTCACCGTTGATTCATTCACAGCTTGAACCACATCTCCAAACATGAAAAATATGAATGCCGCAATGCTTGCAGATATTGGTGTAATAGTAACACATATTGTGCATAGGAGATTTGAGCAAAACGTTTATTCGGACCCTAGAGCACATACATGTTAAGCTACTTCTGACCTCTGATCGAGGTACCAGAAAGTTGATTTTGTTAAGTAGTGTCGGTGAATCAATATTATTATGAAGTAGGTTGAACAAAAATTTTAAGGAGGCACATACTCTTCGTACATTAACGGTGACAAATGAAAATTGATTTTATAATCTGCCATATTCAATATCCTGTAGTGGATAGCTATTGCATGTTTTGAAGTACATTTATTTCAGACACCTTCTTTTAATTCGCTCATCAGAAATTGTGTGCCACTCATAAAAGAAATGACATATTATACCTCCGGGTTCAAGCCGAGAACGTGCAAAAATATAATTCATTCGAGCAGCATTAGATGTCATTTACTCAGTATGACTGGTAACAGTCAGTTTGTCATCAAAAATAATACCTAAATCCTTTATTTTTTCTCATCTCTAAAGGAGATTGTTGTTAATATTATATGAGAATTTAACAAGAGTATGTTTCCAGGTGAAACTGATAACTTTACATTTCCCGATATTTAGTAGTAAGTTATTATGATTACACCACATTTGTATAAAGTCTAAGTAATTTTGTAAAAATTGGCAATTTCTGCAACTATTAATAACTGAAAATATTTTGAGATCATCAGCAAAAAAAACAGTTTACCTGAGGTGATGACATCACTTATGTAATTTATAAATACTAGAAATAGAAGGGGTCCCAAATTTGACCCTTGAGGAATGGCGGATTTTGGAACGAAATATTTAGAATTATACTTATTACTAGCCGTTACCCGCGCTTTCACCCGAGTACATAATGTCCACCAATCCCGAATATATTTCATCCAACCTGCAAGTACTTATGGGTCACCCAATATAACTGTTTTATTCAACATTTTTTTGAATAACTGCATGTTTCACCCGCGTATGGAATGTTCAAGCTTTGCAAAAAACTTGTTTAAACTACCCTACTTAACTATAAATCCACCAATCCCGAATATATTTTACCCAAACTGCAAGTACTTATGCGCGACTCTATATAACAATTTTATCCAACATTTTTTTTTAATCACCTTGAATAATTGTGACCCTACTTCACCCTATATTGCAACCATCCTTTATATGCTGCTGTTTATTTGTCACCCAATATAACTTTTTCAACAACTGACTATAGCTCTTATCAACCCTATATTTCAGCTATACAACTGCTTAAAGTCTACGCTGTATAACAATTATTTTTGGAACCAACTTTTAATGGACAATTTTTCTTTACCCCATATTTTAGTCACCCTTAATATGCAACTTTTCTAACATTGTGTTAAACATACTCTAAAACTATAATCTTGCTTCTCCCCATATTTCAGATATTCCATATAGTAGAATGCAACTGTGCATGGTCGACCCTATAACAATTCTTTTGTAACTTTTTTTTGAACCACCCTAATGGAAATACCTGTGGAACCCTTGGTGTGTCACAAATGTAAAAACACAGTTTTGCACCCTAACCCAAACTGCAACTGCTTACTGGTCACCCTATATAACTATTTTATTCAATTTTTTTAACTGCCTTGTATAACTAACTCTAGTTCCAACTACATTAAAACCACCCTGTTTTGTCAAACATAACTTATTTTTGAACCATCCTGTATAACCATAATTTTACTCTACAAAATATTTCAATCACCCTGTATGGGCATTTGCTTAGGGGCTACCAAATATAACATTTTTTTAAACTCTTAACTATAACTGGACTACTCACTATCTTATATATGCAACTGCTTATGGACTACGATACATATCTATTTTTTTAACCACTCTTGAAAGTATAATCTGTTTCCACCTTATATTTCAACCACCCCTTATATGCAGCTTTTTCTAACATTCTTTTAATCACACTATAATTCTACTCCACCCGCTATTTCAACCACCTATGGAACTACTTTTCGGCCACCGTAATATAACATTTTTTTACCAACTTGTATAACTATAAATCCATCAATGCCCAATATATTTCACCAAAACTGCAACAGCTTATTGGGCACCCTATGTAACAGTTTTCTTCAACATCTTTTTGAATCACCTTGTATGTATTACAACTACCCTGTATATGCTACTGCTTATTTGCCAACCAATATAACATATTTTAAATAATTAACCATTCTCCACCCTTTATTTCAACTATCCCATCTCTGCAACTTATTATAAACTACGCTATTTCACAATTTTTCCTCATATTTTTTCAACGACTTTATAACGTATAATTTCTCTCCACACTTCATTTAAACCATCCTTCATTTGCAACATTTTCTAACCTTGTTTGAATCACACTGTATTACTATAACTTTACCTCGCCCCATATTTCAGGTATCTACTCCCTATAAGCAACTCCTATATAACAAAATTTTTCTAGCATTTTTTACCCACCCTGTATAATTATAACTCTACACCACCCTAGATTTCAATAACCTTTTATATGCAACTACTTATCTGCCATGTAATATAACATTTTTGTATCACCCTGTATCCTGACAATCATACTCCGCCCTATATTTCAACCAACCGGTATATGGAACAGCTTGTAGATCATAACAATTCTTTATAATATTTTTTAAACCCACCTTTATAGCTGTAATTATACTTCGCTATATATTTCAACCATCCTATATAAACTTGCATACTTCCACTCCATTTTATATGTCAACAACCCATAACAGTAATATCTTCTGAACATAATTCAAAGATCCTAACTGCTTACATAAGACATTTTTTTCTGAGATTTTTTTATCCAAACTTTATAAATTTCCATCCTTTTTCAACCACTTGGTATATGCAACTATTTATGGCTCATTTAGTATAACTTTTTTGGACCTTCCCGTATAACTAATTCCACTCCCCTTTATTTCAACCACATTGTATATATGCAGCTGCTTATAGGATACCCAATATAACTATTTTTTAGATTTTTTAAATACAGAATTAAATTCGGAACACCCTGTATAATTAGATACATTTACGCGTGTTATATCAGTTGATTTTTTTGAAATCTAAACATATTACATGCCAGTATCTAATAATTTATCGTGCGGTGGAACCAATAGTAATTCTTTTACCAAACATGGTAGCAGTTTTTTCGCTATATCTACCGCTTCTGTCAATTTAGGGAGATAAAATGTATACCAGATTTTAAGTCAAACTATAGGCTTTGCAATCAAAAAAGATTCATCAAAATCAGTTCCGTAGTTCTTACGTGATGAGGTAACAAACAAACAAACAAACAGACAACTACAATTTTATAATAGTATATAGACAAGCCACCTAATATACCTTTTTTCAAGATTTTTTAAATCTATTTAATTTTACCTATCCTATATATGGAACACCCTGTAAAATTACACTTGATATATCAGTTGGATTTTTTTTTAAATCGAAATATACATTGGTATATTCCTATTTTTGAATAAAAGCTAAGCTGGTGCAAGTATCTAAAATTTGGTGCATGCAGTCGAACCAATTGACTAATTGTGTACCTATGTATTACCGAACATGGTAGTAGATTTTTCCCTATATCTACCGTTTTTGTCAGTGTAGGGAGATAAAACGTATACCAGATTTTAAGTCAAACTATAAGCTTTGCAACAAAAAAAGATTCAGCAAAAACAGTTCAGTACTTCTTACGTGATGAGGTAACAAACAAACAAACATACAACTACAATTTTATAATACTATATAGATATGAAACAAACTAAGTTCTGTTTTTGAGATGTGATTGCATACAAATTATGGCTTTGTTAATAAATCTAAACTGCGACATCTTATTAACTAAATCAGTTTTATCAAACGCATTCGAAAAATCAGAATAAATTATATCAGCTTGCTGCTAACCATCTCACACATCTGCAAGAAATTGTTAAAACTGGACAAGATTTGTCATGATCGATTTTTTAGCACTGAAGCCATGTTGATCAGCTGAAATATATTAAGGAACCCATGGATATGTCCGGTTATATAGAACAATTTCAAATAGCTTCGCGAAATTGGATAACATTGATTTGGCTCTATAATTAACTACATGGAATTTATCTCCACTTTTCAAAATAGGGCTGACTCCGCTGATTTTCAAAATAGTAGGGCACATTTGCCTGTTTACTGATAGTTTATATAATGACTTCAGTGGTGCACAGAGTGCACCAATACAATCTTTAACAGGAAAAGATGGAATCCCGTCTGGACCTGAATTTTGTTATTTAATTTCTTAAGTGCATTACAAATTTTGGTTTCAGATATGTTATCGAAATCGATATTATGCAGTTATATTCGGCAGTTATTAGAATATAATATATTTTTTATGGCAGAAGCTGTCATCAGAAATACTATCCCAAAAGAACTGGGCATTCAAGTTGTTTTGTGTATTTGAAACAAATGGTCTGACATACTCTAGGCCTACTAATCTGTGCTCATTTAGCAATCACTCAATACCACTAGACTGTCACTCCAAATGTTTTACAAGCTCATAATGTATATTGGTAATAGTTTTATGGAATAGAAATTAGTATTACTTTGTACTCATTATTTGCGAATTATAAGTAAAATAGTTTAAGATCACTTGAAAGTGTAGCTTCATATCGTCAACTTTATGATCCTGATGATCTGAATTAAAAACAAATTCTTGAGTCATGGCTAACAGAGCTACCAGAGAAGCAAAGAGGATTAGACCCAGCACTATTTTATTGACACAGGCAACAAACAGAGAAAACTACGGAACCTTGGATGTATCACAAACGTATAAACACATAGTTGTATTTGTCTTCTAAACGTTGTTTGTGGCATGTTCTTGATTATTTTTATGTTTCTTTGGGGAATAACACCACAATAGTTGTATGCCCTAACACCAAACCTTTATTATTACTATCAGTGCCATTTTAACAGCAGAGCTGTCATGATCATGGAGTAAACCGATGAATTCGAAATAGTCTGAAAATACATGATGAGAGGAAAGTATCAAGGTTCCCTTGTGAAACACGCTTTTGTTGGTCATTGTTCTTGGTCCAAGGTTTACTGACAGTAATTGTTATTGACAATGGATGGGATAAACATGAATAGGCCCCATTACTTGTGATTTAATTGAGAGGTCCTGCTGTAGAATTATTCCAAAGCATACCAGTAGAACCATTGACGGTTTTGTATGCGAAATTCGCGTAGTTCAACTCTGTATGTCATAAACATGTATTTGGAGCAACCTTGCTGACATTTGGGGCTGACATTCGGTAATCTATACATGTAGTTTACTTAAAAACAACCGAGCGATTTTTTTTCAATAGCATTAGAGACACCGAAATCCACAAACACCTCCTCCGTACTTTAAAGATTAAAGTCGTTATTAATATGTCCAGACGAAGGACTTGAGCATTTCTAATAAGTCATGGGGATCCAGCCAGGTGGAAGGCTGTTTCATTATTGACCCAACCTGAAAAATAAATTTTAGATGACAGAATATTAGACTGTTTCCGTTGTGGATGGAAATGTAATTTTAAGTAAATATTGAAGGGTTAGACTGTCACAGCGCTGGCCATCCAATCACATCCTTTTGGGTACCAACTATCAACCAGCCGCCCGGGTAGTAACCAGACGTAGACGTGCGAAGACAGCTGCAATTTAATCATCCAGGATACTGTCAATGGCAAAGCCAAAGACGTTTCGACATCTCGTCAACTAACGACTTTCAGCAGAGAACCATCCTGATAACTCAATGTTAATGCACGCTGAATTAGAAACAGAACTGCGCTTAGGTCAAGCCAGTATATGGCAGAAGGCCATGGTGAGAAACGTTGACGGTGATTTCGTAGAATAAGCCATTACGAGTTCAAGTTTGAACCCATGTACAATGTATTGAGATTTTTAACTTTAATTGACAGATCTCTCGAGCACCCGTATAAATGTAATGACAAGTTCAGCAAAGGCCTCGACTTGAGTACTAGAGTAGTAAAGATTCGTCATTTAGAAGATATAGAGATAATGAAGAAAGATTAACAAATCAAAGCGACAGAAGTCAACTCATCACACATAATGGTGATGGTAAAGAAGTAGAAAAAGGCTTTAATCACGGCAATGGTAAACTTTTATAGAACCACAACCTAGTAACTCAACGTTAACCATGATAAGCCTTCCAAAGGTTAATGGGACTCAACAAAGATTTTATTCAGATTGTAGGGAACAACCAAAGTTCAACGGATTTAAGGTTATCTCTATAAATAATCCTTGCCAGAAGTAAATGGCTTTAAAACCAAAGTCCATGGTAATTACAGATAGGCAGATCGACTCCGACTATGTTTATCGTCTGGCTCTATACCAAGGTGAAGTTTGCCGAAACGTAACGCACAGGGTCTAAAATGCGACACCATGACGAAGGAATCAAGATTAATCGACAATATGGGATTATAGAGGAGACGGATGGTTTCTACGTAAACCTAATTGTGGATATATAACAGTGTAATCTTGTGCAGAGTTTAGTTAGTTTTCGAATAATGAATGAGTATTTCGTATTTGAATGCAAAATCTGGCCCCTATATTGTAGGAAAATGGCTTAATTTCCAAAAACAAAACTGTGATTTTCTTTACAGAGAGTCTGCATTTCAGAAATTAATGGAATGCTTTTATGTGGAACGAGTACTTGAAACAAAAACGAACTATGTGGACATCATTACAAGTTCATTTGCATGAAACCGATTTTCATTATCATTGAAAATAATTCTGATTGTTCCGAAATTACATTCAGTTTCCCAATTTCAATTTGTAATCGCTTTTACATTGATCGAAGTAATGAGATTGAAACATCGAGAGACGGAATAATTGGCGAAGAAAAAAGGCGCGCTGTATAAATAGCCAACGATAATGAGAAATAAAAGACAATGAAAAAATAGCACAGAGATAGATTGTAGTTATCCATCGTTCATAATGAATCTATTGATTGATATTCAACTCCAGTAAAACTTCATTAATTGAAATTCACCTTACGGTTCATTTTTCGGGATTGAATTGATCTCAATTATTTAAACCGTCTGGACTAAAATTGGCAGGATTGCCGTAGAGTATTGAAACAAAGTTTTCTGCTGCGAAGTAATTTTACAGAGAATCTAGAACGGATACTCGAGCATACTGCTAGCGAGATTACTAATTTGTTTGAAAAGCACTTTTAAAAATAATTGAGATCATTTAGCATATTCATTTTGTATTGATTGTGAGAGCCAGTGTATAGTGGTAATTCAGAAAAAATAGTAAATCTTTAATATTTCTTCATTAGCAAATTCAACTACTGAAGAACCACAGTCTCAGAATTATGTGTAATTAAAACTAATATTTAGTGTCCTTTAGGGAAGGCAACATGCAAGTAATTTTTCCATTTTTGCACAAAAAATATTATATTTAGAAGATAATGAATTCTAGTAGATTGTTGTGAAACTTTTTCGATACCCGGAAAAATGTTTGACTAACGGGTAGGTCCTTTTCTTGCTTGTATTACATCTCAAAAATGGACGTAACATACTACTGATTAAATGGCAATTTATTTGCTAGGGTTTCTGTTTCCATTCTTATAGTAACGCAGTTGGCAGTTGTTCTATGATATTTGACATTTCTTTCTGCAGCATAACACTTACTAACTCAACTCAGAAGTGGTATGTGGTTTCGAACTTGCCTTGTAAAATGAAGGCCAGCATTATACTAAGAAATCATTCGCCGTACTTTCATGCATAGAGCAATACGTGTGGAAGCACAGTGCCCGCAGTGTATCAATCCCTTCAAAATTTCCACCATGAAGAACGACGAGTTCAGTTCTTCCATAGATCCTCTTTCAGAATCGCGAGCCTCTAGGAATATATTGTGCAATTTTCACTCCGGTTCCTAACCACTCGAAGACGTGTTTTTTTTTCAGTTTTCAACTTTGTTGAAATAAAAACTGAAACAGTAATATTCATCCTAATGATGGCTTATAACGCTGCGATATTGTTCGGCAAATAGATCTTCGGATATATAAAATACACGTTGCTTTGTGCATTTTTTGGAGTTTTTTCATTATTTTTTTTATTAAAAACTACTAATCAACGATAGAACTTATGCTTTGTTATTTTTGATGTTGTGGTGGCTGTAAAAATGACTTTGATGAATGTTATTTTCTATAAAAGTGAAAATCATTATTTCAAAAAATTGTTGATGAACATTTTGCATGTAATCATGGAGAGATCTATACTCGAATAATATACGATTTGAGTTTTGTAGTAAATTAAGAGATAAATCATACCAGGAAATATACACAAGGTAACATCATTAGAAATACATTTAATTTGAATGGAATTAAAGCCTATTATCACAAATTTGATAAATTGCACGAAACTAGCGCTTCTTTTTCGTGCACTACCCAGTTATGATGCATATACGTGATACAAGCAAGAGTAAGTTAAGCCTTCTAAAGAATTGCCAAAAATAAACAGGTTCAAGATATATTCACTAATTTGAATAATATTGAAAAAATTGATAAATTTGTAAGTCTGCAATTATTAAAAGAAACTTCTTGTAGGCCTTACCGAATATAATATGTCAATGATGCTAGATTACTACTAATCTTCCAAAACTAATTTACGCCGAAGTCTATCGCAGAACATTTTATGAAAATCGTAAAAAGACTTCCACCATGTTGGAAATCACAAAAATAAAAAGGTTTTGCGTGTAACTTATGTCCCTTCAAAGTAGCAAAATACAACACTGTTACACATTATCTTAATGTATTACCAGAACATTGCGGATGTCACAGTCAGTGACAATAAAATTAAACCGCTTTGGTAGGAAGGTGATCCAACACCTCTGTTAGTTGATATTGATAGGGTAGAACATGATGAAGTAGAATCTAATGAAATTGATAATGACAATGACGATGATGAAAATCGTGATAATAATAATGATGACGAAGATCATAATGAATTATCACAGTCCGTAAGAATACCCTACTACATATACAAACCAGAATCTCTTTTAGAAAATAACAACTACAAGCTGTACTAGGACCGCACGATACTGACCAATCGGACTGTTACTCACAACAGATCATTATAGTTTTAGTGGATAAAATCTCTAGAAAAACAGCCTTAATTGACATAGCAATCCCTAACAACAATAATATAAATATTAAGCAGGCTGCAGAAATAGCCAAATACAGGGATTTGGAATTTCAAATAAAGACACAGTGGGACATGAATAATACACTAACTGGATCAATTGTCAACAATAGGAGTAGTCCCAAAACTTCTACTAAATAATTTTAAATACCTCGGTCTGGACGAACATCTTTATCAACTAATGCAGAAAGCCGTCTTGTTAGGAACAGCCCGGACGGTGAGAAAATTCATGGGAAACTGCCACGACTCTCCAACCACGGCCCTGATGACCTAGCAAGGGCTCCCATAGAGCTAAACCCTTTTGATATCTTGGATATCTACGGGTTAGTGAATTTTCCCCTAAAGGAACTCTATGCGTGCCTTTAGGGAGTGTGCTTGCCATACACTCTATGGTCAAGTCGGGAATGATGACGAAGATCATGATAATAATGTTAACAATAGTCATGGCTATAGTGGTAATGATCAGGAGGAGAATGATGATAATTAGAACAGAACATAAATAGGTATGTATTAATCTGTTTCTAGGTATATAAACTTTCATTATTTAATTGTAGTATGTGCAAAAAAAATGTTCGTTGTATTATGTATTTGTATACTTTTTAAATAAGATATTCAAATAAATGGAAATAATTTTTTTGATATAACTTTAATTGTTTATTGAATGATTAGTTTATCCCTCACTTCTTTTGTAATAATTTTATTAGTAATTGCACAGAATAATCAAACTCTTGTCGGAACCTTTGATGTTTTGGGGTCAAGATTTGGTGACCTTGAACACAATCGGCCATTATTTTGAAATTAACGATATCCGGGTGGTAACTATAAATTAAATATTAGGACGAATTTGTATTAAAAGAGGAACAATACATTTGAAAATTGAAATTTTTAGATGCATTTGAATAAAAAAAATAATCAGAAGTCGTGTGAAAATACAGGTTTGTGTTTATATACCTGTGATATACCAAAAGTTCCACTTTAAATGGTGTGCAAGTAATAGGTCCAACTCACAATCTTTTAAACGTATATTTTATATATTCTCAATTTTCTTTTGACAAGCTGACCTCACTTGTATACCTCATTCTGATGCAATGGTGAATAATACATAAATCTTATAATATTTAGTGCTAATCAGGCGATCCTTGGACTGTTTGTTTTAACACATGTATTTAACAGATTCCTCGTGACTAATAGGATTATTGTCTTCTAAACGTTGTTTGTGGCATATTCTTGATTACTTTTATGTTTTTTTTGGGGAATAACACCACAATAGAAATAAAACTACGTATATTGCAGGAATACCAAACGTTTCAAAGTCTATTCTGACTTCGTTGTCAATGGCTTTATATTTATTGATGTGATTGCAAAATGAAAATTTGATTTGACATTTAAAATTGACATTAGAAAATTTGTTGTTTTTAGATATACAGGTAGCACAAAAAATTCTAAAGATCATGAATTATAGTTAACCAGCTTTCAAATTAGAAGAATTTGAAAGAGTTGTCTTTAGAATTTATAAGTGGCGTTCCTAGGTACGACTTTGTTATAAGATAGCGCATTTGCCAAAAATGCGATCAAAGAATTCTATTGTTTCAGTGATCCCATTAACGTCATAAGGGAAAACCTAGGAAAAACCCTATGAACTATCCCGTTATTGGGTTGTTCAAAAGGAGGTTACCATTAATAATTTCTTCCTTAATTGTATTAGGCCATAAAATACAATTTGACAATTCAACTATACTTCACAAAGAACAACATAACACAAAACGAAAAATAAAAGAGTCTGCCTTAATTCTTTTGAATGACGACGATTGTATTGCTTCTACTTCTGTAGAATTTAATCGTATCTGGTTACCGACAATTAAGGAAGAAATTATTAATGGTAACCTTCTTTTGAACAACCCAATAACGGGATAGTTCATAAGGTTTTTCCTAGGTTTTCCCTTATGACGTTAATGGGATCACTGAAACAATAGAATTCTTTGATCGCATTTTTGGCAAATGTGCTATCTTATAACAAAGTCGTACCTAGGAACGCCACTTATAAATTCTAAAGACAACTCTTTCAAATTCTTCTAATTTGAAAGCTGGTTAACTATAATTCATGATCTTTAGAATTTTTTGTGCTACCTGTATATCTAAAAACAACAAATTTTCTAATGTCAATTTTAAATGTCAAATCAAATTTTCATTTTGCAATCACATCAATAAATATAAAGCCATTGACAACGAAGTCAGAATAGACTTTGAAACGTTTGGTATTCCTGCAATATACATAGTTTTATTTCTATTGTGGTGTTATTCCCCAAAAAAACATAAAAGTAATAGGATTATTTTTGTAGCTTTTACTCTGAGGATAGGGTATTAGAATAACACTAATATCTTCTTCTAATAGAAAAATATTTAGACTTTGATTTGAACAGTGAAAATTGCATTTGCAAAATGTTTTTAATGAGGTTATTCCTCAAGTAAATTAGTAGCACAGCCTCTTAGGTATCGGTAGTCTTACCTGGTAATCTGGTTACGAGGGAATTTAAGTTTTCACTGGCAGAGGATTGTTATGGAAAATTTACCAAGGTTATATCAGCTCTTTTCAAAACAGGAAGCTTCAACTTTTTTTTAACATGTAGTTAGAAAAGTACAATAGAACTGATAGGGAATTTATCCTAGAAAAGAAGGGATGTAGTTCAACTCACGAAAATTCGACAGTACAACATCCTCTAGAGGAACTTAGAGATAGTCGGGCCTCAACCTGCTATTATGTCCAATTGCCAGTTCTTTTATACTGAAATCAAATATGGGTTGTTGCAGATAAGACCATTTAGTTATAATGCGAAGGTGTAACCTGATCAGAAAAGAAATGTACCCCAAAGAATTCAAAAGTATCAAGCTATGGTATTAGCACAAGATTTAATGCGTCACTGGTATGTAAATATTATATTTTTATTCTCTCTAAACTAAATTTTATGAATAATTTCATGATGTTACTCTGTAGATACGACTCATTCCAGTACCAAAAATGTGTCGCAAAATTGATAATCCTATGCCCAAATGCCGACATTTAAACAATATTTCATTATTTCTCAATCGGTCATATATTTTGCACCTGGCTCTTGGACTATAGTGGCATTACCATTCATATCTCCTCCTGAATTCAATCTATCTAGATATTATTTCGGCGTAATAATTAGTTGCCTAAGCTTAAACTATTGTAATTTAATACAAAACAATAAACTTCCATCAATGAGATAGTAAATCGTTTATTACGGCAAATTTAAAATGAACTTCTTCCGGTGAATGAACGCGAACACGAGAAACGCTTATGCATTATCTGTATATTCACTTACTAGCGAATCGAGTTTCATGAAGACAACAGAATAAGAAGATTAATTTCCCCATATCATAAAGCAATTTATGTGCACCCCAGAGGACGTTTAATACGACAACGGAATGACGTTTGACGTAACAGAACTTGAAACGTCGATTAATATTGAAAGCGATATAGACAGATATAGTCGACTGAAGTTTTGATATACCTATCAAATTTCTTCCGTTACAACGTTTTTCGTGATTCTTAATAAAATGTATGGATTGGGGTTTTGCAATCATTCCAACCCCCAATCCAAACATATTATAAATTAAAGTATCTTGAGAGCTTTTCTTACATTTATATACTGGGTGCTTCATGATAGCTTACACTATGTGTATATTGAAAACAACTCACAACTGAAAAGAAAATTTGTTATTTCGAATAGAATACCCTATTTATTATTAACTTTTCGTATTCTACTTTAAATTTTAAAATGTTTTGGTGTAGAGTATCCTATATCTTAAATGTATAGTTTTTTTAATTAATAATTGACAGGTACCTTTATATTAGAAATTCCATGTGAACAAACCCATTACCAAATACAAAAATCCCTTTCCGTGTTAATTAGTAAGAAGGTACAAAGCGGCTAGATTAATTAGTTTATTTATAGTACCTAAAAAGATATATAAACCAATATTTCATAACTGATCTAACAAAATATTTATTAGTAGTTGTGGTAGCCTTAATAATATTAATCTGACTTAACAAATCTAAACAGTCTACAATATTTTTAGTTAACTTATAGAAAAATACAACGAAAGTACAATTTCTTGTTAAATGCATATTCAAGCTTTGAATGTACATAAGCTAATTATAGCCTTCAGTTCGCATATTTTAGTGAAATTACTAGTTTTTCAATATAAATCCAGATAAAAGTTAATTTATGATCAAAAATGACTCCTAAATTCTTGTTACTATTCTTTCGCTCCAATTGTGTACCTTTGCTTTAATATGGATAATTGATGGCTAGTAATATTTCAGTATATGTCACCACTTAACACTTATTTTCATTTGAATATAGATTATATCTATTGCACAAGCTTGCTGTAGATAATAACTGACTCTGAATGTTAAATGTCATATGGGGATTTTTTTCTAAAGCGGGTAGAAATACTGAATTCATAATATTCTGTTATCACTCATTTTGCCCTTTCTTTCCAACAAACTTTGAAAGTTTCTTCCCTTGGATTGTCCTGATTTTTAGTAATAATGAGAACAAAAAATATCGTATAGAACAAACACAACCATTGTCAAAGTGGAATTAAGGTGACTTTACTTTTACTTTAATGTAATTTCTATGATCAACTTTACATTTGAGACTTGCAATTTTTTTTACCATGCACTAAATCATGCTAAAATATACTGGGGAACACAATTAATGATATTACAGGGTGTTTTATGTAAAAATGCAACTTCAATAAGAATGACCATGAATATGTCTTGAAATTCCAGTGAAACTATTTTAAATTTAAATCTTTTACTACCCCTCATCCTTCCCTGGCGGAAGTCACCTTGTCTAATTTGACATTACTAATAGAAGAATTCTCTCCTAATTCTTCACCTAGTAAAACTGAATTTACCCAACAAACAAACGTTTACCAACTCATTTTTCTAGTCTTTACGATTGCCGATATGAGAATGGACTGAAAACATCACTCCTTTCGAGAGCTAGTCATAATAAACGCTAGACAAAAAAAATACTATGAGAACAACCTAGAGTAACTGGGATAAGGTATAAATGCGGCCGCACGCCACGAGCAGGACAGTAGTGGTTCGATTGTATGACGTGCGATTGAATTATCGTTGTAATAAACACTGACAGTATGAGTCTAATTAAAGGAGTGTGTTATTAATTGTGATTTTTTTATGTTGAAATAAAGAACATTTAATTCGAATAAAAAATTGTTTTTGAACCCACAGAAATTTTGTAACAATATATATATATATATATATATATATATATATATATATATATATATATATATATAGGAAATTCAGCCTCACCTTTTGAAATCAAAGTTCATATTTGATTTTTTCGAAGTCGCGAGAAAAAGCTAGTTACCTATCTTATTAGACTCAATTATTATTAAATCGTTTATCAAAATTTCACGCCAAAAAAAAAAATTGATGACCGATTACTTTTCAGTTTGAATTTCTCTCATTAAACACCAACTAAATTGACCATAATGGTGCTCTTTATTTTGCCGATTGTAAACTTTGAACTGAACGCAACTATTATGTATTGTTGGAGTTCATTGTCCTCACACCGTATCCGTTCGAGCTCCAATTATGACTCGTAACTTAGAGTTGTCTACAGACTTGTTTTGTTGCTTTATCTCTCTTCAAGGCTCCTCAATCTTACCCGATGCTCAGCTGTCTCGAATAACATGTAATCTGTTCTCCTTTAGCCAGGAGTAAGTTTCTGTCGTACATCCATTCTGACACTGAAAAAATGAAAAATATTTTCGATTATATACTGTTAGATTATTTTTGGGTAATTTATTAAAAATAAAGAACCCAACAGACTTCATATGAAGAGTGGCTACGACTATTTTTTGGCACTCTGGTAAATAGTCAATTATAAGTGTCTGCAGGGGACAACGTCTGAAAGATCTTTGTTTCAATTGTTTTTTTCAAAGTATAGTTTTTAATCGTACTGAACAATTATTAAGGTACACGAACTTTATTTTTGGTATACAGAGTTATATTTTCTACTCGCGGCATAGTAAAGGAAGACGCTGTCTTTCTTCCTCTTCCCCTGCCTAGCATAAAAGTAGTTTATCTCTTATTTTTCATCATTTTAATACTTAATAGTTCTGAGCCCACAGATCAAAATTCTTAATTGATAGAAAGTCTGAATATCTTTCGATATCTGTCTATAATTACATTAGCATTTTTACCCTTTATTGCTATATATCGTTGCTATAATGTTGCTATGCAACTTTGAGGGAATGTAGATCAAAAACAAAGATCTTTTTGACTTTATGTCCATTGCGGCAGCTTCTGATCCACGTATTCGAAGCTATCAAAAGATTCAAAAATTGAAATTTATTTCTTTACTGTGTCAATAGAAACTTTGAATACACAAATTCAGGACATAGATGAATAAACTATGGTTTTCCCAGCCAGGAATCCATGGCCAATGTCCGTGGAAGCTTGCCACTATGTAAACAACAAAATTGGTACAATAGCGACTAAGTATTGTTTTTTGTACATATCATGGAATGAGTTGAAAAAACGCTTAAAAAGTTATTCTTGAAATTTCTGTCTTAGGTTAGGTACAAGGGAAATTACAGTTTATGGTGCATACTTTGAACACGTGGAAGATGAAATATGTCACATTTATACTTTTGTACGCTTATTACAATTTAAAACTTTATTTGTTAATGTCATCTGATTAAAATTAATATTATTTTAACAGACTTCAAAAAGAAGGAGGTTCTCAATTCGTCTGTATCTATGTTTTTTTATGTTTGTTCAGCTGTTACTAGCAAACAGCTCAAGGAATTTCGACCTTTTTAAGCGTTCCGGAGGATCGCGGAGGGGTCCCATATTTTTTTCATTGACATAGCTTGTACAATTTCTTAGAAAATGAGGAAAACTTTTTTACCAATTTTCTTATACACTATGCTTTGGTGGAGCCGGTATTAAAAATATGGAAAAAAACTTATTCGGAACATGGAGCAAATTGAAATGAAATTGGATTAGTTCCCAGATATCGCGAAGTGGTCCCATATTTTTTTCAATAACATAGTTTGTACCGTTTCTTAGAAAATCTGGAAAAAAAATTAACAACTTGCTTATACAGTAAAATTTGGTGGATCCGCTGGTATTAAAATTTAACTGTTCGAAAGTAAATTGTAAATAAATTGTTCTAATCACAATATGCTTCATAAACATATGGTCTAAAACGTAAACAGTAATCATTCCATGTCACTTTTTAACTGTGGACGAGGTTTGTCATCAAAAAGGAATTTTGATTACAAATTAAAATATCTTCATTTTTGTTTAGATCTAAAATTGTTAACAAATAGAAGTACTTATGACATTGCATGTTGCTGTAACTTTTTCCAACTATATATTAGGTTTCAGAAAATATATCAATTTTGTTTAAACACTTCTAAAAAATATAGTGGTACCTTTATTTTTTTATAATATCTCAAATTGTAATCAAACAAAGATTATTAGAATTGAAAACTCCATCTAACTGTGCTGTATTATTAAAAATTTTAATAAATTGAAATTTATTGGAAATAAATCGAAATAAATGTCAGTTAACTTCAAGGTGGAAGTTCTCAGTTGGTTTCTATATACAGTGTGTCTTCATAAGTTGAATTCAAACGGGAAAAGTACTTATGAATATTATTTAGAGAAAAAGTTATTCTTCATAAAAATCGTTCGATGGTTGGAAATGCATACTGCAATCATTTCACTTTTTCAACTGTATACGAGGTTTGTCAGCAAATATGAATTTTGCTCAAAAGTAAAATACCTTTATTGTTCATAATATCTCAAATTCTTAGCAAATGGGGGTAATAAGAATTATAAAATGCATCCAATTATGCCACATCACTTAAAATTGTACAATAGATCTTCTTGTCACTTTTCAAAATTGTGTACTAGGTTTGATAAGAAATATAAATTTTGTTTAGATTAAGTACCTTTATTTTTAATAATACTTCAAATTGTTATCAGACAAATTTAGTTACAGTAGAAAATTACGTCCCATTATGCTATATCAGTTAAAACTGTATAACAATTTATTATAAAACTCCGATATTAAATGAATGTCGGTATAATTATCAGATTTAAAGAATAATGATTTTCAGATCGTCTACAACATAGTGGATCCACCTAAGTTAGAATCATCTACAAAATTTTCTCAATACATATACATATCTAGAAAACAAGTTAGTCTATTCAACAGTAAACGAGGTTGGTGAAGTTAATAAATGAAAGTAAACTACCTTATTTTAGCCAATATCGAAAAAGTAAATTAGATTTGAAAACTGCATCAAATTAAACCATTGCATCACTATAAATTGTAAAATAAATACATTAAAAAAAACCAACTTGGCACCGGCTTCATAAAAAGTATTTAATTGTTGTAACAAAAAATTACTCCATGCTTCTTAGTTAATTATTTGTTTTTTTTTAATGTATTTATTATTATTATTCCTAAAGGGAAAGAAAATAGTCGTTATTAAAATACAGCAATATATTCTATATAATCCTTTCTAAATGCAGTCTACACGTCAGGGTACTTAAATAATGTATCTTACAAATCTGCAACGTTTGGTTAAGTTCATATGAGTCTGACGATATTTGGAAAGTTTACTGCTGTCGCGATGAATTTCATTACCGTCTCATCGCGATAATGAAGTCAATTTCCTAACTTGAATGAGTGTTATAATATGGTCATTATTTAACCGCTCGTAAGAAAAAGGATTGCTTGAACTAGAATCAAAGATTTATTACCCATGCTGAGTAACTAATTTAATTTGAGAAACGGCGATGTTTGCCAAATCGCGAACGTGAGAGAGCATATCTTCAAGATCAGAATTCGAATAAAAGCGGAGGAACATAATACGTACCCGTTATTCATATGAGAGAAAATCTTCCTTACTTGAATTATAGACATTATGGAGTATAGTTATACCGAGAAATTCCAGAAATTGCTTTTGGGGATTGGTAATTTATTTTCTGCCGCTTGCCTGGGCCAACGCGTAGAGAAAATTCGCCGGAAATTTTCTATCACTAGATGTAATTTACGGACTATTTGTTGTCAATGGAGGTTTGTATTTCGGTTTCAAAAAATTTTCGCAAATTGATGGCACTTGTTGATTTGGGGTAGTTAAAGAATATTAGGGTAATCTGTCAACTCGGAAATTATTTGAATTGATTCCAAAAATTTTATAAAATGTTTTCAAAACCTGAAGCCAAGTTTCTCTCAGTTACAGCATCTAGTTGTCCGATAAATCCACTTTTACATGAGACAAGATATAGAAAGAAGCCTGATAGAATATTAGCCAGTTTATTTGGTAATATAATTTTATATTTCTAGTTTGTTAATATTTTTTTATTTTAATAAACCAAACGTTTCAAAATCGATAATATTCATCAATATCATGAAAATAATAACAGTGGCCTACAAAAATTGATGTTTCGTGTGTAACTTCAAAAATTTAAGAGATTATACGAGGAACAATGTTTAGTATAGTATAATTAATATTACAATGTTTCAGGTGGTATAATTTTATTGTTTCCCTTTTTCCTTTTCCTTTTCCAAAATACAGTTTTAATGGAAAAAATAGCTTATATCTTGTTTCTATTAAAATATTTAATAATTTGTCTGTTCCGTTTTTTGTCAACTCTACAGGCATCCCACCAAGCTTGCCGCACGTCCATTTTTTAGCTGTGCTATTCGTTTTTGTTTATTCTTTTAAGGTTAATAGTTAGTGGTTCTCCACAAATCTGTATTTCATCTTGCAAAAATGTATTGTACTCGGTTCTATGTTCTGCAGTGCAGATTTATAATAGTTTTTTGCCATTATTGTGGTGCTATGGGGTTTATTACAATTTTTCGTTCTCCTCTATCCAATCTTTTTTTTTAAGTCACCATGATAAATCCATTTTCTTGACCTTCTGAGTAACTGTCTAATTCCTTACATTTACTATCTCACTTTGATTCTTCGTTTCTACCACGGCGAATTTAAACCTGGTCAGAACTTCTTTATATTCTTCCTTATTCTTGTTTAATATTTAACCATCTATGATATAGCTGTTGTTTCTGTTCCTTCATATCTTGTAATTTATTGTTCCGATATCTTTTAGTGTGGCTTTGTTTTTTCTTACATTTGCCTGTGAGTATTATTTCCGGTTGTAGCTTTTAGGAAATGGAGGTCACTCTCACACTCTGCAAATCTGTATTATCTGATGACTATGTACTCTTTTCTTTAGGTTTCTAGTACTTTGGCTACATCTGTATGTGCGGAACTCTATGTTTCAAATATTCGTTTATTACTGTTAAGTGCGTGCATTTCACAGTTATCTATTAACCTGGATCCACTATCATTTCATATATTTTCATCGCAAGGATCTACAGCCTCATATTTAGGTATGGTTTTTCAATATTGGTATTCAGATCCCTTAGTTTTATGATTTCGCTATTATGGCTAATTTGGGATCTGATCGTAAATTTTCGAGAATTGGACAATGCATTGAACCAGTTCATGTTCAAGAACTTTTATCAGATGCGCTTTCTTCATCATACATACAGATGAATTTAATATTTTTATATAAATATGGACATCTTGGAGTTTCAGGGAAAACTAGCCATTTTTAACTTCATTGTTCTGTGAGTCCCTGTATATAAATCACAAGAAAGTATTGTTAGGTTAACTAAAACTTCTCAAAGTAATTCGTATCTTAGTTGTTTACTTGGTACATATGGCATTTCTTCTGGCATTAGCTTTTGTTTTATAGCTGAAGTTACATCGCATACACCCATATAGAATATTTTCGTTTCCCTTATAATTTCATGCAAAATATACTATTTTTTTTACTTCAGTTTCGTTGTAGTTTTGCTTATATTATTTTATTATATGTCGTTTTCATTGACAACACTACGCTTGCCAGGATTGGTGAATTTTAGTGGCAGATATAGGAACGAATATTTCTGGTAATGATTTAATGATTTAGGTTAGACACAAGATTCCGAAAAGCAGGCCTCCATCTGGATTGTACAGGAGTCTGTACCCGGTACCCCATCATATATTACTCCATAAATGCGCAAAAGTTATTTTAGTTTTCGTAATGATTTGTAAGCAACTCCTATTTGTCTTTACGGAACAATTCCTAAGAAGATGACGTTTTGTATAGAATACGTACTGTATAAGTGGATTTCATTATTACTAAAATGATTCTGGCGCATTCACCAAATTTGAGATAAATTTCCTGCCTACCTGATCTTTTACTTAATTACTCAGCTTTTCACTTGGGAGGTTATATTTTTCATTTCTGCTTACTCAAGTGAAATATATTATCAGATGGTTTATGCACATTTTAAAGAACATATATTAAAAATCTAAAACATACATTTCGATGTTTGATGTAGTAATTTGGTGCTTTATTGATCAATATAAAAAAATTGTATTTTTTTACACTTTTGAGATAAAAGTGGAATGCTGATCCTAAAAAATCCATATTTCAAAAATATGTACTATCATAAACATAAGGCATAACTCTGAGAAACTATAATAAAATGATATATTTTTCTACTACAAGTGCCAGCACAAAAGCTGGCTTTCTCTTTGCCACCTGTGCCTGTGTACCTAAGTCTAACCTATATCTGAGGTTTTGTTAGAATTTGCATTTCTTTACACTTGACTTGTAGATCACAAATTTATTTGCAGCATTAATGTTCAGCATATCATAGAAAATAGCCTTTGGTGGTTCGTCCGCTGGCAGAATAGTTGACCGTTGTTGATCGAGTGCGTCTACTCCGCCTTTATACATGTTATACCTAATATCGGGTTTGTAATCTTATTCACCTTGAGAAAAAGATAAAAGTAGTACCACTTTCGATTTTTCTCACTGTTGGATTCAAATTCTGCTGATATTTCCTTCCCGATGAATTCTTTAAAATCACGATCAGTAGGTTTTAAGTCCCTGTCAGATCTACAGTTACTGTCCATAACGCAAATTGAATAAATGCATACTACTTCGGAGATGGGTTCAATTTGACTCCGAAATCGCTGCAAACACCTAAATTCAACACGTATGAAACAAGCGAAGCAACAGTACTGACTATGCACATAACAAGAAAGTAGTGGAAGGGAGAAGATCATAGTATCATTGATTGAGATATAATTTTACATAAACTAAATCATAGAGTGAGTTTTACCCCGCCCCCTTAGTTAAGGGTTAAATCACGACAACCCTAAAATGTACCAGCTACTGCAACTGTAATCGTTCTATATTTAATGTTTTAAGAAATAGGATAGGAGAAAAATATTAGTTTGATGATAGTTTCTGTCTTGACTTGATGAAAATTCATTTTAATATTATATTAAAATAAACACAATGATGTAATTTTCACTTAAATTTATTTACTATTGACAATTGTTTCACCAGGTTACTGGCTTCTTCAGAATACAACGTAAGACTAACAGTTAAATGCCTATAACTATTACAAAGAACTATGGGGATGCAATTACAGAGCAATTTAGAGGATTATTGAAGCCGGTAGAAGGGGATTATCACTATGAAGAAAGAACAAAACATTGTAATTGGGTTATTAAAAGGATAACTTATGGCTGTAATGAGTTTATATATCTTTTCAATCTTTTCAATAGATTGCTCTTCGGTCACTTGCGCCTCACCGACAACCAACCGCCAGGTACGATTGTTCCGGATAACTCCCAATGAACATGACCGGTTAAGGGTATAAATACGATGGATTCCCTGAATTCCCCATCATTCATTTGATGACGATAGCAGATACAAAGAAAGCTATTAAAATGTTGTGAGATCAACCATTCCCAGACGATGGAAGAAAACTTGTTACATTTTCCACCATCTTCAGACCACATATTTCAATTTTAGAAGGATCAGACCATCAAACATATATGATTCATTACTAAAAATTGTTCGCATCATCAATTATCTCTACATTTTTAATTACAAAATCTGGAGATAATTAATATGTAAAGTCAGTAAATTAATAATTTACTAATTTGTTTACGGACAAGTCATCAATTTTTATTTTCGTGGGAATCAACATATAAATACGGAAAGTCAAACAGTTCAGTACCTTTTTATCCTCTCATTTTCAACCAATTTTATTTTATATTTTTACTGTCAAGTAACAGTATGTATTAATTAATTAATACTAAGACATTTTTGTATCTGATTTTGACAATAGCGGTATATTTTTTATAATAACTGAACTACCACTATTAAAATTCCTGTCGATAGATGACACCATTGTTCCATATACCCTGACAAAAGAACCTTAATAAGCATCAAACTAATTACTGTCGAATTTGGACCACGGAGCTACCATAATATTGTAAAATTAGAAAGAAGCAGTATTTCTTTAAACTAGGTATTAAACACGTTGGACTGCATCAGTTTATCAAACAGGAAAAAATATATGAATTGATATAAAAAAAATATAGTGTTTTCGCAGTGAGATAAATAAGATTACTTTAACAAGCACTTCTATAACTCTATTTTTTGTCACTCTATTTAAAATCCATCGACTCTGATATCATATACTATTATGAATAGGGGAAGAGGAAAACGCACTACCCCTTTTTCGGCCTTTATTTTGGAAAGAGTGTAATGAAACGTATACCATTCGAAAGGTAATGTGCCGTAAACGTGCAGAACAAGTAGCTTAAGGCTTAATCCAATGTTGGGAGTTCAGAATTTGAAATTGAAATCTTTGGCAGCAGTCGAAAGTAAATCGTGTTAAATATTATTTAAATAATCCAGCCTTACTAAGATATATGCTCTAACACCTTCTTTCTATTAATTTATGGTGGCAATTTTTACAAAAACGATGACGACAGCAGCTAATAAAGTGACCAAATTGAATGTTTTTATCTATTAGAAGTTTGCGCATTTACAGAAGAATCCACATGAAAAGTTCTACGTAAGTACAATAACTAAAGCTAATTGATACATTTTATTTCTATAGTTATGAATTGATCACAAACTTTTTAAACCAGCTGCGTCAAAAGGTTCTTAAAACACTCACAAGATGTTATTTACAAATATACCTTTAATTATTTATATTTATTCCATGTGTAAATGAAACTTGAATAAGTATTATTAGTAATAAAACAAAACGAATTATTTTGCAGTTTTATTGGATATCAGGCAATCTTTTAAATTCATTTTAAGACTTCGTCTATAATAGCACTCACTCAAAAATTTAATGTTCTTTTAACAAGTTGTGATATATATGCTGCAAATATATTTTTACTTATTGATCTAATAATATAATACATATAATGTATGTTTACATTACAGAATTACATTTTGGACTTTTAGCGTATACAAATCGACTGCTTGGAAAAATCGTACTAACCGAGAAAGATTGTTACAATTATGACAGCTGTTTTGTTCAATACAGGGTGATTTGGTGACCTACTTGAGAATAAAACTGCACTTGAAAAATTCTTTCAATGCAGATTTTATCACTATTTTTCTAGCATTACATTTTTATAACTGAACCCTTCGAGATTTTAAAGAAAAAAGTACTGGTTAAGCCATTTTTGGATGGGTAAAAAGTTATGTATTTTCATATTAATTTGAGGCACACAATAAAGCTTTCTTGATAGTCATTACATATGCATATATAAATAGACTGAGATATAAGGCGCTGTAGACTATAATTATACAGGGTGATTTAAGATATGTTAGAAACCAAATGTTTTATTGAGTGGCCCAGTTGCATGTACATACTGTTTAGAATATTGAGTGGAGTGCAATTATAATTATACAGGGTGGTTAGAAAAAATATATATAGGGTAGCCTATTGGCGGTTGCCTTTACAGGGTACTAGGAATAGAGGGCGCAGTAGAATTGTAGTTAAACAAGTTGGTTCAAAAAATATTATATAGGGATGCATATACAGGTATGGTGGAAATATGTGCTAAAGAAGAACTATAGTAATACAGTGTGGTTTAAAAAATGTTAGAATAACAATGCAACATTTCGTAGCCCATAAGCAGTTACATATATAGGATAGATGCAATCTAGGGTGACAGGTATTACAGTTATACCGGGTGATTATAAAATATTAGAAAAAGAAATTATTATAGGGTAGCCACCATGAGTTGCATATATATATATATATATATATATATATATATATATATATATATATATATATATATAATGATGGGTCCTCCTTTTAAAATCAGCGTCGAATTCTCTAGTATAATCCAGTGTCAATTTTACAGTTGTCGAGTTATGATCGAGATAAGTTTTTCTCCCGTCTGAACCCTCTAGCTTTTTTTTATATCTCAGCGATCGTTTTCGTACTGAAATGAATTAAACTTGTCGACCACCTCGTATGGGGATTTACCCTTGCTCCGTTGGGGGTTGTACAGCCAGACTTTGTCCCTCTCCTGGAACCCGACTGAATTGGCCTTGAGGTCGTATCGCGTCTTCATCCGGTCATTGGTGGCCAACATCTGCGTTCGGGCTAATTCGTGTATTGCCAGCATGTTATGTCGGAGCTGGTCGGCATAATCCTCGATGTCTTGGGAAGGTTCTTCGGGCGAGCCAAATGCCAAATCGCAGGGTAATCGCAGCTCCTTTCTGAATAGGACCCTGGCTGGGGTCAGGCCTGTACTATTATGTACGGCAGAGCGATATGCCAACAGGAATAGGGGAATATGCTCATCCCAATCACGCTGGTTATTGCTGACGACCTTGGATAGGTGTTGTTCCAAGGTCCTTTTGAATATTTCCACCATTCCGCCTGACTGTGGGTGTAATGGTGTTGTTCTCGTTTTCCTGATTCCCAACATTGACGTTCTGGAATACATTCGATTCGAAGTTACGCCCCTGGTATGAATGTAGTTCCATCGGGACGCCCAACCTGTTGAATAGTTCTACTAGCACCGTTGCTACCGTGGTTGCCTCTTGGTTGGGTATCGCATATGCCTCAGGCCATTTGATGAAGTAATCCATTGCGACCAGAATGTATTTGTTCCCCCTCTCAGACTCGGGAAACGGACCGGCGACATCGATGGCGATTCTCTCAAATGGGACGCCCACATTCTACTGCTGCATTCTGCACTTGGCCCGGGTCTTCGGGCCCTTACTGGCTGCACAGGTGGCACATTTGCGGCACCAAGCTCTGACGTCTTCGAAGTAATTCACCCAGTAGTACCGCTGGCGAACTTTGTCTAGGGTTTTATTCATGCCCAGGTGGCCTCCGGTATCCCATCATGTACTTCGGTCAGTATGGCTGGTACCTTTTTCTTCGGAACTACCAGTTGGGACTTGGTTTTTCGTCCATCAGCGCTTTCCCAAACTCGCTAGAGCATTCCATTGTCTATTCTTAGAGAGTCCCATTGAGCCCATAACGATTTCAGCACGCCGGAGTATCTAGCTACCTCGTCCAATCGTGGCCTGGGTGACCCTTTCGTTTTGAGTGACAAGATTGGTTCGATGTCTGGATCAGCCATTTGGTCCTGGATGCACTGTTCCGTTGTCCAGTCTTCATTGGCCTGTACATGGATCTGTCTGATGGAGATACCCTCTCGCTGTTCCGTCTTCAGACAATGTCCGCATTCTGCTCTACAGGGTCTTCTGGATAGGGCATCGGCATTATTGTGCAAACGTCCGGCACGGTGTTCCACCTTAAAGTCGTATTGCTGTAGTTTCTCCATCCATCTGGCCAGTTGCCCTTCCGGTGTCTTCATGTCCAGCAGCCATTTGAGGGCGGCATGATCTGTCTGGATTAAGAAATGACGACCATAAAGGTATTTGTGGAAATAGTCTACAGCCCTTATTATTGCCAGAAGTTCTTTTCTGGTGACGCAATAATTTCTTTCCGGTTTCGAGAATCCACGGCTGTAATACTCGATCACCCTCTCTTCACCATCTTGCACCTGGGATAGGACGGCCCCCAAACCTGTGTCGCTGGCGTCGGTGTCTAAGATGAACTTGCCGAACTGTTTAGGAAAGGCTAGGATTGGGCTGGAACATAGTGCTGCCTTCACTCGCCTGAATGATGTTTCGCAATCCTGATTCCAACGGAAGGTCTCTTTCTCAGTGGTCTGCCGATGTAGAGGCGCGGCAATGGTGGCAAATCCCTCAACAAATCGGCTATAGTAGGAACAGAGGCCCAAGAAGCTTCGCAGTTCATGCTTGTCTCTCAGGACTGGCCAATCACGGATCGCTTCTATCTTGTTCTCGTTTGTGCGGATTCCTGACTCGGAAACGACGTGGCCCAAAAACTCTACTTCTTTTTGGAACAAGGAACACTTCTTCGGGTTGAGTCTCAGGTTGGCGTTATTAATTCTGGAGAATACTTCGCCCATATTCTTCAGATGGTCGTCGAATGTCTGACCCATGACTAGAATGTCGTCGAGGTATACTAAGCACGTCCTTCATGTTAACCCGCTCATGACATACTCCATTAGCCTCTCAAATGTAGCGGGTGCATTACATAACCCAAAGGGTATGACCGTGAACTGAAATAGTCCTTTACTGGTGAAGAACGCAGTCTTCTCTCTGTCGTTTGCGTGTAGACCAACCTGCCAATATCCACTTTTTAGGTCTAGCGTGTATCCCAGTATCTATTCGGTGCTGGATGATGTTGGTGCGACCGGTGGTTCCATCTTCACTGTTGAAAATTTGTCAGTGCTTTATGATAAATTGCTTGGCTTTCTTCTGTTCCTCTGGTGTCAGGTGCGTCAAACGGTCAGCAAACTGTTGTAGGAACTCTTTACTGGACCCTGTCTCCTTCACCGACGTCTGGTACTCTTCTTCGCAATTGATGATGGTCTCTACTGGCTCGAAACAAGCTATCTCTTGACCATTGACAATTCTGATGTCGTTGTTGGACAAATTCAGGACTCTGATTGGTATATCTCGTCCGGTTTTAACTATAGCCCGTCCAACCAAGTAGTCATGAGCTGAGTGTACGGGCTCCACCATTCCAACGCAGCTCCCAGGATTGCTGTCTAGCTGCCCATGAATAATCTGTTCCGTTCGACCGGGAATTCTAGCTGAAGACTTTGCCACAATTTTTATGGAGGTGACTGAACTGTTGACGGGCCGTGTCAATACAAATTTCTCATTTAGGAACCGAAGAACATCATATCTCGGGTCGAACATAAATCCATGGTGGCTAATTAGGTCCATTCCCAGTATAAAATCGTCCTCAATATTCGCTACCAGGACCCTATGCCGGATCATGTTGTCCCCTATTTGCCTCACCCTGTATTGACATGGACTCGTCGGTGACTGTTCTGAGCTGGATGTTATTGGTAACTGGCCGAATTTCTGATGCTCTCAGAACCCTGGACTTGGGAATGGACACAGCGGCGCCGGTGTCGATGGTGATGGTAACTGCTCGCCCATTGATGGTGCCTCTGATGACTAAGCTGCCGCTATCTCGGCAAAATCCCCGGATGGATAACGTTTTGGGGGCTGGTGGAGGGTCAGTCAGCATTCGCCCCCTTATACTGACTGGCTGACGGTCCCTGGGCATGTGGCTATTCTGTTGGTTACCCCTGGTCGCAGATCGTTCAGGTAGCCTCACTGGACAATCACGTTGGAAGTGCCCTGTCCGTCCACACCGGTAACATGCCCCTCTGGTGCCAGTTCTTTGCGACCGTTCTAATATTTTGTTCAGACCAGACAGCAGCGCTTGAAATGGTGACTTTGACTCTTCCTGGTTGAAAGACCCTCGGCTTGGACATGGTCCTAGCGGCATCTACTTCCAAAGCCCGAAGTAGAGCTTCATTACTCTCCTTGACGCCACTCAGTCTTAAATTTCTTTGTACTTCCACATCTCTGATGCCGTTTATGAAACTCTGTGTGGCCAACTGGTCTTTCGTTTCCTCTGGCAGGTCTGGGTAGGACAAGTGGACTAACCGTCTAATGTCTGCTTCGAATTCTTAGAGGCTTTCACTGGATTTTTGCGTTTTTCTACTCAGTTGGACTTGGTATACCTGGCTCAATGATTGATGGTCCTAACGTTTGTCCAGGATGGCGATGATCTTGTCGAAATTGCCTTGTTCGTCAACTGGAATGCTTTGGAGGAGTTCTAGGGCCGGACCTCTTAACGGAATTACCAGAGAAGTAGATTTTTCTTGATTATCCCATCCATTAGCAGTAGCCACGGCCTCAAATTACCGTTTATACATGGGCCAAGATGAACTGCCGTCGAATGTGGGTGGTTTACTAAAGGAACCTTTGGTACTCACGGTGTGCTGGTATTTTCCTCGCTGTAAGTCCTGTTGCATTTTTTTGATTTCTGTTTCTACCTTGTTTTGGATGGCACTGATTTTATCTTGTCCTTACTTCACTTTGTACCGTGTTTTTAATGGAACTGATTTCAAATTTTACCTGGCTTTGGATGGAATCGAGATCATCTACTTTTGTTTCAAGAGTATCCACGGTTTTTTTATGGTCTTAATGTCATCATTTAGCTCTTTTATATCTGACTCAACTATTTGCATTCTTTCATTAACTGTTTCATTAACTTGTCCTACTATTTGCATTATTTGTTCAAATTGCAGTTGTCTTTTCTCTTCAGTTTCGTGTCGTTTTAATTCAATTTGATCTTGTTTCTCTTCAAAAACTTTAAATTTCGAGAACAATCCTTCAATTAAATTATGTTGTTCACTTTTCATAGAGGAAACAAGATTTTGTTGTTTTTCTTCCATCGTAGTGACAAGATTTTCTCATTCTACTTTACGTTTTTCATCAAAAGATTTTACTAACCTTTGTTGAATTTCTTCTTGATGTTGTTTTTCCTTCTTGTCACGTTTTTATAGAATCTGCTATTTTTTCGTCCAGTCCCTCCGTAACACACTTCACTATTTTTTTTTTGGTAGTTTCGTCCATCTTTTCTATGCTACGGGTTTCCATAAATCACATTACGATTTTAACTGAACTTAATCCTTCACTTCTGACACCAAATTGCAATATAGTCCGTGGGTTCAATTTAAAATTATAAAACTAATATTCACTTTCACTTTTCTGGAACTTTATTTACATCAAATTATACAGAACAGCTGATTCACAATAACAATACGATATAGGCTCGTCGTCCTTTCTAACTCCTGCTGCGAGGATGGGTCCTTCTTTTAAAATCAGCGTCGAATTCTCTAGTATAATCAAGTGTCAATTTTACAGTTGTCGAGTTATGATCGAGATAAGTTTTTCTCCCGTTCGAACCTTCTAGCTTTTTTTATATCCCAGCGATCGTTGTCTTACTGAAATGAAACAGAGTCGGCTTTGGTAAATTTCGTAACAATATGATGATTGAAATATAGTTCTAGAAGTTTGTTAAAAAAAATAGAAACAAAAACAGTAAATATGGTGGCTCTAGGGCATCGCATATATAGAATGGTTGGAGTGGAATTATAGTTTTATCGGGTGGCTCAAAAAATGTTAAAAAATATGATGCGTGGTCCGTGAGCAGTTATATATACAGGGTAATTAAAATATACTCCAGAGTAGAATTATTATAGTTGCATAGGGTGGTTAGAAAAATGTTAGCAAACATTTTTATATTGGGTAGTTCATTAGCTGTTATAAATATATTATGAAGTGGAATTATTATAATGAGTTGTTTAATAAATGTTAGAGAGCTGAAATTAAACTGAAACATTTTATCTTGAGAAAAAATAGTGTATACAGCAAATGTCCGATATATGGATATATGTACCAACATTTTTGTGGAATCCTTGAATTTACGAGTAAAGTTTGGTCACCCATATACTATTTAATTAATGTACAAATGGTAATTGAATAAGTATTAGTAATAAATTAAAACAGATTATTTTGCAATTTGTAGATACACGATTTCTACTTCATAACTATTCACTACTTTCAAATGGAATTGTCATTTACCTTTGTTCTATATTCTATATTATAGTACCGGTTAAACGCTGAATTATTTAAATCTAAGAAATGTCGTGGTAACCAAATTTTTGTCTTTAATTTCCACTTACTGTCTCTTTGTCATAATAAATTCATAATTACGAATTTCAACACAAATGATGTCCTATTAATTAAATATGAACTAGAAGTTACAAAATTACACAGACCTTCAGACTACATCAAAACATGAACACTAGTGTTTCTAAGGTTATCATCGCAACCTCCAAGCTCTGTATAACATAAAATATATGAGCAATTCGCCTTTATTTGTCTAAGTTGAGTTTTATACTGTATTCACCATCATTTAGAGTAAATAAATATTGTCTTTCTGTAATGAAATCGTCACTTTTACAACAATATTAAATCACACGATATCGTTGCCACGTTGTTTACGATGAACTCATTTAATGTAAATTCTTTACTTACTCTATCTCAAAAGTTTTAATACTGTAAACTAATTTTCAGAAACTTATGGGCCTAGTGAAAGATTCTCGCCATGCTAAAAGGGAATGCTTAAAGTTTTGGATTCTCTGGAGACATAATAAATTTATGGCAGACGAAATCATAAACTAAGCAAGCACCCTTGTAAATTCAAATCTTTGAATTGGAAATAAGAACAATTACACAAGTTTAACAAAGAGCCTGTCCTAAATCTCCTTAACCATCTTAAATATCTTGGCAGCCACTTCGTGATATCTTAATGGATTGTTAACCTAAATGGCGTTTCAGACTGTTGGGCGGTCAAACATAAATCACGATGGATTGTTAAATTTGGAGTGCGATAATCACTGGAACTCAATGGGCCAGATGCGTTTATACCTGAAAAGGAACTGTAGAAATTACCGTAAAGTAATTATTCACAGGGGTAAACAAAAACATACGTAGGGCTTACATAATTGTAGCTTATAATGACTATAGTAAAGCTTACATTACACATTATGGCCACGTAGTGATATAACTTTATTGCTGTATTCATTAGGGATATAATCGTAACATGTTATTACTCTAACATTTTTGCTTATAGCGAAACTAGAATATAATTGTCGTATTTGTATACGAATAATGAAATTTATTATTAATTATTAAGGAGGTTCTCAATTCGTCTATAAATACGTTTTTTATATGTGTGTTCAACAATTCATTCAAACCGGTTCAAGGAATTTGGATCGTTTAATCTGGATTCTGTTAAGAGAACTACCTAAGTGGTCCCGTATGTTTTTCAAGGGCACATGCAATAACGGAATAATCTTTTTAATCAACTTTGTTCTATAGTAAGTGACCTTTGGTGGAGTATAAAAAAAACAAATGTCTGTTCGGAACCTGAGGTACAATAAATTGAAATTAGATTGGAATTAAATAAAAATAAATGTCAGTTAATCCACTGCACGATGGAGGTTCTCAACTGGTCTCTTTATACAGTGTCTCTTCATGAGTTGGAATCAAACGGAAAACTTTCTTATGAATAATTTTTACAAAAAACGTAATTAGAATTAAAACTACAACGAACTAGGAAATTTCACTAAAAATTGTATAATAAATAAGCATGTAACTTCTTCAACTGTATACTAGATTTTACAAAAAATATTTATTTTCCTTAAAAGTGAAGTACTTTCATTTTTATATCTCAAATTGTTATCAAGAAAAGTTTATTAGAATGGAATACTGCATCCAGTTATGCTATATCACTAAAAATTGTATAATTAATATTTGTTGTAAAATTTCGGGGAGAAGAGAATATTAAATGAATTTACTTCCTACTAAACCAGATTGTCTGATAATTAACAGGCCTAAAAAAGTTCATGATTCTCAAATCGTTTACACTACACTAAGTCCACCTAAGTGGGAATCATAAAAATATGCAAAACTTGCTTAATACACATAAATATTTACAAAACAAGTTCCGTTATTCTATTTAACAATAAACGAGATTGGTAAAATAATGAATTTTGGTTAAAAAAATACCTAATTTTTGCCAATATCGAAAACATTAATTAGATTTGAAAAGATGATCCAATTAATTCATTACATAACTAAAAATAGTCAACTAAAGTGTAAAAAATATAATATTTTTTTGCACTAACAATTAAATACTTTTTCTGATGACGGTGCCAAGTTAAAGTGAAAATAATTTGGGAAGTACTTTACAACTTTGCTGTTCAATTTGGCATCGACTTCAGAAAAAGTATTCAATTGTTGCAGAAAAAAATATTTATATACAATATACGGATACCCTTATAATATCACTCCGGATTTCTGCCTCTGTCACATCACAGCAATTTTCTCCGAAACTACTGGACGGAAGAGGTTGAAATTTGGTAACAATGTATAGTTTGGTGACCCGATCAGGAGTACATATCGTAAAAGAAGAAATTTTGATTTTAGGGGTACTTCTGGGGTCTCCGAAACTACTGAGCCTAAAATTTTTTAAATTAATTGTTTACAAGATATTAACATAAAGATATAAAAAATTCTCATTTCTCGCTTTATTTCCGAAACCATACTACCTAAAATTTTGAAAATAATTAGGGGTACTGGTGCTCATTTGAAATTTATAAGAAAAATTATTAGAAAACACACATAGTAATTTTTAGGGACAAATTATGCAATTAAGTAGAAAATTAAAATTTAAATTTCAAACGCATCATATCAGATAAAAGGCTCATTATGTGAATTGCAAATATATTATATTTTTAAATCATTTGTTTAAAAGATATTAACAAAAATATTAAACATCGACTTAATTCCCACTTTAGAAACTACACTATTTAAATTTTGAAATATATATATTTTATTTATATTTTTAAATAATTTGAATAATAGATTTAATAATTTATAATTAAAACCTATTTTGCCCTATATCTTCCAATCTACAGAGCCTCAAAATTCAGACAGTAGATTATAAAAGGTTTCCCTTAAATTTTATTAGTAAAATAAAACTCTAATGTTAATTTAGGGGAAAATTAGAAAATTAAATACATATGTATTCTTATAAAAATCAAGCGAATCCTGAAGCAGATAAAAAAAAATGAATGTGTATATTTTTTTAAAATTTAAAACGCTTCCTTTAAAAGATATTAGGGCAAATCTATATATAAATAGGCAAGGACAAAACGATTAAGTACGATTTGCTCCTTTGTCTCTCAACTAATTTTCTTCATTTTTGTTTTGTTAAGTAGCTACTGACGACCTTCAGTGCAGAATGCTAATATTAATTTATAATATTGATTCATTCATTAAATAAAATATAATAGAAATTCATTATTTATTTACGTCCATATTGTCAACGCCTAACAACTGACAGTGCCGCCGAAGCCAGTCCGTCAAAATTCCAAACATTGAGTAATTATATATGGAGCGATCGTTATTCTTAGAGCATGAACTTCTGGAAGTGCCATACAAGCGTTGTTAGTGTTGAGTGGTAAAATAGTCAATGTACTAGATCAGTATTGATTTTTCAGACGCGTTGCGGTAACTTTCATGTTAAATATTCTGTTTTTAATATGAATTTAATTATTTCATTAATATATTATTATCCCGAAGGTGTTGTGTAAAAAATTGTCAGACAGCGGACAATAGAAAATGTATTAAATAATTAAGTTCTCCTAGGGTTGTTGGTCCTCTCTTTTTTTTAATATTCCTGAACTTGATTGAAACGGCAAATGACGAAAACTTTTAGGTTGCAAAGAACAATCTTCCAGTTATTATATCGAATATTTTGCCAGGAGCGGTTCCAGCCAAAAATTTGGCGGTCATTCATTTATCAATTTATCATTCATTTTACAATTTCATTAAAAGTTATTGGAAAAATTATTTATTTAATATATCCGGTGTGAAAAAATCTGGCAAATAATTGTTATAAATAAAATGCCAGTTTTCTTAATTGTTTAACCTTAAAAGCTTTTCACGAGGGCGGAAAAAGTCAACTCCTATAATATTTTTCAATAGAACATTTTACAATGTGTCTACATGCAGAATATTAAATTTGGCAAATAACAGTTGTTAATAAAATTTTAGTTTCACAATTCTTGTAACTCTAATCTTCTATATATATAAATGACCAAAGACAAAACGGTTCGGTACCATTTTCTCCAAATATCTCTTAACCGATTTTCGTTATTTTTGATTTTTTAGTAGCTACTGACGACCTTCAGTGCATAATGCTAAAATGTATTAATATTATTTGTTCATTCATTATATATACCTATATAACAAAAGAATCATAATTTACCTCCATACTGTCAATGCCAAACAAATAGTAACAGTGCCGCCTGATTGCTTGCCGGGAAAATTCTAAGATGGATTGACTCGAATGTGAAAGACTACTAAATTAATCGAAAAACAAACAAATTTGGAATCGTCCCTAATGTTATTCCATATCAACATGCTATTGAAATAGAACCCAGCAACCTAAGGTATTACCTAATAATCGCCATTTCATGGGCTTTCTCACATTTGCATCTTTCATTGCTTTGTAAATATGGCTTGTCAAGTAAAATCAGAATTATATTATTTGATCAATTTATTGCTGATAATGTTATATTTATTTTAATATAATACTTTTAATTTAGATTCTTTATATATATATATATATATATATATATATATATATATATATAATATCATGTAATCTGACCAAGATTACAAAAATCGTAAATTTTATTATTTATCATTAATTAACAGCAGATGCATTGTATTTCTTTATATTTTCCATACACATTAGAAATAGCCATTGCTTACTATTTGTGTTTCATTAAAATTAATGAAAATTATATAATTACATATAACCAGAAATGCCAATCATGACGTTTAACATTTAGAGATGTTGATTATGAACTAGCAGAGTAGTCAAATCAGTACCGACAATTTTGTCGATTGACAGCTCCATTGAGACGAAATAAACGACTGAAAAGCAACCATTAAAAAGGTAGTTTCAATTAATTGTAACTAGGATATGAAGACGCGAGATGTAAGACCGACATCTAGGAATGACACCTCGAAGAGAGTAATTGTAACTAGATTGGATCTTGTTTCACAAAACTGTAAACTTTGGATTTATTACGCTTCATAATTTTCTTTGTAATGTTAAGTGAAACCCCCGCTACGTGAGACATTTGTTGTGGTTCTTAACGTAAGTTTTTAACAAATATTTCATCTCTTATCGGATTCTGATTCATACCTTTTTTATTTACCAGTGAACCAGTTAACTAATACATTAAATATTCATAAAATTCCCTTCAATATTTTTCACTCTTTCGATGGATTCAAAGTAATAAAATATCTCAGAAATAACAAGATATCCCAATAATTTAATTTGCTCAACTCAAAAACGACAAAGTTAATTTACTGACTAATGAAATTGTTACTTTAAAAACATTTTTTTCTCTTATTTACATTATTTTACGGGGATGTGGGACTGCTATTAGTTAACAAAAAAAAAACGATAACTGTAAAGCCTGTTGAATTTTCTCCCTTAAGGTCGTGTCCCCATAACTACTAGATTTTGACAAAGTCGCGTCTTTTAACCCTTATTGTATTTTTATTATGTGATATAATAAATAACCTATAAGTAATTTAACAAAGTTTCTCTGTTGCAGGTATGTGAACATCCAAATGATAACTAAAGGAAAGGTATTTTATTTAAAAAATAGATTATAATAATTATAATGGAAAATAATTGTACACTGAAATAAATGAATGAATTATGTATACTGATATATTTTTATGTTCATCTGTCTCGGTCGATTTTTCTCCTATCTACTCAAGAAAAAATAAATTTAGAAAATCACAAATGTTAGTCATTTAATTATTAAAAACAAATATTTTTTATTTGTAAGAAATAAATATTATTTTAATAATTAAGTCGTATATTTTTTGTGTTTTTTATGGACCAACTTCAACTTAAGTATTGAAATATTGCAGAAAAATAGTGAAGATTGCTTTTCAGTTAAGTGACAGTTCTTTTTTTTAATTCCATGTTTTTTAAACTTATCGATTTCAAAATTTTTATTTATTGGTAGTTCTATTCATAAAGCTTTACGAATGAGGAAATGATGGCTAGTTGAAACTGGATACAAACAAACGAATTCTAAAAAAGAACCTGTAAGATTGAGAATTCTCATAGTGCGTTATGACATATGACGTTGTACCCTGAACCCAACACACTGGTTCGGCCTGCAGAGAAAACCCAGTCATGGAGTCCAATATGAAATGTCAACATTCTTTTTTATCATTAGGAGATAAAATTTTATTTTGAAATTTAAATGATACCACCCCCGATGTACCGACTGTTCAACAAAATGCCAAAAATTAAAATTAGTTCACAATCAGAATAGATATCTCGTAACATAAATATAAAAAAAGAAGTCCATCTCGGTTAAGAAAAAAAAAAGTTAAGTATTTAAATAGACTTACTATAAAAGGCACAAAAAATTTTACTTCAGTGAATATTCCAAAATTATATACACTGGATCTAACTGTACAAAGCAATTTTTTCAAAACCCCCAGAAATTGTGAAAAAAAATAGAGAAGGTCAATTTCGACAAATAACGCATATTTTGCTGGTTGTCTACAGAAATTCCAACCGACAAACATAATCCTAATTCATCTAATTTATCATTTAAACAAAGATGTCGGGTGAATTAGTTTGTTTGTGGAGATCGTATCCAAACGCTTTAGGAGGTAGTTTCTGAGATTAGCACATACAGAAAATAGGACTACAGACAAGCCATATGACATTATTATAATCTTCTGACGGTTAATTGACTTTTTTGAGAATATCACCATACTTCAGGAAAATGTACATTTTCATATATTTTTTTCTTTGTTCTAATTGCGATTGAGAACAGGGTCTGATTTAAACTATGAAGGGTTTTTCAACTCTTAAAATATATAGACTTCTTTTGAAATGGTTTATTTAAAAAAACTGTATAAATAATGGTTTGAAAAGTTAGCGATTTCGATAATTGGCTGTGCACACACTCGACTAGCGGAGAATTTTTCATATCGTTGGCAGATGGTCTCTACTAACCAACCTATACCTTTATAATCACTTCAATGTGCAACCCAACAATATAATTTGAATGTTGGTTAGAATTATGCATTTATAAATCAAAATTAAAAATAAGCGTTTCTCACTTGAACGAAAATCCTGCCGAATCTCATTTTTGAAGTTAATATCTTGTAATCTAAGAATAATCCTAAAATAAATTGCAACACAGACAAATGGCCTAATACCGAATCGATGCAAACCAAACAACTCATATGAGCACTAAAACAAACACAACGAGACAGAGTACTCAGAAAATCTTTTTATCACCAAAGTAACGTTACATTGAACAGTGTCGTCTGGTTTAACGAACGAGAAATCCTTTTAATATGTACAAAGAATTCCAACAATGTAATCAGCTAGTACACATCAAAGTAAATTTAGCAGGGTGGGATTTTTTGTTCCAAGGCAAAGAAAATTAAACTTTTTTACTGAAAAAAAAACGTTACTTTCTTAGATCCCAATCAACGGTGTCTCTCGGTTTTCTATAAGAAAGTGACTACAAATGTTGACGACGGGTAGAAGTGAAATTTTTTAGATTTATGAAATGGTTTCAAATAAAATTAGTAAGCTTAAGTTTCGTCGGGGAACAAGTCCACAATCCCACAGGGTTACGGGTGTATGTAAATAGATACATAAAATTAATATTTTCTTCCTGATGATTGTTTCGGTCTTTACTTGTTGAAAACTTATTTTATTTATATTAAAACAAATACACTGTTAATTTTAACTAATCTATTAAATATTAACAACTGCACAATGTACAGTGCTGCAAGAGAGTTAAAGGAATTCTGGTCACGTGGTTACTTAGGTAAGAAGTGCCATTTATTTAGGACTCAATATCAATCAGTGTTAACTAAATAGAATGAGAAAACACTAGTGATGTGGCATTATTAACATAGCTGCTTTTTAACAAGTATAATTATCCGACAACAATAACAACTGTTATTCTCTTCTAAAAATAACAGATAACAGATATACGTTTACTACTGCTTAGCGCTTATCGAACAATAATGTAAACAATCCGGGCTAAACCCCCTAACCTTGACTGGTTTTTCTCAGAGCACTAAAAGCCAAACCCAAAACTAAACGACTGAAAAAGCAGTTGTACTGTTTCCACCAACAAATAAAGCAAATAGCAGATAGCAATGGTTTGCATGCTCATCGTTTCTGTTCGTGGTTGTCGTTGTAAAACCCACGTAGCCTATATAGCAAAAGTTGTTGACTGAATCGTACTGAACTGCCAAGCACACAAGGATTAATGAAAACTTTAACCGTAATTTGTTGGATCTGTTAGCTGTTATTTTCAGTTGTTATATGCAAATAGCACTAACAACTGTTATTTAAAAATAGCAGTTTTGTCCATCTCTAGTAATACTAACGAAAGTAACTGAATAAATTTATCAGGCGATTACGATTAATTAGTGAGGTATTTGTGACTGTTAGGTCATTTAAAAGATTTGTTGAATATTTATTATAATTAATTTCCAGTGATTCTAAAACGGATAATTTTCTAATTTTTTTTATATTCTTCTAATTTGACCATCTTGACTTAACTCATATTCCGACAGGAAGTTAGGGTAACTACCATATATTAACTTATAGACTCGTGAGTTGTATTAAATACACCAGCCAACAAGAAACACAAAGTTTTGTGACCTTTACATGTGATATAGTTTTTGAATCCGTATTCAATTTTGCTCCATTGCCGCTCAATTTTCCGTAAATCATCGAAAACCTTCAAAAATCCGCTAAAGACCTTCAGAAAAATGGCAATTTTTAAGAATTGAAGGGTGAGGGAGCAAAACTGGCTATGGATTCGAGTTCAGGGGGCAAAATACATGGAAGATCATATACCACATCTAAAGCTCACATAACTTTTTTGTAGTGGAGCTGGTATACCAGCCAACGAAAAAAAGTTGTGTGAACTTCACATGTGGCATATGATTTTCGATGCCAGAAAATAGCGATGGTATTGCAATATTTGGTCCATCTGTCAGGATTACCTTCTGTTATTTCGTTAAACAGTATACCAAACTATTAGTAATATTACCACAAATATCATCCACAACATTAAAAAAACATGTATGGATCATCTTTCTTATTCTCAGATTGTTAACGGCGCTCAGTTCTAACATTTATTAATAATGTTTGCGAGAATTTTCATATGTAACAGTTAAAACAGAAGACAAACATGGGACTTGTCATTTAACAAAAATTATGATGTAATTTCTATTTCTTTACATACACTGTATATTTCAGCCTCATTTATAAAATTCTAAAATATAAACAATTAATCGACGGGTTCGAGTGTTTTTAAAACGAAAACTTTTTCACAGAAGCCCTCACTCACTCATAAGAAAATAAATCAGTATTAGAGATACAAAAATTATAGAGTTCGTTCCGACACTTCTTTAACCTTGAAATACTCATACCATTAGGTTTCTGTGGAAGCAACAGGGACCAGGGTATATGGTTATTAAGAGTCTTCATTTATAGAAAATCAATAATTTAAAGCAAATAAACAAATATAACATCCAATTAATATACAACATCAGCAAAAACTAGCTTTTTGTTATAATAAACATTTTTAATTCTCTGTTGACGTACGTCAAAAGTCAAAACACCACAAAAAAGGCAACGTTACCAGCTGTGGTTACCAATTACCTATTTGTCATTACATTTGTGTGCTGACAAAGTTCTTATTATAAACTCAACCTCTTACATTAAGACTTCTGAATAACATTTGTGTTTATAGTGAATACGTCTCATGAAATTCCTTGATATCGGGCATTAGAGCATATACTTCTGGGGATAGCCTGCAGTACATATTAATAACGGACCACTTGATATGACTGTAAGAGTATAAACAAAAATTTATGTATCGGTTTGTGGGCTTAGGTAATGTCAAAAAATACTCTTTCTCTGCAGGTTTGCCTCTGTTTGTGTGTCAAATTTATTATTTATGAAATCATTTTTGCCTACCTTGTGAAGTTACTTATTGCCGTAATTATATCAAATATTTCATAAGTATTCAATTATTTCCTGTTAGTTAAGTGAGTTGGGGTTTTATGTAAATTACCTTTACATATAGCTAATTAGGTGAAGTTTCGAATTCCAGAGCGACTCTTGTTGGCCTAGGTACTTTTCATTGTTCAAGTTTGTTCTACAACAGATTATTATTGTGACGGAATTCATCCGATAATTCATAGAATCGGCATTCATCCGATATGTCGGGGAACCCGAAATGTTGTTAGTCTGGCGCATCGAGGTCGGCGGCTGGCTTTGATCAAGTTCTCGAAGAATTCTAGACTCCATGAAAGAAATCTCTAGACGTCTCTTTGACCTTCTGAAGAATTCGAAAAAGAAATATATAAATACGAAAAGCGGACGGAAGGATTCATTCAGCATTCGATAGCCGTATAGTAAAGTAAATAGTTGTAAATAGTTAAACCTACTTAAACAATGTTCCCATAATTTAATTTGTTATTTTTAAAATGACTTCGTTATATATTGCCAGAATACTAAATAGAAGAAGTAGATTTGAATTATTGTAATTTAACATAATTTTGTAATTTAATTAAAAATGAACTTATCACGTCATTTGTTTCTTTGCCTTTATATTTACGTTAAGAACTAAATAACACATTAGGATCAATGTTTGATCGTAACAAAATAATAACAATTATTCTAGTTTTCCTGAAATACTAAGAATGATGCAAAGAAAGAGAAAGAGCGACAGAGAGATAACTAAAGAGGGAGCTATATGTCACTTTCGATTCCATCGTTCGATTTCTTTTCTCTTCGTTTAACTGCACTGCAGCTTTAATTAATTTATCCGTTACTTCACGAATGCACTCTATATTACGCCAAATTTTCTTTAAAGTAGATTTCGACAACCCCAACAGTCCTCATATGCTGCAAACTGCTTTTAATTTATTAATTCGAAATTACGAAACGCTATGCATCTATACAATATTTTTTTGATTGTTTTTGCTGGAAGTCAGGAAATATGAAGCTCTACGTTCACGAAATCGGTGCAGTATGATAACATTATATTATTTTCGAACGAAATACTGCTACTGTATTCACAGTAAAGCTTAATACAAAACGACATTGAATGATGCTAATGTATGGAGAATTTTTTTTATGAATAAAAATATATACTGAACATGTTCCAGAATTCCACTCGGCTTTCCTAGCTTTCCGTCAGGCTCGAAGTTGGCATTTCTCATTGAAAAAAGAAAGACTCCTGTTGAGCATCACCAACGCTCATATTTCGCATTATTTTTCACTTTAATTTAATAAATAATTAGTGGAGAGAAATATTCATTCTATCAAGGAAAATTCTATTACCGCATCCTTATATCTATCTCAATATGTATACGACACACATAATTTGCATTCGGAGCGTGCAACTTTAAGCCAAACAACCAGGAAATTATAATTGGTGACGAGTTAAGTTGAAAAGGGATTCCCGTCGTCGTCATCCTGAAGTCGTGGAGAGCCCATCAAAAAATAATTGAGTTTTTAAGCGGATGCCGTGGCAACATTTGTAACAAAACGCAGAAGGGTAGTAGCAAAGACAACTTTGTATGAATGGTTATTTGAAGACAGTACTAATTGGATTGGAAGAGTGTAAACTTGAGGACAATTCACAAGCTTAAAGCATAGAAAGTTGCAAGCTATTCGTTTCCAAGTTACTTGAGGAATTTTCGAGAATAATATTCTTCACAGTCCGGGATGCCATAACAGGTAGTACAGAATTTATTACCAAAGTGCTGTTATGTCCTCAATGGCCTCATTATGTCGAGACCGTCAGGTATATCTGTGGAATTGCCTGGTTTCGTTTTCGGTGTCGCATTAATATCGGGAAGGATTTTTTACATGGTAAAATAGCCCTGGGTAGAATAATGATTGGTAAGTAACTTCTAAAAGATTATTGAGGCCGTTAATTATTTTCTCTGTTCATTTGGATTTCCTCTCATAAGTTAAGTATTTGAGAATTGTCAATGGTGAACAAAGTGTAGTAACGCCAATTTTGAAAAATTATCCGGTTTACTGGTTGTCTGTACAGAAATTCTTCCTCACCTCAGAGAAAGTGATGTCTACAATATGATCAACCAGTATTCTGATCAGAGGAAATAAGGAAATCTAAACAACTAGCACGATCACAAAACAGCATACAGAAGTAATGTTAAAATTCAGTTGAAAACAGGTAGTTAGAAATAGAGTATACCATCATCGAATATTGAACGCTTGGCATCAGCTAGACAAATCGGCGCATTTTTATCTAAAAAAAAATTCACTTAATAGTTTTCAAATACCGTACATTTTTAAATTTGTGAGAACCATTTTAACATCATGATACTTAGCAAAATTTATATAGCAACCATCGCTTCAAATATACACTAATTTGGTATTTACTATGAAGAGCTAAACATATATGACGTTTTTGAGATTTTGTACATTTTTCATTTTAGTTTCTTTACCTTTTTAAAAAATTTTAACATTTAGTGATTTTTAACTATTTTAAAATTTTGTACATTTTTTAAATCTTTCACATTTTTGACATTTCAATTTTTTTATATTTTGCATTCTTGACATTTTTGATATTTTTGAAATTTTTGGTGCTTTTGACATGTACGATGACATTTTTAGTTATTTCTGTTAGTTTTGTCATCTTTGACGTTTTGTTACTAAATTTCTATCTGTATATTCTATAAATGTAAAATTTGGAGATTATAATTAAAGTTATGGTTTTCTTCTACTAAGCAATTTCAAAAAAAATATATCCTACTAAATGGCTTGGATAATTACATTTATTATTCCGTGTGATATAACTTTTTTGTGTCCCCTGAGACTCACTGTAAAATTTATCACAGGTGTCGCAACTGATTCTATAAATTCCGGATTTACATTTATTTTTAATCGACTTCCAAATAGGAGGAGGTTATCAATTCGTCGCGTTTTTTTTGTATGTATGTTACCTGATTTCTTCTCCTGTGGTGAATCGTTTTGGATGAATATGGTCTTGTTTAATAGAGTATATATCCGGATTGGTGAAACATCAAATCTTGGAAAAGAATTCTATTGGTAAAGTGATGAAATTTGTGAATGAACACATGCGTGCATGAAAATCGACCAATATCCCTAACATATTGATCGATTTTTTGAAAACTCCCTATGGATCTGTATAGTTTTTTAACATGTAATCTATTAAGGAAGATCCCTAAGTGATCTCATATACTTTTCTGCGACGTGCAACTTGCAGTTTTGCAGAAAATCGCCGAAAATTACAAAATTCTTATCAAAAATTTCATCGAAATTACATAAATATTTTTTTTCCAACGTAATAGAGCGGGAATTTTACGCACTGGAAGTTTTAATTGCGAATTTGAAAATTTTCTTTGTACATCTCAAGCATATAGGTAGTAAAGCATAGTATTTTCTGTTCCTTAAATCAATGAGTACCTAGCTCGTTTTGTTTCTATACCAGGTAAAATACCTATTTAAATGGAATTTTTTCCATTTTGCGAAGACGGTGATTTTGGTTGTCACATTCTCCCGGCCTAATAGCAAATTCAGGGACAACACATGTCAAACTCAAACTTGTTATCTACTCTTGATTTATTCTTTATACAGGGTGTAACAAAATGCAGTGCAGATATTTTGGCAGGTGATAGTATACTGATCAATATGACCTAAAAAGTCTTAACAATTATGTATCTATCTTATATATTTAAAGATCTGTTCGATTATCAAGGTCTTTTAAATTTAAATACATCCGACTACCTTGTACCTGTACGGTATGAAAATACAACAGGAAAAAGTGAAAATTTTCTAACTGGGAATGAAAATATATTGTAAAACAAGCATCTCGCAAGAAAAAAAAAGTGGAATTTGCATTCACAAGAAAAATAGGCATATAACAGGAGATCTAAATACATACAATGACAGTATATCCTGGTATTCCCTATTTGTGAATTATTCCCTCACATAAACATAATATCACTTCACGCACCAACAGAAAAATGTTGGAATTAATATTAAGATGGGCCAAAACACATCAAACTAAACAACAAATATCACGTTTTACAATACACGACCTACCACAGTGTTTACTTTAACAGGAATGGTAGAGACTTTTTTGATGTTCTGATCAGTTGATAATTTGTTCCTCTTTTGCAAATAAATGGTTAAATACACACTTAAGTGCTTACTTTGGTTGACAACTTTGAACATTTATTTCTCACAAATTATAAACCTTTTGACATGTCGTATAAGACTTTGCTATATGTAATTATCTATCCTATCACCCTCCAAAATATCTGCACAGGATTATATAACACCCTGTATATTTCGATAAATTATTTCTCGTTTTATTACTAATTTGTGTCCTGTTTTCCAAAAATTAGTTTAACTCTTTTAGTTCGATTTTGTAAGTTGATAAAGATATAGTATCTCAAAACACGTGTCATTAGTGAACAGATTAAATCAGTGCAAATCTCAACCTGTCTTTTCATTTTTGCGTATAGTATTATAAATTTGCATCCAGAAACTTCCACATCTATTCATTATCAATATACAAAATGTTTAAACATGCAACTTGAAACACAAACCCGTTTTTTTACGAAAAGAACAGTGAAAATGAACTGGCAAATTACCGAGACTATAATTTTAATAAAATAAATGTAAAACAAGGATGTTCACGCAAACTTTCACTTTAGCAACTAAAAACGTGACGGGAATTCTTCGCAAGTACGAGTTTCTTATGTACACCATTAATCAAAAGCTTTTAGGCTTTCATTCCTAATTTTAAAGTTTCTTCCAGTTATTTCGCCCTCCTTTCAAAATAATTTCACTTACAAGTTTACGTCATATCACGTTTTTATTTACTACTGAAGTTTTATTCTGAGGTAGACCGGGAAAGATTAATTCATCGAATAAGTTGGTTATATCAGTTGATTATATCTTTTTTATTTTATGTGTTTTATTTTCTCTCAGTTACTCGAAGATAAAAGTTATATTAATTGAAGTGCTACTAAACTTTAATTGAACAGAAACAAAAATCAAAGTTTTGTTATATAAAACGGTAAATAACTCCAGGTCCAGACATGCATTAACTGACAAGGTTTATGTAACTTAATTTCTGTTACTGCTAAAAGTTTTCATAAAGTACATCGAGAAAAATATTTGACAATTGAGAAATTAAACTAGTTTGATAGAAGGATATTAACGACTTCCAGTTCAGGTTGCTGGATAACTATTAATGTAGGAAATGAAACTTATTAAAACGATGAAATTAAATCCTGTCTAACAGCTGCCAAGCTTACTTGTTCGATATGCTTTGAGTTTTTTCACTGTATGGTTTTCTCAGAGAACCTGGTTCTTTGTTTATTTTACTAAGCTGTCCTTGACTGATTATGTTTTTGACATCATATTTATTTGTATTTAAAATGACTGTGGCGTTGCCTTTATCTGCAGGTAAAAATTGTATACTATCACCAGTTGAATCTTTGTTTAATTTGTTGCATTCCACAATTGGATTGCTAACTATTTATTTAATGTCTTTAATTTGGTTATGTTAATTTTATATTGCGATTGAAAACGGGGTCTTATTCTCGTGTTATTCCCAAGAAATTCAAGAAATATAAATATATTACTTTGTAGTGTAATTTTTCTTTTCTTTACTTTAATTTCCATAGTGTATTTTGAGATATTACAATCCATTGAATGCAAGCTAATATCTTGTTGCTAGTCCAGAACGTTAATCATTTGCGCTTCCCTTACCTGAGTGAGATCTCGAATAATTATTTGTACAGTGAGGTCCTAAAGGGATAAATTCATTTTCTACGTAATTATGATTGCAACGAAAAATTCTGAACAGGTTAAATTTTATATAGGAAATTACAATTTTTTAATTGTTCACCTGCCCCTTCAAATCATAGGAAAACCACCCAAAAAAAAAATAATATAAAAATTTGTCGCTTGTGATACCGCGTTCTTCAATTTTCCGTTCAGCAATAGAAGCCTCTTTGATTTTTGGATGTGGATACTTAAGATGTAATTTTATTTTATATAAACAAGTAGCCCTCTAATCAAATATATGGCGAGATTTACTAGTCTATTAGTTATATTTATAGCAAGAAAGTAAAATCGGTTCTTTTTGTGACATTTAATAGGTATATTACTTAATTTTTAGTATTTTTTTTAGAAATTTCTAAATATTCATTTAATTTTTATTTAATTGAGCCTTTCTGAGACCCAAAAATTGAGATATTAATAATAACTAGTGGTCGCACAGTGGTCGAAATTGTGAATATTATTGAGATTCGTTGGTCAAAAGTGTATGTCTATCAGAAATATAGTGGAGGAGAAACTGGAGAAGAAGGCCTCATGAAAGCCCCCCCTCCCACCGCCAAATCATTCATGTCATATTGACAAATCTATTGAAATAAAAAAATATATGAGATTTTAATCAAATATAGGTATTCCAAATAATTTTGAAAAATACGTGACTCCCCAGTTTTTGGTGGGATTGTACTTTGTAACTTAAAAGTTTTCGTCATTTGCAGTTTCAATCAAGTTCTTAATATATATACATATATATATATATATATATATATATATATATATATATATATAGTTTACCTTATAAAAACTACAATCTTTAAAATCTTTAATATATTTTCTGTTGTCCACTGACTGTCACAATTTGTTACACCACACGTTCGGAAGATGGTTAACTAAAGTAGTAATAAAATAATTAAATGCACAACAAAAACATACAGAATAATTAAAACGAAAGTTACTGCTGCTTGTCCGAAAAATCGATACTCATCTACTACATTGACTATTTTACTAGTGGACAATAAACAACGCTTGATGCAGAACTATCAAATATGATCTTCACATGGTTTAACAGTAGGTAACGCTTTTTCCATATATAATTACTCAAAAGTTTGACTGTTTTCGAACGAAAAATATCTTGAATAAAAATATATTTTGTTGTAGAACAGACGTATGTACCTAACTTACCATAATAAATCAGTAAATGCACTTTCTTTATGTTTTAAATACATATCGTTAAAATGTCAATGTCATGTTTATTAGGTCAAAGTCAGTTAACCTTGTTATAAAACCAGGATTTAGCAGGAATGGAACCTTGTAATAATTACTAAATTGTCTATTAGATAAAATATATGAACACAAAACAGCAACTAACTGATTCTCTACCTAAAAATGAGTGAAAGATTCGGCCTTTAAATATATTCAAATGTGCACTAATAATTTTTAAAATATTAACATTATATGAAATAATAAATTAATATTAAACGTAATATTTTTTGATCTGTAACTGACAAATTTCATTCTGGCATTTCACAGTTAACGATTTCACCTCGTAAGCAGAAAATTAAATTATTCAACTCAAAAGTTAATATGAAGGTGTTATACCTACTATTACATTCCCAATAACTACAAAATATAAACATATTAATAAACCTTCAACCAAAATCTTAAGATTCATTATAATTTTATTAACTTAAATGAAATACATAATAAGCAATGACTATTTCTGTTTTGTATGGAAAATATAAAGTAATATAAGCACCTGCTGTTAATTATTGATAAATAAGTAATACTCACATTTGTTAAAAACTTTTCGCAGTGAATAAAGCTGAATTTTACACATTGAATTTACAACTGAACTTTACCATCATGCTATAATAATATCTTACTCCAAACAATATTCTGATATATCAATATTCAAATCAAGGCGCTACATCAAAGATAGCTGTGAGTTCAGGGCTGCCAGATCTAACTATTTCTCTTGAATATTACAATCAGTGCATTAATTCACATTGTTTGTATTCTATTTCAAATTTTATTAAATTTATACGGTAAAAATTAAAAGAATCTTTAAATTGGAATTATAACATTAAAATTAATAAAATATCGGAAATAAGTTCATCAATTGCAACATAATTCTTATTTTAGTTGACAAATCATATTTACCAAGCAATGAAAGTTGCAAACTTGCGAGAGCCCAATTAATGGCCATTATTATGTAATATAAATTTTCCTGGGTTCTATTTCAATAGCATGACGATGTAGAATAACTTTAGGAACGGATCAAAATTTGTTACTTTTTAGTACAATTTAATTCGTCTTTAACATTCGAGTCAATCCATCATACGAATTTCTTTCCAAGCAATCTGGCGACACTGTTACTGTTATCTGTTTGGCATTATTTTATCTAATGAATGAACAAATGTTATAAATAAATTTTAGCATTATGTACTGAAAGTCGTCAGTTGCTACTAAACAAAACAAGAATAAAGTAAATCGGTTGAGAGACAGAGGAGAAAGTGGTACCGAACCGTTTTGTCTTTGCCTATTTTTATATAGATAAATTTGGTGATTAATCATTCTGGGGATGAACAATATGCAATGAAAAATATCCCACTTTACTGTGAATAGAATAAAACAAAAATTCCCTGAGTTTGAAACTGTCAAGGATCTTCCCGAACCTGGGAGATCAAAATTGAATGACGAAAAGAAATTGGATATGTTATTAAATGTTGAGGAAAACCTACAGAAACCTATAAAAGAATTATCTGGTAATAATGTTGTAAGTAAAACATCTGTTTTGAGAATTTGGAAAGAAGAAACATTCCATCGATATAAAATTAAACTGGTTTAGCAACTAAATGACAATGATCCTGAGAGTAGATTAGAATTTTATGAAATGGTTACCAGTAGATGCCAAGGAAATCCGATCTTTCCCAAAAATATTCTTATCTTCTATGAGACAATGTTTATTCTACATGTAAGGGTCAACAAGCAAAATTGTTGGTATTAGAGTACATCAAATTCTGACTGGATGAACGAAGGTCACACTCACTATCCTCTTGAATTTTTTTCAAAATATTTTAATACCTCAATTAAGACTTTTAACTTTTCCTGATATTGTTAACCCTGCAGACATTAGTTGAAACAAGAGTTTCAAAAAATGGAGCTCCACCACATTAAGCAGCAGCAGTACTATCTTATTCAGTCAAGTATTGTCTCATCGATGGATCAGTAGACTTGACGAAATTGAACAGCCACCCCCTACGACCTGACTATTTAAAATACAAAATCTGCAAGAGTAAACCAACTAAAATTAATGATTTAAAACACCGAATCAAGAAATTAATCCAATCCGCACAGAAAATTTCAACATGGTCTATTTTTTTTGTCAAGATATGGACTGTGCCCCATTTTAACATATGGCTTAGAGCCGGTATATCCACCTTCAAGTAAAGTGGCTTACAGTACTCGACAGAATAAACGTCACTGGCAGGATAACTCGCTTGACAGATTCAGTGCCAAGTAAATATTTACATTAGAATTTTTGTTATAACTTTTAAATAAAATATTATTGACGATATCCTTATTGAAGAAGAGTTCGTGATTGTTGACGATATAGAATATCCGGAGCATCGATATAATACAAGCAATAGGTTTCAACATTGTGAACATTTTGGTTCAATTTGCGGTATATAACTATTTTTATTTATCCTCTGTAAATAAATACATATCCCTTTCTTTGAAAACAAGGCACACAATACCAAAAATCGGAAAGACTTTTCTTTTTCTCCAACACTTGATTTGATTAAATGTGTGGCCTCATTGTAAATACCAAAAAACAATCTCAGCCCTTCAACAAATCTGACTAGTAGTTAATTGATACTTTGCTGGTAGGTGAATATACCGACTCTTTGGCTATAATTGTTGTAAATATTGTTAAATACCTAAAATTTTATTTCTTTCTATGACAACATTAATTATTTTATAAACTAAACAATGAAAAATTGATATTGCTTATTACCTACCAACAACCAAAAAGTTCTACAAGGCTATTACAAGCTATCCCATTTCATTTAAAACTTTTAGGGGTACTTATTACACATAGGGTTGAAAATTCATAATTATGGAAAAAAATTAGCAGTTACTTTAGGACCTCTCGGTATATTTCGTACATTTGACTCAATTTTAAATTTTAATGCGAAATGAATAACAATGCCTAGGAATTTCAGGAAACTCTATCTTTTCCGGGACCTTCTAGATGTGGAGTTTTATTTCGCTTTAAAATACTTTACTTATAATTTAATAACTCTTGATTTTAATACGAGAGTTGCATTAAACATTTATAAATAAATGATGAGCTCATTTAAACTTGTGTTAGATCTGCGTGGAAATGCCTTCATTTTGTAATATTTAGGTATGTTTACATATTTTTGTGATATACATAATATTTACAGAATAATGCTTTGCATACCCTGAACTAGCTTAATGACTTCCTAACGTAGGGTAGTAATTAAAATTAATACTTCAATACAGTATGGTTAAATTAACATAGAAACATAACGCCGAATGCCCACTGTCAACCCTTGATTAGGGTTGTCTTTGTGCGAAAGTTAAGCGTAATGAATTCCCAAGTAATTTATAAACAGCAGAATCGCATGAGAGTTGATAGTTGGTTCTAAGCTCTTTCTCTGTGTCAACACAAACAGTAATTTACTGACCCAGGAATAAAGTAAACATACTGTAATTAAAGTTGTATAGTTTGATACGATCAAGAATTTGTGGTTTATCAATTTTGATCGATATTTGTGTAAGCGTGTCTGCTTCGTTTCTATTTTTGTATAAATAATATATTGAGATGTTTTAACTCTACTCTATTCTGGACTGCAAATCATTTGTCATTGCGGTGGGAAGAAACAGAAACTTTGACAATGTTGTGTAGTGCATTAAAAATTATATTAGGTATTCAAAAAGCCTCTGCTTATAAACAAATAAAGAAAAAAAATTAAGAACACTGCAAAATTAAAATGTAATTGCTATAGACGTAAAATAATTAAAAAGTGTAGTTTATCTGATTTCACTACATCTTAACATTTTCATAAAAGTATCCCTGACTTCTCTATTAAATCTTGAATTAGTGTGGAAAAACCTGTGCAGTTATGTAAATAGGCATAATCGAAAGAAGATTGAAGATCAGGCATGGTTCATAAAATAAATATTGTTCTTGTTAATACGGATTATTTCACGGATGGACCTTTGTGGTTGAGGGTTAATTCCGGTGTATATCCCTTCGTCTGTTAAGTTCTGTTGAATACGAGCTTGAAGTTAACTTTTCTAGATTTTTCAATCCATTGAACGCAACTGATTAAATTCTCGAATAATTATTTATGTATACAGTACATAATTTATCGCGAAATGAATTCCGACATCCAGGAGTTCAGGAAAATCTAGCTCACAGAGACTCCAAATCGGGATCGTACTATGATTCACGCCGTTTCCCTGTGATTCCTAATATAAAAATCACATGAAAAAATTCGTAGGTTTACGAAAACCTGTCAAAGAGATTACGAAACTAACTTTTCGAGATTTTTCAATCCATTGAACGCAGGACAATATATTGTTTCTAGTCGAGAACCTTCATCAGTTGCCCTCCCCTGAACTGATTGAATTCTTGAATAATTATTTATGTATATACACTACATATAACTCAATTTAATAATGAATCGCGAAATGATTTCCGACATCCAGAAGTTTCAGGAAAATCTAGCTCACACGGACTCCAAATCGGGAGTTGTAGTTTCTTAAAACCTTATTTTGGCGCTTTAAAAAGATACTGTGTAACTGGTGGTTCTGTAATTGTTTGGTTATATCCTCTGGGCAAGGACTAAATGTAATGCATAATCTGATTAACCATACACTTTAAAATATTCCAAGAACAAGCACTGCTAAAGACAAAATTAGGAGATTGGTTAATGAATTAGAAGTCAGTCAATACCTTGAACCTTACCTTGTAGAAAATGACAACACAAAATACAGCTATATCGAAACTACTACTGGATAAAAGTGTATAATTTAAAAAGCAATACATTTAAATTGCTGGGATTCATAATGTCACTGCAGCCTATATGAAATTGTGGATCAAAAGGGACTACACCCTTAATTACTGTTTTTTTTATTTCCATGTATCTCGTGCTATAAAAAATTATATGGTACATTTCTGTAATATTCATTAATACAATGCCATTTAAATCATCAAAATTGTCCACGTCGTTTTTGATTAATCACTGAGCATACATAAAAAAACCTGCCGACGAATTGATAACCATTATGGAAGTCGTTTAAAAATAAGCTAATATTTGATCATCCAATAAGGAATTAGAAACCCACAACCCTGTTGAAGGTTATTTAAATATTTTTGGAGAAGAGAACCGAACATAAAATTTCAACAAACTGGTGATTCCTAGTCTGATGGGGTAAGTGGGGTCTAGTTAATCGAAGATTTCAGAGATTTACATGAATGAAATTGGGAAGTCCAGAACAAATAGAAATAATTTTCGAATGAAATAATTTTACGACGGAATTTTCATATTTAGAAAGATACTATAATTGACACTTGATTCTTTTTGTACTGTTTTCCTAAAAACAAAAAAATCTATATTTCTGGAAACATACAAATCAACTTACGTTAGCCAATTCCAGCTGGGACTGTACTGAAATACCTGAATGCAAGTACGCATCGGTAAATCAAGTATATGACCATCTTGTCATACTACAAAATATGTAATATTCTGACAATTGGTTCGTCTAGTGTTTTACCACACTCAGAACAACACAAAAATGATATCTTCCTTTCAAAACTACGCTGATCTTCATACATGAGTGTTTCATTGTGATACATCTCATGAAAAAATGTGGTATGCCGTCATATACCTACTGGTTAGATTCACTGACATAATGTATGCCTTTCCCTCCCTGACTTGCATCAACGAATTTCAGAACTCTGATGTTCAGCTTAAAGCAAGTCGTACATGTAAACAACACTGTATACACACCAGAAATATCATTATAACATTAATTAATAGGTTGCTATAGATAGGTAAATATGACTACAGTGTGGAACAGCCAGATGGAATAAATTCGATAACGAATTAATTAGGGCGTGTTGGGAAAAACGCAATTTTTCAGCAAAAAAATATATAGGGTGTCTCATGTGACAGTGGCCAATATCAACTTTCTTATTTTAAATGCAAGCCCCTGTATATTTGTTTTTTGATTGTCCAGAAAATTCTAGACATAATTCATGTACAATGCCCTACACTTATCTTCAACTATTAAGTGTTTTGATATTTATTACAAAAATTAACTTAAAAAAAGAAGAGTATTTTATTTCACAAATTCGCTACATTACATTCATTACTTAATTCACATTTAGCACTTGATATTGAGATAATAAGTAAAAACCATTCCGGCGTTCCTTTTTATTGATTTGAAAATAAAGTTGTGTTTATTTTCGTCAAAACTCATAGCCTTAGCATCTTGTTGCCTGCCTGCATGACAGTGGTGATCAATGTCAGTGCTATTGTCGTTTCAATTTCGTCAACTGTACTTAATAATTAATATCAGAAAAATGGTTCATTTAACAGAAATTGACAAAATAACCATTCTACAAATGGTTATGGAGATAACACATGGTCACAATTGGAAGTTTCTCGCTTATTTCACTAAAATTTTCCAATTGCCCCGCCTGTTTCCCAAAAAGCAATTAGCAAAATAGAAAATCAGTTTCGCGAGCTTGATCATGGAAGAGAGATAAAAAAAGTAGCTGCCAATGCTCTAAGTGATAATACGAAATTGGATATTATCCTTGAGTTTCAAGAAAACCCACATAATTCTGGTCGAAAAGCAAGACCCACTGTTCAACGTTAGCCACAAATGAATTTTTCGTGTATTAAAGGAAAGTAAACTGCATCCCTATAAAATGATGAAAAAAGATTTCGGTGGGAGAGCGTATTTCTGATAAGAGCATATTTACACTTCACGGTCATGTTATTCGTCAAAATTGCCGCTATTGGTCTAATGAGAGACCTCACTGGATGACGCAATATCTTCAAAAGTTAATATTTGGACAGGAATTGTTGGAAATTATATCGTAGTTCCCTTTTTTATTGATGGCAACTTAAATGGAGATAAATATTTAGAACTGCTCTAAAATAATGTCATGACAAATAATATCCTGATCCAGTAAACCCACAAGTTCCTGCCAATACAATATGGTTTCAGCAAAATGGAGCACCGCCCCATTACGAAATCAATGTCCGGCAGTACCTGGACCAAATTTTTCCAAATCGGTGGATGGGGAGGCGCGGATCGATAGGATGACGAGAACGATCTCCTGATTTGACGCCATTGGACTACTTTTTGTGGGGATATGTCAAAAGTACTGTGTACAAAAGTAAACCCCTCATTTTAGATGACGTTTAAAGACATTTCTATACCAGATTAGCATGTTGTCAAGACGTTCGCGGCGAGCATTTTGAACATTTTCTACATTGACATTAATGGTATTTATTTTTTTTATATTATTAAGAAATAATCAGTATTAGTTATTAGGTTTTTAGTGTCGTGTAGCGAATATGTGAAATAAAATTATTTTATTATTTTTTTAATGTTAATTTTTGTAATAAATCTGAAACACTTAATATTTCCGAAACAGTTTAAGATAGGTGTAGGACATTCTACATGAATTATGTCTAGAATTTTCTGTAGAATCCAAAAAATAAATAATATACCGGGGTTTGCAATGGAAATAAGAAAGTTGGTATTGGCCACTGTCACATGACATACCCTATACAATTTTTTTTGTTGAAAAAATGGGGATTTAAAAACTTGGCTGTCCCACACGTATAAGTAAGAGTGAAAATGTTATTATTCTGTAACAAAAGTTAAGTGTAGTCGTTTAATTGCCAGCTCCAACTGGCTCCTAAAACAGTACTTAAATACTTTTATGTTTTTTTGGGGAATAACACCACAATAGAAATAAAACTACGTATATTGCAGGAATACCAAACGTTTCAGTCTATTCTGACTTCGTTGTCAATGGCTTTATATTTATTGATGTGGATTGAAAAATGAAAATTTAATTTTGCAATCCACATCAATAAATATAAAGCCATTGACAACGAAGTCAGAATAGACTTTGAAACGTTTGGTATTCCTGCAATATACGTAGTTTTATTTCTATTGTGGTGTTATTCCCCAAAAAACATAAAAGTAATCAAGAATATGCCACAAACAACGTTTAGAAGACAAACAGTACTTCAATACTATTTAATATATATTGTTTGCTCTGTTATTTTCATATACGACACATTGTAAATTTTATCAAATGCAAATAAAGTGAATAAACAGTTTGTTCCGTTTTAAAAGTGGTCCCTTCTATTTACATTACAAGAGGGCTTCACCACCTATTGTTTCCTTGTTTGTGGAATATCATAACTACACAAAACCATTATTGACTTTAATGATGGTCGGAATATTCACTCAACCACCAACAAAATATTATTATTATTTCGTTGTTACATATGGAATTAGGATTAATCAAAACGTAGGGGGGTATAACAAGTGTTAAATAAAAACAGCCGCATATTTTTCTATTTAAAGTGTGTTTCCCAAAATAAAGAAAAATAATTAAAAGTGGTTGATTGATTTTGATTTAGCTTAGTAATTATCAATTATTATTCTATTGTCTAAAACTAGTAACAGCAGGATTTGCAGTAGTGCGTAAATAACGTCTAGCATTTGCTATTCAATGATGTAAAAATACAAATTTGTGGTTACACAAATGTTTTTGAATATTCTCAATCCTTACGGTAGGTGGCTACTTTATGGGGGTATACTGCGATTATCGAGCTCAAAATACTTACGTTTTTCTTTTTCTTAACTGAATAGAAACGTAATAACGTGACCATGATTTCCAGACAGATAGTGTCCTTATCAATTGAAAAAATCATAAACTAATTAGCGACAATCGAAGTACGAGTCAATTGTAAAATAATTTTATCAATTGCCATTTGGACTCTCATCCTAAGGGTTCCGTGCCAGCTTCAAGTTTTGATACAATGTAGGTGAATCAAAATATATATATTTCTAATATTCCAGTTTCAGACCGTAATATCTTTTAAACTAAGGGTTTTAAATTTATAAAAATTATACTATTTTATTTTCTGCTATATGATTCGCTAGATTTTTATAAAAATATGTATTTCATTTTCTAATTTGGGCCCCAAAATTAACATTAGAGTTTTTTTTACTAATAAACTTTCAGGGAAGCCTTTATAATCTACTGTCTTAATTTTAGGCTCTGTAGATTGGAAGATAAAGGCGAAAATAGGTCAAGTTTTATGTAATAAATTATTAAATCTTTTAGACAAAGTATTTAAAAATACAAATAAAATACCAAATTTTAGATAATGTAGTTTCTAAACGTAGAATAAGTTGATGTTTAATATTTTTGTTAATATCTTGTGCACAAATGATTCAAAAATATGAAAAAAATATATTTGTAATTCTCATATATTTTATTTCATATATTACATGATGCGTTTGAAATTTTATTTTTATTGTCCATTTCCATTTGTGCCCAAATTTAATATTGGGGTTTTCTATCTCTACTTATTTTCAAAATCTGAGGTAGTACGGTTGCGGTAATGAAGCAGGAAATGAGATGTTTTTATATTTTTTTGTTAATATCTTGTAAACAATTAATTTTAAAAATATGTAAAATATATATTTGTATTCTTCATAATGAGTCCCTCCCTTTGATGTATTGCATGATGGGTTTAAAAAGTTATTATTTTTTATTTTTCGTTTTTTCCCCAAAATTAATATTAGGAGTATCTCCTTATTTTTCCTGTAAAGTTCAAGTAAGGTCATATAAGCCTAAATTTTTTCTAATGATCGGAAATAAAACTGGAGAATAACTAATTTTCTTATACTTTTGTTAATATCCTTTAAACTATTTATTTTAAAAATATGGAAAAAATACATTTGTATTCCTCATAATAACCTCTTTTATTTGATGTATTGCATGATCCATTTAAAAAATATTTTTTTATTTTCGGTTTAATTCTATAATTTGGCCCCCAAAATTAATATTAGGGATTTCTTCCCATTTTTCCTGTAAACCAAAAATGTTAGGTCTTATAGTTTGGAGAATAAAGGGGGAAATTTGTAATTTTTTTAAAATTTTGTTAATACATTCTAAAATATTCATTTTAAAATAATGAAAAAAATATATTGGTATTCGTCATAATGAGCCCTTTGATTTGATATATTACATGATGCGTAGGAAATAATTTTAATTTTATATTTTCCATTTAATGTTGTAATTTGTAATTTGTTGTAATATTATTATTTTCCAGTAAAGTTCAGGTGAGGTCCTACATCCCTAGTTTGTTTCAAATTTTTATGTCTTATAGTTTTGGGAGATAAGGGGGGAAGAATGGGGTTTCTGTTTATTTTTCTGGTAAAATTCAGGCGAGGCCCTATATCTCTAATTGTTTTCAAAATTTTACGGCTTACAGTTTTGGAGATAAGGTAGGAGGAATCGGCAAAGTTTTTTATATTTTTTTTAATATCTTTTAAATAATTTATTTTAAAAATATAACAAGCCCTTTCATAGGATGTAGTACATGATGCGTTATAAACAATTTTATTTTTATTTTTCTCATTTAATTCTGTAATTTGCCCACCAAAATTACTAGTAGAGGTTTCTCCTTATTTTTCCGGTAAAATTCAGATGAGGCCTTATATCTCTAATTTTTTTCGACATTTTGCGTTTCTAAGATTGATTTTTTTTTTAGTTTTTCCTCCTATAAGTACCCCTAAACTCAAAATTTCTTCATTTACATATGTGTACCTGATCGGGTCACCAAACTATATACTCATACGAAAGTTCAGCCATTTATATCCAGTAGTTTAGGAGTAAATTGCTGTGATGTGAAAGAAGGAGAAATCCAGAGTGGTATTATAAGGGTATCCGTATATTGTATATAAGGAACCCTAAAAATAACTTCATTTGAAGACTACTGTAGGTTTTTATATAATTTATTGACCCTGGAATGTGAATTCCGTTACTACTACAGAATTGACTCTCTTATAAAATTTTTATATGAAAATATCAAATACCTATTCGTAGATTTTACGTATGGTGCATTAAATTTATTTTCTTGATGTCCTTTTAGTTATTCTCAATATCAGTTTCTGTATAGCTAATAATATTCTACTTTTGACTTCTAGTGTATGATTATCCCTTCCAATGCAGATTTCATTTTCAAGTTATTTTCTGGGGTTCTAGGTAGTTGCTTGTTTAAATTAAATATCTTAAAAGCAGATTTGTCATATACTGATTTTCTAACATGCCTATTCTGGAGCCTGCTCAAGCGGATGTCTCATATAAATTATTTAGTAAGTGTTTCAGTATCATTGCGTTAGTATATTTGAAACATATTTCGTAAATAAATGATAATATCTTCATTTCCCATTGATCTGGTGTAATTGATTTATCTACACTATTGTTTTATCAAATTTTGGTTCCTTCTGATGCGTTTTTTTTATTTTTTGAAGCTTTCTGTTACTATGGCTTTTCGCTTGCCTTTTGTCTTTTATAGATATTCTTCAGAGCTGGTATAATTTATACTTCACTTATATCATGGATATTTCGGTTTAGTATTCTTGAGATAATTTTGTAGTGTTTTGGGTTGAGTAGTTATTTATATAAATAATATTGTACCTATGTGTTTGTTCACTACTATATTTTCATTTTTACTTTTAAGTAACATGTCTTGTCTTCTCAGGACTTCTCTGACTTTCTTGCCTACCTTAAACGAGAACCGTACCGCAAATTTAAGAAGTGCACAAATATACTTCTTATGTTTAAATTACATAGTTTAAAAGTTACTAACGAAAATGTATAGAAATACCCCCTCAATATTCCTAATTTTTGCAGAGAAAAGGGAATATAGAGCGTAATTCAAAGCTTACAGGATAACCCTAACAAGTTTTTTAGAGCAAATCAGAGAATTAAAGAATTAAAATAAATCATATCATTTAACGAACCAAATGAAAGAGCTTGTTGCAGAAATATAATTACAGTTTTAGTTTATTGTAAAATACATTTATTTTAAAATTTATTCAATAAAATTTATTAAAATCGAACATAACCCTAAGCTTAATTTTGAGGTCCAATTAGAAAAACAATCCAGATTAATCCTACACATTAGCGAAAGGAGACAGAATCGGTACTTAACCTACAACATCAACAATTATTCAAATATTCTTTTAAGATCCAAACGCCACATATTAAAAGAAATAAAGATAAAAAATGCGCAACTTAATTTGTATCTCTTCGTTAATTATATACTTCCTTCAAAAATTTTCCGCCACCCTCCTTTATAAACGATGAAATACAATTTTACATATTACGATTACGGAATATAAGAATATATATTTTTAGTATTTCATATTATTTAATAATGTTCTCTCCTGGAGCTTGATGATCATATTTTCCCACCTGGAGATCTCTCATTAAAACGCCACCTCGGCGAAACACAAATAATTTGTGGGAATTCTTACAGCTTCAGCAATGAAAACAAAATTACTATGCATGACCTCATTTTCATTATACGAGAATATTAAGATTTATATTTGTGCACCGCTTTTTTTTTCGTGTCCACTGACATTTATCAAAATAGCCTAGGCAATTTTTTCAACACCTGCAACTGTAAATGTATAATAAGGCCCAGAGGTACTTAAATTCCTCAAAACTGTCTTTCATGAATCAATTTACAACTGCAGAATGCAGAGTCATATATTGTTTTCTATACACTTGAGCCCGATTTACTTTACAACTGCACAACGTTAAAATCAACGTTACAGCTTAACCTAGAATAAAATAATATAACAATTTTTAAATACTTAACAATAACTCTACTCTACCCTATATTTCAACCATGCTATCTGTGCAACTGATTATGAGCTAAGCTATTTCTTAATTTTTCCTCATATTTTTTGAACCAGAGTATAAAGTATAATTTCTCTCCACACCTCATTTAAACCACCCTTCATGTGCAACTTGCTCTAATCTTGTTTGAATCACTGTGTAACTAACTTTACTTATTTCACTTAATCTTTATATGCAATTGCTTATGGGTGCTTCTCAGAAAACTGTGATTTTTACTAATCAACATTTTTTAAAATCAAAAATGCTTTAAAACTTGTTCTGGGTGCTATTGGTCTTTTATTATACTCTAACTAGAACAAAAATTAGAAATTTCACGCCAACGGTACTGACACCAAAATGAAATATTAGAAATACTTGCCTAATAAATCTCTTTAAATATTCAAATAATTAAATAAATGATAAATTATAGGACTTTGATAATCATAGAGAGATATTAACGGTATTTTCTTTCTTGATTTTAACAATCTTTGAAATTTATTAACAGTTGAATAAATATAAAAAAAATTATAATAGTTTTAGAATAAAATAAAATTTAACATTAGTTAAATCTGTTATTCCTTTTTACCAATCAATATTGGGGTATAATTGCAGCATAATTTGATGAATTATAGAATAGATTTTAGTTATAAAAGCTACACTTTAGATTATAAGACGACTCTATAGAAATTTCTACATCCAGACATATCACGATACTGATATTTTGGGAATATTTTTATTCATGATCCATGAATAGTTATGCTTTAATATACAATGTCGACGGTAAAATACTATCAAATTTATTATATTTATAATTTTCTGATCAAAAAAATCATGTTGAATAATAAATAAAGTTTAAAATAAATAAAGTACACAGTTAGGTGAGAATCACCCTGATTTTCTTTCATATTTACCAAATTTTTACTACCATTTTTTAACCCATCCTGTGAGTTATTTTTTAATCCCGCCTGTACAACTGTTATTATACTCCGCTACGTATTTCAACCATCCTATATGCAACTACGAGGGCTGCCTTTTATATTTGGGGATTAGAAAACAAAAACAAATATTAATCATCGAAAATCGCTTTATTGTTTTTCAAAATATTCCCCATGAAGATCTATACACTTTTGCATGCGTTTGAACCAATTTTCGAAGCACTTTTTCCACTCTGATTGATATATCTCCAAAACATGCATTCTGAACGCAGCAACCGCTTCTTCAGGTGTCGAAAAACGTTAACTTCTCAGTTTGTTTTTTACCTACGAGAATAAAAAGAAGTCATTTGGTGACAAGTCAGGACTATACGGCGGATGACTCATCAAATCGATGTTTTGAGTGGTCAAAAACGCAGTTGTTTGAGCCGATGTGTGAGAGCTCGCATGGTCGAGGTGAAGAGTGATCCGTCTTCGGCGGTTGGTTTTCCTCATTTCTTGAAACACACATACAGTCGACTGCTGTTTACGTTCGGGCTCATACGCGTAAATCCACGATTCATCACCTGTCACTATGTCATAAACGTGATTTTTTTGACATTCAAATGTTTATGCAATATTGAATGTATGCTGGTCCCACTAATGTGTAAGGTTGACTCAACCTCACGATAGGTCACATGACAATCTTGCAATATCAGTTCGCGCACAGCATCAATGGTTTCCGGAACAACAACTGTTTTTGGACGACCTTCACGAAATTCGTCTTGGAGTGAACTACGACCTCGATTGAATTCACCATACCATCGATAAACAGTGGTCCTTGATGGAGTTTCATCGCCAAAAATTAAATTAAATTCATCCATGCACTCCTGCTGACTTAATCCACGTCGAAAGTTGTAAAAAATAATCGCACGAAAATGTTCACGATTTAATTCCATTTTTTGGCCGAGATGAATCCTTTAAGTTACTGTAAACAACACATAGCGCTCGTATGTCAAAACTTTTTGAGTACTTATAGCCTCAAAAATGTTAAACTTTACGATAGAGCTGTCAGTTGTCAGATTGCAACACTACGGTTGTCCAATCCCGAAATATAAAAGGCAGCCCTCGTATATTTTTTAACCAGCCTATAATTTCTTATCTTATATTTCAACCACCCTGTATTAGCAATTGCTTCTAACATTTTTTTCAACCCATTTCATAATTATAAAACTCAAGAAATTCAAATATCCTAACTGCTAACACATTTTTTCTAAGATTTTTTTATCACCTGTTTAACTATATTTCTATACTATACTTATTTGCAACTAATTATGAGCCAAACAATATAACATTTTGTTATCCACCCTTTATATACATAATTCCAATACACCTGTTTTTCAACCACCTGTTAAATGCAACTGTTTATGGCCCACCCAATATGACTTTTTTGAAACACCCTATATAACTAATTTCACTTCCCATTATTTCAACCATGTTGTACATATGCAGCTGCTTATGGGCCACCTAATATATTTTTTCTTTAATTTTTTTACCATGTACACGGCTTTATGTTTCACCTATTCTATATAGTGAGCACCCTGTAAAGTTACGTTTGATATATCTGTCGATTTTTTTAAAATCTAAACATGTTAGTTACATTGGCAAATTCCGAATTTTGAATAAAAGCTAAGCTAATGCAAATATCTAATATTTGGTGCTTGTGGTGGAACCAATACAGTAATTGTGTGATCCAACATCGTAGAAGTTTTTTCGCTCTATCTACTGTTTCTGTTGATGGAGGATAAAATATATACCAGATTTTAAGTAACTTTGGAACAAAAAAATATTTAGCAAAATCAGTGCAGTAGTTCTTACATGATGCCCGAACAAACTAACAGACAACTCACCTACAATTTTATAATACTAGATACAGTAATCCTAAAAAATTTGGAGGCGCCGGGCATGGATCCCGGTACCTCTCGCATGCTAAGCGAGCGCTCTACCATCTGAGAGAATAACTTGCTGACCAACGAAATATCGTTAATATTAATACAGGTTTTTAATTGAAAATTAACATAAATTTATAACTACTATGAGAAACATTAAGTTTGTGTCATATCAGATCAGGAAAACATTTTGATGTAGATATTATCTTTTAAGTCTCCCTGTTGCGCTTATTTTTTTTCATGATTGCTATGCTTAATGACCATTTAGGATTTAAGGGAACAATTGTACACTAAATACTGAGCTGCAGTTTGTCTGTGTTTAATATTCATATCATATGTTAAAGTAAAACTTTATAGTACATTATTTTAGATTTTCTTGGGAATAATACCACATCAGAGTTCAAACTTGTTTATATTTTAAAACCAAACGTTTCAAAATCCTGTCGGATTTCGTTTTCAATGGATATAAATTTATAAAGTAAAATTGAAATATATGACAATTATTTTGACAAATATGTTTACGTTACTATGGATAAATTTCTTTGATTTTAAATATACAGGGTGCACAAGAAATTCCAAAGATCATTATAAATCAAAAAAATTTTTTTTTTTCAAGTTGGAAGAACTTGAAAAATTTTCTTCAGAATTTATTTGTGGCGTTCCTAGGGACGACTTTCTTTTTAAGATAGTGCATTTGCCAAAAAATGCGATCAAAGAATTTCTTGTGCACCCTGTATATTTAAAATCAAAGAAATTTATCCATAGTAACGTAAACATATTTGTCAAAATAATTGTCATATATTTCAATTTTACTTTATAAATTTATATCCATTGAAAACGAAATCCGACAGGATTTTGAAACGTTTGGTTTTAAAATATACACAAGTTTGAACTCTGATGTGGTATTATTCCCAAGAAAATCTAAAATAAACTAGAAGATGCCACAAATAACATTCAGAAAACAATTTATAGTACATTATTTTATGCAAGTATCTCCATATCAATTGCATTTTCAATAAATGGTTAAAATTACCAAAAATTGTTTAGTTATTCAAAAACGTGGGATAATGATTTCATATAGAACTCAGCTTAAATATACTAACAGTAAAATTTCGAACTCGGGGCCTCATTTTCCCTACTTCCCAAGTCTCACTAGAATGTTATTTAAAAAACGATTTCAGGTCTTGTTCAACCTATTTCGCAAGCCTTACTAAACTGCTGAAAAAATGTCCAAAATCGAATTCGCAGTCTCAATCTGCCTACTTCCCAAGCCTCACTGGAATACTGTTTAAATCATACGCTAAACCGAGAGTCAAAATGATTTTGACGAAAGGTCTCTTTAATACTCAGGCATTAAAAAGACCTTTCGGTCAGATATAGTTTGTATTAAAATAGTCTTCTACAACAAACGATACACTTAATCAACACAAAGTAAATAATAAGACGTCAGTTAGTAAACACTAGAAACGTGTACACATTATGTGGAATGGCAGAGACGATTCATCACCAAAGGAATTTATCCACGCCATAATCCTACAGAAAACAGGCAAGGCCGTGGTACCCATTAAAATCCATGCTGAAATTCTGAAACGTTTAGCTGATCCATTGCTGTAGATAGATCAGGAAAATTATCATCAAATTGGTTTGAATCGACCTTCATACCGGTGCCTAGGAACACTAACTAACTTTTCATGTTGCGACAATTACTTTTTAATAATATTAGATATTCCCGATACAGATAATACAGTAATACTCTCTAGCAATCTGGATTTTACAAAACATGATGGACCACATTACATATCGTTGTGGACAATTTGGCCTACAAATAAACATTTGTCGAGAACGAAACTAGTAGTCTTCTCGAAGGCACATAAGAGGACATAAATCTCTATATATACGGAAATTTCGTGAAACATGGTTCCTCCTTTAAATACCTAGGAACTATCATAAACAAGTAGAGCTAACAAAACACTGCGACACTTGGACCCACAAATGGAAAAACGTATAGAAAGAAGCCTTCGGAATCTGCCTCTACTGCTGCATATTAAAAATATCATGAACTCAAAGAATAGCGAACATTGGCGTTCTTAATAGGCGACGCCATCAAAAAGAACTGTTGTTCCATGTCAAGAAAGCCTCCTGCCTTAAGCATATGGTAAGAGGCGCTAGATTACTAAGATAATAATCGAAGAAAAATTCCAAGGCCAACTATCAGTAGGGAGAAGTCTAAACTCTTTGATGAAAGAATTACGGAGATGAAATCTTCAGAGCAGCAGCATCAAAACAATATAACTTATTTGGATCGCCAACCTTCAAAGGAAGACGATATGAAAAGAAGTACATAATAAGATATATTTTATTAAGAAAATAATTATATCTCAGTCTTTCAAATCGTTCTGAATAAGATGTGAATCATATAATCATCTTCTATTTCAACTGGCGTACTTTTCTTTATATTACAGGGCAACTTTGAAAACATTGTAGCTCTTTGATGATTGTTTAAACTAGTCTGAACTTTCAGATTTTTAATAGTTAGATACACGGGTATAGTTAAGGATAAACCAGCTATAGAAAATATAGCTCAATATTTTAATATTTGGTATAATGAATTATTTATTAAGAAAAGGGGACTTGGATGTTTTTTGCGTACTAAGAGTTAATTGGTCAAAAAAATTGATAAATTATCTCTTTGCCTAGGTGGGACACCGAAATTGTGAGAGCTGGTAAATCTTCCAACTTAGTATAATATAACGTTCGGTAAAGGTACTCTTAGAGCGGGACTTTTGGCTATTTTCTTAAAACTGTGGTAATTAAACATGTGAATCGGAAGTCTCGATAGGAAGCATCTTTGAAATTACTTCGTTTTCGATGTTTAGGCCTCAAAAGTTGTTTTTTTTTTGCTACTCGCGTTACATGGCAAGAAAACGACTTTCGGCAAATTTATTTAAAACACTGGTGAACTCTTAGATCAAAAATTTTAACAGTCCTAAAGTCTGAAAGTCATATGTTTTCGATCTACAGTCCCTCATATTTAACTTTTATACCCTGTACGCTGCGCGCTGTATGAAAATAAAGTGGATTTCGGTTCATTTTGTTGAAACTTTGAACAATTTAGTAGGGTACACTTGCCTTGAGAGTTGAATTTTTGCCATTTACAGCAACATTGCTGTATTATTTTCATGCAGTGCAAAGAGTAAAAAATCAACTATGAAGGCTGTATATCGAAAACAAGGGACTATCAGACTTCATTATCATTGCGACTACTGATACACCCTTTAATGACCAGCAAAAGGCAGAATTTGGTAAAAAAACCCATAACCACTATACTGGTAAGCAGCCTCAAAAAAATACATTACCTTACAGTTGTCACAGGAAAACCAATAACTTTCAGAGTTTGCAATCACAAGTGGTTAGGCGTTTAGAACTATCAAACACCAGGATTTCTATACATGAGTCGAAAGCCATTTTCTTACCAAACTATGCAAGAAGTAAAATAATAAAATTTTGAGTATCTATGCGCCATAAACGAAGAACTTTTAGAGTTTAACTTTTAGGCTTTTGATCCACGAGTTCTGGACTGTCCAATACCAGCATTTCAAAAACTTAAGCCGAATGTCAATCCTTATAACAATTCTGCGGGATCATTTATCAGTTATATAACTAATTATCAATGTTTATTATTTGCTGCATTAAAATGGTGGTTGTTATAGACCTTGAATCATTTAGTTACGGAAATCATATATAGTTGACCTCACATGTACTAATTTACACTAACTCTTAAGATATATTTAAGTTATATTCGAAATCTTTTAAAATATGTGATAAATTTAATTAGTCATATCTTTTTAGTGCCTCAAAAGTTCATTATCCGAAACGCTCATTCTGGAGGCTGACATTCCTCGAATTATGGAATTATAATATCTGTTCCAGTAGGGTATCGGTATTTCGCCGAACTTCAAGGTTTTGGAATTCTTCCAAATATGTGAAAAATTTGGAAGGCACAACGGAATTCAAAAGAACATCAAAGTTAGCTGTTTGCTTTTTTTAACGCCTACATCTATTGAGATTTATGTGTTCATATCGTTTAACAAATTGAAGTGAATATAGATAAACCTTCGTTACATTAAGGCTTTCAAAAAGGACCATTGTAAGCTTTTGTCACCTAGTTGTTTTTTATTACTCCGAAAGGAATAGGTATAGCACAGATTATCACAGAATAGAGTTGTATTGAAAAATTATATATTTTAGAAGAAGGACGTATTCATGGAATCGCAACGCTGCAGCGCTTCAATAAAGCGTTAAATCATATAAATTCTCTGCTTTACCGCTTTATAACTAAAGCAAATATCAAATTCTGTGTTGAACTAAATTTAAGAAACATAAAAAGTGAAAATAACTAGAAACAAAAATCTACATTCAGCGAAAGCAAACTGCTGCAAAGCGTCAGTGCTTTAATGAATTCCCTGAATGTACAAATGATTATATACTCAAAAATAAAACTAGAAAATAAAACCTTTATTTACTCAATTATAAAATTGAATAATTTAAACTAAATACTTGAAATCACTACTATCAATTCACTTCTTGTTCTGTGCTTGAAGACTATCTCGACTTCTGCAACTACCAAACTAACTGTTCATGAACTATTTATATCTCTATCTCCTCTCTGAAACACAATGGATAAATTCGCTTTCTTTCTATCCCGAGTTACCCACACTAGTTGCTTTTTCAGATAATTGTGGTTTGTCGAATAGATGTTTCTTGTGAAAATGAAAATCAGCAGATATTTCTTAATGACATGGCTCGACGATAGAGGTAATATTTAATACAGGGTACGTGAGAAATGGTTAGCACGCAGTGAGAGAAAAGAAAAACCGAATGGACTTATGTATCTCTGTCTAAGCTGATTGTTTATTGTTGACTTGCTGCAGTAGAAAGAGAGACACGTCCCCTCGGTTTCCTTTCTCACCCATCCAGCGTTACGATTCCACTTGTACAAATATCTCACGCACTCTATATTATGTATTACTTCTGTGACTCCGGCATGACATTCGATTGCACTCTATATCAATTTTTGTTTGTATTATTTATGATTTTGTATAGACGGTAGTAACATTATATTTAAACATCCTAAATATATCACGCCTTCGAAATACACTAAAAAGTAGAAAATAAATTCTCCTACACAGCCCTATCCAGATTTATAACCCATGACAGATTCCTAGTCCCCTACAGATTGTTCTGAAAAAATGAGATTGGTAATAATTTTTAATAGCTGTGAAGATATATACCTGCAATATAAGTACATTGAATATATACTGTATTTGTCTCTGGTTATTTTCCACCCAAAAATAAGAAAACAATTCAAATAAGCGTAGGTCCGGAATTGTATTTTTTTTTTCAAGATACACGGTGTGAATTATTTTCTTATGAAAACGGGCAAAACGAATATGTATGCTCATTTGATTTGTATGCCAAAAAAAAGAAGTCTTTGGATTCAGTTAAAGGATATCACGTGTCCATGAGTTGTCGGGAAAATTTGTTCCTATAAACGCATTTGTCAATTGTTTTTAAGTAAAGTAAGGCACGATACAGATTTTTTTTATGTATTGTACTATTCACTTATAAAGCATTATTTCAACGAAATGTAATAATATTTTCTCGATTTTCGACACTTCGGAGTGGATTCCTTTGCATATGAGCTAAATAAAACATACGTCTTATGTAAGAAGAATAGTTTATCTAATATTTACCATTTCACATATTGATATATTCGGTCATTTATTTATTTTTTAATTTCAGGTAAGAGATGTGCTTCAACAGAAATGGTAAGCATATATTACGCACATACAGATATCTACCATTAGGAAACACTCGAAAACAGAACGTTTGATTTTTTTCTATAGACAACAAAACAAAATATGGCAGCTGCTATTTCTTTATTGTGATCCAATCATTCGACTAATATTTAATACGTTACCAATCTATGTAATAATTACTTCAAAAATGTTGTTTGAGACTATAGGGTCTCGTCCAATGTTCACAGGAAAAATAAATAAAAGTATTAATTTTGAGGGACAAATTATGTTATTTTTAAGTTTACTTGGGAATAACACCACAATTGGATTAAAAAAGCTGTATATTTAAAGAAAATACCCAACGTTTCAAAGTCGATTCTGACTTCGTTGTCAAAGACTTTAAAATATGTAATGAAAATGTAAATTACATATTTTAAAGCCATTGACAACGATCAAACGCATTATGCAATATATTAAATTAGCTGGCCCGCGGGTTCACACGCAGTAGAAAAATTGGTGTTTAATTTTAATGCAAATATTATAAAAGAAGTCCTAGAACCCGATCGCAGCTCCCCTACCGGGTACAATCAAAAGGTTTCATCAAAATCGGCAGAGTGTCTGCTTGTTCGCAGGTTTGGAAAATATCTACATATATATAACTAAAACTACCTATATTTTATGTCAAAGGATAACCTATAATATTATTTATAACAAAACGTACCAATATTTACGGTCAAAACATTCATTACAAATATATTGTGTTATATTTATCCACTTTTTGAATTTCGATTTCCTATAAAACTTTGTGTTTATATATTTTAATTCATTGGACCAATTATTCTAAATAGTTTCTAGCTGCATTTTCCACTTTCGGTTTTGAATGTCTTTGGCAAAAGTATGCGTTTCCAAGTTACACGGGCTAAATTTTTATACTGTCTGAATAACGTATCATAGTAAAACCGTAATGTTGATAATGCAAAGGACATTTAGAACGTAGTACATATAGGATTGGTTAGTAATTTCACTACAGGCTAATCTATCAGATCTTAATGTAGTTATAAACTATCGACAAAATAAGTATATTGAGGGAATATGGCCTCAATCGGTCAAGTCGTTCAGATGTTACCCAATAACACAAGGACCCATCAACAATATAATTACAATAATCAATCCCAAAATACCTTTCTATTCAGAAAAGCAATTCCCACAATCGAAGCCGTTGACAAAAAGTTAATACTCACCATGTTTACTACCGACTACTGCAACAATTAGTAAACAGTTGCAACTAGAATTAATCAAAAATTTATACATACGTGTTGATTGAATGAAATTTTAATGAGTTTATAAGTTTTGCAATAGTTTGACCGTTTTCAGCCGGATCGTTTCACAGCCAAACGATGTGTATTCGTATAATTGCTATAAAATCAATTCGCATTCTGTGAACGTATTTAGACTATTTGCACGAATTATAGAGGTTGCATCTATTTTCATTTTAATCACGCATTAGTGTATTGAGCTTAACTCTATAGCCAGTCGCAGGACACATATGTGTTTATAATTCAATACCCCCCAGTCGAAATTATTCCAGTTACGAATGGCGATAATTGGTACGAAAGTTAGAGCCTCTATTGATACTAATTGCCAAAGTATCCCTAATTAGTAAAGAAATAGACATGAAAGAATGGGACATGTAAAATTTTGGAATAAACAAATTAACAAAATTACTGATCAGTGACTGAGCTTCACTCGTGACTTTTCGCCAGTGGGTGAAATCCTTTTGGATCAAAACCCCCACTACAGAAAATTGGATCAACGTCGTTAGAGCTGTTGTTGTTTAAACAAATTTTACTCGTATATTGTACCCTAATTTCAAAAACGCAATTCTCACATTATTTTGGTGTGTCGAGTATAATATAGCACAAAATATGTGTTTTATTAAATATAATTTATTTAACAACACAACGTGATAAGATTTCCGCCCCTTGTCATGGCAAGGGTATTTTGGGGCAACAAAATGAAGGAGATTATCAATCCCGTTGTTTTTTTATAGGGTCATTACGCAATATGTTCACTGGTTGTGATTAGCGATGGTAATTTTTTAATGGATTGCAATTGATTGATCCAGTGAATTGATCTCAGACACTGAAAAATCCGATTTCTTTCTTGTTCCTCAAAAGTTTCCATAAATGTTGAATTATTATTATATTAAGTATGTGATAAAAATTATTATTATATTAAGTACTTTTGTTTTTTCTGTAAAAAGACAAGATATCGAATTCTAGACCTGGATGTATTGAAATGATTTTAGTATAATCTATTTTAAGAGGAATCATAATGTCTAATTGTGACCTAATTTTAATGGTTGTTTATTTATTTAAAATCCTACTCACCATTGAAATTTGCAGGAAATATATCACAAGTAAGTGGATGAAATTTTATTTTGAAAACTCTAAAACTTTGTTCTATTATGCGCCTACTGCATTCACCAATTATTACTTAAAATCAGTGTCAATATTCAGTTTTATTAAAATTTTATTCGACCATGAAGCAAATTTTCATCTCAGCAGCTATTTAAATTAGGGAATTGATGGGCAATAAACTGACACCAATTTCCGCAATAGCATGAACACCTAATAAATATCAACAGCGTAATCATACGTGCTCATTTGTCTCGTAATGGCATAATCAGTATGTATTTTTTGAGTATGTTCTGTTAATATCTAGTGATATTCTGTAATGGTCATAATAACAAGCAATTGTATCTATTCAGCAGTTATCTCACAATAAACTGATTTCCAAAACAGGTAATATTAACTGGCTTCCTACGCGCGCCAACTTATCACCTATAGAGTTAACAATACTAATATCTTAACTTATAGAGAGTAAAGGTAAGACTGTGGCTATATTGACATATATTTTAAAGCTCTGTTGCAAGGAGCAGGATGAAGCATAGTATGAGATACAAACTACAATACTTCCACTGGAATCCGAGACATAAACTGGCTGAAACATTTTGAGGTTGCATTCTTTTAAATTTAACACCGTGAATATTATTAGATATTTGAGTTCCTCAGTCAATTTTGGTGTAACTATATGAATGATAGATGGTACCTAAAACACAGCATTTTGGCGTTTTTCTATATTTTGGCAAAATATTGATATCTAGAAACAATTGAATCTCACCAGTATCCGGTATCTAGTAATGTGCCCTATATCCGTATCCGTCTCCCCGGATATCCGACGAAGAAGAAAAATCCGTATCCATATTATTTTTTAATTCATAGATAAAATTTTATATATCGTAGTGAAGTGAGTACCATATCGATAATACATAACTCAAAGGTACTAAATCAACCATCTTTATAATGAGATCTATCACACATCTTGGTAACAAGCTTATTAAAATTATGGTATATTTAAACAATTAATTAATATAGGAAGTTTTTATAAAATATTAATTAAAATATCTTTATGAGATAAATTGGGTTAAATATTCGGGACAAGCTTAATAAAGTAATAAAATATTTAGGTATTATAGAAAAGAAACCAAAAATATAATCTTTGTAATATTTCAAATTCTAATTAAGTAATTTAATACTTCGTGACACATAAAGTGTTGACATTAAATTCAAAACACAGTGACAATTAACTTAAAATAAGTTAAAACTCACAATTAAAATTAAGTAATGTTAAATTGAATTTCAAAAAGAGCAACTTGGCAGCTTTGTCCCCCAAAAACGCTGTTACGATGTGACTCATAAACAATTCCTGCTGCACTTAAAAATTGCTCTTTTGAAACGCTTGTCACCGGTGACGATAAATATGTTCGAGCGATGTGACCTCCAAGTGACTCCTTCTCCAGCTATAACTATCATATTTGAATGTCTTTGTTTATGAGAGTTAACTCTTATAGAGGTGAATAACTTTTGTCCATAACAGATTGTCTCTTTACAAAGGTGTATGTGCAATATTTACCGCCGCGTACTCTAAAAAAATTAAGATCCATATCCGCGGTTCTTGGGACCAAATATCCGTATTCAGATCCGTATCCGCGGATATACAATTTTAATGACCCGGCACATCACTACCGGTATCACAGGACGTTGTTATTAGGGCATACTATTGACTATCCCTCATAACTAAACGCCAGGATGACAATGATGAACTTGAAATTTTTACCATAAATAACTTGATTTTTTAAGTTAACTGATGAACCATTAATTAATTAATAGTTCCTTATGAATTCAAAATGATTTATGCTTTTTGTTTGTTTTCTTATGATTCATAAAATAATTTTTGATCATAAAAAATCATGTGTAATTTCACTACTTCTCCAAATATTATCTATATCTGTCTCTAGTACTTTCCTTGTAATACGCAATTCCTTACTATGGGCTCTTATACATACTCAAAAGTATAGTTGGCATTGCCCATGATTCAAAAAGTAAATTTATGAAATAAAATGTTTCACAGAGGGTTATCAAATTTTATATTTCGTAAATGAATTGTTACTTGTGCAAACCTTTTTTTATTTCCAATAAAATTGCCTAGAGTGTTTTCAAAATGTCTCATATCTCGTCTTGTCCTGGTTTTTCGAATCATATAAAAATTAATTGAAATATGTAATAATATGCAGGATGTTTAAAAAAATTGAAACTTCAATATGAATCACCGTATATACAAAGCGTGTTTTTTAAGTAAATACCTTGTTGCCACACCGCGGCGGCAACGCTGCGGTCAGCGTTCTGAGCATGCGCACTGGGTACACTGACGCCATTATAGTCGGATTTATCCTTGTTTACGTTGTTTACTGAGTGTTTAAGATGCCTCCGATAATCGTAAAGTGTGAAGTACGTTCTCTTATAAGATTTCTTAGTGCTAAAGATCTAAAACCGATTGATATTAATCGTAAGATCTGTGCAATTTACCGACAAAATATTATGAGTGATGGAATGGTAAGAAAGTGGGTGAAAGCATTTAAATATGGCCGCACAAATGTGCATGATGAACAACGGAGTGGGCGTCCTTAGGTCATATAGTCACAACTTTCCGACCACACACCATTTGCCCATCCGGATTTAATTGATTTATCGCATTCTAAATGATTTTATTTAAAGCGGTAGAGTTTGACTTGATGCTGTTGAAATATTTAGTCGTTGTTTTAGTCTTTCATGTTAGTAGAATAGATATGAGAGTTTTGGCTCACTTGGGTCCGTAGGCAAGTATATCAGTATTTGAGCCCCCGTAAGCCGCCGGCTTCCTATTTTGGTATTTGGTCTTATCAATTTTCCCGCTTACACGTATGTTCCACGATAGCATTTAATTTGGGACTTTGAAAATCAATTGCCTTTCTTTATTATAATAACAATACTTCATACTTAATTATAGTTAAAACTTTACTGTAAAATAGTACTTTATTAAGTAATATACTAGGAGAGTTGGTCATTCCCAAAAATATGGAATATAATCGTTACAATTAAATCCAGATCAAATCTCTCATTGGAGTTTTTATCGCCGGATGATGAACTGCATTGAAGCGAAAACGCGAACTAAGCAACTAAACAATCAGACGTTTGTTTAGGAACCATTTCGTCCAGTTCGAAGAAACCACGTTCCTAGAAGTTAAGATCGAAACAATTCGTGTTTTATTGGAGACGGATCTTGACTTCACGTTTTTCTTTTCAATTATATAGTTGTCCCTTTTCCCTGTGTACTTTTCAAATTGAGATGGGAGTTTGGACCTGAAATAGGGTTTGATGTAATGGGACCTTTATAAGCTTTCCAACGATGAATCCAGATATTCGTGACATCTGTACTAATGAAAGAAATTTAATTTCATATAGATATAAGCAACATTTATAAAATGCCAAACAAATATCAAGCGTTCATTCAAATGCAGACATATTCTACTTATAAGTTCATTGTGGAAAAATATTTTAAAGAAATAAATGTTTCGCAAATTAGACTGTACTGTGAAAAATTAATCTTTTACATCCTACTTATCAATACTAAAGTTTTACCACAGCGATGAATTTCTGAAATCTGTTTGTGCTGGCCACTCACGTCTTATATTTATATTATATTTTAGGTTATATCACACTTTTGTTTTTATACTATCTTAGAAAAAGAATTATAATACAAATAAATTCAAATTAAAGGGAGAACAAAATGTAGAATTTTATAATTTATATTTAAAAAAGAACAGAGTTTAACTGACTGAAAATGAAAACAGTTAATAACTTTTTGGAATCAGTCAGTGGAAAATGTAGTCCCTTACTTACTGTGATTTTCCGAAAAACCGTAAATGTCACATTGTAGGAAATTATTTGGTACCTTTCTGTAATATTCCTTAATTCAATGCAGTAAAGAAAAATAGTTACGAATGGATGCCAAGGGAATCTGATGTTTCCCAAAAATATTATTTTCTCTTATTGGGCCAAATTTTGCACTGTATAGTAAAATCAACAAGCAAAATGTTCTTATTGTAGAACGCCAAAACCTCACTAGAGGAGGAAAGGTCACACTTAGTATCTTATTAAAGTGCACGTTTGAGCTGACATAATCAATATCAAAATAATTGGACCAAATATTATAGAGGGGGCATTAACTGTGGTGACTTACTTGGATTTCTTGCATATGTTAATACCGAAATTAAGACAACTCTGCCCTAAGACTGTTGACCTCACAGACATTATACCACAGTCAATAGAGATTTTTATGTGACATAAAATTCAACAGCAAACGCTTATGCCATCATATTAGTAATAGTTAATAGACAATAACTGACAGCAAATTCGAAGAAGTAAATTATTTAAACAATAAAAACACATAAAAATGTGATTTTCTTTTGTTTTTGGCTTGTGTTATGAAAACTTATGGAGGAATCGTAATACTATCAATAGAAAATTGTAAAGAATCGGAAAATCTTTAAAATGAGCGTTTACAAGTCCCAATCGGAGGATTTTTCGCTGAGAAATACTAGAAAAACCTATAAAAAATTACTTTTTTTTTTAAATTATAACTTCGTTATAATAAAAACTGCAGAGTTAATTTTCCGCTCAATGATAGACTACAATGTTAGAATTAATTAAGCTCAATAAGGGTTTTGTCGGATAAGTAGTTTTTGTAGAATTGTAATTTCAACAATTAGGAGAGATATTTTGTTACGGTACCATATTAAATGCGTCCGTCTGATAGAGATATCCCAAATACATTTTAAAAACTCGTATTATATACTTCAATTTGTATATTTGGGATTTTTGTTGAAATGCTGTAAAAATGGTTAAAAATGCTGGTGAATATTGCATTTTAGCTGACAATTGGTGCCAGAGAGAGACAGAAGAAAATGTGGTGGGATTAGCAAGATAATTTAGGGGAAGCGGACGGAAGTTTTCGATGCTGTAATGGAAAACTCTTATTCTATATTTTATTATCATATGTCATCGGTAAGATAACCTCGAGTGCCATGAATGGCATATCCAAACAAGTAGAGTCTGTTAAGTGGATGTTAATGTTATAATTTGTTGAGCATTTTACGTAGTTAAATATGCAATATATGTAATTATTTTTAAAATATCTTAATCGGATTCTTTTAATGAACAAAAAGATTGTTAAATAATTTGGGAATGAGTGCATTTTCTTATATTTACCCTAATATCTTTTAAATGAAGCGTTTTAAATTTATAAAAAATACACACTGATTTTCCACACATAGACTTTTTATTTTATCTGCTTCAGGATTCGCTTGATTTTTATCAGAATACATATGTATTCAATTTTCTAATTTGGCCCCCAAAAATTAACATTAGAGTTTTATTTTAGTAATAAACTTTCAGAGAAGTCTTTTATAATCTACTGTCTGGGTTTTGAGGCTCTGTAGATTGGAAGATAAAGGGCAAAATAGGTCAAGTTTTAAATTATAAATTATTAAACCTGTTATTCAAAATATTAAAAATACAAATAAAATATATTTCTCAAAAATTTAAATATTATAGTTTCTAAAGTGGGAATTAAGTCGATGTTTAATATTTTTGTTAATATCTTTTAAACAAATGATTTAAAAATATGATATATTTGTATTTCACATAATGAGCCTTTTATCTGATATATTACATGATGCTTTTGAAAACTGAATCTTTATTTTCCATTTAATTGTATAATTTGTCCCTAAAATTACTATGGGGGTTTTCTAATCATTTATTTTCCGTTTAATTCTATTATTTGGGACCAAATTTTTTATTTTCCATTTAATTCTATAATTTGCCCCCCAAAATGAATATTAGGGGTTTCTTCTTATGTTTAAAGTAAACTTCAGGTGAGGGGCTACACTTATGTTTTCGGAGATAAGGTGGGGGATGGGTAATTTTTTTTATATTTTTGTTAATATCTTTTAATAAATTTATTTTAAAAATATGAAAAAAATATATTTGTTTATGTCATAATGAGCCCTTTCATTTGATATATAACATGATGGGTTAAAAACAATTTTAATTTTATATTTTCCATTTAATTTTATAATTTGCCCCCAAAATAAATATTAGGGGTTTCTACTTTTTTTCCAGTAAAGTTCAGGTGAGAGGCTATACCTCCATTTTTTTCAAAATTTTCTAGCTCATGGTTTCGGAGACAAGGTGGGGGATGGGTAAATTTTTTAAAATTTTTGATAGTATCTTTTAATTAATTTATTTTAAAAATATGAAAAAAATATATTTGTTTTCGTCGTAATGAGCCCTTTCATTTGTTATATAACATGATGGGTTTGAAACAATTTTAATTTTATATTTTCCATTTAATTCTGTAATTTGCCCTCCAAAATTAAAAGTAGAGGTTTCTCCTTATTTTTCCAGTAAACTTCAGGCCAGAACCTATACCTCTCATTTTTTTCAAAACTTTACGTTTTATAGTTTCGGTGATAAGGGGGGGGGATGGGTAATTTTTGGTATATTTTCGTTAATATCTTTTTAAATATATTTTTTTTAAATATGAAAAAATATATTTGTGTTTCTCAGAATGAAACCTTTCATTTGATATATTACATGATGCGTTTGAAATTTTTTTAATGTTTAAATTTTTATTTAATTCTATAATTTGCCCCCCAAAATTAATAATGGTTTCTCCTTATTTTTCCTGTAAAGTTCGGGCAACATTCTATATTTCCTATTTTTTTCAAAACTTTAGGCTCAGTAGTTTCGGCGATCAAGGGAGGAACAGTCGATTTTTTTAGTTTTGCCCCCGGAAGTACCCCAATTTTTTTTTTTCTTTTACGATATGTACTCCTGATCGGGTCATCAGACTATACATTGATACTAAATTTCAACCTCTTCCGTCCAGTAGTTTAGGAGAAAATTGCTGTGATGTGACAGAGGCAGAAATCCGGCGTGATATTATAAGGGTATCCGTATATTGTATATACGGAACCCTGAAAATACAGATGCTCTCGTATATTTACAAAAGTGTACATCAATTGAATAAAATTGTGTTTTCAGCTAAAAAATCTTATAATCCTACATAATACCGTTTATATGATACCTATACAGTCTAATTCCCACTATTTTTTGGCCTGCTGGACTATAATCTACAGAAATCAAATATCTAAATTGTTTAAATTCTAAATCTGCAAAAACCATTTATTTCACAATACTTATCTTGAGAATGGTTAATCGTAACATAATAAGCTGCCATTTTATGGAAGATTATCTTTTAATTTTTCATACAACAAAGTTATGATTTTTTTAAAATAAGTCAATTTTTCTCCATTTTCCCAACTTTTCTCGGCGGAAAAGAACCCTATCAGGATCTATAAACGCTCATTCTGAAGGCATTCCGACTCACCACAATTTTCATAATGACAAGATCAAGAGTCCTTCATTATTTTTTTCAATACGACGCAAAAACAAATAAAATCCAAATTTTTGCTAGTTTTTATTGTTTAAATAAATTATTTTTTGGAATTTGCTGTCCCAAATTACCTTCAATTTTGCTCTTTTGACTGATGTATAAATAGAAATAAATAATTTTGAAGCAGATTGAGCTACACCATGCTATGCAGCAGCAGCTTATATATCAATCAAGTTTTTCTGCTTCGATGGATCGATAAACGTGTTGAAATTGAATGACCACAAATAATCTTTAAAAAATACTGACATTCCTATGTTTTTTACAACCAGAATCTCATGCAGCTATCAAAGGGTCATTTTTTTTATTTATGTGTAAAATGCATCAGTATGTTCTGAATTAAAGCTCCTTAATACAAACTATATATATATATATATATATATATATATATATATATATATATATATATATATATCCCCATTGATAATAAATTATAATCTGGGATAGCACTATAGGACTTTTTACGTAATAATGAATAACGTTTTTTGAGTAAATGTCTGTTATAAATCCACAAAATGGTTAATGAATAACGGCTAAATATTATATATACAATGCAAATACTCATTTTATTGCAATTTGAGTTGAATTACCTAGAGTTGCGAAAATGTAATTAAATCTGAAAATTTCAAATCAATTCTAAAAATAAATATTAATAAAATGTTCCTAGACCTTTCTGGTGCAATATCCATTAATATGATTAATTGTAATATCCACTTCATTTGACACGAAATAACTTTTTAGAGCAACATCATATATTAATGTCTATGTTCGGCTGGAGAATTAATAAGGACAGATGACGATCTAGGTAGTTAAATCCTAAAATATATATATATAGAGTTAAGCGTTCTTTCAATAATTTTAATACTTTCTGGATAAACGCCAACTAAGGTAAAGCAACTTCGTAATGTTTCATTTTTGGACTGTAAACTAATGGACAGAATTGCGTTTAATTTTTTTATTATCCATAGGACAATATCATATGCATTCAAATAAAATAGAGTAAGAAATTAAACAGTTAAACAATATGAGAGGTGCCATTTCAAAAAACGAAGTTATTCCTCTTTGAAATATGCAATTTTAGAATTTTTCTCTGGATCGTCCTGTGTGACCTAACGAGCTAAATTTTAGTATAGTATAAGCCTCATGTCTTAAGGCTATTAAAAATGTCAAATACAAAATATTTTTTAATTATTATTTCTTAACAGTTAGTTTGCATTGGAAACTATTTTTTTGTTATAAATTAAATTTTCTCAAAAACTAATCTTTATGGATATACAAAATGATTAAGATGATTTAATTATTTGTGTTTTATAAGATATCGTCATAAAAAATATACCATTTCATTTAATATAACAAAATTACAGTCAACAACCGGTATAACCGGAAATAACCCACAGTTGAAATTAATAGATTTAAAAAAGTCAACCTCAATAACTCCACAGCCCGGATTTTCAAATCTCTAATGCGTGCAATACACGTTGGCCGAGCTTAGGCCAACGTGAGCGTACCCAAATTAATACAACGCAAGTGGTACTGCCTCGACGTTTGGCAAGTTTGTCGAAAACCAATGCAAATTGCCAATATAGCCGAGTTTTGAAGAGATGCCCATAAGTTGGGCTTGGTCAGTTTATATTGTAAATTGAAAGAATATGGACAGCTCTATTTCAGCTGCTGCTAAATATTTAGTTAATAATACGCCGACATACATGTGCACAGTATTGACCGAGGGCGCGCAAGCGCCTTTGATTTGTGCCGAAAAACCGACAACGTTCCGAAGTGCGGCAAGTGGTCCCCAGTGATCGCAAGTTGTAACAAGCTACGCCAAATGAGTTCTATACACGTTAGCGGTTGACTTACCTCGGCCAACTAGGCGAGCGACGGCAAGGCAATGCAAATATATTGTCCACACCTTGGTATTGGCGTTCACTCGACGACGCTCTGCCAACGTGTATTGCAGTCATAACATGTTTAGTCCTTGGTTTTTTGAATTTTTTACAAAATTTTGAGGTTATCTGAAAAAAGTGTAAACACAAAATTTGTAGATCTTTTTATTACCTACAACTTTGCCATTTATTTTTTTCCATATGACTCAGTTTTGCCGTCAATCGACATACACCGTTTTTTTTACCCTTAAAAACTCACCTCCGTTCAATTCCTGACCTCAGATTGCCAGTAAATTATTTTTCCTTTTATACTTATTGTATTTTCTTACTTTTCCAATGGGTTTCATCCTACTATTATTTTTTTTGGTTTCAAAAATTATCGACCCTGGTTCTTGTCGTGTACAACTCTTCAATAAGGTGTACTGGTCGTGTAATTGAAACGGTAAATATGGGCCCTATGTATAGTTAAGTAGACTGGCAGACTTGCTATTGTAAGAAATTAAGGAGTCTTGCCTGCTAACTTTCTTCTACATATTCAACATCGACAGGATTGTAAGCAAGTAGTCTATCGGCGACATTGAGGTATTGCTGAACATTTCAAATTTCACGAGGGTGTCGAACCAAACACAATCATAAATCAGCCATTTTAAATTAGTGATTTTTGCGTGGTGTTAAGTCTAATAACAATCATACGTCAGCACTCTAAGGTAGTTGAAAATAACTGGTACAGTTACCACCAATACTGTGTTGTGTGTAGGTCATATTCTCGAATTACCCTCTGAATTTGTGTCCCATATTCAGTATAATTTATTCGAATAACGCTTGAAATACTCTTCCACTTTGTTTGAAATTAGTCTGTCTGTCATTAACTTATGTTTCCTCAGTTGATAACAACATGTATAACGTTCTTATTCAAGTCACTGGTAGAAAACGAAGTTTGTACTTCTGTGTTTGATTATACCTATTGTTTTAATTCTCTGTCTTTTTCTACAATCTAGTGCGAAAAGTACAACAGCTACTCTAAAATTATTCAAATTTATCCAGTGTTTTACTGACGTGAACTACTCAACCGTATACACATTTCCAAAGCTTGTCTCGTCCATTACCTTCTATTGAAGCAAGCTACGTGATCGACTGCATAATATTATCGAGAACTATGCAAACCGCAACTTGTGAATTAAGAATGTCATTCTAGGAATAAAATTCGCATTCATTTCACACTAAACTACCTCAACAAATTCCGATTTCCGTCAGCTCTTGCTCTGGCAGTATGGTTCGCGCGACAACACCTTTCGTTTTTGCCATAACGCTTCACTTCAAATTTTCAGTTGGAATTCAGCCGTAATCAACCGTAACAGAAAACGGCACAGATCATAAAGTTCCGATTTGTGTGAAGCACAGTTGTTGGCGGTGTGCCTTCCGGGCTTTCGTTGGTTTCCTCTTTTGTGATGGGGCGCGAATCTCCATTCTGAATAACGGATTGGAAATTCTCGTTCGATCCGATCTGATTCTATTAGGTTTCACGATTCTGAACCGTCGCACTTTATTGAAATAAAGATAAAAGAGATGTGCACTTGTTATCTGGAATATTTGAGAAATCGCGTGGTCATTGGGGCTTTTTATCGTCACTAACATTTGGAAAAGTTATCATGCTGTATAGTCGATTCCGGCATTCTCCCAGACTACTTTATCGTTTTTCTGAAAAAGTCCTTTTTAGAATGCGTAACTTAAGGGTCACTTTACCCAAACTAATAGCAAGATCGAGACTCAAAAGAAATATAAATTATGTTGAATAATATTTTATGTGGAATTTAATTGATCAAACGATGAGGTCTAAAAGTTAAGCAAAGGGTCAGGGATGCCGAGCAATGGCATACGGTTTACAGGTGACACTTTTGAACATTTTTGTGGCACGTTATCAATTTTTACACTATTGTCTAAATTGTCTTCTAAATAATGCCAAATTTGAAAATTTAACTTGTTAACATTCAATAGAATACTACATTTGAACAAATGGTTGAACGAACTTACGTAATTGTGACTAGGTGAAAACTACGTAATTCAAGAGAAAACAATGCTGAAATTAAAAATAGTGTGAAACTGAGACTGAAGATTCGGTTGGCAAGTAAAAAAAATTTCCTAGAACGATATTTTTTTAACTGATATTTTATACGAAATTTAACTATTTGCTCCAATATTGTTGATAAATTCTCATACCTCTGATAATTGTTTTAATATTTCTTATTTAAAATAATTGAAAAATTTTCTGGAATACCTCAGGCAATAAGCAATGGATTTTTTTCAGGGTTTCAGGATTTCAGACAATTTGTAGAAATATTTAAATATGCATTAGATGTCCTGATACCATAAGAGTAATCTGTCTGCTCATTGGGTTTTCACTTCTCATTACTACCCCTACTACACTTCCTTTCGATTTCATTCCAAATACTTATCGGTTGCAGAAAAAAAGTGAGTAGAGAAATCCCTAGTCAGCAGGCTGAATAATCACGAACTACCTCAACAATCATTTCTATATTACCATCAGCGTAGATGAACTTAGTTTAGAGAGAGACCTATGATTGCCCTACTTCAAAAATGTAGAAATGCGATTAGTTGATTTTCAATCTAGTTTGACATGGAAACAAAAGTTTTCAGAAAGGATTCAATTAAAAAGAACACAGAATATACCCTGAACTTAACATAAACTAATAATTGAAATACTATCTATTTTTCCTCTATGATTATTTGTGGCCAGTCGTTATTTCAAAAAATAAATTTGATAAAAAGTAGATACAGAACTAAACTTACGGCTGAATCCAATACAGGCATAAAGATTTATGAACACGATTTGCAATATGCAACAAAAAAATCGTTTAATTTAATATAAATCTTTAGTTTATGTTTCCTACTTAGAATAGGCAACAAAAGTCTAATATTTAACAGGCTCCTAATAAAAAGGTTCGCCGTATTTGGTACCGGTGAACGCTATTGTATTAGGAAGCCTTATAACATTATACAAGTTGAACCATATTTGTATCTGCCAGTAAATAAAATTAGTGTTAACATCCTCTTGAGGCTGCTTAGCCATTTCGATCTATTTCAGTAGAACTCTCCCACTCATTTGCATAATTGTAAGAAATCTTCCTAATAACAAGAAGAGTATAGGTTATCAAACTGAACACTTCTTAATTAAAACTTCGATTTATATTGTTACGAAATTTACCCAAAGCCGACCCTGTGTCATTTCAGCACGACAACAAACGCTTCAATGTAAAAAAATACGATTCTCGAAAAGACTCGGCAGCGGAAGGAGCGATGATGATTTCTACTGGAGAATTCGACACTGGGATTATAAAAGAAGCACACCACGATCGCAGTTCAGTGATACCGCGTCGACTAGCGTATATGTGAATGTATTGTGAATCAGCTGTTTTAATGTAAATAAAGTTCTAGAAAAGTGAAAGTAAATATTAGTTGTTATAATTTTAAATTGAACCCACGAAGTATATTGCAATTTGGTGATCAGAAGTAGAGGATTAAGTGGCGTTAAAATCGTAATTTGATTTATGGAAACTCGTAGTATGGAAAAGATAGACGAAAAAATTGCACAGATTCTACAAAAACGTGACAAGAAGGAGAAACAACATCAAGAAGAAATTCAACAAAGGTTAGTGAAATCTTTTGATGAAAAACTTAAAGTTGAGTTAGGAAATCTTGTCACTAATATCGATGAAAAACGTAAAATAGAATTAGAAAATCTTGTCACTACGATGAAAAGCGAACAACAAAATCTTGTTTCCACGATGAAAAGTGAGCAACATAATTTAATTGAGGGATTATTCTCGAAATTGAATGAACAAAGACAAAATGATTTTAAAATATTTGAACAAAAACAAGATCAAACTGAAGAAAAAAGACAAATGCAATTTGAACAACTAATGCAAATAGTATCACAAGTTAACAAAACAGTTAATGAAAGAATGCAAATAGTAGAATCAGATATAAAAGAGATAAACGACGACATAAAGATCCTAAAAAATAATGTGGAGGCCCTTGAAACCAAAGTAGATGACATCGATTCCATACAGAGCCAGGTGAAATTTGAAATCAGTGCTATTCAAAACAAGGTAGAAACAGAAATCAAAAAAATGCAACAGGACTTACAGCGAGGAAAATACCAGAACACCGTGAGTACCAAAGGTTCCTTTAGTAAACCACCCACATTCGACAGCAGTTCATCTTGGCCCATGTATAAACGGCAATTTGAGGCCGTGTGTACAGCTAATGGATGGGATAATCAAGAAAAATCTACTTCTCTGGTAATTTCGTTAAGATCATCGCCATCCTAGACAAACGCTACGACAATCAATCCTTGAGCCAGGTATACCAAGTCCAACTCAGTGGAAAAACGCAAAGATCCGGTGAAAGCCTTCAAGAATTCGAAGCAGAGATTAGACGGTTAGTACACTTGTCCTACCCAGACCTGCCAGAGGAAACGAAAGACCAGTTGGCCACACAGAGTTTCATAAACGGCATCAGAGATGTGGAAGTTCAACGAAATCTAAGACTAAGTGGCGTCAAGAAAAGTAATGAAGCTCTACTTCGGGCTTTGGAAGTAGAGGCCGTCATAAACATGTCAAAGCCGAGGGTCCGAGCAGTATCCTTCAACCGGGAAGAGTCAGAGTCACCATTTCAAGCGCTGCTGACTGGTCTGAACAAAATATTAGACCGGTCACCAAGAACTGACACCAGAGGGGCATGTTACGGCTGCGGACGGACAGGGCACTTCCAACGTAATTGTCGAGTGAGGCCACCTGAACGATCACCGACCAGGGGTAACCAACAGAACAGCCACATGTCCAGGGACCGTCAGTCAGTCAGCATAGGAGGGCGAATGCTGACTGTCCCTCCACCAGCCCCCAAAACAGTATCCATCCGGGGATTTTGCCGAGATAGCGGCAGCCTAGTCATCAGAGGCACCATCAACGGGCGAGCAGTTACCATCACCATTTACCATCAGAAATTCGGCCAGTTACCAATAACATCCAGCTCAGAACAGTCACCGGCGAGTCCATGTCAATACAGGGTGAGGCAGATGTCGTGCTACAGATAGGGGACAACATGATCCGGCATAGGGTCCTGGTAGCGAATATTGAGGACGATTTTATACTGGGAATGGACCTAATTAGCCAGCATGGATTTATGTTCGACCCGAGATATGATGTTCTTCGGTTCCTGAATGAGGAATTTGTATTGACACGGCCCGTCAACACATCAGTCACGCCCATAAAAATTGTGGCAAAGTCTTCAGCTAGAATTCCCGGTCGAACGGAACAGATTATTCATGGGCAGCTAGACAGCAATCCTGGGAGCTGCGTTGGAATGGTGGAGCCCGTACACTCAGCTCATGACTACTTGGTTGGACGGGCTATAGTTAAAACCGGACGAGATATACCAATCAGAGTCCTGAATCTGTCCAACAACGACATCCGAATTACCAATGGTCAAGAGATAGCTTGTTTCGAGCCAGTAGAGACCATCATCAATTGCGAAGAAGAGTACCAGACGTCGGTGAATAAGACAGGGCCCGATAAAGAGTTCCTACAACAGTTTGCTGACCACTTGACACCAGAGCACCAGAAGAAAGCCAAGCAATTTATCACAAAACACTGGCAAATTTTTAACAGTAAAAATGGAACTACCGGTCGCACCAACATCATCCAGCATCGAATAGATACCGGAAAGGCTCAACCCATCAGAATACCACCTAGACGACTACCATTGGGGCAACAACAGGCAGTCGAGGAAAACATCGAGTCCATGTTACAAAATGGAGTTATTGAGCCATCCATCAGTCCATGGTCTGCTCCCGTTGTGCTAGTTACAAAGAAAGGTGGAACCACCCGATTTTGCGTGGATTACAGAAAGCTGAATGATGTCACGAAGAAAGACAGCTATCCACTACCCCGAATCGATGACACTTTGACCACACTAGCAGGCTCCCGTTGGTTTTCCACACTAGACCTAAAAAGTGGATATTGGCAGGTTGGTCTGCACGCAAACGACAGAGAGAAGACAGCGTTCTGCACCAGTAAAGGGCTGTTTCAGTTCACGGTCATACCCTTTGGGCTATGTAATGCACCCGCTACATTTGAGAGGCTAATGGAGTATGTACTGAGCGGGTTAACATGGAGGACGTGCTTAGTATACCTCGACGACATTCTAGTCATGGGCCAGACATTTGACGACCATCTGAAGAACCTGGGCGAAGTATTCTCCAGAATTAATAACGCCAACCTGAGACTCAATCCGAAGAAGAGTTCCTTGTTTCAAAAAGAAGTAGAGTTTTTGGGCCACGTAGTGTCCGAGTCAGAAATCCGCATCAACGAAGACAAGATAGAAGCCATCCGTGATTGGCCAGTTCCAAGAGACAAACATGAACTCCGAAGCTTCTTGGGCCTCTGTTCATACTACCGGCGTTTTGTTGAGGGATTTGCCACCATCGCCACCCCTCTACATCGGCAGACCACTGATAAAGAGACCTTCCATTGGAATCAGGATTGCGAAACATCATTCAGGCGACTGAAGGCAGCACTATGTTCCAGCCCAATCCTAGCCTTTCCTACACAGTCCGGCAAGTTCATCTTAGACACAGACGCCAGCAACACAGGTTTGGGAGCCGTCCTAACCCAGGTGCAAGATGGTGAAGAGAGGGTGATCGAGTACTACAGCCATGGATTCTCGAAGCCAGAAAGAAATTATTGCGTCACCAGAAAAGAACTTCTTGCAATAATAAGGGCTGTAGACCATTTCCACAAATACCTGTATGGTCGCCATTTCTTAATCCGAACAGATCATCCCGCACTCAAATGGCTGCTGGACATGAAGACACCGGAAGGACAACTGGCCAGATGGATGGAGAAATTACAGCAATACGACTTCAAGGTGGAACACCGTGCCGGCCGGTTGCACAATAATGCCGATGCCCTATCCAGAAGACCCTGTAGAGCGGAATGCAAGCATTGTCTGAAGACGGAAGAGCGAGAGGGTATCTCCACCAGGCAGATCCGAGTGCAGGCCAATGAAGACTGGACAACGGAACAGTGCATCTAGGACCAAATGGCTGATCCAGACATCGAACCAATCTTGTCACTCAAAATGAGAGGGGCACCCAGGCCACGATGGGACGAGGTAGCTAGATACTCCGGCGTGCTGAAATCGTTATGGGCTCAGTGGGACTCTCTAAGAGTAGACAATGGAATGCTCAAGCGAGTTTGGGAAAGCGCTGATGGACGAGAAACCAAGTCCCAACTGGTAGTTCCGAAGAAAAAGGTACCAGCCATCCTGACCGAAGTACATGATGGAATTGCCGGAGGCCACCTGGGCATGAATAAAACCCTAGACAAAGTTCGCCAGCGGTACTACTGGGTGAATTACTTCGAAGACGTCAGAGCTTGGTGCCGCAAATGTGCCACATGTGCCGCCAGTAAGGGCCCGAAGACCCGGACCAAGGGCAGAATGCAGCAGTACAATGTGGGCGTCCCATTTGAGAGAATTGCCATCGATGTCGCCGGTCCGTTTCCCGAGTCTGAGAGGGGGAACAAATACATTCTGGTCGCAATGGATTACTTCAGCAAATGGCCTGAGGCATATGCGATACCCAACCAAGAGGCAACCACGGTAGCGACGGTGCTAGTAGAACAACTATTCAGCAGGTTTGGCGTCCCGATGGAATTACATTCAGGCCATGGGCCTAACTTCGAATCAAATGTATTCCAGAAGGTCTGCACGATGTTGGGGATCAGGAAAACGAGAACAACACCATTACACCCACAGTCAGACGGAATGGTGGAAAGATTCAACAGGACCTTGGAACAACACCTATCCAAGTTCGTCAGAAATAACCAGCGTGATTGGGATGAGCATATCCCCCTATTCCTGTTGTCATATCGCTCTGCTGTACATAATAGTACAGGCCTGACCCCAGCCAGGGTCTTATTTGGAAAGGAGCTGCGATTACCATGCGACTTGGCATTTGGCTCCCCCGAAGAACCTCCCCAAGACATCGACGATTATGCCGACCAGCTCCGACATAACATGCTGGCAATACACGAATTAGCCCGAACGCAGATGTTGGCCACCAGTGACCGGATGAAGACGCGATACGACCTCAAGGCCAACTCAGTCGGGTTCCAGGAGAGGGACAAAGTCTGGTTGTACAACCCCCAACGGAGCAAGGGTAAATCCCCAAAGCTTACACCCGCCTGGGATGGTCCATACGAGGTCGTCAAGAGGCTTAATGACGTCGTCTACCGGATCCGTCGAAACCCCAAGGCTAAATTGAAGGTGGTTCATTTAGATCGACTCGCTCCCTACCATGGAGGGGATGTTTCTGATCGGGACGATCAGAATTAAAGGGGGGGCAGTGTTACGAATTTACCCAAAGCCGATCCTGTTTCATTTCAGCACGACAACAAACGCTTCAATGTAAAAAAATACGATTCTCGAAAAGACTCGGCAGCGGAAGGAGCGATGATGATTTCTACTGGAGAATTCGACACTGGGATTATAAAAGAAGCACACCACGATCGCAGTTCAGTGATACCGCGTCGACTAGCGTATATGAGAATGTATTGTGAATCAGCTGTTTTAATGTAAATAAAGTTCTAGAAAAGTGAAAGTAAATATTAGTTGTTATAATTTTAAATTGAACCCACGAAGTATATTGCAATATCATTTGATGATAATTTAAAAATCACACAATAAAAATGTCAGGTGTCGTTGTTCATAATATTGTACTGATTGTTCTAATCCTTTGGATTTCTCTGTACGTTTTTTGTGTACGATTTAATACTAATCATTTATATTTAAAAAAGAGCTGATCTCAAACGAATAAAAATGAAAACTCATACTACCACCCTATACGATCAATACGAAAACGTAAGAGAATGGTGCCGTAAATGTGACGTATGTGCAGCTAGTAACGGGCCTTGAAATGCATCAGTTAGGAAAATGAAACAATACAAACTGCGCATTCCTTTTGGAGGAATTACCACTTATATAACCGGACCGTTCCCAGTAACCAAGAGGGGTAGCGGATAGATATATTCTGGTTGCTGTTTGATGATTACTTCAGCAAGTGACCCGAAGTGTTTGTTATTCCCAAAGAAGAAGCAACCACTATAGCAACGGTTTTAGTAGAGTAGCTGTTTAGCCGAGTTGGGGTACCAATGAAACTTCATTTTAACCAAGGCAGAAATTTTGTATCAAATATATTCCGGTATATCTGCACATTGATGGGCATTAACAAAACCAGAACTACGCCCTTACACCACAATGAGAAAGATTTAACACGACTTTAGAATCTCATCTTTCCAAAGTGGTCGACAGTAACCAACAGGATAGGGATGAGCGCTTACGTTGTTCCTGCTCGCACACAGAACTGCTATACATCACAGCACGGGATTAACACCAGTTCATGTTTTGTTCGGAACGATTACTGGCTATTCAAGAACTGACAAGGATGCGTATGCTAGCCACAAGTACCGTGATAAAAACCCGGTATGATGTAAAAGCAAATTCTACCGGATATCAGTAACGCGATAAGTTATGGTTGTACAATTCACGAAGGGCGAAGTGCTAGTCGTCAAAGTTGTCACCTTCATGGGATGGACTTTACGACGTTATCAACAGAATAAATGATGTCACGGGTCGCTAGAGTACAATCTAACTAAAAACAATTTGTCGCACTGAATTTTTTTTTTTTTTTTGATTATGACTTATACACTTATAGCTAATGTTCTGATATAATTTTGAAAATCTATCCACGTGGTGCTTTTTGAAATACACGGGTGTTTAAGAACCTAAAACTGTCAAAACTACTTTTTTAATTTTTATAATCTATTCGTTATCTAAGAATGACAAATAGCATTATTTTTAACAATGGCAAGATGAAAAATATGTTAATTTGCTAAGTAGCATTTAAACCAATAGTATTTAATAAATTTAAAATAAAAATAAAAAAATTCAAAAAAAAAATAAATTAAAATATATATTCCTCATAAAATGTTCTACATAGTCTGAAACCCATCATACATTTTTAATCCATATGCGCACATACACACTGATGTAAGGTCTTAGATTTCTTGACAGTAATTAGATATTTCAAAGCAGTCCATCAAGAACGTGTTTAATAAGCATGGATAAACTTTTTTTCGTAATATAAATAATAAAAAAGTATTCCGTATGAATCGAAAAAAATGTAAAAAGTAACAAAACCTGATTATCATCGTAGAAAGATGTTATCCACTTTTCTTTATAATAATTTTAATTTTTGTAAAAAAGTAAAGGTACATTACTCCTGAGCAAAATTCATATTTTTCTGCTTCCTCATATACAGCTTACACAATTTTGATATTCCATGGTCGTATTTTAGGTTTTGGACCATGCAGAGCAATTTGCGAAGAATAACTTTTTTCGGTAAAATTAATAACAAATAGTTTCCCATAAGTATGTACTTATACGTTCTTGGGACACACTGTATATATATTCGTATTTACATTGAATAATATTGGTTTAAGTGTAACTTCATAAAAAAAATATTTTCACCTTGTCATTAGATGGCATTTTTCTTTTTTTTTTTATTGAGTAAATTCTAAAATCAAAAAATATTGTTTTTTTAACTGATTTGTTTTGAGAAGGGCTACCAGAACAGATTTTCAAAATTATATAAAAATATTCTTCACTTGTTAATAAATCATAATCAAAACAATTTCGAATGCGACAAAGTTTTTATTAAAATTCTAATCTAGTGACCCGTTATGTAGTGTACCGCGTCAGCAAATGGTAATTGACATTTCGGGAAAAATCTACTGATTTGTAAATTAGTGACATGGAGCAATCTGGAATACCTATGAACGTCAAATTGTATATAAAGAAGTGTTCCGAAGCGAAGTTCAGCTTAGTACTGCATTTAGTCCAGTTTTATGGTTGACAGGTAAGGTAAGATTATAATTTGAGTTTATCAGTTCTTTTTTGTGTTGTAATTTCGAGTTAAAAGTTATCATCATTCAATATTGTTGTAACATTATTGAACGACCATTGTGAAATTTACAACATAAGAAATACGTAACAATATATTCGAAAAAAGAATAATAAATAACAAAAAAAATGAACTCATGCCGTGACCAGGATTCGAACCTGGGTTACTACGGCCACAACGTAGGGTCCTAACCACTAGACGATCACGGCTATATGAGTTGTGTTTTCAATTTAAAATAATTACTAGAAATATTGTACATGATCTAGTTTCCATTAAAACAGCATATCAGTCAATCAAGCATGTCCGCACCATAATTTAACCGAACAAACCTTTCACTAACCAGTCTTGTATTATTGTTATGGTGCCTTGCGTTCTGGTACATTTGGGCTAAAATTACCTATGCCTGCATTTTTCTTATGATTAATAAATGTGAATATTATGTATTACTGTTTTCATGTTGATCAGTCATTTTCTTGAAGTAACTGGATATTTTTCAAAGTAATATATTTGTAAAATTAAAATTTATTAAGCATAGTGCTTATTATTATTTTTAAATTACAAAGTGTTAGTTAATACTTACTACAAGTAAATTAAAACATAAATTTCAATATAATTCTCTGCAGCCATATATAACACTACTTTCATTTAGATTAATAAAAAAGTACCGGATTGTTTATTAGTTGGTTTTATGGTAGCCAGACCTAACGTTTGTAATGTTCTTCTTGTAAATAATTTAAAATAAATTATTTTCAATTCATCGCTCTTTATATCGATGTAATTATCTTATTCATAATTCAAAATCAGTATAGTTATAAGAAAATAATAGTTTAGAAGGGAGTTTATTAGACAAGAGTTCGTGTAAAATAAAAAATGTAATAACAATTATTCTAAAAAATGAAAAACAGTATTTTCAACATTACTAACCTACCTGCTTTATATATGGTCCTGAATGCTGCTAGAATTAAAAACATTTACGAAAATAACAAAAATATGAATTTGGATGAGACTGACTTTGAAAAACAATGTTATTATATTTAAAAAATAATATATATTTTGTAATATCGATTAAGGCAAAAGATTTTATGATACATGATTCTGTTACGTTTAAAAATATCTGGAAATTTGTTACATAAATCTTATGTACTTAATCATTTCTCATTCTCAAAAAATTAGTTTAATAAATATTACAATGATTAGCTTGAGTATATATACAATTCACTACAACAATGAATCATGTTTTAATTATCGTTTTCTGAACATTTCTTATTTGAAATTATTGGAGGCTTTAGGTAAATAAAAAAAATTTCTAGGATTTTATTTAATATTTGATGGGTTCTGAATCGCTGCATGATTTTTTCAACGTGAGTCCCAACTCTTGCTATAATGTACGTGTGTTGGGTTCCTTGGCCTGACAATTTTGTTACCATTTCTTAGAATGGTAGCAGAAACATTTGCATTTTTTACAACTTGGATTAATGACCTTTGTCAGCCAAAACAATGTCTTCATTTCCTAATAAATCGAACAATCCTGATTCTATTGTTAAGTCATTGAAAATCCAAATTTCGCCCTCCAGCTACTTCAGATTTTAAACACATAAAACCACCAAGAGTAATACCAACAACTTTGACGGTATTTTTTATATTGAGAATATGCTAAAACGCGGTTGAAAATATTCGTAGGAATTTCAATGCTGAATTCTTTGCAATTAATTATAACTGTGATGTTACTTTATTCAGGATCATTACGTTTATGATACAATATTAGAGTTTTTTATATATATATTTTAATTATTTTATTTATTTTTTTATGAAATTTATTAAGTTAATTTTATCAGTGGTAATTTCAATTTGAATTATTATTACTGTCGCTTTCACAATTTACTTTATGTCATTAAAGTGTATATATTTTTCACGTATATTTATTTACCTGTAAACTGCTAAAGATTTATTCAATTGAGGTGATTTGTAGGTTGGAGTAAATATGGTTGGAATGTAGTAAAATAATCACTGCATATATATCATATGGCTTGGGAATCCAATACTTAGAAAATACACAACCACTAATAAATTGTTAATAAGCGGACACATAATTTTACTAATACTAAATACTAAATGTAACAAACAGCAATTTTTATTGCCAATAATTGAAATAACAACATTAGAATTTTTCTTATATTATTCATTTAAAATAATATTTCATTGTTTCGGAAAATATGTTATTACAGTGTTGTTACTATTACTGAAATAAAGGTTTGGTACTATTTACTTTTGCCTTTTTACAGCAGCTAGCCACTTATTTCTTTGATTTATTTTCCATTTCGCGGCCGAAAATTTATAAATTAAACATTCACTTTTTCCTCTTCGTATGTTTTCAGTCCACAACGCAGCTCCCTCTGTTTTCATATCATAAATTAAGACGAATTTAAAATTTTCATGTGTTTTTGCTCGAATACAGCGTCCTATGAGCCTCCTATAACGGGGAAAGTATCAACTGCGTAGACGGGCGTCGATTAGGCTATCCCTACCATGACTTCGCACGGAGCGAATATGTATCTATATAAATATTGTTGTTAAGAAATCTTACAATTGCAGTGGTAACTATCCCGATTTCGCATTATGTCTAATTACTACATCAATCTTCATATAAATTTTAAATGTTATTATAGGCTCCTATTTATGTTACTCTATGGTAAGGTCTGTGCTTAATGTTGTTTCATGTCAACTTGTGTTGTCAAAATGACTGGCAATTCTTAAAGTATATTGTAGTAGGTATATAGTATTTTACTCAGGATTAAATGAGGACACTATTATACTATTAAAGAGTTAATTACTTTCATCTGGGAGGTAATTCGTTTTAATCAAAGAAATAAATGAAATACCTAAGTTCTAAAATGTTTTAGTAAAGTTTAATAGCAGGTTATAATGAAACACATTTACGTATTTTAATCATCTCGTTTTGAATTATTCATCTTCATCCTTGCAATTCGGGAATTAAATAACTCAAAACTATAATAAATTGAAACTGTCATAAATCACTAAATTTACTTATTACACTTATCTCTCTTTAACCACTAATAAGCGATTCGTGTTGAGCATAATAGAGAGGATAAAAGAAACGTTATGTTTTACGTAATTGACTTTAAAATGTCCAACTGAGATTTCCAAATAACTGCTTTTATCTAAATTCATATGGTTATTTATTCTACACTAAGCTCCAAAAAGTCTTTTATAAAATTGTATGTATCTCTTTATGTCTATCAAGACCAAAAAAATTATCAAAACAACTAGCCCTATTTCATCGGGCCTAGGTTGTACATTCACTTAAACTTTTTAAACTTTTTATTGGTACCAAAATAAATCACAATACGTTTGACTTATTTTCAATGATTCATACCGAACAGATCATCGCTTCGAGCTATCTACTCCACTTGTCTTCTACTGTCCGTCAACTGCCTTTTATACCCTCATAATTATTCTCAATATTTCTTTGTCGGCTCCTGGTACGCTAACGTTTATAATTTCTTATTCTGGAATAGATTCGAATCGTTTTTACCATGAATCGGATTTTCGGGAATACCCGGTTTTGTAACTGTATCAATTTTTATTTTCTTTAGCCCATCTAGAAAGAATAGTTCTGTTTCTCGGCTATAAAGTAATTTGATAAATGAATAAATTTTATCCAGGTCAGGAAGTAAGTGTCATATTCTATTTTTAGTACAGTACAGAAAGTTATCTCAAAATAATGCTTCAACATAAAAATCTGTTTTCATGGTTTTTCGTTGATATTCTACTCATCTTCTTCTGAACTTTAGAATTTTGGAAACTGATTAGTTGTTAGTTGGCCCAACTGTTGACTTACTCGTTGATTGGCTTATTCACCTGGTCCAATGAGTACCCACTTTTATGTTAGGTGACCACACGTTTGTTTAAAGCTTCCTTTGTGTGTGGTTGATGTTTGTCTTTTATGGTACTCTTTTTTTTGGTTCTTCTCTCAGCGGATTTCAGTTTGTATTTACACAGGATTCTTTAACTCTGGTCTGTTATACCTCTAACAAAAAACTGTGTCTATCTGTTGTTGTTGTGTCAGTTGTAACAGTAAATGGCCAGGTCTAGGTTAGAGTTTTTACAAAATTATTCAAATGTGGTTTTGCAAAATGTACAAAAAACTGTTCGAGAAAAAATGTGTGGTTTCACAAGATAGAGCATCGATTCATTACACTGCTTGAATTCTTCATCAACTGAATAATAAATTTCCTCACCGTTGGATAGGTAGAGAGGAGGCAGCCAACAACCAAAGAAGACATGCAAGAACGGACCAGAGAAGTTTTTAGAAATATAGATGTGAAGAAATGAAGAAATACAAATTAAACAATCAATTTGTATTTCTTAATTTATTCACATCTATATTTCTAAAAACTTCTCTAGTCGTTTTTATGTTTTGTTTAGTTTGTGTTGTTAAATTTTCAAAATATTGCTTTTTAGGTTTTCATTTGTTGTTTATAAATGTTATTTTGTTTTGATAGCGGTTTAAATTGTTTTTAGAAATCGGGGTCAAATGCTACCAATTGTTAGATTATTGAGGATTACTTTTTTAATTTGAGTTTTCATCCAATGGAGAAAAAATATCTAGAATACTTGCATTTAAGTTTATAGGAAGCTTAGTGAAACTTGAATCCCTTTATTGAAATCTTATAGTGACATCATATTTAGGGTATTTTATTTGAAATAATTGACGAACTTGTTTCATTTGGATATTATCTCACCCTTTACACCCAACATTGCCTATATCAATATAAAAATAACAATTACTGTTATTACAATAACGCTCTATTTTTAATTCCCTGATTTATCAAATTTACTGTAAATTTATTATAAAAGTACCTATAACATCACTCGAAATCATATAGCAATATGCTATATAATGTTAGTGGCGAAAAATGAATGGAATTTAAAATTGTCATAATATATCTCATTTGAAAAATTATAAGCCTTGGTTCACCCCTATTAAGAAACCACCTCGTATACTTTAAAATACCTTTAAATTATGTACTTTGTAATACTCTATATTTTATTCGGTGTTTTTTGTCCTGTATTGAAATTCAACTTTGGCCCCCCTGTATATGATTGAAGCTTATTTCTTTAACAGAATCTCCCGTGTTACTTGATTCCATACTTCTGCTATCTTTCAAACTTACACGAAAATAAATAATAATTAGAAGCATACAAAATAATGTAAATAGTTAAAAAATCTAGATCTGACTCGAAGTCAAAATCTACCTACTCTTAAACAAAAATTTTATAATTTAATTACTTCAAAATTAATTCCTCAGTGAAATATAATAATATAGGTGAGTTAATAACCTCGATTTAGTAACTACAACGTATTCTTACTTTACAGAACCATATTAAATTCAACATAAGATAAACTTTGCCATAGTCCGTTCGAACTAATAAATACAGTGTGGAACAGCCAAATGGAATAAATTCGATAACGAATAGAGGAGGGCGTGTTGGGACAAACGCTTTTACACGTCAATTTATATTTTTAAATCCTCATTTTTCAACAAAAAAAATATATATGGTGTGTCTTGTAAAAGTGGCCAATACCAAATTTCTTATATTAAATGCAAACCCCTGTAATTATTTATTTCTTGGATTCTCCAGACAATTCATGTACAATGTTCTACATCTATCTTGAACTGTTTCGTAAATATGAAGTGCTTTCAGATTTCTTACAAAAAAAGGAAATTATTTCATTTCACAAATTCGCTACATTACACTAAATACCTAATAAGGAACACTGAGTATTTCTTAATAATATAAAAAAATAAAAAAAAACATAAATGTCAATGTAGGAAATGTTCAAAATGCTCGCCGCGAACTCTTGGCAACATGCTAATCTTGTATAGAAATGTCTTCTAACGTTACTCAATATCTCAGGCGTGACTGATCAAATCGCAAGCGTGATTGATCTTTTTAGGTCAGTTGAGAGGTTTAGTTTTGTATGCAGTACTTTCGACATATTCCCTCAAAAAGTAGTCCAATGGCGTCAAATCAAATCAGGAGATCGTGCTGACCATTCTATCGATCCGCGCCTACCAATCTGCCGATTTGGAAAAATTTTGTTCCGGTACTGCTGGACATTGATTTTGTAATGGGGCGGTGCTCCATCTTGCTGAATTCATATTGTATTGGCAGGAACCTGTGGGTTTACTAGATCAGGATATGTTTGTCAAAGTTGGCACGACATTATTTTGAAGCTGTTTTAAATATTTATCGCAATTCATTCACGGTGCCATCAATGAAAAAGGGACCTACAATATAATTTTTGACGATTCTCGCCCAAACATCAACTTTTTCAAGATATTGCGTATGTTTCTCTGCCATCCACTGAGGATTCTAATTAGACCCATAAACGCAATTTTGACGATTAACATGACTGTGAAGTGTAAATGTGCTCTCATCAGAAAACAAAACATCTTCTAATTGGATCACCTTGTTATCTAATTCGTTCTCCTATCAAGTCGTCTTCCATGAGCTGCTGAGTCGGCATCATTATAGAGATGCATTTTACTTTCCTTTATTAGTTGAAACATTGAGGTGTGGCTAACGTTGAACAGCATAATATCCAATTTCGTATTATCACTTACAGCATTGGCAGATACTTTTTTTGTCTGTCTTACATGACCAAGCTCGTGAAACTGCTTTTCTATTTTGCTAATTGTTCCTTGTGATAAAGGCGGCAAATTTGGAAAATTTTCGTGAAATAAGCGAGAAACTTCCATTTGTGTCTCTGTGTTATCTCCATAACCAATCATTTGTAGAACGGTTATTTTGTGCATTTCTGTTAAATGAACCATTTTTCTGATATTATTACGTACATTTAACGAAATTCAAATGACAATAGCACTGACACTGATCACCACTCTCATGCAGGCAGACAACAAGATGCTAAGGCTATGAGTTTTGACGAAAATAAACAAACGCAGGAATGTTTTTTACTTACTATCTCAATATTAAGATTGGGAATTAATTAAGTATTGAGTTTAATGTGGCGAATTTGTGAAATACAATTACAATTTCTTTTTTTTTAATGTCAATTTTTGTAATAAATCTGAAAACACTTAATATTACCGAAACAGTTGAAGATAGGTGTAGCACATTGTACATGAATTATGTCTAAAATTTTCTGGAGAATCCCAAAAATAAATAATATACAGGGGCTTTCATTTAAAATTAGCAATTTGTTATTAGCCACTGTCACATGACACACCCTACATAATTTTTTTTGAAGAAATGCGCATTTAAAAAGACAAATAGACATGTCCTAGCGTTTTTACCTACAAGCCCTCCTTCCTTCGTTATCGAATTTATTTCATTTGGCTGTTCCATAGTATAAATTTATTGCTAAGAAACAAGTATAAATTAACTCCAAACCAAGAAGCATTTTTATATGGCTTTGTTGGAAGTGCTATTCCATATCGGGCTGACAAATTAATTAAACAGTGACAATTATTAAAGTGCAAATCCACATCTGGAATTTAAAGAACAAATTTACAAAAAAAAAAGCTGTACACTCTTCATTCTCAACGGTTACTTAAAATACACAATTTACAGGCCACTAGTTTTTCCGACGTCTAACTAGAGGAAGATTTTTTCATGGTTATGTATCCCTGTGAGTGTGTTCAGTGAATAAATATTGTGAGACCCAGTAAAGATCAAAGGTCTGTATCGGTTCGTTTATTATGTGCAGATAAATTTATGTACGGTTCAGATAGTTTCACCTTCAGATAAGCACAGGACTTGAACTACATCTCATTTTTACTGCTAATCCGTTCATGAATAGAATTATGAAAGGTCTGATATCCGTAAAAGGGCTGTAGATATCTCGATAACATAAAAAAGGTTGTACGATTGATGTTAAATCTACTGAAATGTGGAAAAATAAATACGAATCATATTTTTCTGGTATATAATAGAAATTTGTAATGCACTTTGAATATGATTCTTATTTGTATATTTGCAATTCTGGTCGTGTATTGAATGCAAACAAATCGACTCAGGCTCAGTTTGTGTAAAGAAGCGATTACATCAATCTAAGGGCAGCAATGATAGGATATAGAAACTTGTAATAAAGAAGAAAATGATTTTATTTTGAGTTCATAAATTTTCCCTTCCCAATTCTAAAAGTGTTGTATTTTGATTTGTCAAATTTTGATACGGATCCCTGACTCGCTTTCTTAACTTGTCCCTAAGCACGACACTAATTTTAGAATTCAATGCGTATAGGAACGTAGTTCACAAATTGTTTGTCAGCCTTGTAAGTTGTAAGACATTTTGCTTTTAATTTCTGAGCCAAATTCCAATTTGTTACAAAATTATTTTCATTTAAGAAATCCACAACCTGACTAACCCCGTAATTTGTTGCAAATTTTTACCCTAATTTGTTACTCAGTGCCCAAAAATATTTTCACCTGCTGCTCCCTCTTGAACTGAATTTTTGAAAAATGAAACATTAGTATTCATTTAAAGAATGTAGTCTACATTTGAGTTGTCACGTCTGTACCGTTTGGTTCCGACTAGTGAAATTCTCTGAAAACAATTCCCAACAGGTTTCACAAAATGATTCATGATGCGAGAAGTGCCGTACCATGTGGGTTTTCTGTGCTATAAATGTTAAAAGTAATTTTTCATACAACCGTCTTTATTTTAATTTCCTCATTTCTTATTGGGTCTAATCTGCTGACTCCAAAGCTTCTTCAAAATTTCATAACCACTGTTGTAATCTTTTCTTAATTTTTTTCATAACCCTTATTTCTGCCAGTATGTTATGGGGTATGCATAAAATGTTCTTATTTTATAATATAATAATTGTAAATCTTAGGTTGTTCAACATATGAGGCTTATTATCTAGTTCTAGATTAGATAATTCTAATTGTATTGTTGCCAAGAATTCTGCCTTTTCTAAGTTGATTCCTAGGACATTTTCTTTATATTTCTTCTCCAGCATATAGCATATAGCTAAGAAGTTTCTCTATTTGTTGGCAGTCCTTTGGTTGTTTTAATAGGGCTCTGTCTGCTTTTCTGTATAGTTTTTTTCAGATTCTTTTTAGTTTCCATATAGCTCGGGTGAGGGCGCGGAATATTCTTATTTTTTCCATGTATTCCCATAGTTTTGATGACTCGTTAGCTTTTCGGACTTACGTCCGGTTTCTTGGCGTATATATTGCCTTTAAACGATTAGACTTATTAAGGTCCTCGACTAGAAGGAATATATTGTCTTGTGTTCAATGGATTGTAAAATAACGAAAATATAGAACCATAACTGTTGTATTAGTAAATAGCAAGAACAATTCAATTATTACTATTTTATGGTGGTGCCACACATGCTTTACTATAATGTATGCTATAGATGTTATATTATTCTACTTTCCTGAGCACATGTCTTTATCAATCCGTCGTTTACAAGTCCATCTCCGAAGCCTCCAACTGTTAGACGTTCCCTTCTGCTTGTTCTTCCATTTAGATATCCGACAATAATGACCTTTTGTGCTGTGTTAATTTTCTGCATCACCATTTGTAATGTGGTCCTAAATTGCCGGTTCTCTGTTGTAGGTATGTCGTCGAAATATATGTCCATTTATTTAACGAAACTCTCCGAATAATAAAACTTTGGGAAAATTGTGTCCATTGTTATGAGGAGAAGAGCTCACGTAACAATTTTCACGATTGTATCACTTCCAATCTAAGAGATGGTGCTGTTTACATGATGCGGTACTTTCCTGTCAACACACAAGGGTACTGACACACAATATTGACATCACAACACGTTATGACACTGTGTGCACCATATAAGCAGTATCAGTTGTGTGTGTCTCTGATGTACTACAGCTTCAGCTTTATTAGTATAGCTCGATATTCCAGTTTTTGTAGCAAATTATATTGTAAGGTCAGATATTTGATAGTCCCCGAAAAAAGTTGAAATATATCCAAGGAAACTATAAAATAATAAAAGTATTTAAACAAAACATTATAAAAAATGAAATAAAAACAACACCTAAATTATAAGTTATAAACATATTATCAGCAACTCAAAATTCGAAAAATATCCATTGCGCAAATTATAATTTAATACTTTTAATAATTTTATTTCGAAAATTTTATGGTTTTTAATTGCTTTCTTTTCTGATTAATTATTGCCTGTTGCCAGTAATAAATTAAATCATTCTGTCAATAATAATGAATGTTATTACCTTGTATTTTGTTGATATAATATATTGTCTCTTGTCTTAATAAAATATAATAACGTTACTCAATAAAATTTAAGCGACTTGGTGGCTTAGTGTTAAAGTCCTTTTACTCACACAACTGTATAAAAATTGGATCATTGATAAACGCTCTTGACCCGGGATCGAATTTCAGCGAAGTCAAGATTTTTTCAATTAATTAAATAATTGTGTCGCAATTCCAATTCGTCCCTGATTTAAATGGCAAAAATCAGGGATATCGACATTTACCCTTTACCAACATGCACTGAAGTAGCGTTGTAAGGTATGCTTCATATGCTCTGTAAAATTCTAAAAATATTCTTCATCTTCTCAATTATTAGAGCCATTTCTTCCCACAAAAATAATATCTTACGCTCATTATCTGTTCCCTCAAGATCTTAAGTGTATCCGATCAGCTTTTCAGCTTTTCTCTTCATTAATATAATTCTTGGCGCTTTTAGTTATTCAAAGGCCAATTCTTCAATCTCTAGCCTCGAGTTCCCGATAAACACTGCCAAAAATATGTTCTTCTCATTCTTCGAGCCAGATCTTTAACGCTTTTTGGAATTCTCAATGCGTTGTTATGGTAACCATGTGAGACCTTGGAGAAATATCTGCGAGTTTCAAACTCGATTCAGACTAATGAACGGATGTATGCCCGCATAAATAAGCTCAATTCAATCAATTCGTTTGCTGTTCAACTGATGAAATTAATTACTCAGTGGATGGAGATGCTGTGGAACCGTTAGTGTGTCCCAAATGTAAAAACACATTGTTGCACCCTAACACCAAATCTCCATTTACACACTCAAAACAACCAACCATTTTGGTTTACCGTTGAGTGTTTAAATAAAGATTTGGTGTTAGGGTGCAAAAGTGTGTTTTTACATTTACTCACTAGATTTTATGTAAATGAATTAGACTTATACAACCAGCAATTATAATATTCGTATATGTGGTTGTCTATTTTAGGGTACCTTGTAAATGTAGAATATAATTGATTATAGATGTTTCTGTTTGTTTCAAGAACATTATCTGTTTATCATGTACAAAAATACGATAAAGTAAGAGGTAAACAATATTCTAAACCAAATATTATCTCTTGTTGGCGTACACTGTGCCTAGAAAGAACAATTATATTGGGTTATTATTATCGTTACCTATCAATTCCTTTACTGAGCTGTGCCTATGTTGAGGTGCAAACTGCCAACACTCCAAAATCCGAAATATTACCTATCACTGTTAAGGAAATATTAAAAAAAACAACAAGAAATATGAATTCCAAATTTCGTGTTTCCTTGCTGATTGGTGTAGGTGTAGGCTGTGTGTTTCTGAGTGAGTTAATAAAATGTAGATATGTTGAGATTTTCCTACACAATTGCTGTATTTTTGGTTATGCTAGAAACTGATCCCAAGCTAATATTATGATCAGTATGTCAAACGTATGTATATTTGCTGCATTTGAAACTTACATTTGTTTAATGAAAACATTACAGTTTATCAAAAACAACAAACCTGTATATGCAAATGCCAGCACTCAGCCTTAAAGACATTTCTGAGTACATATGTAAATTCGTCCTCTGAGTTGTCGCCAGGGAAATCTCGACGTGATAAAGATTCAAAGTTTGGCAAACTGGAATTTTTAACACTAGAGATTTTGCTTCTTGAATCCTACTACTGCACACTACTGAGCACATTCATACCCATAATAAGAAAAGGGTTTCACAAGAACTCCATACGAAAGCTAACCATGTGACTCCTCGAAATACAAAGACTCTAACGATAAATTCACTCTGCTGGCGAGAAACGTCAGAGGTTGAAAGGGTTATAACAGTCACGGGATTTATTCATGAGCGTGTTTCACTTTATTTCTATATAAAATTCTTATCAAAATTGCAACTGGTGGTGTATTTCTTTCACAATAACTTCAGTAATACTATTTGGGAATTGTTAATGGCTTTTATACATAGACCAATATTGAGTTAAAGAAGTAACTCTGATTCATTTGCTTATACAGTTTGTTTGAGCCATAAGCAAATACAGGACAGAGCAGTAATGTTTTGTTTGTATTCGTAGAAAGTTAGTTGGCGGCGGTTTTATTCAATTAAAATAAACGTTTGATTTAATTAGTATTCAAATCTTTATACAATGAGCACTTTCATTGTAAAACTTTTGAATGGAACATGATATCGATCTCTAACAAAAACCGCGTAAAAAGTTGTCAATCTAACTAAGTTTTGGAATAACATTGACTTCTATCCATAGAGACAATACCTAAAGATAAAGTGCGTGGGGTATGGGGGTCTGTACAAGGGAATGATACTGAAAGGAAACCAAGTGGACATAACTTACTAGAACAGCAAGCTATAGACTAGAGTCTACTATTGAAAGTTGTTTGGTTGGCTTTTCTTAAAACCGGTATATAACATAACACATTAAAAACTGTTGTTAGCACATTTTTTAATTCTTTATTAATTATACGGGGTCTTTATATTTGCAAAAATAGCAATTTTGGCAGTTTTTGTAACCTTTCAGCAACGGAATGAACAGTTTTATTGTCAAAAGTATGTTTGATTCATACTTATAGCTACTAATTGATAGATTCATCTAGCCGATTGGATAATTAGAGTTATTTGCAAAAAATCGTTAAAGAACTTTTCAAATCTATGAGCTTTACAGGTTTTCGCAAATGATTTTTTTTTCGAGGGCGCCTTATTTTACATGAAGTTTACAACTCTCCTATTTTACGACAAATTAATTTTCCAACCATCTGAAAGGACTATAGTAATTATCAAATTTTTAAGTACATTCCTTCATCGTTTAATTTTCTTTTGGTTTTGTTTAACTCTATGTAAATTCAGTTTAAAAGTCTGTATTTCGACGTTGGGTTTCGTATAAAGTTATTGGTGGGAAGCCATCACTTCCCCTAACTTTAGCGAACAAACATTTTTTTAAATGTTTGATTTGACCAAAGTTTAATGAGTGAATTGAATCTTATACTGTACTAAATTAGCACCTTTCGAAAGCAGCATCGTCAAATATTAAACAAATTTAGAATGTTCACTTGCACTTGCATACAAGTACAAAAACAAAAAAATAATTTGGTCAAGTGCAAGCTGGACTCGCAAACTAAGGGTGCCGTACCACCTTTGCGATTTGATACAATGTAGGTAAATCACAGTATGTATTTTTCTAATATTTCAGTTTCAGACAAGCAGTAAATGAATGGATTTTCTTATAATATCTTGTAAACTAAGCATTTTTTTTAATATAAACTTTTATTTCTCACAACAAGCTTTTTATTGTATCTGCTACATCATCCGCATGATTTCAATGAAAATATTTATTTATTTTTCTAATTTGGATTTGCCCCCCAAAATGAAGATTAAGATTTTCTCTTTATTTTACCAATAAACTTTCAGTGAAGCCCTATATAATCTTTTGTCCAGATTTTAGACTAAGTAGTTTAGAAGATAAAATAAAGAATGGGTCAAATTTTAAATAATAGATTATTAAATCTTTTAAACAAATTATTTTAAACATAAAAATAAAATATATTTGTGGTTTTATGACATTGCGGGTGCACTTAAAAAAAACAAAATTTTATTTTCCATTAAAAATATACTTGTATTCCTCATAGGGAGCCCTTTCACTTGATATATTACATGATGCGTTTGAATTCTTTTAATTTTTCATTTAACTCTGTAATTTGGCCCTCAAATTTAATATCAGGGTACTCTCCTTATTTTTAAATTTCAAATGCCCTATTTTCCAATTTTTTTCAAAATTTTAGATCACATAGTTTCTGAGATAAGTCGATTTTTACATTTTTGTTAATATCTTTTAAAAAGTTATTTTAAGAACATGAAATATGTTTCTATTCCTCATAATGAGCCCTCCCTACAGGCTGCGTTTATAAAAAGGTTTTATTTCTTATTTTCCGTTTAATTCCATTATTTTTCCTGTAAAGTTCAAGTGGGGCCCTATACCCCCTATTTTTTTAAAAGTTTGGGTTTTATAGTTTGGGAAATAAAGGGGGGGAATGGGTAAAATATTTTATATTTTTGTTAATATCTTTTAAGCAATTAGTTTTAAAAAAATGTAAAAAATACTATTACTTTCCTATTATCATGATGTAAAAAATACATTTGTATTCGTCATTTGATTTGATACAGTCTTAATTTTATATTTTCATATTAATTCTGTAATATCCCCCCAAAAATGAATATTAGGAGTTTCTCCTTATTTTTCCTGTAAAGTTCAGATGAGGGCGCTAACACCAAATTTTTAGTTTTATGTCGTCTAGTTTTGGAAATAAAGAATTTGACCTAATTATTTTTAAAATATGAACAAAAGAATATGTCTATTCCTCAGAATGTGCCTTCATTTGATATAGTTATATTACATGATGCCTTTGAAAAGTTTTTAATTTTTAATTTCTCATTTAATTACATAATTTGCTCCTGAAAATTAACATTAGGAGTTTGTCTTTATTTTTCCTCTATACTTTGGGCAACTACATATATTCCTTATTTTTCCAAAATTTTCGGCTCAGTAGTTTCTAAGATAAGCGGTGGAATGGTCGATTTTTGAAATTTTCCCTACAAAAGTACCCCTCAAATCAAAAGTGGTACCAAATTTCAACATTTTCCATCCAGTAGTGTCGGAGAAAATTGCTGTGGAAAGATGGAGTGCTTGTTATAAGGGTTTCCTTATATTGAATATATTAGAACCTTAGAGAAGTGATCTGGTTATGACATTCGAACTTGGGCTATCATCGCAAGTCGTTTCTTAGCCGTCAGCCTTATATTTCGGCATTCATATGGCATTTATATTAGGAAAATATTATAGGCTGGAATGAATTTCAACATTTATATAATTATATATGAATTATTGTTATCAATTCCTTATTGTAATCATCTAATTAAAAATAACATATGCAGGCTTTGAAACTGAATTTACATACAGTAAAATAACACTAAAAAAATCAACCTATGAGCTCAAAGATTAGATAATTAATCACTACTCTCGAAGCTTCTACTTTCCACACTTAATGGAAATTATTAATATATAAATACAATTCCAAGAGTTGAGACTATTTTTTTAAATCTGACATTTCATGGATTGTCGCATTGTTTTTAGGGTTTTTAGCAATTTTCTCCTAAACTACTGGACGGAAGAGGTTGAAATTTGGTATCAATGTATAGTTTGGTGACCCGATCAGGAGTACATATCGTAAAAGAAGAAATTTTGATTTTAAGGGTACTTCTGGGGTGAAAATTAAAAAAATCGATTGTCCCCCCCCCCTGATCTGCGAAACTACTGAGCCTAAAATAGGAAATATAGAACGTTGCCCGAACTTTACAGGAAAAATAAGGAGAAATCATTAATATTAATTTTGGGGGCAAATTATAGAATTAAATGAAAATTTAAAAATAAAAAAAAATCAAACCCATCATGTAATACATCAAATGAAAGGTCCCATTCTAAAGAAACATATTTAAAAGAAACTAGTTAAAAAGATATTAACGAAAATATACCAAAATTTACCCATTCCCCCTCCCCTCTCTTTATCACCGAAACTATAAAATGTAAAATTTGGAAAACCATTAGAGGTATATGGTCTGACCTGAAGTTTACTGGAGAAACCTCTACTTTTAATTTTGGGGGGGCAAATTATAGAATTAAATGGAATATATAAAATTAAAATTGTTTCTAACCCATCATGTTATATATAAAATGAAAGGGCTCATTATGACGAAAACAAATATATTTTTTTCATATTTTAAAAATAAATTAATTAAAAGATATTAACAATAATATTTTAAAAAATCCAAAAATATTAAACATCGACTTAATTCCCATTTTAGAAATTACACTATTTAAATTTTCAAAAATATATTTTATTTGTATTTTTAAATAATTTGAATAACAGGTTTATTAATTTATAATTGAAAACTTGACCTATTTTGCCCTTTATCTTTCAATATACAAAGCCTCAAAACTCAGACAGTAGATTATAAAAGGCTTCTCGGAAAGTTTATTAGTAAAATAAAACTCTAATGTTAATTTTTGGGGGCCAAATTAGAAAATTAAATACATATGTATTCTGAAAAAAATCAAGCGAATCCTGAAGCAGATAAAATAAAAAGTCTATGTGTGGAAAATCAGTGTGTATTTTTTATAAATTTAAAACGCTTCATTTAAAAGATATTAGGGTAAATATAAGAAAATGCACTCATTCCCTGCTTGTCTGAAACTGGATTATTAGAATCTTGAAGGTGGTACGGAACCCTTAGTATGCGAGTCCAACTCGCACTTGACCAAATTATTTAAAAGTCGGAGCTCTATTTTGGAAATATTAATTTGTTAATAACATGTATAACTTGATTATTTTAAACCTATTACAAAATTTAGTGAGTCTTCAATAGTCCTCACTCATTAGTTTAATAGCAGTGACAAGAATTTTCACCATTATAAACTTGTGAGGTTTACTAATAATTAAACATATCTGATAATAAATAGAGTAATTGACGAGAGAATAAATGGACGTCAAACGACCTGGAACAGCAGAGAATATATGTATCTAGGAACCACCAAATTAAAAATTAACAACTGAGTTATGCATTCTGTGGACACAAAATCATTACAATCAAAACAAAAATTAACATTCTCAAAAGCTATTATCGATCAAAAATTGGCCGATATCATCTAGAGCCAAAGTAGAAATGGACTTGGAATGTTTTGAACAAAATGGAATATAGAATTGATATGGCACGGTCACATAACAGATAGGACAAAATTATACAAATAAAATGAGAGGTGGACGGAGAAAGTCTTGCAGGTACCCTCTGCATAAGCATGCTGGAAATGGGATTTCCTTATAACTTGTTCAACCTGGCGAGAATGTGTATGGAAAATTCCTCAGCAATAGTGAAAATGGGCAGCAGCATCTCAGATCAGGATGCCTCCCACTGATATCAAGATCTCATGCAGAAGGTACCTACACGGTTGATGTTGGTGCTTGCAGACGCTATAAACTCCCTTTCCCATAACACCATAAATACTGAAGATATATTCTAAGGTTTTGAATAATATGCTTGCTGAATCGGACTAAAAATTAGCAAAACTCAGACTACTAATAAAGTATATGACGGTCTACAAAAACCCCAAAACACAAATGGAACAAAACATCAAAGTGACTGACTATATAACCTTGAGTTTAGTAACTCGGTACATTCATCCCTCTATGCGCTGCCAGTAATAAAAAGTCGTAATTGTGTAATATCAACAACAAAACATATTATATAATTCTTTCAAAATTTTAACACAAAAATTGTCACTTCTAGAACCCTATTATTTTATTAACATAGTTTTCCATTACTTTCTTAAAAGATGTTGCGTGATAAAGTAGGTAATTAGAATTAGCCAATGAAATTTATATACATACATCGACCTGTTTGAGAAATAACTACTTGTAGTAATTTCTGTTGAAATTGATTTATATTCTAATAATTTGAACACACAGGCGTTACTGAAAAATCTGGATCCATCGTGAATGTTTATTTCATTAATATGTGTCCAATATCTTAACCAACTTCATCAACATCAGTATAATATAGCAGCAGCTATTCTTCTTATTTCTCATACTTTTTTTCAGTAATTCCACTTCGATTATGACATCTTCCGCTTAAGTGAAAACAGATTTAATATGAAAGACCATAAAAAGCATTATATTCCAGACATTTATTGCTACGATCATTTCTCTACACTTTCTCTTGGGATTACATTTAACTTTATAAAGCCCAAGGATATGAAAAATTAAAAGCTGCAAATCGTGTTTCGTGTCTGGTTTTACAAAAATTTTTCTTAGGGATATTTTATTACATGAATGTTATAAACTTAATATGTAAGAATATATATGTTGTTATAAGAGAGTTTAAAACTCACTTACTTTAAATTAAATAATTTGGTCAAGTGCTAGTTGGACTCACATACTAAGGGTTCCCTACTAACTTTAAGATTTGATAAAATATAGGTCAATGAAAGTATATATTTTTCTAATATTCCAGTTTCAGACAAGCAGGTGACGGTTTTTTATATTTACCTTAATATCTTTTAAACTAAAAAAATATACACTTTTATTTCCCACACAGTCTTTTTTTATCTGCTATATGATTCGCTTGATTTGTATAAAAAAAATTATTTAATTTTCTAATTGGTCGCAAAATTAAGATTAGGATTTTAGTTTTATTTTACCAATAAATTTTCAGGGAAGACATATATTTTTTCTTAATTTGAGGAAGATAAATGACAGAATGGGTCAAATTGTAAATAATAAATTATTAAATCATTTAAACAAATTATTTTAAAAATATCAATAACTTTATTTCTATTTTTATGATGATTATTTTCATTTGATACATTACGTTACAGGTGCACTTTAAAAACAAAATTTTATTTTTCATTTAACTTTATAATTTACTGGTAGAATTTGGGTTTTACTTTTCTTAATGGGTTGTATTTTGTATGTTTTCTAATAACTTTTTAACAACATATTTTAAAAATATGAAAAAGAAATATTCTTATATTCTTAATTCTTTTACTTCAAATTTAATTTTTCATTTAATTCTATAATTTGGACCACAAATTTAATATCACAGTGAGGCCCCATATTTCTATTTTTTTTTAAAATTGTAGGTCCTGTAATTTCTAAGATAAAGGGGGGAATAGTCAATATTCTATATTTTTGTTAATATCTTATAAGACAAATGATTTTAAAAATATGGAAAATATTATTTGTATTTCTCGGAATGAGCCCTTTACTTTAATAAATTCCATGATGCGTTTAAAAGATTTCAATGTATTATTTTCCATTTAATTTTATTAAATGCCCCCCAAAATTGATATTAGAGATTTTTCCTGTAAAGTTCAAGTTCATATATGCGTATTTATTTTCAAAAATATTTTTTTAATATATTTTTAATAATGTATTGTTAAAATTTGAAAAAAAAATATTGTATTCGTTTTAATGAGCTCTTTAATTTGATATGGGAGCCCTATATCTCTATTTTTTTTTTCAAAATTTTATGTCTTATTGTTTCGGAGATAAAGGGAGGGAAATGGGTAATTTTTGTCATATTTTTGTGAATATATTTTAAGCAATTTTTTTGGTTGGTTTGATATATTACATCATAAATTAGAAACAATTTTAATTTTATATTTTTCCTTTAATTCTGTAATTTGCTCCCCAAAATTAATATTAGGGATTCACCCTTATTTTTCCGGTAAAAATCAGGTGAACGGCTACATTTTTATTTTTTTCAAACTTTTACCACCTATAGTTTCGGAGATAAGGGGAGGATTGTTAAAAATATATATATTTTTGTTAATATCTTTTAAATAGTTTATTTTAAAAGTACGGAAATAATATATTTGTTTTCGCCATAAGAGCCCTTTCATTTGATATATTACATGATGTGTTAGAAACAATTTTAATTTTATATTTTTCATTTAAATTAATGGTAGAAGTTTCTCCTTATTTTTGCGGTAAAACTCAGATGTGACCCTATATCTCTGATTTGTTTCAAAATTTTATTTCATATAATTTCGTAGATAGGAGAAAACGGTCGATTTTTTTAGTTTTTCTCCCCAGAAGTACTCCTAATTTCAAAATTTCTTCATTTTCGATATGTACTCCGTCACCAAACTATACGCTGGTGCCAAATTTCGATTTTTTCTGTCCAGCAGTTTAGGAGAAAATTGCTGTGATGTGAAATAGGGAGAAGTGATATTGTAAGGATATCCGTATATTGTATATATGGAACCCTAAAAATATGTTATAATATATCTCGTTTGTAAGAAACTTTGAAGATACGAAACTCTTGGTATTGGAATTCCATTCACACTTGACCAAATTATTATATTCCCGCTATTTTGCTCTTTTTGTGATTTATGTTACTTTTTCTGATCTCCAGTTCAACATCACAAATTTACTTTAAAAAATACCTGATCTTTACAGGGTCTAAGTTCCATTCTCATAGACATTTTGAGCTCAGAGAGAGATATAGGCAAAAAATATTGAATGTTTGGAATTGGTTAAAAACTGTTTTTTGTAATTTTGTCAGTTTTCTCTGACATATTGAAGATTTTTTGATAAATTTAGATATAAACATTTCAAGATAAGTTGATTTTAAAATAAAAATCACACTTACTTGCCCATACTAAACAACGGCCGAATATTCTAATCTCCCGAACCCAAGAAGCAATTCTTAAAACTATTTTAATATTTATTATTATTTCGTGAGCAATTTAAACTATATTGTGTTTTTATATAAATGTAGCTTCTGGTTTAAAATTTCAATGTTTCTGAGTTAAGTTGGCAGAATAAGTCCTGCTTGAGTGCTATATCGACTTCTAGTAATCGGTAGATGCTTGAAAATTGACACTCTTGTTAAATTAACAGAAAGGAATTTAGTAATTTTCCCCAAATAGATATCAGTAAAATTGAAGTTAATAAAGTCCAACAAAATGTTAAAAATTCAATTATCTCGAAAGGTAAAATGCCCAATGGTCTGAAATTATATAATAAATTTTAAACATCCTATGTTGACACATTTCGTCTGAAGGAAGTCAAGGAAGTATCCACCCTGGCAAACAACCAGCTTATAACGTGTTTTATTATTAAAATGAAAAGTGTTTACATTTAATTAAAAGCAAAAATTTGGAGGCGCCGGGCATCGATCCCGGTACCTCTCGCATGCTAAGCGAGCGCTCTACCATCTGAGCTACGCCCCCTTGATATTATGTATCTAAGGTACCAATCTTTCGATTATAACCAGGTCAGTTTATTGAAGTGTGGCCAGTAATAAAATTTCATTCATCTTATTTATACATTTAATACTGGCTTACTACTGAATGAAGTATAATTGACCTTTGCAGTCAATGTTTATTTGGCCACTGCTTTTTAATACCTTCAAATTCGTTTCCAATTTGTTTATTATTGGAATAACTTCTTTTCGAATTCAAATGACACTTTAGATTGCTTTTTCGTCATGTTCTGCTCAACCATTCTCACCGTAATATATTAAAATAGATGCCGTCAACATCCTTCTAAAAACCGTATTTAGAAAAATTTTAAGTGTTAAATATTTTGCCTCCCTGTATGTTACACCCGCTGATATGATATGGCCTCACAAAGTTTTTTAATATTTAAAAATCTGTGAGATTTTTTGTTTTCAAAAAAGGTTTACTTGAAATATTTATAACTAAACCCATCCAAAAATCTTCCAAATCTGCCAAAGAAAAATAACAAAATCGCAAAGTTCAAGTTGTTATCAGCATTTTCCAACAGTCCATATTTTTTTTCTACAACTCTTATCTCTGCTTCGAAAGTGCACTTGAATCAAACTTATGACCGTGCCATGATCATGCAATTGTTTAAGCGACACATATGCCATTATATTGAAGTATAAATAAGAAAGAGTTATTCAAATAATTTGGTCAAGTGCGAGTTGGACTCGCATTGTAAGGGTTCCGTACCACCTTCAAGATTCGCTGTATTTAGTTTTCTAATTTGGCCCCCAAAAATTAACATTAGAGTTTTATTCTACTAATAAACTTTCAGGGAAGCCTTTTATAATCTATTGTCTGAATTTTGAGGCTCTATAGATTGGAAGATAAAGGGCACAATAGGTCAAGTTTTAAGTTATAAATTATTAAATCTGTTATTCAAATTATTTAAAAATACAAATAAAATATATGTTTCAAAATTTAAATAGTATAGTTTCTAAAATGGGAATTAAGTCGATGTTTAATATCTTTGCTAAACAAATGATTTAAAAATATGATATATTTGTAATTCACATAATGAGTCTTTTATTTGATATATTACATGATTCGTTTGAAAATTGAATTTTTATTTTCTTTAATTGGTCCCTAAAATTACCATGGAGGTTTTCTAATAATTTTTCTTATAAATTTCAAGTGAGCCCCAATACCCCTAATTATTTTCAAAATTTTAGGTAGTATGGTTTCGGAAATAAAGCCAGAAATGAGAATTTTTTATATCTTTATGTTAATATCTTGTAAACAATTAATTTTAAATATATATATATATATATATATATATATATATATATGTATTTCTCATAACGAGCCCCTTCATTTGATATATTGCATGACACGTTAAAAAAATATTTTTTATTTTCCGTTTATTTCTATAAATTGCCCCCCATTATTAATATTAAAGATTTCTTCGTATTTTTCCTGTAAATAAAAAAAATTAGGTCTTATAGTTTGGGGAATAAAGGAGGAATGGGTATTTTTTTAAATATTTTTTTTAATATATTTTAAAATATTTATTTAAAAAAAATAAAAAAAAATATTTGTATTAGTCATAATGAGCCCTGTGATTTGATATATTACATGATACGTTAGAAACAAGTTTAATTTTTTATTTTCCATTTAATTCTATAATTTGCCCCCCAAAATGAATATTAGGGGTTTCTCCTTATTTTTCCAGTAAAGTTCAGGTGAGGCGCTATACCTATTTTTTTTCAAAATTTTACAGCTTACGGTTTCGGAGATAAGGGGGAGGAATGGATAAAATTTTTTATATTTTTGTTAATAACTTTTAATTAATTTATTTTAAAAATATGAAAAAAATATATTTGTTTTCGTCATAATGAACCCTTTTATTTGATATATAACATGATGGGTTAGAAATAATTTTAATTTTATATTTTCCATTTAATTCTATAATTTACCCCCCAAAATAAATATTAGGGGTATCTCCTTAATTTTCCAGTAAAGTTCAGGTAAGGGGCTATAACTTAATTTTTATCAAAATTTTCCAGCTTATGGTTTCGGAGATAAGGGGGGGAATGGGTAATTTTTTTTATATTTTTGTTAATATCTTTTAATTTATTTATTTTAAAAATATGAAAAAAATATATTTGTTTTCGTTGTAATGAGCCCTTTTATTTGATATATAACATGATGGGTTAGAAAAAATTTTAATTTTATATTTTTCATTTAATTCTGTAATTGGCCCCCCAAAATTAAAAGTAGATGTTTCTCCTTATTTTTCCAGTAAACTTCAGGTCAGAACCTATGAAAGTATTTTTTTTTCAAAACTTTACGTTTTATAGTTTCGGAGATAAGGGGGGGGGAATGGGTAAATTTTGGTATATTTTCTTTAATATCTGTTTAATTATTTTTTTTAAATATGAAAAAAATATATTTGTGTTCCTCAGAATGAGACCTTTCATTTGATATATTACATGATGGGTTAGAAACAATTTTAATTTTATATTTTCCATTTAATTCTGTAATTTGCCCCCCAAAATGAAAAGTAGATGTTTCTCCTTATTTTTCCAGTAAACTTCAGGTCAGAACCTATAAAAGTATTTTTTTTTCAAAACTTTACGTTTTATAGTTTCGGAGATAAGGTGGGGGGAATGGGTAAATTTTGGTATATTTTTTTAATATCTTTTTAATTAATTTTTATTTAAATATGAAAAAAATATATTTGTGTTCCTCAGAATGAGACCTTTCATTTGATATATTACATGATGAGTTTGTATTTTTTTTTAAATTTTTATTTAATTCTATAATTTGCCCGGTTTCTCCTTATTTTTCCTGTAAAGTTCGGGCAACATTCTATATTTTCTATTTTTTTCAAAATTTTAGGTTCAGTAGTTTCGGAGATCAGATGTGCTCCTGATCAAGTCACCAAACTATACCGTCATACCAAATTTCAACCTCTTCCGTCCAGTAGTTTAGGAGAAAATTGCTGTGATGTGACAGAGGCAGAAATCCTGAGTGATATTATAAGGGTATCCGTATACTGTATATACGGACCCCTAAAAAGTAACACAAATCACAAAAAGAGCAAACAGCGACAACATAATAATTTAATCAAGTGAAAACTGGACTCACATACCAAGAGTTCTTCCAGGTTTCTTAAAATCGAGGAATATTAAAATATATTTTTTTCTCCTTTACCTTTCATAATTACCTCTATAATTTCGTTTCTATTTTTCTACAAAAAATAAGTGATCCGAATGTTTCCAATTTACTCAAAGATATTGGCTTAGTATTTATGGAGATTATTGTGCATTTTTCTTAGTAACTTTTAAACTTTTTTATACATATATCTCTATTTCCAAGAATGATATTTGACCCCTTTCCTTAATATTAAACCGCAAATTACAAGTTTAAAATTTTCTCAAGACTAACAATTTTTATAGTATGTTGTGCTATTAAAAATTATTATTTTTTAATTAATTTTTTGATGCACCACTTAAAATTAAATGATTTTTCTGTTAAGTCTTAGTTAATGATTAAAATATTAATGGTAATTTGGTTTTGAACAACCCTAGATCAGAATTGTATGTTAGGTTTTCCCTGTGTGTTTCATTATGACATTCATGCGATCAAATGAAACATCATAATTCTTCCACTGCATTTCTGCCGAAAAAGTGTTTCGAATTATTTCAACTTGAGCACAGGTTGATTATATGACCTTGGAATTTTGTAGTACCCTGTATAACAACATATTTTCTTAGTGTCGTAGTAAAGTAAACAACAAGTTCAGACTCAAATCTTGAAACGTTTGATTTTTTTTTAATTTAAACTTTATGTTTAAAGTGTGGTGTTATGTCTTTAAAAACATAAAATTGATTGATTTTTAGGTAACAAAATTTAAAAAATGGAGGCGCCGGGCATCGATCCCGGTACCTCTCGCATGCTAAGCGAGCGCTCTACCATCTGAGCTACGCCCCCTGTTTTTTATAAAACCAAAGTGTCTTTTTCTAGATTAAAACCAGGTCACTTTTTAATTTAATTACTCACTGAACCGCTTAAACTCCTTTTGTACATTCAATATTAGTTTGAAACTGACGACTACATGCAAGTTATATTTGAGTTATCTGTTGGTTTTACTATTCATAACTAACTCAAACTTTTAATATTGACAATGGAAATAAATAAATCATTTAAATCATTATTTAGTTAAATGGAGATATTTTCGATCATTTATATGTTTTGTTGAATTTCTGTTTCCCATAGGAAAGTATTCTTACACATATATTTTTTATATTATATGTTTTTATAATTTTAAAATGAATGGTAAAAAATATTAATGAAAATTTACAAAAATTTTGAAAAGCTTTACTGCGAAACCCAAGCAAAAATCACTAGCAAACATTTTCAAAAGACAAAGGAATATATTAAGCGTCAATCATACTTTGCAGAAAAATATGATTGAAAATGTCAATTTTGGATGGCAAATTAGAAAATTACCTAAAAATTAAGAAAAAAATTTTCAAGCGCAATCAAGTGACAAAACTCATAAGAAATTAAAATATGTTTTTTTTTAAACTAAATTTGAAATATGCCTAAGAAAATATCCGAAAATCGAAAATAGCTTATAGGAAACACATTAAGTAGGTAGTTTTTCACCCTAGACCGAGTCATGTACGTTTTTCCGTTTGAAAAACCCAACATTTAGTCATATGGATTGTTAATGGTCATAATCTGCACTGAGTGTCCAGACTATATACACTATAGAACTCATATTTAATACACAAATTAACTAAATTTTTGTATTATCAACAATCGTTTTATATGACAACCATACGTTAATTGAGAGTCGTGACGTCACTACCAGAAGAAAAGCGTTTTGACGTAAATATAAAAATTAAAAGATTGGAGTAAAGCAACCAACGAAGCTCTCAACAGGCCACTTCTAAATTATTTACGTAAACATTTCTCTCTTTTTGAGATTAGAGACAAGAGAACAGAAAGGTGTTCTATTTGCTGCACAAATTACAAATATTTACGTCAATTTACGAATAGGGCTCAATTAATAGTATATCTGGTAAGGCAGGCTGTTGTATAAAACAAAATTATGTTAACTATATAGTCGAATTTCATTTAATAATTCATTATAATTAACTAACACTACCGCAACTGAGACTTCTCCACCTATATATCGGATGCTGGAACTACAACGGAATACCAGAAGAATAGAAAAAAGCAAAAGTACTATCAATATTTAAAAATGACGATAAAAACGATACTAATCACAATAGATGCTTACTCTAATCATCCTACAAAATTTGTTCCCAATTTTAAACAATAAACTGAAACCCATGATACAACAAATACTCGAAATAAGAACAAATAGGATTCAGAAAAAACGCTTCAACAGTAAATAGAATATTCACACTTCAACAAGTGGTTGAAAAATACTTAACAATGGAATAAAGAGGCCCATATCAGTTTCATAGATTTAGCAGAATCCCTCTATAACCTAAATAGCGGAAAATTATGGCATATAATGGTAAACTGGATATCCAAAATAAATAATAAGAACAATAAGAAGCCTGTACCATAATCGATTCATTTAACGGCGAAAATTAAAAACTTTAAACATTTGAAGGTCTCCAGACAACCCCTATTTTTGACACCGGATTCGCAGTACGTTTGCCCAACTTTATTTAACATATATATTTTTAATCTTTGCACCATAATCGCTTCGTTCCTAAAAAACGTTCATACGAAACTTATTCACAGTGAAGGTAATAGGGGATTTTTCGGAAAAATTCCGTTTTTGACACCCTGTTAAAAAAAGGTAAAATTTATCATTAGTGTTGGTATTTCAGCTTTTTTGGTTATCGAACCTTTCCAAGGATCGGTCTAATAATGGAAAATTTTAGAATGATGAAATACGTTACCTTACAAATCGTCTGAACGCTACTGCCTACAAGCTTTAGAGAATTTATGAACAAATAAAGTGTAATACTTTGTCCGTATGTTTCTTACTTTTAGCGTTTCCCAGAAGCAACGACGTGGATGTGGTAAGTTCTGTTTCCTTTGGGGAGGTTGTTTAAAATAAGTTCCTTGTTTTTTACATTTTACCAATATTTTCGGCAGGACAAGTAAGTGTAAAGAGATTGTCTTCTTTTTTATGGTATGCTAAGTACTTTATGGGTGCAAGCAGTAAACGAAATAAGCAATAATTGTTACATATCGTAAAAACGTCTTAAATGATTTATCCAGAAAACAAGAACATTTATTTGAAAATATTTTTTTCAATTATTGAGGTGCGGTATTTATCAGTCAGATGCCTTTTTCAGTGTTATTTAGTCGAAAAAATGTGAAAAACAGCCGCTTCTAGCTTTTTACAGCTTTTGACTTTCAAATGATCTCCTGAAAGTCAGCAAAAACTATCTTAACATCACTTCAGACGCAAAATTTCTCTCTCTTTCCGAATCCGGTGTCAAAAGTAGGGGTTTTTATTTAAAAACACTCTTGACCTTCAAATGACCTTGAAAATGAAGTTTAAGGTCAAACTTAATTACAACCTTTACCGAGAACAAGTGAAGTGAACATTTTCTTCATGCAATGCTTAGAAGAGAAGCGACCCCATAGAAGATTGGAAAAATGAATACAGGAAAGGAATTAAATTAAACCAAACTGCCGTTTTAAACTTTATGCAGATGACGTAGTATTAGTGGCAGAATCAGACCCCGACCTGCAAACAGTGGCGTATGCAGGATACTGGTTTTGGTTGGGGAGGGGTTTAGGCCTCCTTTGGGGCTTGGCCTCGTTGGGGGCTTGACAACGCTGATAGTAAGTTTTAGCAAAATAAACAGCAAAAAAATATGCAACTCAAATGATTTGGGGGTAGCTTGAGCCCCTTACCCCCCCTGGGATCCGCCAGTGCCTGCAAATAAGAATACACAAACTGCAAAAAACTCTATAGGGTATAACATGTAAATATTATCTTATACCAGATCAGATCTAAGATAGTAGTTAATAATGAAATATTAGAACAGGTATTACATTTTAAATATCTAAGTTGTGATATATCACATGATCGAGATAATTAAATCGAAGAAAACATGCCTTTATGTGTGGAATAAAATGTAGAACCCTTTTATAGGACAATAGCTGTACCAATCCTGCTTTACGGCAGTGAAACATGGAAGTGAACAAGAAAGATGAAAACAGGTTACAAAAGTTGAGAAATAAAAGGAATGGAAAAGATGAAAGAAATGTTAGTATAAGAAGTAAACTGAACTTTTTTCACATAAACGAAAAAATTCCAGAAAATAGAAAAATGGAAAGAAAAAGGAGAAAATGGAAAGTAGATAGAAAGCGAGATGATAGAATCCCCAAGAAAGTATTGAACTATAAATGTAGTGGCAGAAGAAGTATTCGTAGACGAAGGAAAAGATGGGTGCCGTAACACAAAATGCCTAAAACCTGAAATAGAGGAGAAGAACAATTAATTCAACATAATTATCACCGACATTCAGTATTGATCTGTCGGGTACCCAGGTTTTAAACAATTCCATACACATTTTCCGGTCCAATAATAAATTACTACGTTTCAAAGTGTTTAATATTTTCGTTCTTTAGAAAATACTTTATTCTAAAGTTTAACAGCATACGAAATTGATACTTTGTCAATGTTTTTTAACATAAATTTCTAATCTAAAATTCTTCGAACGATTGATTCACCTGTCACAAGTCGTTATTGCAAAATCAAATATTGGGAATAAAATTATGTTTGCCATCCATTCCGTTCGTTTTTTCTATTTAATAAAGAGCAGGATTTTCCCTTTTTTCCGCTTATCATTATTTAAGTAAGCATCCCTCATATATCAAACAACCCCATGTCAAACATGTGGTCGCAAACAGCGGGAAAGAAACACACGAATCACTTGACGTCACTACGAAAAAAACTCAAGTTGTTGGAGTATTAATAACAAAACTTTGGAAAACTTTAAGAGCCTGTCTAGTGGGTCTCGACCACGTACTTTCATAGAGTTATGATAAAATGTTGGTGTGTGTCCGAGGCGAAAGCAAGAAAGAGAGGACGAATCGATTGCCGAGGATAATAAAGTGCTCTTGGCCAATGAAAATCCTCGCAACGACTGGAGCATCCAGCTGTTTCATGACTATTGACATTTTTCACACGACATATCACATTTCAGATAAATGGAGTATATAGTGACGTTTCAATTTTTAGGTTGTGCGGTCGCCGGAGATAGTTTACGTGGTTTGAAAAATTCTGTAAAAAACTTTCTTAAAGTCAGAAGTTAAAATTTGTTGTTTAATAAAATTAGGGATGAGGTTTGAAATATCTAGAGATGCTATAATCTAACGAAATACTTTAGTGGACTTTTGTTTCAAATGTATTCTACATTTGAGCACAATGAAGAGTTATTTTGAAGTAAATATAGAATATTTAAAGAAATAATGATCATTAGGGCCACTTTAATTTTTCTTCATTCGGTATTAGTTAATGTAGCCGAAGGCTCAGTTAGCACCTGATTCAACTAATTATAATGAAATACCACTAATATTATCTTAATTTAGATGATCTGAGTAAAACTCTAAACGTTTAATTTATGCCGACTAATTTTGCACTTAGTGGTAAGGGAAATAGATGAACTTCTACTGATTATTATGGAACTAATGTTTATCAGCAATAAAGATCTACTTAAGACAGAAAATTCTGCCTGTTAAATGAGGTAGTTTCTTGAAAATCAGAATCAAACGTAATTTTATCTACTTTCTTCCATTGGAAGGAGGTTGATTCTGGTATAAGTTTCTTCGGTATTTTAGTGTCGGTAGGCCAGAATACTTAACTTTTATTAGTTTTCATTATAATACCCTCTTTATCAGTAATGAAAAAAATATTATTCTGATATATGGATAGTCTAAGGATTAAGTTCGTAATAATTTTTAATTTTCAGTACCCAGCGATGAAACTTGAAATAGCCTTAGAAAGGTGAAATAATATAATTCGTTATAAATCTCAGTTAGAACTGTAACAATACTTTCAAAACTATGAAACGTTTACTTTTATGTTTTTTTTTGGGCAATAACACCACAATAGAAATAAAACGACGTATATTGTCAATGGCTTTATATTTATTGATGTAGATTGCAAAATGAAAATTTGATTTATGACATTTAAAATTGACATTAGAAAATTTGTTGTTTTTAGATATACAGGTAGCACAAAAATTCTAAAGATCATGAATTATAGTTAACCAGCTTTCAAATTAGAAGAATTTGAAAGAGTTGTCTTTAGAATTTATAAGTGGCGTTCCTAGGTACGACTTTGTTATAAGATAGCGCATTCGCCAAAAATGCGATCAAAGAATTCTATTGTTTCAGTGATCCCATTAACGTCATAAGGGAAAACCTAGGAAAAACCTTATGAACTATCACGATATTGGGTTGTTCAAAAGGAGGTTACCATTAATAATTTCTTCCTTAATTGTCGGTAACCAGATACGATTAAATTCTTTAATATCGAAAACAAAACCAACAAACAAAACCCAGAACTCAAAAAACTGCATATATAAGATTCCTTGCGAATGCAATAAATTTTATATTGGAGAAACATCGAGACCATTAAACGTACGAATAAATGAACACAAGAATTACATAAAGAAACGACAATTTGAAAAATCAAAAATTTGTGAACATGCTTGGGACCCAGGCCATAAAATACAATTTGACAATACAACTATACTTCACAAAGAACAACATAACACAAAACGAAAAATAAAAGAGTCTGCCTTAATTCTTTTGAATCAAGACGATTGTATCGCTTCTACTTCTGTAGAATTTATCGTATCTGGTTCCCGACAATTAAGAAAGAAATTATTAATGGTAACCTCCTTTTGAACAACCCAATATCGGGATAGTTCATACGTTTTTTCCTAGGTTTTCCCTTATGACGTTAATGGGAGCACTGAAACAATAGAATTCTTTAATCGCATTTTTGGCGAATGCGCTATCTTATAACAAAATCGTACCTAGGAACGCCACTTATAAATTCTAAAGACAACTCTTTCAAATTCTTCTAATTTGAAAGCTGGTTAACTATAATTCATGATCTTTAGAATTTTTGTGCTACCTATGTATCTAAAAACAAATTTTCTAATGTCAATTTTAAATGTCATAAATCAAATTTTCATGTTGCAATCTACATCAATAAATATAAAGCCATTGACAACGAAGTCAGAATAGACTTTGAAACGTTTAGTATTCCTGCATTGTTTTATTTCTATTGTGGTGTTATTACCCAAAAAAAAACATAAAAGTAATCAAGAATATGCCACAAACAACGTTTAGAAGACAATTATGAAACGTTTGACATAGGAATCGATACATCTAAAAACACTTTTATTCCACGGTACGTTAGTTACTTCCTTCTGTTACTGTACCACAACGTACTAATTTGAAAAAACCTAAGAAGCCATGAAATTATTTGGTAATGACCCAAAAATCACTCTTGGTCTTTGTCTTGGTGCTTTCAGGTGCAAGACCAAGACTTAATAATCAAGGCCAAGACTAATACAATCAATATTTTCTAAACTATTACAAGATATAAAAATTTTGCAGTTTTTCAAATTTGTCAAAATATTTTTTTAACGATTCCAACAAGGTTATCAATTGGTCGGAATAATTTGTTATGTATGCTCGACGATTACTCTGAACGGCTTAATAAGATCAATTAATTTTTTCAGGAATATACATGAGAGGTACCATTTTCTATAAAGTGAGACTTCCGTCTCCAGAAAACCGGAAAAAATCAGTTATAAAAAATCTCCACTGGATCTCTAAAATGGCTTAATCAATTTGAATACTTTGAATTTTACTCTATGCATTATGATTAAGACATTATCTCATATATTTTTCTATAATATGAAACGTATTTTTTCAGAAAATCTAAAAAGTTTGTGTAAAAAACAGTAAGTTTCAACGAAGTTTTGCATAAACTTTTTTCACAAATTTTTAAATCTCTAGTTATAACAGACAATAACTATTAATAGCACAGGGTGTTTATTGCTGTTTTCAATTTTATTTATTTGAACTGTTTTTTTAAATATAATAAATTATTGAGTTTTCAATAATGCCGATATAAATTTATGCTATACTTTCAAATTTAAAATTTTATAATTCCGGGATTATGTAAAACTCGAAAAAGTTTGGCATTTTTAAAAAAACTGTTGCTGAAGCAGATAATTCTTCTATTTAAAATTTATAGTTTGTTGCGTTACATTCTACCGTAAGTTCAACACATGTTAGCATTACTGGTTAGCATTAAAAGAACCCCAAATAATGTTTAAAATTCTGTTGGAATGTCAGGCCAACATCTCGTTATTTTTTATACGTTTACATTTAAACCTTAGAACACTACAGGGGCAATAAGCAATGGGTCATTCTAAGTCTTCGAAAGCTGTAGTTTTTCAAATTAGTGTATATTTTTGACTATTATACATTCATGCTATTCACAAAAAGTCTTGATAAATGATAGTGGGTCGATAGTAAAGTGTACATTCTTTTTTGCAATAGTTTCTGTTGAAAAATTGTTACATGCTCAATAGTGGGTTATTATCATTTAAGTAGTATGATATCTTATTCTTAATTGATATTAGATTCAAAGTCGTCAGAATAAAAATGATATAGTTGTAAGTCTAAAAGCGAAAATGAAATTGAAGAAGTTCAGCTGTTTAACAGGCAGAAAGAATAATGCTCAAAGATTAAATCAATACATTTTGGTACAAGAATCATTCAGCGTGAGGAACTGTGTGATAAATAGAATGAAATAATTAAAGTGATAAAGAAAATTCAAATACATCCTTAAAAACATTGTACCTATTTAACAGATAATTATAATTACTATTTTAGATATCAATCTGCTAAATTTTTATTGGAATTTTCAGTTAGAACTTCTTCCATTATATTTTGATAATCCAAATTGGTTTTCTGTCTTCATCAGATAATTAAATAATCGAAAATAGAGCTGTAGTAGGAGTAATTTGTGCAAATTGCCCGGAGCCCTAGTTGCTTTCTTATAGAAAAACTATCTCGCGGAATTAAATGAGAGAAAACAGGTCCGCGGATTTGTCAACTATTTTCCTGCGACATATACTCACTGGCAAAGAAATAGCAACACCCAGAAGGAGGTTTTTAAATTTAATATTGTTTTGATGAAACATAGGTGCTATGGTAAGGAGTAATTGATTAAAATTTGGTAAAATTTTGTGAATGTTTTTTCATGTAAACTTTTTTGATCAATTAATATTGTAGTCGTTTTTGCATTTTCTTTTTAATTTACCAAAAAAGAAACTGGTTGGTGAGATGCAAATTCGATTTTTAGTATTCTTAAAATGCCTATAGTACGTGTATGCTGAATGTGTCGCCAACTAGCCGCACGAACAGAAATCTAACTATTGTTATGAAATGTTGTCAATCGTGGTTTGATAATACCGAAAATCGGAGAAGAGTAGGCACTGGACCTCGAAGGAGCACAAATGGAGTTCAAGATAGACGACTAAGACTGATAGCCTTTAGATACCGATTTCCAACAACTCGAAATTTGCTGATGAGTGGTTAGGAGAAAAAGGCCATCTTGTAAATGTCCGAACGGTTTACCGCAGTATAAGGTCTTTTCTGACTGCCGCATTATCGACCCCATCTTCTGATACCTTTGACCGCTGAGCTCGACGACTACAGTGGTGCACAGAACGATAACATTGGAATGTGGAATGGTGGACATGGTGGCAGAAGAAGTCTTGGGTCACTCAATTTGACGTTGAGCTACATGTACACTAAGCAGGAGGTATTATGCTATGGGGGTTATTGCACATGGAAGTAGGTCACCTTTAGTCTTTGTTCGAGCCAACATAACAGCGCAACGTTATCTTCAGGAAGTAGTGCAGCCGTATATACTCCTTTTCCTTAATCGGCTCATGGATCCCAACAAGATATGCTACACCTCATGTTGCTCGAGTTATTTTAAACTTTTTTGAAGAGTTCCATTTGAACCTGTTGTCATTGCCACCCAGATTCCCCGATCTTTCGCCCAGAGAACATTTAACCCAGCCCCCACGCACTCTGGAGGTTCTAAGCCATGAAATACAGGTGGGAATGGGATAGTATTAATCACGATGGAATAGACTACCTTATTGAATCAATGCCAAGACCTGTTGGGAAGTGTATAGATAACCGCGGTGGGCAAACACATTATTACAAAACTTCATAAAAAAATCCTTGTTATTTTTTGTTCAAATTTTAATCATTAACTCCATACTTTGGCATCTAGGTTTTACCAAAACAATATTAAATTTAAACATATTCTGGGTGCTGCGATTTTTTTGTCAAAGAGTATAGTTATGTCTTCACTTTGGATCTATTGAGCTCAGTGTTTATTTATATGATCAAATTACAATGAACACTCAACATTTAAAAACATTTAATTTCACTTTTAATTTCGATTTTTTTATTTTATGAATATATCAAGTAGCATCTTTTCAGGTTTAATCTATTAACAATATTGACAAACATTATAGGGCATAAGTCACACATGATTTTGTTTAAACGTATACAACTAAATATGTAAAACTATTTTTAAGATGTTTCCAAACAATTTACTTATTCAGAAGGCTACCTTGAAATATATTATTGAACAAACGAGTGACCGCGCCTAAAATAAATTGACCTGGTTTTCAGCCAGATTTTGATTCATTTTCATAGTTTTTACAAGGGGGCGTAGCTCAGATGGTAGAGCGCTCGCTTAGCATGCGAGAGGTACCGGGATCGATGCCCGGCGCCTCCAATTTTTTTAGTTAGGCCAATTCTGTGTTGGACGTTGCCCTAATGCCTTATTGTCCTGTAACTAGCTAGTGATCAGACCCTCATCCATATTTACCAATATCATACGTAAAAGATGAACCATTTCTAATACTGCAATATACGTAGGGCTTAGTATTTAAACAAAATAAAATACAAACCTTTTTTAACATACCCTGTATATTTTAGTCCCACGTAATAAACTGTATTAGAATAAGAAAAATCGATATAATTGAGCATTTTAAGTTGTAAATTCCCACTCTAATTTGTATACAAATTCTTCTTCTTCATATTCACATTTTTAGTGCAAAATAAAGCACTATAAGGAATTAAGTTCCCATAAAACGTGAAAAGGACATAAAAAAAACTAACCTGTATATGTAAGCAAAATCAACTGAAAGCAGAATAACTCAAACATGTTTTTTTATATATATGTAGGATCTGCTGGGGCTTTCGCTAATTCTACACGCTTCACTGTAATCAAAGTCCCATTTTGTTCAATTAGGAGGGTGAACAGGATGTATAAAAGCCAATAAAAAATATATGCGACAACTGTCGGCTTACAAATATGTTGACGTAAGAACCTAATTAGGGAGAGAAAGAAATCCAGGAATTGCCGTTAAAATTGGAGGAAATTTTCTTATATAAAATAGTAAAAAATATATACATATTCAGTTTGAAAAGACAAATTTTTTTTTTTTGCAGGTAAGAACAATCTTGAACCAAATCATCAATTTTTTACGGTAAGCGATTTTCTGTAAATATACTCACTCTAGTAGAAATGTGCAATGCGTAACAAACTCTACTTACTCACAAAGAAATCTCAGAACCTCACAGACAGGAAACTCGAAACTAAAATCCTAGGGATCGTGGGGCACTTAAAAATTAATCATAAATTACTTCGATTTTAAACAACTCTTGGAAAAAATATTTTGATAAAATTAATGACTGTTTTTATCTATGAAATATATAGGGTATTTCAGAACATATTCACAATTCTTTACAGATATGTTGAGAGTCTGAGAAAAATCAAAAACCTACACACCATTTTTCTTAAGAGTACGTAATACGATAATAAAAAATACATATTTTACTGGCATCAAATTCATCTTGCAACTCCGCTTGAAGAATAATTCATAGAAATTTGTCTATAATGTTCCTGAAAATAATAAAAACATGTTGAATATATAATTTTCCATTATTATACTAAATATTAAGTAAGATACATTTGTTATTATTTCATTATTTCACTGAATCCAACACCCGGAAAAACACTGTATTTATGTCATAAATGATTCTAATTTCTCGCATCACTGAATGTATAAGAGACCATAATACAGTCCAAGGTGGTATAACACAGGTATAACCATCGTTCTCTATAAGCGGTTCTAAATTAAAGTCCATGAGTGGGGTGCTAACCTGGTTCAAAGACTCCCTCCTCCTTTATCATATCGACAATCCAACATCATCATCGTGAAACTGCATGAAAAGATAAAACAGTAAATGAATTGCTAACAAAAATGACGGGCCAAAGAGCAGCACCCATTAACAAAATTCTAAAACATCATACAGTACCACAGGAATGGAAAACAACCATACCTATACTTGTTTAATTTTCTTACAAGAAGATCAAAATAAAGAAGTGTTCACCATTACCACATGAAGGTTCCCGACAGAAACAATACATATAATAATATATATTGTCTTGCGTACAAAGGAATGACAAAGAGAGCATAAATATACTGTTTAAAAAGAGGATAAAACACTGCAACAAGTCAACCAGAAAATAAAGCTAGCAGATGAACAACAGAGATTACCTTGTGGAAGATTATTCACAGATGCAGTTTTTACGACAGGACTAATTTCTGAAAAAGCAATTGAATACAATGAACCGATTTTCCTTTGTTCCCCCAGAAGGAGATGTTTAACTTGAATATTGTTTTGGTTAAACATACATGCTATAGTAAGGAGTAAATGATTATAATTTGAATAACAAATGCCAAGGATCATTATCTTGTTGAAATATGGGATCTACGAGCCGATTAAGGTAAGAGAGTACATATACAGCTTTACTACTTCCTGAAGATAACGTTCCCTCGAACAAAGACTAAAGGTGACCTACTTCCATGTGCAATAACACCCCATACCATAACGCGTACTCTTCGGTGTACATGTCGCTCAACATCAAATTGAAGTTGACGTCTTTCTACTCGACGTAGTCTAACCCTTCTTCGGCCATCATGCCCACCCAAGCAGAATCGAGATTCGTCAAAGAAGACGACCTGATGGCATTCCATGTCCCAATGTTGGCGATGGGTCGATAATGCTGCAGTCCAAAAGATCTTATACCGTGGTAAACCGTTCGGACACTTACGAGATGACCTCCACTCATTATGAGTTGTCGAAAATCGGTCTCTAAAGGCTATACTTCTTAGCTCAGTTCAGTGCCGACTCTTCTCCGATTGCGGGTATTATCAAACCACGCTTGACAACATCTCCTAACAGTAGTTGGATTTCTCTTCGTGCGGTTAGCGATTTCTCGAAATAAAAAACCCGCCTTCCGTAAACCAATAATTCGAACTCATTCATATTCACTTAGCAGGCGATTCATTCGGCGTACACGTACTCTAGGCATTTTAACATTTCTAAACATTGATTTTGGATCCCATCAAACAGTTTGTTTTTTGATAATTTTAAAAAATTCAAAAAACGACTACAATATTAATTGATAAAAAAAACTTTACATGAAAAAATATTCACCAAACTTTAGCAAATTTTAATCATTTACTCCTTACTATAGCATCAATGTTTTACCAAAACAATATTAAATTTAAACATGATCTTCTGAGTGTTGCGATTTCGTTGTCTGTGAGTATATATTTAGAGTACTACAATTGTAGTTTTAAAAATGGTCAGTCTTTAATTTATCAGTCAGTTAAGCAGAGTTCAGAGCACACATTTAATAGCTGTTAAATTATGTTTCACTTACAAATCTCTGACTTGACAAACGGTGCATTTGTTCGATGTTTTCAACTTTTTATTGTACCGTTCATAGCTTTCGGCTTTGCAGTTACTGGAATTTCCTACCAGCGAATGATGTGGAACGAGTCATCCCTAGCGTATAGTCCCGTCCTTAAAGTTACCAACACCTCATATTAAAATAGAGGACAAAATCGCTGAAGTTGATCAATAATATCAATATTCGTATCAGCATTTTTAGGTTGCCCAGAGATTTCAATTAACAAACAAACACGTCAGGTATTTCGATTGAAGAAGGGTATAAATCAGGTGAAGGCGGCTTGCCCAGATACAACCCGTGTAAACGCACCTTTAGAAGCAGTGCTCTTCCAGTCATTACCACAGTAATAGATGTTTCCTGAATGATATTTGTGGCATATTGTTCAATGTCTAAGTACTTCTTGGGAAATAACACCACAGTTAAGAAAATTGCTGTATATTCCAAACGTTTCGGGGTCTAGGTCAGACCCCGTTGTCAATGGTTAAGAAACTTGGATTGTGCCTTTTTTATCCAAGTGATTGATTATTTGATAGCTTATCATATCAGTTCTCTAGCTCGGTATAGGTGTATTTTGTTTTCCTTGCATACTCTTCTTTATTTTGTTTAGTTGCTCTTTTCAAACATACCAAAAATGCTTTTTTGCCAGTACCCGGTTTAATACTACAATCCATGGTGGTTTTGATTGTATTTATGTTCCTTGATTTGCTCCGTTTTGCTGCTTCTTAATAGCCTCTTTAGTAGTTTTCCATCGATCTCTGTACTTATTTCTGTTTCAAAGTGGTGGTTGCTTAGCCTAGTCCAATAACCGTAATTATGCATATTCTCAATATTGTTGCTTGACATATATATTTCGTCGTTGTAGAACTGTCAACGGTACTTGTTGCATAGCTACATTATGATTTCTGATGTTTAAGCACCTTCATACACGGAATTTTTGACATGTGGTATAGGCAGATAATCAATTTAAATACTTATATGTAGACAAATCAAATCTTCCCAGCTTTATTATAAACTTAAGTATATTTAAAGAATGTAGTCGACTGTGCGGCATAAAGATTAGGTTAGGATACAAAAAATGTATACTTGACACCACAAATGTATTTAAAGTTCCAATATTAAAAAGGTTATATTTTTGTATACAAAAATTCATTGTACTGCCCTCATGTACTTCACAAACCCCCATAACTTTCAAGTACAAATGTAATTTAAGACCTGTTTGGAAATTCTTTTATACAATATCAAGATTTTAACTAATTCCAGGTGACAAATTAAGTAACAACAACTCAAAACAACAGTAAAGCGAAGTAAACATAATTACATCTTGAATTTTTAATATTTAATCGCAAGTTGAAATATGGGCTCGAAGATATAGATAACAAAAACAGCACTCCACACTTGTGCCCATGTTATGTAATAAATAAATTAAGGCGAGATTATTTGATTGACTAAGATTAATGTTAAGCGTAATAATGAACGTAGATTTATTAAACATAATTAACATTTCAATAGATCATATGATCGTACTTCCTATATATTGTACAGGGTGTTTTGTAGAAGGTTCGCCAAACCTGGACGGTGGCTAGGCAGGTTCATGTGCTATATCAAGCAGCCCATACTTAGCTTAGCTTACTGTTTTTTTATTTATTTTTATTTCTTTTTTCTTCTTAATTTCAGGATTTTCTCATACCAGCTTTTGCTGCTTATTTATTTTTCATTGTAACTTCACTCAATAAACTTAAATCTAATCTGTAATGCTTGTTTGCTCTGCTGCAGTGCGATATTTGACACAAATAATTAGGTGAAAACATGATACGAATCCACAAAATCGCGAGGTTGCATATATTTTTGTGTGCGCGATTTGTGGATTCATATCATTTCTCTTTGCTTAAGTTTAAACGGTACCACATCGATGCATAGCCTATTAATAATAAAATGTGATCATTAAACCCATTCACTTGGCGAAAAAATCAAATAACATACGTACAAAAAAAAACATTCTACAGAATTTTACTTCGGCTGAATAGTAAATTATCAAACTTCCTTTTATTTGAAAATCAGTTAAAAATTGGTGCCCATGATACATTTTTACTACATGGTGTTGAGAGGAGATTACGAGGCTAGGACCGATAGGGTTCGTGCTAGGGGGATATAATTTTCGTACAGATTTTGAAAACAAAAATTATGTGGAGGTACTCTAACACCGGTGTTAATTAAAACATACATATTTCATGTACATTTTTATAAAACGGGATCGTTTTCATATGAAACGAGACCTCTTAGATAAAATGTTAAAAACTTTTGAACATCCATACCAATATACAAAAGACAAAGTGGTAGAGAGTTTTCCGGAACGAATAACAACTTTTTTTCCAAATTTAACTACTAAAGATAATTAGCAGGAATGAGCAGGGGTCAAAAGTAATATCAAAGTTGATAAAATTTGGCTGGCAGATAGCTTTAGTATTGGGAATAAATCTAGTTAAACAATTTCTTATAAATTCAACTAAAGATAAGGTAGGGAATAATTTCTATGTAGATATATAAATATTGTTTCGTTTTGGTTCATTTAATACGTTATTATCTTAATTAGCTTCAGTCATAATGGCAACTTATATACGTATCTGTACTAATATATAAAGATTATATATTTATTTGCATATGTGTTTGTAAAATGCAAAAAGTGTCAAAAAACAATTGTTAAAAGTTCCATAATGTAAGAACCTCCAAAAATGTTAAATGCGTCAAAACTGTCCAAAATGTGAAAAATATCAAATTTCTAAATGAAATCGTTGAAAATATCAAAAATTCCAAGTGGCAGGAATTTTAAAAAATGTCAAAAGCTCTTAAACGTCAAAAACATCAAGTGTCAAAAACTTAAAAAATATAAATAATTGTCGACGATTCCAACTAGTTAAAAATATTAATATATCACAAACAAGCCCGTTACGAAAAAACATGTAGGGTAGTGTAAAATTAATATCTGCATATAAAGTATATTTCGTTTTCAGTAGAATGTAGTTTTTATTATGTACCTATCAGACAACTTTAAACGAAAGACATTAATAGAAAAGCTTTCGACTGTAGCGACGAATATTTCGTTTGGTAACAGACATTTTGCAATCGATTGTCACTTTAAAGTCTGATTTCATTCAACTATTTAAAGAACACAATTTTTGTCAAAAGAAACGCCCGACATAATTCAATCTTTCTTACCAGCGCCTTTCACTTCGCTGTGAAAGTGATTGATAATTTGTTGCCAGAAAATCGTTATATTCTCGAACCTCGTCCTCTGAGATTAAGTTTGCGACAGTTCAATTTTAGGTGATAATTTTTCTTTGTCGATTGTAGGTGTATGCAAAATATCTGATTTAGCCAATGGAATTTGAATATGTCATTGTATAAACTAAAACACTTTTTATTCCAAAGTAATTTAAATTGCATATACACACATTTAAATAACTCTTTTATCCTTCTGTCATTCTTTTGGCTTTACAACGGTTTAAATTCGACGCCCTATAGTGCGCGAAGGTCTTCAGCTTTTCTTTTCATTAATACATTTTTTCACGAGTTTATATATCCATAGGCCAATTCCTACTTCTTTAGTTCCCGAAAAAATCTGCAAATAACCTAACTTTCCTGATATAGGGATAAATGATCATACAATTCAAGGAACATCACGTACCAAATACCTCAGCATAATGATAGATAGGCAACTAAAGTGGAGCCCTCATGTTGATTATTTCTCCAATAAAATTCCTAAGCTGATACATAAGGTTTATCTTTTGAGAGAATTTCTAAGTGTCAAATTCTTAAAAATTGTATATGGGACTTTCATAGAATCTCTTACACGACATGGAATTTTAGTATATGGCGACATGTACAACAATTCAATATATAAATTGAAAACAAAATATGGAAAAAAATGTCCTAGAAGGAGGCAAATCGGAAAAAATTGTTCTAGAAGGAGAGAAAATTCAGTTCATTTTTTGGTCCACGGGAGGGGGGCAAGCCGGAAAATTTATGAGAAGGTTTAATGACTCACGGCGGGTTTTTCACGTCCAAGGGGGAAGGTCAGCTGCCCCCTTCGGTACGTCCATGTGTCCCCAGCCACCATTTTGGGTACATTATGTTTTTCTTACAAATTGAAATTAGCTTGCTATATGATAAAGGCATTTTGAGTACGTACTGCTATGGAGACCTTATACTGTTTTTTGGCAAATTCATGCTATATTAATTAAGTTGAACATGGTAAAATTGGTTTAAACATTAATTACCATGTGGTCTTAAGAGGGCTGCAATTAATTAATCAAGATCATTCTTTTATTCTACTAGTCATGATCACGATCTGCCTATATCGATCCACGGCTGGATGCAGAAATTCTCTCACTCCTTCCATTGTTGCCAGTTGTAGACTTCTCTTATCCTAAGGAGTCCTGCTTATTTCTTAATATCTACCATTCATCTGCTGTTCGATCAACCGATACTTCATCTTTCTTCTCTTAGTCTCCTTTCTAACAAACGCCTTGTCCAACGAATGTCATATCTTCGCGCTACGTATCCCGCTCATGTCTATTTTAGGTTAGATGCTTTTTAAATTACAACTGATAATTTGGTCTGTTGCTTAAACCACATATTTCTCTTATAGTCGTGATTTTAATATCCAACATAATTCGTTCCTGAGCCTTTTTGGGTTGTGGTTGAATTCTGTGCAAACCTTATTATCAGGTTTCATGTTTTTAACATCTTAGGCGTAGCTGAGGGCTCACAATGAAAATTACTCATATTAATTAAGCACCATCTCCCTGTTCTACTGGAATGTTTTAAAATAATTCTAGAGCAGAACATCAAAGTCTATTCTCTCTTTTGTTATGTTGTTTTATTGTACAAATTCTATTGTCTTGACGTTTTGCCACCATGTAATATTTTAAATTTTCATGTGCATCTTGGCGCTATGGCTTTTCCTCCTTATAATTTCATAAGAAAACCTCCAGTTTTTCACCTAAACATGTTGTTGTTAACCTTTTTAGGGTTCCGTATAAACTATATACGGATACCGTTATAATATCACTCCGAATTTCTGCCTCTGTCACATCACAGTAATTTTCTCCTAAACTACTGGACGGAAGAGGTTGAAATTTGGTATAAGTATATAGTTTGGTGAGCCGATCAGGACTACATATCGTAAATGAAGAAATTAATTCTCACTTCAGATTCTACACTGTCTGAAAGTTTGAAAAATATATTGTATTTGTATTTTTAAATAATTTGTCTAAAACATTTAAATAATTTATTATTTAAAACTGCAGAGCCTAAAATTTAGACAGTAGATTATAAAAGGCTTACCTGAGAGTTTATTACTAAAATAAAACTCTTATGTTAATTTTGGGGAATTAAATACATAGTTTTATAAAAATCAATCAAATAAAAAGTCTATGTGTGGAAAAGAAAATTGTATATTTTTAGTAAATTTAAAACGCTTCCTTTAAAAGATATAAGGGTAAATAAGAAAATGCACTCATTCCCTGCTTGACAGGAACTGGAATATTAGAATCTTAAAGGTGGTACGGAACCCTTAGTATGCGAGTCCAATTCGCACTTGAACAAATTATTTTTCTCATGTCTTAACTGATTTTCATTTTGTTTTCTTTTGCCCCGAACAATCGACAACTCGTCTAGTTTCTCAATAGTATTTTTATAGAGCCCTTAGATATGAATATCTATATCCACATTTTCTTCCACACTCCGGGTATTATGAACTTACTAGTTTGTTCTTAACCATGTTCATTTCTAACACCAAATGTATTCGATGAAAGGACATTTTGACTAATAACTTTACTCTATTAAACTAAATGGAATTGTATGCATTCTTTGTTCCTCTTAACTGAAAAAATTGTCTATATTGTTCATGATTTCGGTTTAAAGGCTCTTTCAATATTCCTAACTGTAAATTCAATCTGTTAAAGAAATACTCCTAGACTATCTCGTTGTTAGTCTGTGTGTACTATCCAGAGTCTTCACGACGACTCAGTTTGAAGGGAACTAGCACGGAGGTGTCGGCAGTTGAGAGTTGATGTTTTGTATACAATGTTCAGGAAAAACTCCATTGCCGCCTTTATTATCATAGCATTGTTTCAGGTGTTGTTTCTTTTTACAGATACACTGGATTAAGTCACCTTTAGCTAAACGCTTATCAAAGGAACGGGAAAACTGTGGAACCTTTGCTGTGCCACAGACGTATAAACACAAAGTTTTGTACCCTAACACCAAACCTTTCTACTTCAACTCAACGCACGTTTCAACAGCGAAGCTGTCATGATCAAGGAGTAAACCAAAACTGCAGTTAGGGTAAAATTTTGTGCTTATACGTGCTTGTGGTTGACTTGTTATTCTTTGCACTTCTAAATTCCCTAACCTCATCAGTTTTATCCATTTTATTAGGGTTCCGTATATACAATATACAGATACCCTTATAATATCACTCAGGATTTCTGCCTCTGTCACATCACAGCCATTTTCTCCTAAACTACTGGACGGAAGAGGTTGAAATTTGGTATCAATGTATAGTTTGGTGACCCGATCCGGAGTACATATCGTAAAAGAAAAAATTTTGATTTTAGGGGTACTTCTGGGGGGAAAAACTCCCTGATCTCCGAAACTACTGAGCCTAAAATTTTGAAAAAAATAGGAAATATAGAGCGTTGCCCGAACTTTACAGGAAAATTAAGGAGAAACCATTAATGTTAATATTGGGGGGCAAATTATAGAATTAAATAAAACCTTAAAAATTAAAATTTTTTCAAACGCATCATGTAATATATCAAATGAAAGGTCTCATTTTGAGGAACACAAATATATTTTTTTCATATTTTAAAAAAATATATTTAAAAAGATATTAACGAAAATATACCAAAATTACCCATTCCCCCCCTTATCTCCGAAACTATAAAACGTAAAGTTTAACAAAAATAGATTTATAGGTTCTGACCTGAAGTTTACTGGAAAAATAAGGTGAAAACTCTACTTTTAATTTGGGGGGGGGGCAATTACAGAATTAAATGGTAAATATAAAATTAAAATTGTTTCTAACCCATCATGTTATATATCAAATGAAAGGGCTCATTACGACGAAAACAAATATATTTTTTTCATGTTTTTAAAATAAATTAATTAAAAGATATTAACAAAAATATAAAAAAAATTACCCATCCCCCCCTTATCTCCGAAAGCATAAGCTAAAAAATTTTGAAAAAAAATGAATGTATAGCCCCTCACCTGAACTTTACTGGAAAATTAAGGAGAAACCCCTAATATTTATTTTGGGGGGGCAAATTATAGAATAAAATGGAAAATTAAAATTGTTTCTAACCCATCATGTTATATATCAAATGAAAGGGCTCATTATGACGAAAACAAATATATTTTTTTCATATTTTTAAAATAAATTAATTAAAAGATATTAACAAAAATATAAAAAAACTTACCCATTCCCTCCCTTATCTCCGAAACCATAAGCTGGAAAATTTTGAAAAAAAATGGAGGTATAGCCCCTCACCTGAACTTTACTGGAAAATTAAGGTGAAACCTTTAATATTTATTTTGGGGGGGGCAAATTATAGAATTAAATGGCTAACCCATCATGTTATAGAAAGGGCTCATTATGACGAAAACAAATGGAAAATTGTTTCTAACCCATCATGTTATATATCAAATGAAAGGGCTCATCATGACGAAAACAAATATATTTTTTTCATATTTTTAAAATAAAATAATTAAAAGATATTAACAAAAATATAAAAAAATTTACCCATCCCTCCCTATCTTCGAAACCATAAGCTGGAAAATTTTGAAAAAACAATGGAGGTATAGCCGCTTACCTGAACTTTACTGGAAAAATAAGGAAAAACCCCTAATATTTTTTTATAGAATTAAATGGAAAATATAAAATTAAAATTGTTTCTAACCCAGCTTGTTATATATAAAATAAAAGGGCTCATGATGAAAAAAACAACTATATTTTTTCCATATTTATAAAATACATTAATTAAAAGATATTAACAAAATATAAAAAAATTTACCCATTCCTCCCTTATCTCCGAAACCATAAGTTGAAAAATTTTGAAAAACTGGAAGTATAGCCCCTCACCTGAACTTTACTGGAAAAATAAGAAAAAACCCTAATATTCATTTTGGGGGGCAAATTATAGAATTAAATGGAAAATAAAAAATTATAATTGTTAATATATATATATATATATATATATATATATATATATATATATCAAATCACAGGGCTCATTATGACGAATAGGTACACATAAAATAAAAAGTCTATGTGTGGAAAATCAAAGTGTATATTTTTTATAAATTTTAAACGCTTCCTTTAAAAGATATAAGGGTAAAAAAGTATAAGAAAATGCACTTATTCCCTACTTCTCTGAAACTGGAATATTCGAATCTTGAAGGTGGTACGGAACCCTAAGTATGCGAGTCCAACTCGCACTTGACCAAATTATTGAATATAGTATGATACCTCCAATAACATTGTAGATTAATATTATTATTTAATGCTAGAGGTTAGTATTGTATTGAGTGTTTTTTTTTCAATACCCAGTGTTTTGCTTTTCCATATTTGATTTTTTATTGCGTTGGAAATCGTTAGAACTACCATAAAAATACTAGTAGGAAAATAAATAATAATAGAAGTTCTTTCTTATTTAATTGTAAAATTAATTAGTTTCGAAAAACACAATCAGTTCGTGTAGTGTATAAATTGAATAAACAACAGATGTCTGAATAATGTATACAGAGATTTTTTCAAGAGAACGGAACGTCCGTTTGGCGCCGTGTGATTAAATTTCCTCTTTCAGCATGGGGTTTTCACCAAGACTACTAATTTATCTCAATCTCGAAGTGACTGAATTTAATTGTAACCTATATAAAGCAGTATTTCCATGAACCGAGCACTTTGTAATGTAGTTTTAACATGGTTATTTTTTATGTAATGAATATCATTGGCGCCTGACGAACTAATCACAAGAAATAGCAAGCAAAGCAAAGAAGTTGAGAATGGTTTAACTAATTTTCCTCGAAATAATTAGCAATTCAGTTTTGAATGGCGCCGCAAGTTTTTAGTAGGTAATTTACGGAAAAAACTTTATGCAAAGAGAGTTTTCATGAAACACTTTACTCAAGAGCAATTAAATGGAAATTCAGCAGTATATCTACACCTTCTTAATAATAATTATTATTTAAGTAACTGTTTTTTCCAATTTTGTATCAAACGTGGCTGAAGCTAAGAGTATTACAATTTCTGACGTGATTTGGAAAAAAAAAGAGCGGCAGTCATTTTTGACTGAACGATAGAAGCGAAAGCTTCTTACGAAATATACTTAAGGTCTCTCATTATCTTACTGTCTGTGTTTCTCTTTACTTGTGTCATTCTAAGTAATGGATATAAACTTCAAGTGACTGAAAATAATTGTCGCTATTCTGTTACGACTCCAAGTATTAATCCTAATGTATAAGTTAATTCTTAATTCAAACGTATCTACAAACGAACATATGACGTACTGACACGTCATATATTCCTTTCTAATTTATTTTTTTAAATGTTTCATATACTGTTGGCACAATTTCTTTGAAAACACTTACAGTTATATATCAATCAGTGAGTAAACCAACAAATGTTTAATGAAGAAATACTTTAATTGCGTCTTTTTCATTTTAGATATTACTTTACATTATTTTCCCTTCATGTGATTAAAAATTATGGCACCATTGTATTCACGATAATATCCACGAAAAGTTCTTTACATGTCTCATATGCTGCTCTTTGAAAATCATTTGTAAATATTTCTTCATTCTACTTTTTGTACTTCAGCAACATTAAAGACCAATAACTGATGAATTCTTTTTTTAATAAACATATAAATTTTTAAAACAATTTGCTTCAAAATATATGTACACATTTACACTAATGCAACCCACAATGCACTTTAAAGTTAGGAACTATTAAATTTGTTTCAAAGTGCTAAACTAAAAAAAAACATTATCTGTTAAATTATTGGTAAGGAATTTTAATTTATTGGATGATAATTTTGAAGTAGCTATAAAATATAAAATCATTGGAATTGCCGAATTATATTAATAAAAATGTGTATGGTAGGTGCAATGAGGGGTTAGAATTACGAAAATTCTAGTTAGTTGAGTTTATAAAGTCAGTGGTAATCAATAAATATGTTATTATGAAAATTTTTATCGTGTAAACTATCAACATCAATACCAACTATTCAAGCAATAAGGTTACGTTGCTATATATATCAAATTCAAATTCAGATCAAAATGATATGATTTTATATTATAACTGCAGACTAAGCAAAAGAGGAAATGATAACTCTTGGCTGTTCGTGTTAATAAATGAACTGTCTCAAACAGTTAAAAAGTATATGTTTTTTCTACAGAATGCAGAATAGAAAGAAAGTAACTGTATCTATAGAGAAAGTATATGTTTTATCTTCTTCACTCTCCAGGGATTTAAAATTTAGGATTTGAGCTCTCATGTTAAAATATACCTACAATTATTGAAATAATAATACTGAACTAAATTGAGCGAAATCAAACCGAAGTAAGGATTACATAGAAAATAATATAGAAAATGTACCTCATATTATATTAAACAGTGATAACCTAACCTAATATTATGTTAAATAATGAAGTGCCACTCAAAACTGACGCAAACTACAAGCTCGAGAAACGATTGCATGCAACCGATTTTAAACTGATTTAGTTGAAAACAGTTGCCTCGTCTGTCTAATTTGCGTCTTCTATAGTTGCAAAGATCCCCTTAGTGGATACTTACTTCTGTGCAACACTGTATATCTTAATAATTTGGTCAAGTGCGAGTTGGACTCGCATACTTAGGGTTCCGTACCACCTTCAAGATTCTGATATTCCAGTTTCAGACAAGCAGGGAATGAGTGCATTTTCTTGTAGTTACCCTAATATCTTTTAAAGGAAGCGTTTTAAATTTATAAAAAATATACACTTTGATTTTCCACACGTAGACCTTTTATTTTATCTGCTTCAGGATTCGCTTGATTTTTATCACAATACATATGTATTTAATTTTCTAATTTGGCCCCCAAAAACTAACATTAGAGTTTTATTTTACTAATAAACTTTCAGAGAAGCCTTTTATAATGTACTGTCTGAGTTTTGAGGCTCTGTAGATTGGAAGATAAAGGGCAAAATAGGTCAAGTTTTAAATTATAAATTATAAAATCTGTTATTTAAATTATTTAAAAATACAAAGTGTAATTTCTAAAGTGGAAATTAAGTCGATGTTTAATATTTTTGTTAATATCTTTTAAACAAATGATTTAAAAATATGATGTATTTTTAATTCACATAATGAGCCTTTTATCTGATATATTATATGATGCATTTGAAAATTAATTATTTTTATTTAATTGTATAATTTGTCCCTAAAATTAATAATTTTTCTTATAAATATTAAGTGAGCATCAGTACCCCTAATTATTTTCAAAATTGTAGGTAGTATGGTTTCGTAAATAAAGCGAGAAATGATTTTTTTTTTGTATCTTTATGTTAATATCTTGTAAACAATTAATTTTAAAAATATTAAAAATATATATTTGTATTCCTCATAATAAGCCCTTTCATTTGATGTATTGCATGATGCGCTAAAAATTATATTTTTTATTTTCCATTTAATTCTATAACTTGCCCCCAAAATGACTATTAGGGATTTGTCCTTATTTTTCCTGTAAAGTTCAGGTGAGGGGATACCTCTATTTTTTTTTCAAAATTTTCCAGATATTATGGTTTCGGAGATAAGGGGGGTGGGTATTTTTTTTATATTTTTGTTAATATCTTTTAATTAATTTATTTTAAAAATATGTAAAATATATTTGTTTCGTCATAATGAGCCCTGTTTCATTTGATATTATACATGATGGTTTGAAACAATTTTAATTTTATATTTTCCATTAAATTCTATAATTTGCCCCCCAAAATGAATATTAGGGGTTTCTCTTTATTTTTCCAGTAAAGTTCAGGTGAGGAGCTATACCTCTATTTTTTTAAAAAAATTTTCCAGCTTATGGTTTCAGAGATAAGGGAAGGGGAATGGGTATTTTTTTATATTTTTGTTAATATCTTTTAATTAATTTATTTTAAAAATATGAAAAAATATAATTGTTTTCGTCATAATGAGCCCTTTTATTTGATATATAACATGATGGGTTAGAAACAATTTTAATTTTATATTTTCCATTTAATTCTGTAATTTGCCCCCTAAAATTAAAAGTAGAGGTTTCTCCTTATTTGTCAAGTAAACCTCAGATCAGACCCTATACCTCTATTTTTTTTCAAAACTGTAAGTTTTATTTTTTTGGTGATGAGGGGGGGGGGAGGAATGGGTAAATTTTGGTATATTGTCGTTAATATCTTTTTAACTAATTTTTTTTAATATGAAAAAAATATATTTGTGTTCCTTAGAATGGGACCTTTCTCTTGATGTATTACATGATGCGTTTGATTTTTTTTTATTTTAAATTTCTATTTAATTCTATAATTGGCTTCCCAAAATTAATATTAATGGTTTCTCCTTATTTTTCCTATAAAGTTCGGGCAACGTTCTATATTTCCAATTTTTTTCAAAATTTTAGGCTCAGTAGTTTCGGAGATCAGGGGGAACGGTCGATTTTTTTACTTTTTTCCCCCAGAAGTATCCCTAAAATCAAAATTTCTTCTTTTACAATATGTACTCCTGATTGGGTCACCAAACTATACATTGATACCAAATTTCAAACTCTTCCGTCCAGTAGGCAAAAATCCGGAGTGATTTTATAAGGGTATCCGTATATTGTATATACGGAACCCTAAAAACTGGGCATTTTTGGTTTTCTTGTGCAATGAGCCTTTTGAGCAGGATATTATATATATCATATCCACAACATTCGCAATTTTCAAAAACATTTATTCCGAAAAATATAATATATCTTTGAAAATCGACTGATACAACGCTAAAATTTATATTCTTCATTTTCAGTGACAGATCCTCGTGCAAAGCATATATCAGTTTCTACGCCATTATACTGGCGATGCTTCCCGCATGCAATGTGTACTTCATCACTGGCTTACAATAAAGTACATTATCTGAGAACCGAAGTTGTTCGCGAATGTATTTGAATGAAATATTGCCTAAGTACGAACTATCCTGTAAAGAAGCATTCGTTCGATATTCAAAAACGTGACCACCCAAATAGCTTAAATTGTTAGTCATTATGCAAGTGTTTCGTGATTGGCATCTAATTCGGGTCATTATTCAAATGGGTTGCCGTTAGTATACTACTGGGGAAGTCAATCTACGACAGAGGCATATTCACTGTTACGTGAATGGGGTAAAATTAAGCCTATATTGCTACGTTACGCGTACAACGGGGTGTTGGAATAAAAGTAAAGATTTTTAACAGTGCGTCGTTTGCTATCGACTTTATATCAACGGTAACGGTTTTAGAGGAATGTGCAAACCAGAAGATGTATTTTAAAGCTGTTTATAAAAAGCACAGAAATTGATGTACACATCTTTTCAATACAAGAAAACCTACGTGCAAGCAACAAATATTTATAAAAAGTTTCAAACATCTGTATGTAAATATATTTTATTCACACTTTTAAATTAACACAAGTTTGATTATTTTTCGAAAGATATTAACGGCAAAATATACTAAAAATTCGTTACACAGATGCCCTCTTTTAGCTTCAAAACTACTGCGCCTATAAGTTTGGAAAATTATGCTTCACTCAGACTTTAATGAAAATTTAAAGTACAAATACTAATATTCGGCCCAAACTATAAAGTTAAATAACTAAATGAAAAAATTAACATTTTTTCAAGCGCATCATGTATTATTAATATATCTAATGTTCGTTTATGAGGTGGCATATATATATACGAAAAACAATCCAGGCCACCCTTTATCTTCGAAAAAACTGAGAAAAATGAAGGTATATGACCTCATTTAAAGTTTACAGAAAAAATAAACCGAAAATTTTAATTGTATTTTTAAAATAGTTTATTTAACAGATATTAAGGAAAATATTTAAAAATTTCTGGGTCCAGACACCTTTGTCAATGGCAAAGAAACTATGAGAAAAGGCACAGTTCTATAATGTAAAATTAACATTTTCATTTCGACAATTCTTTACAAGAAAGAATAGAAATAATAATTATTTATGGGAAGAACAACGTTGTGCACACCGAACGCCTCATGTTTTTCATCAAAGACATCCCGATAAAAATATTCGGCAGCTGTATGTTTTGGATTTAGTTCATAAGTTTCAAGAAACTGGAAGTGTATGCAATAAAATTGTAGTTTTAACTGAAGCTCTGTTGAGATTATAAGTCATTTTGCCATGATCCTCAAACATTAAACCAAAAGTCTCCAAGTTAACAAATATTTCCAACATTTTATGCACAGAGTCGACTGTGCATAGAATGTTACACCTAAATAATGAGACAATACCAATCCACAAGTTTTTCGGTAAGAGCACAACCAACATCCTCAGAAAATCAACGTTTGGGCCAGACTTCTCGGAAATAAAATTTTTGTTCCTTTATTCGTGGAAGAAAACTTAACTGGGGAATTGTATTAAAGTGATAAATCCCCTTATATCCGAATCTTTAGAACACCAACTAGATCAAGATTTTGAAGATAGACTTTGAAAACTTGTTTTTTCAACAGGACGGAGCACCTTCACATTATGCATTGCCTGTACGAAATTGGCTTAATGAGACATTTCCAGATTAATGTATTGGAAGAAGGGGCGCTATAGAATGGCCAGCAAGATCACCCGACCTAACCCCCCTTGACTCTTTTTTATGGAAATATCTAGAAGCTGTGGTGTACAAAACTCAACCTAACGGTATTTTTGAACTTAGACGTAGAATAGTGGAAAAGTGTGAGCGGATTACACCAGAGACGCTTCAGAAAGTGCGGAAGGCACTCCAGCTGCGACTTTACCATTGTCTTAACAACAATGGTGGACATTTTGAACATCTAATTTAAGTACAAGGTAATTCTAACACTAATATAATATTAATAATGTAATGAAGACATATAAATGACGTCAACCAAGATTATGTCGACAGTGCAGCGTCGAACTACTGGTTGATCCGAGGTCATATGTTTCCTGAAATGGAAGGTTTTGTATTGGCATGCAGGTACGGTTGCCAAACATCTGAATCTATCCAGCATATCACAGGAGGTTGTCAAGCGTTCGCTAAAATGAATACAAAAAACGACACGATGCTTTGGCAAAAATACGGCACCAGGAATCTAGCACTGAAACTTGAACGCCGCCAGACTCAAATCATTGAGTAATTATACTATAAATACCGAATGCTGTTTATACTTAGAAAATGTAACTTCTGGAAGTACAAGCTATACTGAAACAGGGCGATTCCAGATATGACTTAGATCATTTTTTTCGGGGTGGCACATAAGCAGTTGCATATATAGAGTGTTTACAGTATAGAGTAGAGTGCAATTATAACTAATAAAATAGTAATTAGCTGTTGAATTTACAGTCTCTCGGAACAGAAATTGACATAGAATTACAGTTATACAGAGTGGTGCAATAATATTATCAGAGATGCAGGCTGGCAGAAATGGAAATGCAACATTTCGTAACCCATAAGCACTTGTATATATAGGGATTTAGAGAGGAATTATAAAGACTCAGTGGATGATGAAACAAACTGTACCAATTGTTATATCAGTAGTCCGCGAAGAGTTCCATATATATGATGATTGAAAATATAAGCGAACAAACAAACAACAAACAAAAAAGTAAAGACCGGTGGCTCAGGAACAGCCCTTTCGGTCATATAGGAAATGGTTACCGGGTGGTTAAAAATGTTAAAACTGCCAGGTCCCACAGTTGATATCTAGGGTGGTGGAAATATATGTGGAATTTATAATGAGGATTTTAATAAATGTTAGAAAATTGAGTGCAATTATAGCTATACAGGGAGGTTAGAAAAATAAATATGTAGGGTAGCGGTTGAATTGTCATATTAAATACAATGTACATAATAATTATTGTAATTTGAAAACATCTTGAATTTCGTTACTCTGTAAAAGAATAAGACCGACATCTAGGATTTTTGAGAGATTAATACAAGAGTTTCCGAATCTGGATCCGTTCCGTGTATTTAAATTGCAGTTCTTTCTAAAGTCCTAAGATATCACGCTTACTTAACCTGCCAGAGATGACACGATTGTAAAAGTTTCGACCACTAGGCGACAGCTAGTATAAATTAACGTGTGCTTTTTTTGTCCTTTTCTTTTAAAAATAGTTTTGAAATGAAAACCCTGTATATTTAATCACCAATTGAACACAGACATCTACAATGTATAAATATAGTTTACAAATTATTCCTATTATCAAATAAACTACTTATTCAATAAACGCTGGATCAGTAGAGCCATTATTCAAAATTTCAACGACAAATTCCAAACCAATGCTAAATTCGAATTAAATATTAACTAATATTATGTGAAAGACATTCTTATAAAAAATGACGCTATTAATCTTGAGTTTAATTTTGGCAATACATTCTTATAGTTCAATTTACCGAGCTATTTGTGGTTATAGAATCTAATGGCCCTTCAAAATCTCCGGCAAGAGAACTGAAAACGATTGCAGAAAGCTTTGGAAGCGAAGAGCGAGAACCCCCGAAATACTTTATCCTTTCAGGAACAATAAAACATTTTTGGAATACGCTTTCAGTGTATAAGGATTTTTCGGGTTCGTTTGTTTGTTAGATTATTTTTAGAAAAATGGAAAGCAGGAGCTCGCCTGCTGTTGTGGTCGGTGAAGTATTTCTTAACTTTTGTGGTAAATAAATCTTGTTGTGGGCAAAGTAATATGTGAATATATAAAACGAGTGCCTAATTTTACTAGTAGCTTGAGTTAGGAACAAATAATTTTGTGAGAGTATTAGGGCGATACAATTAACTCGCAACATAAAAAAATGTAAAATATAATTCTTACTTAACATATTCATAACTTAATAATTGAAACTCTATTCAAGTCCAGTTTTTATTAGCAAAACCTGATGATGTCGTTGTTATTGCAGTAACCCTCGAAGAACTACAGATCTTGTTAAAAGAGCTGAACAATATAACTTGTGATATCAGTCTAAAAATATATCTAACAAGCGCACAGGTTATGTGGAGTAGATCTCTAGAAAAGCAAATAAAACTTAAAACCAAGATGGTGGATAAATCAGGTGATCTTTATAATTGTTTAAGAGTCTATGTGAGATTATTATGTGAACACCATTCTGTAATTTGTTGTCTCACTATCTAATGTTTAACATCCAAATCTGTATTTCATCCATCACTGAAGCACATAACATTTCATTGATGGTAATTTCAGTTTTGTCAAAGTCAGCACCATTCCAGGAGGCGAACCTTAATTTTTTGTGCAATCCAGAAGCTCTAAAAGGGGTAGGTAAGCAGCAGCAGTCCCATCCCAAGCCAATCTTCGATTAATTGTCATCCCAGAGAATATCAGCCTTGAAACTGCACTAGGTCATTTATTTGACGTACTCTATTCCGTCTAGTTCTGAAAGCAAGAAGTGTGATACGGCACAATATTTAGAAACACAATCTTGAAGATTTACATAAATTACTAAGTGACATCAACAACATAGAATAATCTAATAATTTACATTTAAACTTGAAAAAAATAACAAATTATCTTTTTTAGACATTTAAATAACAAAAAGAAAATCTTCAAGTATACAGAAAACAAATTCACACTGTAAGGTATTTTAACTATAACTCTAATCATCCAAATTCAGCATAAAGTAGAGTCTAATCTCTATATGATAGAGCGAAAACCAACTGTAAATTTAATAAAGAAAAACATTTAGATAAAATGTGCATAATTCCAATAATTCCCCAGAAAAATTCATTACAAAGAGATAAACAAAATTGAATACCAAATAATTGCTAATGTTAACAATAGACAACAGAATAACTACTAAAACCACATTCTAAACAAAAAAAGCACTAAAACTCGAAAGAACAAAAAACACAGCTCAAAGTTCAAAAATATGTCTTATGAATATAATAAATTATATATTGAAAAAATTAATAGACCTCTAATTGTTCGAATTAATGAACAATTATTTTGTAAACGACAAATCGAAAAGTTCAAGATTTATAAATGCCCCTTAGACCTGAATCATAAAATTATATTTCAAAATCACTATATACGCGATTGCATCTTCTAATATCGTCCTAGAATTCATTCACCCCCATTTTCGGATCATTAAGAAAGAAATTATTAATAGTCAGGACCTTGAGTATAACCAAATACCCGGACATTTTATAAGATTTTTAACCGACTTCCAAAAAGGAGGAGGTTATCAATTCGTCGCGTATTTTTTTTTGTATGTATGTTACCTGATTTCTTCTCCTGTGGTGAACCGTTCTGGATGAATATGGTCTTGTTTAATAGAGTATATATCCGGATTGGTGAAACTTCAAATTTTGGAAAAGAATTCTATTGGTAAAGCAATGAAATTTGTGAATGAACACATGCGTGCATGGAAATCGACCAATATCCCTAACATATTGGTCGATTTTTCGAAAACTAGGTGATCTCATATATATTTTAGATGTGTATAGTTTTTTAACGTGTAATATATTAAGGAAGATCACTAGGTGATCTCATATAATTTTTTGCGATGTGCAACTTGCAGTTTTGCAGAAAATCGCCGAAAATTCCAAAATTCTTATCAAAAATTTCATTGAAATGACATAACGGACATTTCCTTCATAAATATTTTAATTCCAACGTAATAGTGCGGGAATTTTAGGCACCGGAAGTTTTAATTGCGAATTTGAAAATTTTCTTTGTACATCTCAAGCATATAGGTAGTAAAACTAGTATTTTCGGCTCCTTAAATCAATGAGTACCAAGCTCGATTTGTTTGTATACCAGGCAAATACCTATTTAAATGCAAATTTTTCCATTTTGCGAAGACGGTGCTTTGGTTGTCACATTCTCCCGGCCTAATAGAAAATTCAGTGACAACACATGTCAAACTCTAAGCTGCTATTTGTGCGTTATACACAGGGTGTTTAGTTATAGTAAACAAAATCACAAAGTAAAGTGATAGAAAGAGTTGCATTTATAATATGATGATTGAAATATAGGACGGAGTAGAATGATAATGGTCCAGAGGCAGCCGTATATACAGGATGGTTGGAATATAGGGTGGAGTGGACGTTTGGTGGTATAAAAAAGTTGGAAAATATGTGAAATTAAATATATAATTTGATTAAAAAACTGTTATATGTTGTGGAGGTAAACAAATCATATACAGGATATTTAAATATATTTTTGGCTTATTAAGTCAACGCATACTAGTACATTTTGTTCGTAAACATTTACCTGTCAATTTAAATGAAAATGTATGGTTGTGTAATGTTGAGGCTCTCCATGCTACCTGGTCCTGTCTATTAAGGTTTACATACAAAATAAAAAATAAAGAAATGAAAACTACCTGTGTCCAAAAACTAAAAAGGTGAAAATAAAACATTTATTAAAATATATAACCGACTTCTACCTATAAATAAAAAGCTAAAAATAATTATATCAAAATACAACTCTAGCAAATAAATAACACATTCAATGTTGTTAGGTACCTACCCAGCAAGTAAAAAATGTAAACATTAAAAGGTGCTCATTCTGTACAAATTAATTACACCTACCAATCTAGCATATTTTTGAAGTCGGTGCTAAGCAACAATCAACTTTGATGAAGTGGTAGATAAGTACGCAATGAAGGATTTTAGATTTGCTTGGCACCGACTTCAAACATATACTAGATTGGTAGGTAATTAATTTGTACAGAATGAGCAGCTTTTAATGTTTACATTTTTTACTTCCTGGGTAGGTACCTAACAACATTGAATGTGTTATTTATTAGCTAAAGTTGTATTTTGATATAATTATTTTTAGCTTTTTAGTTATAGGTAAAAGTCGGTTATATTTTTTTGTAAATGTTTTATTCCTTATGATTTTAATTGTAATAGAATCACTGAAACCTCTTAATCCATTGATCGGATTTTTGGCGAACATAACGTCGCACCTAGGAGCGCCATATAAAATTCTAAAGATAATTAATTCATTTAAACTCATTTGAACTAAAAAAATGGTACTCACTTCATTAATTAAGATCATTTTAAGGATTTGCTTCCGAATTTTGTTAAATATGAATATTATCTTATGGACACATAGAAAATGTAGATAAATAATTAGATTCTTATTACTCTATAGACGATACATAGGTACATGTTCGTATATTCTATTATATGGGATATGCGTATAAAATGGCAAGAAAATTTAAATAACGTGAAACTTTTTCCATGACCTCTCTGATATTTGTGAACTCTGAAATATGTATCCAATTTTCTATTATTTGTTTTCTTTGTGAAGTCGTTTCACATTTTCTTTCTGCAACCCATAATGTTTGCGTTTCCATATGCCTCACACGTTTGCTGACATGTTGCTTTATTTTGACGTAATTTTATTCGGTTCGTTGCATCTTTATCCCGATTTACATACCTTTTTCAGTAGTGTAAAGAATATTTTTTACTGCGTTTTGATCACTATGATAAAGTGCTGGTAGAACAGTCATTTGGGGGCAAAGAAGCAAGTTAAGCCTGCTTTTTGGCTAGGTGGCGCTTTATTTAGAATGTATTAAAAAACAGAATTTCGCGTCTCACTTCATATTAGTTTATATTTCACATAATTTTAACTGGAAATACGGTGAAGTAAATTATTTACACAACAATTAGGTCAAGTGTGAGTTGGACTCGCATACTAAGGTTTCCATATCACCTTTGAGATTTATTATAATTGTAGCATTAATGTGTAGTGTGTAGTTTTGAAATTAAGTGAACTGTAATTTTAAAGATACGTGTTTTTGCAAGTTAAAAATGGTTGGAGAATGTAAACCTTATTTATTAACAATTAACAATTATATAAATACAAAATAAGCGGACTTACCAGAAAGGAAAAGGGCATAGTAGAATTTATGGTTCAATTTAATGTGGTTCCGTAAAAAATGTTCACATAATTGACTGCCGGATTGCTCGAGAGTCGAGGCGAATTTTCCTTACCGGTCCATCCGACGACGAAGATATGAATTTTTTCAACAAATACAAGTTTAGGGAAAAAATTAAAATAAAGGATGTCGGTCAGCATTCAACTCAAGTATGATCAGAATAGTATCAGTCTAATGCACTGAGTATCCAACTTATAAATATAACCCGCAAATAAATAAATACATTTCATTAAATAAGCACTGAAGAGGAAACAATAATATATATTTTTCTACTTTTACATTTCAGACAAGTAATGATGAGTGTATTTTCTTATATGCGTTTTAAATTTATAAAAATATACACCTTTATTTCTCACAGAGCTACATTTGATTTTCTACATGATGCGCTTGATTTTAGTATTTTTTGTTAATATTTTTTTAACAAATTATTTTAAAAATATGAAATTTTTTCATATTTATATAACTCATAATGAGCCCTTCCATTAGATACATTAGATGATGCGTTGCAATATTTTTTATTTAATTCTAGAATTTGCCCTTGAAAATTATTATTAGGGTTTTTTTCCTTATTTGTTCCTATAAAGTTCAATTGAGGCCTTATATTTCCTTTTTCTTTCAGACTCTTTGGTCTTATAGTTTTGATGATATAGGGGGAAATGGATAACTTTTTGCAGATATTTGTCAATATTTTTTTAACAAATTAGTTTAAGAAAATGAAAAATATTCATTTTTATTTCCGTGATGCCTTTTAAAAACATTTTAATTTTTTATTTTTCATTTAATTCTGTCATTCATATTAGTCTTTTTTCCTATTTCCTCCTGTAAAATTCAAGTAAGGCCCTATAATTTTTTTTCAAAATTTTTGGGATAAAGGTAGGTGGAAATGAGTTGATTTTTGTATATATTTTTTGAAAACGTTTTATGTTATTTATTCTTCTGATCCCGAGGTCACAAAGCGATGTTTCAGTTTAACATTTTTAGAGGAAGCATGATTTCTAAACTTTTTAAATAGCGCCATCTAGCATTTAGGTTATTAACTTGAATGTATGAGCATCAACTTACACTCGAATTTTATTTCCTTCAAACATGATATACCCAAACATGGATTTATATTAAATTAATATGAAAATTATTTATTACCATTCTTTCTATTTTCAAATCAAAATCATATCAAAATTTATTCATCAGATATGAACAAACCGGACATGTAATCGTATTTTCATGTTTACTCAAAGAATAATAGTTTTGTTGTCAGTTACGATCTCGAAGTTATTGTGTAACAAATGGAAAGGAACTGAGTTTTGAAATGCAAAACTCACTGGAATAGCATTGTCATTTTCTCGGTATAATCTTCCAATAATAATTTTCATAAAACTTTCCTTTGCATTTCTTATTACTAAATATGGGGATCTGAATATTACAGGAAAGTCGTTACGTAGCAAAGTGGAAAGACTTCTTGAAGATTGGTTGTATAACGGAAAAGAAATTGGAGATGTAGATATATATGCTAAAAATATAGACATGAACTATAAAACAATTTGACTGCCTGGAAACTATTTTTGCTTTCTGATTCAATATTTAAATTATTCAAATTTGCGCAGATTTTCTGTGAAAAAGAAAAGTGAGTAAACTGTTATTATCTATTCTACTTGTTATATTTTTAAAATGTTTCAACTGTAAGGGATATAACAAATATGTATTTATTAATTTCTAACAAAATTTAAATTTACTATGATTTATGTTATTACTTGCAATAGTGTTTTTTCCTACTTATACAAGGATGGGCTGGTGGTAAACCAGGGGTCCTTGCATTCATCTGAAGTAAGTGACAAAAGTGAAATCTTAGTATAATAATCTCTTCACACATTTCGCGCTCAACTGAATAACTTCTTCTGAACCGCCATTCTACCGATTTCACACCCTCTTTACATCCCCGATCTCATGCCGTGAGGTTTTTATTTTTCTCCTATCAAAAGAAACTCAAGTATATTCATTTCAAACGATGAGTTAAATGCGCATCGTCCTGGATTCGAGAAAAGTTGGAAGAATGGTTCAATGACGAAATAAATAAGTCTATTACAAGTTGGGAGAATTGTGTTAACAATAAAACTATGTAGGTGGAATTATCAATTCGTCGAAACATTATTTTTAACCAACGTTCAAAAAGGTCGACATGTTTTTATATGTAGAACAATAAAACAATTCCAACGTTCAAAAAGGTGGAGATTAATCAATTCGTCGACATGTTTTTGTTAGCCTATGTAGAACAATAAAACATTATTTTTAACCAACGTTCAAAAAGGTGGAGATTATCAATTCGTCGACATGTTTTTGTTAGCCTATGTAGAACAATAAAACATTATTTTTAACCAACGTTCAAAAAGGTGGAGATTATCAATTCGTCGACAAGCCTATGTAGAACAATAAAACATTATTTTTAACAACGTTCAAAAGGTGGAGATTATCAATTCGTCGACATGTTTTTGTTAGCCTATGTAGAACAATAAAACATTATTTTTAACCAACGTTCAAAAAGGTGGAGATTATCAATTCGTCGACATGTTTTTGTTAGCTTATGTAGAACAATAAAACATTATTTTTAACCAACGTTCAAAAAGGTGGAGATTATCAATTCGTCGACATGTTTTTGTTAGCCTATGTAGAACAATAAAACAATTTTTAACCAACGAAAAAGGTGGAGATTATCAATTCGTCGACATGCCTATGTATTTATTTTTAACCAACGGGTGGATTATTACATGTTTTTGTTAGCCTATGTAGAAGTTCATTGTTTTTGTTAAGTTCAAAAAGGTGGAGATTATCAATTCGTCGACAGAAAGGGGAGGTTATCCACGTTATTTTTATGTATGCTCAGTGATTATCCAAAAACGACTTGGGCAATTTTGATGATTTTAATGCCATTGCATTAAGAAATGTTACAGAAAGGTACCATATAATTTTCTATAATGTGAGATTTAAGGTTTTCCAGAAAATAAAAAAAAAAACAGTAATTAAGGGACTACGCTTCAGTAAATTTCGATGAATCTACACTGTTTTCTCTAAAACGGCTCAATCAATTTGAAAATTTTAAATTGTACTCTACAAAGAAATATTCCAGCTTAATTATGTATAATTTTCTATAACGTAAAACATATCTTTTTCTGAAAATCGGAATAATATGTGCGCAAAAAGGGTAACAAAATCAATGTAAATGTCAAATTAAATTAAATGTCAAGATATGCAATGAAAGTATCGTACAGGGTGTTTGTAACGGTTTTCATTTTACAGGGCTTAAAGTCGAATGAAATGTTTCGAAAACAAAAATTGTTGTGTGAGCAATCTTTTCTTTACAGTATACGGTTGTAGGTGTGTGTATGCGTGCATGGAAATTCAAGCAGAAAGCAATGTGCGCAGTTGAAATATAGGTCGAAGTAAAATTGCAGTTATACAAGTAGGTTCAAAAAATCTTACAAGTAAATGTGATTTTAGGTGGTACATAAGTAGTTGCATATATAGGATAGTTGAAACATAAGGTGGAATAGAATTAAAGTTATATAGGATGGTCTAAAAAATGTTGTATTGGGTACATAAGTAGTTGAGTATACTAAGTGGTTGATATAATAGTGAAGTAAAACGTTAAAAAAATTGTTAAATAAGCATTTGCAGTAAGGATATTTTAGTTATAGGGTGGAGGGTATAAAAAATGTTAGAAACAGTTGCTTATAAAGGATGATTGAAATATAAGGTGAACTGGAATTATAGTTATACAGGTTGCTTAAAAAAATTTATATAGTGTGGAACATCAGAAGGTGCTTATACTGGACATATGTGGCGAAGTAAAATTATAGGTATACAGTGTGATTTAAACAATAGAAAAATAGAAACAGTTAATAGGGTGGAGAGGGTTAATACTTATACAGGTCGGTTGCAACATCGTGTGGAGTTGAATTATAGTTGTAATGGATGGTTCAGAAAATGATAGACAAATAATTTATACTGTGTGACCATTACACACAAAACATATACAGGGTGGTTGCAATATAGGGTGAATTAGAGAAACACTTACAGAAACAAATGAAAAAGTTAAATAATATGTGGAAAACGTGCAAAAAAATACAAATTCGAGACAGGGAGAAAGAGAGAGAAAACGCTAAAATAATCAATACAATTCTACCATTAATCAGAAAAAGAATATGTCAGAATATATTGATTGCAAACGGTTTCTAAACGGTGTTTATTTTAAGCTAGTTGAAGTCGGTTCTTATTTTAAATATAAATTTTTAAACTTAATAAGTATTAGTTTATGTTCATATTCTGCAAGCATGTGCGCATACAAGAGTTTTTAAAATAAACGAGAGGACAACAAACAAACTACCTAGAAGATGGAAATTATTACAGACTATGGTTCCGTCCAATGCAACTGCAAAAAACAATACAAAGCAAAGAAAGTATCTCAACTCCTTCGTTTTTGGTATAGTTTATATTAATTTTCTTTTTCTAGAGTCTAACATGAGTTATAGTAACTCTCTACTAATAATACATTGTGCATTAAATTTAATTTATCATATCTATAGTGGTCATGTTATGTCATCGGGTAAGTTTCATGTGTTCTCAATAATAGGCATATTGCTACCTACAGTTGTCAGACAATTTTAATTCTCCTTGGGTTTTTATCGGTACTAATATTTTTAAATGTCAGCCCGTGTTAAGCAGAACATGAATAATTTTTTGTTACATGTTTTGGTATTTATAAGTAAATTAGTATGCTGGCCTGCTAAAGAAATATCAAGGAAATTAATAATAACAAATTTTATAAAAAATATAGTTATTTAATTCTTATAAATCATTTTACCTTAATTTATGCACACTACTTTTTAAAATCACCTCTCATCAACAGGTAACAAGCAGATAACAGAATAAATAGTCCCAGAAGTGTATACTGAATAGTAAGCGTCCAAAATGCTAATAAATATGCTGTCCGATCACAGTACCTTCCCAATTCTGGATCGTAATTAGGTTGATATTCTTTGTATACCGCGAATGTACCTAAAAAAAGTAATTATTTTTTATTGTTCTTTAAGGTTATTGTTGCTAAACTTAGCAGTAATGTAGCAATTATTGTTCATATTCGTATACACAAACCTCTGTATCTCGACTTTGTAGAAAAAAGGAATGGGATGTCTTTTGATTGAGTTGTTTGTGTTATAGGATAAAGAACAAATGATGTATTTTGCGATTACCTTTGTTATTAGTTCAGATATTGTATATTCTGATTACGTATGGAATATGATGGTTTTGAAGTGCTGTCGTACTGATTTTTCCAAAACGTTGATTTTTTTCTCAGTTATTTATCATTTATTAATTCCCTGATCAGAGGTATTACGAAAATGTCCCCTTTGATTTCAATATCCCTTAGTCTAGGGTATTTTTGCATTTAAATACAAAAAATCGTTTTCTATTCATCACATTTACAAACATTCATAATGATATAGAGTGACGGAGGAAATAATTTAGAAGGCTTTACAAGTGGCATATGATTCTCATTCTGCCCATGAATTTTATTTATGCTCACGCGATACTTTTTTCTTATATGAATTTATTTCCTTACTGTATCATTCATACAAAAAGCACCAACATTTTATATAATCAATATCGACACAAATAGTTAAGTATAACTTTTAAATCAAGCAAAACTTTGAACCGTTAATTTTTATGTAGTATTTTCTTGACTTCATACAGTTTTTTTTCATATCAATCGTGTGGTATAGAAACATAAGGAAATACGTTACCGTTAAAGAGAAAAAATCCTTTTGATTCTAAGAGGGATCAAATTGTATTTCCAACATATTCATTACTATTTGTCATTTCCCGCTTACTGATTCTACCAGCTTCTAGTAGGGGACTTTTGGTATTATCGCTATATCTATATCACAAAATAACTGGGCCGATTGAACCAAAATAAATGCATTTTAGTAGTTAGTATTTGTGCCAATGTTTCCAGCAATATTTGACCCTAAAACAATGTTCTCCTTTAAACGATTACTTGTCTTTAGATCGTTAGTATATATCTTGTCCGTCAATAGACGAAAAACAGAAACCGCAGCTGCGAGGTGGCCAGTTCATATCTTCAAAATAGTGATAACGCTTTTGTTAAATTTGGTGCGCAGAAGATTGATCGTGGCACATGCCTCATTTTTTTGAAGCCAAAGTTGCTGTGCCTCAAGTGCCTCCAAATTGAGGTACAAAAATTTGGCAATGATGCTTCTGTAACGATCGTCCCAATAGGGTCACCAATCCAAAATATGTATCCAATTCAACGAAGATGCGTTAGTATGTCTACCATGGCCCCTAGATTTTCTCATTTCTATTACACCAATTTTATTTGCAGGCAAGGTGGAAATGTGTCTTGTATGCAAGGATGATTTTTCTGTTGAAGTTCGGGCCATGATTCTGAGGCACCAAAATCAGCCCTATAATTTCATGAATCTGTTTCCATTTATATCTATGATAGGTATACCAAGATCTTTGAGAAAAATCCGCCACAGAGTTGACATTTATATGTTTTAATCTACACTACGAGCCAGAGTAGTGACATTTTGAGCAGACTACTTGGAAGGAATATACTGGAGGGGCAGATTGCCTATCAGAATTCCAGTTTCACACACATTTTTAAAAAACTTTCGAATGTAATTATGGTTTTTTTCGGAAAATACCACGCGCCACAGTTGAGGAAATGTTGTATATTTCAAAAGTTCCTAACGTTTTGGAATCTAAATCAGACCCCGTTCTCAATGGCAACATGACTAAAAGGGAATTAAAATGTTGGACATTAGTCTTGAGAGCGTGGACCTGACCTAGATGTACAAAAATTTAGAAGTTGCAAATGATACAGGCTTTTCCTCAAGTGATTCTTAAACAATCCAGAAATATGACACCTTATTTCTTCCGAAAAAACTATGCCATATTCGCGCTGTTTCAGACAAATGAGATCCATTTGCTGGACCTGATTTAGATGTACAAAAGTTTGTAAGTTTTAAATGAGACAGGCTTTTCCTCAAAAGATTTTTAAAAAATCCATAAATATGGCATCTTATTTCTTCCGCAAAAACAATTCATTTTCAATATAAGTTTTCTGTTTATCAAAACGTCAACGGAGATTTCTAAGCAAACAGTTCTCCTCAGTATGGTGCGAGAGGATGACCCACCCTTCGTATAAAAAAATATATCATAAAGCCAGACATTTCATAATTTATATTTTAAATTGCAGGTAATCATAATATTCTATTAACATTTAAAAAAAAACAACATAAAAAGGACGCGTATAACATAACAACTTTCTTATTAATTTAATTAAATTTATCGATCTAACGAAATTTTAACTAGAATTATTGCACACTATACTTTAGAATTAGAAGTGTCGATACTTCAGAGGTACTAAGTTATTATTCTTGATTTCTGACGCATTTCAATTTAATCACGGTTCTTTATGGCAAAAAATTAAGGCACAAAGTTGACCAGTATATTACATCACAGGGCAGGAAATTTGCGGTACCACGAAAACTCTAGAAAGTCTTCGTGAAATTCCAAGAACTTCTACTTCTTTTTACAGATCCTAGGAACTGGGTATTCTTAGTGACTCAATTTGAATAAGTTCGCACTTGAAATACATTTACATCCGTAAAATAGTTACTAGTGCATGAACTGAGACAACTGGGGATTATACTATCAAAAACATGTTTTTCAGCTGCATCTGTTTCTTCTCAAATTCGTAAGTACGTACTGAAGCACTGATTGTCTTCGCGTGGTGTATGAAAACTCCTCACATATTCCACACATGAGAATAATTGATGTACATAGATATTTGAATTCTATTTTGTTGCTCATTGGTGAGATGTAAAATTCTTTGACATTATTTTTTTAACAATTCGAAACTACTATGAGTCGTACTTACCCAGTGCGTGCCAAAATAAATCGAAAATGACGAGAACTATGGCAACAGTAAATGTAAATTGATTATCCAGTTTACTCAAAAACTTTGCCAACGCCCCAACGAATCCTGAAAAAAAGTTATTTATCATTTATTTTCTAAAAATAAGTAATTTGATTAACTTCACACTAACTACTTTACTTTACGATATTACATGGCCATCAAATCTACCGATAAATCAGTTAAACCGGACATCTTTATTCATGCGAGATGGTACGAATGCTGCCTTTTATATTTCGGGATTAGAGAACAAAAACAAATATTAATCATCGAAAATCGCTTTATTGTTTTTCAAAATATTCCCCCTGAAGATCTATACACTTTTGCATGCGTTTGAACCAATTGTCAAAGCACTTTTTCCACTCTGATTGAGGTATCTCCAAAACATGCATTCTGAACGCAGCAACCACTTCTTCAGGTGTCGAAAAACGTTGACCTCTCAGTTTGTTTTTTAGGTACGGGAATAAAAAGAAGTCATTTGGTGACAAGTCAGGACTATACGGCGGATGACTCATCAAATCGATGTTTTGAGTGGTCAAAAATGCAGTTGTTTGAGCTGATGTGTGATGTCCTGGTGAAGAGTGATCCGTCTTCGGGGGTTGGTTTTCCTCCTTTCTTGGAAGACAACTGGCAAACAAATGGTTGTGTACCACTCAGAATTGATTGTTCTGCGTTGTTCTAGTAGTACTGTTGCGACATGTCCAGTTTTTGCGAAAAAACAGGCGATCATTTCCTTGGAAGTGCTTCGTGCGCGAACAAGTTTTGTTGGATTCGGCTCATCTTGAAACACCCATACAGTCGACTGCTGTTTACTTTTGGGCTCATACGCGTAAATCCACGATTCATCACCTGTCAGTATGTCATAAACGTGTTTTGAAGTACAGCGATCGTATTTTTTGAGCTTTTCTTTCGAGCAATCGAACGATTGACAACTTGTGTGGGATCCAACGCGAACAAATTTTGTGTAATGTGTAAGGTTGACTCAATCTCACGATCGGTCACATGACGATCTTGCAATATCAGTTCGCGCACAGCATCAATGGTTTCCGGAACAACAAATGTTTTTGGACGACCTTCACGAAATTCATCTTGGAGTGAACTACGACCTCGATTAAATTCACCATACCATCGATAAACAGTGGTCCTTGATGGAGTTTCATCGCCAAAATTAAATTAAGTTCATCCATGCACTCTTGCTGACTTAATCCACGTCGAAAGTTGTAAAAAATAATCGCACGAAAATGTTTACGATTTAATTCAATTTTTTGGCCGAGATGAATCCTTTAAGTTACTGTAAACAACACATAGCGCTCGTATGTCAAAACGTTCTGAGTACGTATAACCTCAAAAATGTCAAACTTTACGATAGAGCTGTCAGTTGTCAGATTGAAACACTAGGGTTGTCCAATCCCGAAATAGGCAGCCCTCGTATCATAACAACAAATTAAATTTATCGTCAAAAATATAAGGTTAAACATCCTAGAGCGAGACAAAACCAATTTATATTGAAATGAAGACTTAATTCAACTGCACTCTGCCAAAATTTAATTTAAAATAACAGAATCAAGATTCAAAACAGAACTAAAATGTAGATTACATTATTTTATTTCCACTATTTAGTAAAAAGATTATTAAATAGAAGAAAATAATAATAATCTACAAAATAAATCCAAAGTATTAGATAGCCCCCAAAAAGTAAATAATAGCCCACATCACACGTTCACACGTTCAACCTTAGATATTTTATTTTCTGTAATTGTGTTTTAAAGAACAATTCATTTTATAAAATGTTTTGAAAGAAAGTATAAAGTAATAATAAGTACTGATTGATCTATGTTTATTATAAAAACGATTTATCTATTTCTCAATAAACGAAAAAAAGGAAATAAGTTTAAGAGGACAAATGAATTACAAATATTAATTTAAATATTGATGATTGTTTCAATCTTCACTTGATGAAAATTCATTCTTAAGATCACTTAAAAACACCAAACACTAAATGTTCACTATTTATTTATTTTTATTTGACATATGTTTCGCCAAGTCTGCATTCTTCAGAAGAATTGAGGGAGATAAACTTTATGTGGCGCTCCTAGGTGCGATTATAAGTATTTCGCCAAAAATGCGACAAAGAACTTTGTTGATTCAGTGGTCCCTTAAAGTCTAAGGTTTTTCCTAGGTTTTCCCTTATGACTTTAATGTCAGCTTATTTTTGGCGAATGCACTACTTATAAGATCGCACCTAGGAGCGCCACATAAAGTGTCTCACTAAATGGTTTTATGATTATATGATCTTTAGAAATTTCTGGTTTCAAAATGTAGAGCGAGTACTTATAACCTGTAGACCAGTACAAACCTAGACCCCGAAACGTTTGGAATATTGCAGCAATTTTCGTGATTTGTGGTGTTATTTTCTAAAAAGTACTTAAATATTGAAAAAAATTCCACAAATATCCTTCAGAAAACAACGGAGTTATAGCATGTTGAAATTTTGTTTTTATTTGTCAAAACAAAAATTATAAGGTTTATCGTGAAATAACTGAAAAACAGTGCATTTTTCGGGAAAAGTTTATCAATACTTTTTTAAACTGCTTAAAATATCTTTTTATTTGGTTTTATATTATAAAAGTCTCTAGCATGAAAATTAAATTATGACATAAATAAGATTGTTTTTTTTTGTTTTTTGACAAGCGAGCGATTTTTTTTACGATACGTGAAATTTTGGTCGCGTGTCGCTTTGATTGGGCCACCCAGTATTTTTAGAAAAAAAAACAAAAAAATCTTCTAAGAATTAAACTATTTGCATTATAGTCCAGTCAATGAAGGCAAAAAAACGGTAATACTGGGTAATTTGTCCAAGCAGCACTGCTTTTCCTAAAACTTTGGATTTAATTTCTACTTACCCTCTACTTCAAAGCTGACCCTGTTCCGGTGGTTACGTTTTTTGTTTTTTGACAAAAAAGTACAAATTACCCCCTAAATAACACCCCAGTTGAAATTATGTTCCACCACTTTAGAAATCACCAATTTATAGGTTTTTGTATAAGCTAAAAGCTTATGTAAATTGAAAATGTAACCCTTATTTTTTAAATGCTTGAACTAAAAGGATGGCCTAATATTACTATTTACGAACATGTACAAACTTTAAACGGTCATATCTAACTTAATTTTTATCCTACAAAAAAAAACCTAAATTAAAAAAATAAAGCCTATCTCTCATAGTTTTTAAGTTATTTTAAAGAAAAAAAGACAATGTTTTGCAAAATTACAAAAATACAATATTCTCTTGAGGCTGGATTTGTGAAATGGTAGCAATCATTTTCAACTGGTATTTAGGAGGTAATTTGTACATTTTTTGTGAGAAAAAAATAATAAAAAACACCTTATTTATGTTACAACTCGGTTAATTTTCATGCTAGAGACTTTTGGATTTTGAAGCACTTTAAAAAAGTATTTATAAACTTTTCCCGAGAAAGTCGTTGTTTTTCAGTTATTTCACGATAAACCTTTGAATTTTTGTTTTGAAAATTAAATACAAAATTCCAACAAGCTATAACGTTTGTACTCGTTCTACAGTACAAACGTTATTTTTTTATAAGCTACATTTCTGATCCAAATAAGGTTTTTCTTAAAACGCATATTTTTAAAGTTATTTACGACAAACCGTATGAAAACATGTTTTTTTTTTGTTGACAAATCGATAATTTCACTTGCGATTAACTCGAAAACTTTCAGACTTTCAGAAAAAACTTTATGGAACAAAAGTTCCTTAAAAATGGTTAATTTATTCATTCCCGGAATTACTCGGGAAATGGCCATTGGCTGGACCATAGCTAATGTATAAATAAGTAAAAAATTTAGTGTAATTTTCAAAGTAAATTGTGCAGGCTCTTCTAAGAGAGACTGAACTTTTAATTATTAGTAAGAACTTCAACTTCAAATAAAAGCGGCTGTGTTCAGGTGATTTCATGTTTAAAAAAAGTTTTACTTATTATGTCTGTTCAAACCTAGTTTAACAGAATTACAAAACAATTTCCAGCTTCCTCTAAATAATTCCGAATTCCATTCCTTAATTAACGTAGACGACTAAATAAAATTATTTAAAAATTCAGAAATTCCCGTTATTTTTTAACACACCTGATATTCTATAAACAATCAAATCTAAAACAGTATTTTCTAACATTTCCTCTTTGACGCAGGCATTAATAAGCGCAGTATTTGCGCATAATATATTGAACTCGGCGATCTTTTGATCTGAAAAACTCATCCAATATGCATTCTGAAATTTTCTTTGTATTTGTAGTCGGTTTCTTCTTACTTCTTTGTTATTCATGCCACATCACGTAAAGTTGGCACATTCAAAGTTAAAGCCCCGGCACATCAAAGTATTGACTTTATTGCAACAAACGTTTGAAAATTTGCTTCTATCGCCCCTTTTTTATGCTTTTCCGCAAAATATGTTGACGGTAAAAGGGGGTCTAATGAAATATGGCCAAGAATAATGGTGTATTTCTCTTTTTTTCTTCTTTTTTTATAGCAGCTCATTGTGGACTCCATAAATTATTAATCAAAAAATTTATAAACTGTTGATGAAAATAGATAACCTACAGGTTTCTTGTGTAATTTTAATAAAACGAGATTCTTCAGTAAAAGTTGTTATTGCATGCCTTTAGGGAACTTTTGAATGACACTACTAGAATTGCGGTCAAACTGTTTATTTTTTTTTTCAGATGTACCGAGAGTCAGAAATCAAAAGCGTTTGTCATTATCTGCACTAATTATATTCACCAAACAGAGCTGTAACAAACCGTATGTATTCGTACTAAGTGACGAATACTGGATAGGTCTCCAAGTACCGAATTGTTACTTTTGCATTGGCTATAGTTATAGAAAACAGCTCTATAAAATAAAAGATTTACTCAGGATATTCTGATTGAGATTGAATGAATTTATTGAATGCAGATTCCATATGGAGTTTGATGTAGGTAATAACAAAATCGAGTGCTACAACGTCTGCAAAAACTAGTAGCATTATTATGCAAAGACTTTAGGTTCGTTCCTTCAGCTTAGATAACAATGCACCACGGTTGCGTATCTGCGCATAAGAAAAATAGCGTTCCTTCAAAACAATAACCGTTTATTGAACGGTTCGGTTTGGTGTTCCAAGTGTCACGGTGATTGATACCCAACCAGTTAATGTACGGTAATTTCGATTACCGGCATTACGGAAGAATCGATGGTGCTGCCATGCGCATTAATGGTACATATATCGAGTTGCCCAATAAACGGTTCATGTATCGATGCATTAACCAATTGCCGATCGGTTGGCAATCGGCTGAAGGAACGAAGAAGAAAATTTTTTTATATAAAAGATAATGCACTTAATTTTGCCAGGCACGAACTTAGTTATATCATGATGAAGTAGAAATTAGAAAAAAATAATACTTATGCATGGTGATAATGTCAGTGCTAGCAGAACGAATTTTGTCAAAATCAGGTAAATATTGTCGGATAATCGTGCCTCATGAAAACCCAAACGGATGAAAGAAAATATTTCCAAATGTAAATGAAAACTGTCAAATTAATATAAGAATATAATTATTTATCTATTTCTTTATTGATGATGGTCTCTATGTTTATATTACTTTCTACTTACTAAGAAGACTGATATAAAAATAATTAAATAATTGCTTGAGTGTATATTTATTTTTCTCTTTAATTATTTTGTATTTTTAATTGAATAAAAATGTTACTTAATAAAAATCCGTTCATATTCCACACATAATTATTTTTTGCATCGTATTATATCATTAGTACTCTATATTTACGTGCCACTACTCAAATTAAACTAAACGAAAGTAACGAGTAACGAATACTTTGTAACGGGTAGTCGGACTAAGAGTAACGAATACATATGAATATTCAAGATGTTTCTTTGACAGCACTATTGCCAAATGTAATCAGTAGTTGTTTTCTAAATGTTATTTGTGGCATATTCTTGATTACTTTTATTTTTTTCTTGGGAAATTACACCACCATCGAAATCAAAAGCTGTATATTAAAAAAATATATTTTAAGGCCATTGACAACGAACCCTCCAGCCTATAACTCGAATATCCTTACTGCATATGCTTATTTAACCATTTTTTTAAGTTTTTTGGTGCACTCTATATAACTATAGTTTTACTTCACTCTTATTTCAACCGTCTTATATTCGCAACTACTTATGTGCCACCCAATACAAACATTTTTTGAACCACCTCGTATATTTTTAATCCTATTCCAACCTTATATTTCAGCCATTCTATATATGGGACTGCTTATGTACCACTCAATATCACATTTATTTGTACAAGTTTTTGAACTCCACCTTATCTAACTGTAATTTTACTTCGCCCTTTATTTCAACTGCGCACATTACTTGCTGCTTGAATTTCGATGCACGCACACACATACCTACCACCCTACCTTCTAGAAATGATCGCTCCTAAAAAAATTTTCATTTCGATACTCTTAAAGGAATATTTTGTCATTTCACTCGACTAAAAGTCTTATAAAATGAAAACCGTTACAGAACAACCCTGTACGATATAACTTTCCATGGCATATCTTGACATTTAAGCGAGTTATTTATAATGAAAATTTAACATTTACATTGATATTTACCGTTTTTTGCACCATAGTTTTACGATTTTCAGGAAAATTGTATGTTTTACGTTATACGAGGGTGAATCAAATATGGAATCAAGCTGGAAACATCTCTTTGTAGAATAAAATTTAAAATATTCAAAACATTAAATAAATATACAAAATATTACATAACAAGAAAGAGACTAGAAAGCTATTACTTTATGTAAAACACTATGTAGGTCAGTACTCTCGTTTGAATGTAAACATGGTATCGAAATAAAAATATCACAAGACAGGATAAGAAATATTGGCATAAGAAAAGAACTAAATATCGAACACATTAATGACTATATATAATGGAGAATAATTAATTGAAGCACTTTCAAAGCTGAAGGTTGTCATAGAATCACAAGACCAAAAATCCCGAGTGCCGATAGGCTAAGCCTTTCACTTGTTGGAGTAGTTCGTACAGTAATAACTACAACAAGACAAAACAATTGAAATTGTACGGCGTTCGTGCAGAAAATCGATCAGCAGTACGCCTTCAATCAGAGTAACTCAAATTAGATATTCGCCTCATATGATGCTTGTTGACGGCGTGCATGAACCGACTTCAAATTAATCTGAAAACTTTTTGTGCCAAAGTCAGATACACTTGGTGCGATCCGTATTGTAAAGTGTTTCATTGCCGAAGTGCAAAGTTTATAGTCGACGCAAAATTTCAGACGTTTAAGAATTTTTTATTTTTCAATTTGTAAAATGGTATGTTTTATCTCTTTACTACACAATGTAGCAGAACTGCAAATTTTTCTTATATTTACAATAACAGAGGTATATATAGTTCGTATTTCGTGTCTAGTGTCTCAATTGTGTCCCATGTATGTTTGTTCCTTAAGTTCAATCGCAATAAGTACGATTTTCATTGCTAGACCAAGCGCAACGATATACATACGTGAAATGTAAAGAGCTATTCCATAAGAAAGCTTATAATTCCTTTAAGTCAACTGTTTGTCTAAGCTATGAAACTCACTACTATAAAACTATTTGCCTCTAATTTATTTCTTTAAAATAAATTGTTATCAGACGATAGATTATATGTAGCATTTGTGCAACATTGTACATTTGAGTATTTTTTTCTTCTATATATGGCGGATAGGGCAAAAAAGCTTACAGGTAATGAATTAAAACCGGTTGCTAATAATTTGAGTGATGTAAGTATTGACGATCTAGATGTTAATGAAAACTGGATCGATGATGAACCTGATCCAGTAAATTTTGAACTTTTTAACGCTGATTTCGGGAATAGTTTTGAATAATGTATTTGCCCGTGGAAACCGAAAATGGTATCATTATTGATAGTAATAAAACAACTAACGACAACGCAGAAGAAAAACATGAAAAACGAAACGTAAATCTTCAAATTCTTCAAGAAAATCGAATAAATCCAATTTTGCAACATCCGACGTGTCAATACAGAACGAGGTGAAAGTTATATTCTATCATTATATGGTTTTCGATCAGAGGTGGTACAAAGTAGTTATAAAATAAACCAACAACCTCCAAATAAAAAACGAGGAAGATCCAAGTCCAGCTCGGAAGGGGATATTGTTGCAAAAATGAGAAAAACGAGCTCTAATGCAATTCCACTGGAACCAGTGAGGAAAGATCTGCCGTGGGACTTTGATGAATAGAAAAGTATTGTAGAATCGAAAAGTGACGTCATTTTGTCGTCATAAGGCATAACTGTCGTATAACGATAATACGAGTTATAAGTGCGAACATATCTAAAGTGACGTCACTTTTCGATTCTACAAAATATTTCTATTGATCGGGCCTGGTTCATACAAAATTTGAGAGAAATGCGAAGTGCAATTATGTATAAGAAAAAGAAAAAGTTGTTTGAAACATTTTCAAAATTAATTAAAGTTATCTTTATTACTTTACGTAAACAGTTTTAAAATCAGAATATATTTCACATAGCATAAATGCAACATTGTACTTAAGATATATTGCCTAGTCAATTACCTTTAAGGTATAATGTAGCAAAGATGCGAAAATTAGGTTTTTTTGAAAAAATATGTATTTTATTAATAAAGATTTTTTTAAATATTTTTCCACGTCTATACTATCGGAACTACCAAACAGATTTTTCGCATGAAATTTTTAAAAAATTTGCAGTAAAGGGTTATTTTATGCTATAGAAAAATATTTGGGACCTGCCTTAATCGAAATCAGTTTAAAATTATATTAATAACTGTTTTTCTTATTTCTAGGGAACGGTAATTCTCATGTTAGAAAATTACCCCTGTAGACTAGTTCTTAATGCAATACAGTTAAAAAATTGAAATCGATTAAGAGTAATTGCATACATAAATAATAAAGAAAAACGAAATGAGAACCTGTCGCTTTTTGAAATCTGTTAAAAATAACACAGAATCACAACTACAGTATAAACAAATCAGACTCATGCTTCGACACTAAATTAGCAAACCTCTGGAACTGTTGGCTTTATACTGTTTCACACAATTCTCTAATATTCTATCAAGAAGCAATAATGTGTACGGTTTTCAGATGTTCTCACGGGCGGGGTTCGAATATGATGATTTTCAAATTTCTTGTGTTTCTTCGATGAATTGTCTTGTCTTCTATAAAAATTATCATCTTCATCTGCATTTTACATTCGAGAGTTCAACCTCGGTCATCCTCCATTTCATTTCATCTTCTTAATTGTTGCATTCCATTAAAATCAGGGATTATTTTGGACACGCTGCATCTACCTCCTATGGGGGCATGCTATATCTTGTACCTTAATTCAATAGAAATTGGAATGCCTCTTGGCTGGTATTATGAACTCTACCCAGAAATGTTCCTTAACAACGTAATTAAACTCCTTCAAATTAATTTAGCCTTTACGTTTGCTAAACCCTTTGTGTTTTAGGAAAATAAAATAATATTAATATAATATTATCGCTGTTCGAATCACAAGAAATGTTTATGCGTCTGATACTAGTACATAGAAATAATTTGGTTAAATGCGAGTTGGACTCGCATACTAAGGGTTCCGTACCACCTTCAAGATTCGAATATTCCAGTTTCAGACAAGCAGGGAATGAGTGGATTTTCCTACATTTACCTTAATATCTTTTAAACTAAGCGTTTTAAATTTATAAAAAATATACACTTTTATTTCTCACACAGAACCATTTTATTTTATCTGCTTGGTGATTTATTTAATTTTCTAATGGGCCAATAAAATTAAGATTAGGATTTTCGCTTAATTTTATCAATAAACTTTTAGTGAAGCCCTATATAATCTTTTAGGCTCAGTAGTTGGGAGAATAGGTCAAATTTTAAATAATAAATTATTAAATCTTTTAAACAAAATTATTTTCGAAATACAAGTGAGGTATTATATATAAAGGGGGGAATATGTCGCTGTTTTATAGTGTTGTTAAAATCCTTTTAAGCAAATGATCTTCAAAGTTTGAAAAATGTACAGGGTGTTTTGAAGAAGGTTCGCCAAACTTGGAGGGCAGATAGGTGGGCTCATGTGCTATATTATTTAGGCCATATAGCATTTAGATATCTTACGGTTTTTGTTTTTTTTATTGAATTTTTTTTTCTTAATTCTCAGATTTTTACATTTGAACTGTTGTAACTTTTTTATTTTTCACTGCATCTTGACCAAATAAACTTAAATCTTATCTACAATGTTTTTTTGCTCATGTGCATTTGATATTTAACAACACAAATGATTGGTTGAAAAAATTATATGAGTCCACAAATGCCGAGGTTCCATAAAAAAAGTGATTAAGTTAAGGACTTTATCACACATATTGGAAAGTAATCAGTAACATAATAAAATTTGAGATTGTAACTTACAAGGTTAGAACTACAAAAAATAAAAAAATAAAAAACATCAAGTTGCAATAATTTGTTATAAATTTGGTTCAAACCTGCTTCAGCCGCTACGGATTCAATCGCGACACCTTTTTCTGACTCCTACGGTGGTAGTCTCTAGTGGCATCTCATCCCATGTTATTTCAACAGCAATATTTATTATTTCTCTTAACTGCTCATTGGTTTCTAGTTCTCTCTCATAAAGTTGCTTGGCCCATCCACATACAAAAAAATCAAAGGGAGTCAGGTCTAGCGACCTTGGAGGCCGTGGTATATGGCCAGTTCTCTCAACTGATGCGTTTGGAATGAAATGTTCAGGATCTCTCTGACGGTTCGTCTATAACGTGCTGGACAGCCTTTTTTTTTGTCTTCCAATGGGATTTTATCTAATAAGATCGATCATCCCGCATTGTTTGGAAAGCAACATTATTTATTTCCCTTAGCTGCTCCTTGGTGTCTATTTCTATTTCTAGATGAAATCTTATTGGAAGACAGACCAATAATATTCAAAAAAGTTGGCTGTCCAGCACATCATAGGCGAACTGTCAAAGAGCTTCTAGAGATTACATTTCCAAACGCGTGAATTGAGAGAACTGGATCTATACTATAGCCTCCAAGGTCGCCAGACCTGACGCCCTTTGATTTTTTGTATGTGGACGGGCCAAGCAACTCGTTTATGAGAGAGAAATAGAAACCAAAGAACAGTTAAGAGAAAAAATAAATGTTGCTTATGAGATAATATGGGATGAGATGCGACTAGAGACTACCACTGTAGAAGTCAGGAAAAGATGTCGCGATTGCATCCATAGCGGTTGAAGCGGGTTTGAACAAAATTTATAACAAATTACTGATGTATGTTTTATTTTTTGTAGTTCTAACCTCAAATTTTATTATGATACTGTTTACTTTCCAATACGTGTGATATATCGTTGGAAAAGGGTTGAAGTATAGAAGTTTTTGTAATCATTCGAAGTTCTCGATGTGCTTCTATTATTTTTGTAATGTTTAACTTAATGACTTTTTTAGGGAACTTCGCCATTTGTGCACTCATATATTTTTTCAATTTGTGTCAAATATCAAATGCAGATGAGCAAACAAATATCATAGATTAGATTTAAGTTTATATGTTGAAGATGCAGTGAAAAATAAAAAAGTTACAACAGTTCAAATGTAAAAATCTAAGAATTAAGAAAAAAATTAAATTAAAAAAAAAACAAAAACCGTAAGATATCTAGATGTTATATAGGTTACATAATATAGTACATAAGCCGACCTATCTGCCCTCCAAGTTTGGCGAACCTTCTACGAAACACCCTGTATATTTGTACTTTCATAGTGAGCCCTTTCATTTGATATATTATATGATGTGTTTTTAGAAAAATAATTTATTATTTTCCATTTAATTCTATAATTTGTCCCCCAAAATTAATGTTAGTAACTCCTACTTATCCTTACTTATCCTTTAAAGGTCAAGTGAAGTCCTATACCAATAATTTTCTTCAAAATTTTAGCTCGTATGGTTTCGGAAATGTTTAGTTTATTTCAAAGTTTTATCTCATAGTTTCGGAGATAAGGTAGGAGGAACGGGTATTTTTTTTAGATTAGTGTTAATACCTCTTTAACAATTTATTTTTAAAATATAAGAAAATATATTTTTGCGTCATAATGAACTCTTTGATTAGGTATATTACATGATGCGTTAGAAACAATTTTAATTTTATATTTTCCATTTAATTCTGTATATCACCCCCCCAAAATGACATTAGGGGTTTCTCCTTGTTTTCCTGGTATAATTCAGGTGCGGCCCTATATCTCTATTTTTTTTCAAAATATATATAGTTTCGGAGATAAGGGGGATGGGTAAATTTTTGTCTATTTTTGTACCCTGACACCAAATTTCAACCTTTTCCGCCCAGTAGTTTCGGAGAAAATTGCTGTTATGTGAAAGACGGAGAAATTAGGAGTGATATTATAAGGGTATCCCTATAATTATATATACGGAATAAAAGAAATTTTTCATTATAAATCATATAATGTGTATGTTGCATTGTCTGTTTTCGAAGAACCTTTTCAATTTACAATACTAACTTATAAACACAAAATTTTGTATCCAAACACTAAAAATTTATTTTTTCACTCAACGCCGCTGCAACAGCAAAGCTGTAAACCAAAACTGAAAACTGAAAAAAAGATTTGGTGTAAGAGTTTATACGTCTGTGACACAGCAAAAGTTTCCTATTACAATACTAAAACTAAAATAAGAACTAGCTCGCTAGAAGTGGAACAGAACGGTCACTCGTCTTTAGTTTTTAGGGCGGTTCTTCATCATACAATAACCAACTACATAATTTTAATTTAAAAACAAATGAGAGTTGGTTTGGGAAACCCCATAAACGAATAATTCAAAAATCAGATTAGGTACACAGGAATATGCCTATTTATAAAACATGGATGTATCCGAAACATTCTGTCATATTCAGAGTCAGAGGTTTGACAATTAGGTGATTTAGAACATCCGATAGGATAAGTAAATCATTTTTCAGCTATCGAATAGTATCGGACAAAAAGTATACCTGAAAAAGTGTGTTTGTTACATTTTATTGTCCATTAATTAAAAAATAAATTCATTTCATTTATAGAAATAGTTTAAAACAACAAATTTACTTGACTACACCTTTCTAATCGAAACATAGATATAAATAAATAAATAAACAAAGCTTTATTGCCCAACAGTACAAAACTATTAACAGGACAATATTAAAGTAATCATAAAAACAGCTATAAAAAGGTACTAAAACAGAACAAAAGGAAACAAACAAATGCTGGATCCAGGGGTTGTGGGAAATTATATGACTCGTGCAAATTTATTTTCAAAACATTTTAATACACTAAGCGCTTTCGACTATTAATATTCATTATCAGAGCTTCTACAAAAAATCAAGTCACATACAAAGGAACATCTTAACATAACTAAAACTAGTTGAAGCTAATGAGTTACAAGATAAATATTCAATTTTTAAAAACACAAAGCAGAGTAAGAACTGGATACACATTAGTCAACAAATTTTTCTATTCAATTTTAATTTTTTTGGGAAATAATTTGAAAAATGTGGTTAAACCATGCCGGAAATGTGGTGACCAAATTATTGTGTTTTATGTCATAAATTGTGAAGATCTGTCCAGCATGGAAGATTAACAATAGATTTCTATGTAAAGGACTAAAAGGTTTATTTAAATTCGCTTTTATATTTAGACAAAGTGGATTAGATTTTATTTCGTTATCTATAGCAATGTCTTCCAAAAATTCAAGTCTGGTAAAATTTTTATTTACAACTGGGTATTGAAGAATGGAATTAGACTGTGGACTAAAAGTGTGTTTATTAAATGCTAAGTGGTGCCCAAATGCTGATTTGTTTGGATATTTTATGTGCTCTTTTATGCGGACCTCAAGAGCCCTATATGTCCTACCCACATAAGAAGCTCCACAATCGTTGCAATTCACTTTATAAATGCCACTTTTATAAAGCTTGTCAATGACATGTTTGGTGTTGATTAAATGACTAGCTAACGTTTGGCTGGACTTGAATAAAATGTTAATGTTACGAGTATTGACTGAAGATTTTCAGATTTTTTAAATTTTCTGACATAGGTTATTGTCAATAAATGGGATAGAAAAATAAAAAGTTGTTTCAATTGATTCCTTCGGATAAATGCTATCTCTTAATTTCCTTGATTCTATTTTATCCTTAATCCTTTTGCCATTGTTTAAAGCAAGTTGTTGAATGATTTTATATTCTTTCTCATATTAATTCTTATTCAATGGTAACTTGAACATGCGTTGTATGTAAAAGTGGAATGCTGCTTGTTTCTATTGGTACGGGTGATTAGAAAAAAAGTTACTCAAATGATCAGTGTGAGTTGATTTCCTAAATATGTCAAATTCCAATTTCTTGTTGTGTAAGTTTTTTGTAATTGTGAGATCAAGATAATTAATTGTTTGTCTACCTGCAATTCTAAAGTGAAAGTGATGTTGGGATGTATTACATTGAGTGAATTTAATAAACTAAGAGCGTTGTTCTCATCGTCTTTAATTATACAAAAGATATCATACACATATCTACACCAACAAACTATCTCATGATGTTTTGAGTCAACAACCTGTGTGCATTCCAGATGATCCATGAAAATGTTAGCTAACAATGGAGATAAACAGCTCCCCATGGCTAGCCTTCCAGTTGTTGGTAACAAATATTATTAAACACAAAGAAATCTTGTGATAAACAAATATTTAAAAGCCTAATGATGTGACATATTGTGTTCTGGTTAATTGATGAATTAATCAAAACTTCCTTCACAAGAAACAGTTAACCAATATAAACTAAATAAAGTGTTGGCCCTACTCAAAATAGCAGAAAAAGAGTCTACATGAACATCACATTCCCTACAAACGAGGTTGAAATTTTGTGTCATACAAAAAACAGGAGAGTTTATACCTAAATTAGTTTTGTAACGATTAAATAACACTGGACCTCCTAAGATAAACAGGAGACAGATTGAAATTAAGCTGTGATAACAAGTTCACTGCGTCTATTTTATTATGCAGAAGCTTGTATAGGAAAGTGAGCGATAATATTATTCGCCTGAGTTCCAAAATTTTCACATTAAATCTAATACACATAAGTTGCTCATTGACTTCTATACTGGGATAAACTCCATCAATTTTAAAACATAGATATTATAGATATTTAAGAAACCTTCGCTGCATTCTTTCTAATGCTAACTTCTGATAATTGTAAAATGGTTTCCACTCGATCGAGGCATATTCTAGCCGTACGAAAAAACATAAAGTACTTTCAGAGCATTTATTCTACGAAACTATTTGCTGTTCCTGGCAGTAAAGCCATATAATTTATTAGCTTTGGCAAATTTAAGGTAGATGTGTTTATAAAAATTCAAAATTGTTTCATAGCACTCACCAAGATCTTAATTAAATTACCATATAATTAAAATCTAGACAAGCTTTCTTCTTGGTAAAGGACATTATTCTGCCTTTAGACACATTTAAATGTAGATTATTCTGCAAGCACCAATCACTAACAGCATCAAGAATTTTTTGTAGAAAATAGCAATCATCAATACCTGTAATCTCCACATTTTTTAAATCGTCAGCAAATAATAAATTGTTACGCTTTAGCCTACTTGTTACAGAGGTCCCAGATTTGAGCCCTGAGGAACCCCTGATGTAGCAATGTATTGGTTTGATTTAAATCCATAATAGAAAACAGAAGGGATTCTGTTGTCAAAATAAGAATTTCAAAAAGTAATGAGCTGACTGCCGAATCCAAATTTAGTCAATTTACCAACTAGAATACCGTGATCCACTTTATCGGAAGCCTTTGCATATTCAGTAGAAATAACGCCCACTTGACTGTTATCTAGACTCTAGACATTTCGCAAGGTACTGAGTTATAATAGTAAGGTTGAAAACAGTTGAACTTTTCTTCAGAAATCCGTGCTGCGAATCAGAGAACCATCTTCACTACAAAATTACTAAATTGGGCCCATATATGCTGAATCATATGTCTGTAAAGGTAAAGAGACTATTTAAAACTGTGCCAGAAGAATTTATTGCTATATTATCGAGAAGTTGTTAGGCTAACTGGAATTATGTCATAGCTGTAACTTCTTAACCAATAGAGTTATCAAAATTCTGAAAGCGGCGTATTTTGTAGAGAGCAATTTTTTTAGCTACCGCCAATTCTGAGAAATAATGGCTTTTGTAATACCTTTAAGCTTCAAGGCCATATCTGTAACATTCTAACCAATTTTTTATGCTGATTATAATTTTGTAACTCTTACCGATTCCGAGAAACAGTGGCTTGCGTTGCTTAGATTTGAGCTAGAGAGTACCGCCTCTCTAACAGACTGTCTGCATCTACCCCTGGATATCCTCCCCATGAATTTTCCACTTCCTTCGATCTTTGGGCAATTGGTGACAATGTCGTCCCATTGTTGTTTTAATATCGTCTAACCAACGTTTTTGTGGCCTTCCTCGGCTTCGTTGTTTTTCTCGTGGTATCCATAGCACAATTTTGTTAGTCCATCGATTTTTTTCGTACCGAGCCAGATGCCCCACCTATCTCCAATTCATTTCTGCAATTGTTAATATTATATTTATTTATAATATCTCCTCATTTCTGATATGGTCTCTTAGGTGGTAGATTCCCAACATAGCTCTTTCTATAACTCTTAGACTTGTTCTAAATCTGTTTGCCGAATGAACTGTGAGTGTCATCATTTCCATGCCGGAAGAAAGACCTGGAATAATAGAATTATTGAATGTTTTTCTTTTTAAGTTTAAAAGAATATCTAGACTTCTCAGAACATTGTTGAATTTTCCCACTGCGGTCCAGGTCTTACGAATTTACTTGTGATCTCTGCAATTTGATTTTGGTTGTCTGGTGTTACTGTTTGTCCTAGATATACATATTTGTTGACTTTCTCGATTACTTTCCCATCTAATTCGATTTTAACATTTTGTTCCGTTATTGTCTTGATTTTATTTAAGTTTTTTTTAAGCGGGCGATCTCTGATTCTGAGTTTTAACTTTTCTAGAATTTCTTCCTCTGTGTTGCTTATGAGTCAGCGAATCTCAGGTGGGTCAAAAACTGTCCGTCTACTCATATGCCTCATGTCTCTCAATTAATTTTTTGAACACTTCCAGTGCAAGAGTTAACAATTTTGGAGAGATAGTGTCCCTGCCTCCCCTTATTATTTTTTTGGGAGTAATTATGTTTATTTGGATGGTAGCTTTGTCATATATGTGTTTGAGGAGATCTCACTGGCGTTATTCATTCCCTGGAAGATTGCCCATAATTCTATGTCCTTATTAAACTCTACAAAAGCTAAGAGGAGGGGGCGCTTTATATTCATTACATTTTTTATAAGTCTGCCTACATATTGTCTGCAGATGTTCTGTAGTACCTATTGAAACCCTTGTGAAGGCCTGCCTGTTCTAGTGACTGATAGTTCTCAAATAATATTTGTACTGGTTAGGAGCTTACAGTTATGACCTCTGTAGCTTAAGAGTGTTATACTGATTATTATTTCTCTATTGGTTAGAAAATTAATACATTAGCTTCTTAATGCAAATTTAAGCTACATCGGCCACTGTTTGTCGGAATAGGTAAGAGCTACAATATTATTTTTATTTAAAAAATTGGCAACAAAAGGTCAACCAATTATGCTACTGATTTAGATGTAGATTCTTAAATGGCCTTTCCACCTCTCAATGCATATACTCGTTCAAAGTTAGTAGATAACTTAAAGGCACATGAAATTGTATATAATCTTGTAAATATTTCACAACAAAACTTTTTGGTATTCCGATATATGAATATTTATTAAAAGTGTATAATCGACACCTTCTTCAAACTATGGGATAAATTTTACATAGTTAGAACTTGTTAATTTGATAAAACTAAAAATAGTAGGTATTCCAATAAAAGCTTCCCTTCAGGTTGAAGCGAATTCTGTGTGCAATGAACAATATCATCTTTAGAATACTAATAGCTGATAACATCATGAAGACATTTTATTAATAATACGGATTCAAGTGTTCCCTGAATTATCATTTAATGTGAGGTATAGCTAGTCTCAAACAAAAAAAAAACTCGCAAGACTTTTAATTAGCCATAATGCAAAATTCTCTCGTAAGTAGTGTTCACTGGATTTATTTCCTTAAATAAAAATATTTAGAAACCAACATTTCATGAATCTTAATTTATTTCTTAGCAAGCATTTAAAATTTACATCGTGAACTACTGGAGCACGCCTCGGAAGTAAATTAAATCTCTACTAGCAGAATATGAATGCTTTTAATTAGAAGTATTTGTCTACGCCAACAAAACTAAAACGAAAGGTTGCAAATAAAAAAAACACCAACACTTCTGTGATGTAAGCGGCAAACGATTTATCTCAGTAAATAAAATATCTAAGACCATTTTATAATGAAGAAGTAATTTTGGAGCTTTTTAAACATTTTATATTAATAAGGTGATAAGACTTCCTGGATTGTAAATCTAGTGATGAAACTTAATTGACTTTTGTTTGTGATCGTTAGAGGGCAGGCAGACTTGATGTTCACATACTAGCGCTTTTGATAGAATTGATTACTAGCTTTTTATATCAAAACTAACAAATAAAGATTAAATCAAGGAAGTATATGCACTTCTACCGTGTATTTATCAGACACTATGTGCAAATAAAATAATGGTTTTATTTTGACTGTTGATTAAGGGTTTCTTTCTCCACGGTTTTTTGCTGCAATTGTAAATGGGGAACAAACTCAAGAAATTTCGAAAAATTGTCTGGATTGCTGGTTGTCTGTACAAAAATTCGTCGTCACAAATATTCTGAGAGAAAGAGATGTCTACATTATTCTCCGTCAGTATTCCTATATCTGTGTTTGGAGACGTTTCAACTCCAAATTTTGAGTCGTTATCAATCGGTGTGTTTTGCGTGGATGTTTATTCTTAAAGTCTGTCTTTAATACAATTGTCTGATGGTCAAAGTCTTTACTTTGTGACATACTATCAAAATAATTGTAGAAAATGAATTACTACGTTTAATATCACTATTTTATTTATTTATTTATTAAATAAATACAGAAAACTGACTAGTTCAGGCAATAAACTATTTCATTTTCAAATGGAATCAAATTAATGAGTGACGACAAAACATTTGAATCATCTTATGTCGAAATATAATATTAAAGTTAGTTTTAAAGCCCAATTCAAACTGTCAAATCTAATCGTCAGTGTATTGAACCTAATAGATGTCGGTGACATCTATTAGGTTCAATACACTGACTGTTGTCTTACTGATGTGTATAACATCCAAGTATTTCACTTTAGAACTTGTCATTCAAGGAAGCGTATCTGACGAGAACTCCTGGTTCGAAACGGCTGTCATACGTTGAATGATATAGTTCTAAATATGTGGATATATATCTGTATATATGTCAAATCTAATTTTTGTTCTCGTTCTCTGGAATATACCAATGAGTTAAAAAAGTGCAATAATGGCTTTTATCTTCGTCTGACCTCTAGAAATTTTAATATTGGAGATCATTAACAATCTCTTAGATAAAATAAAACTCATTCAACACTTGCTAATCAATTTCTTACCACAGGGTATATACATATATTTCCAAAATTACAAGAAACAAGAAATCGTTCATTATAAGAGTTTGAAACAATGGACACAGAAAAGCCTTTCATGTAATTTGCCATTTAACAGGCAAGTAGCATTCATTTACATAAATAAAATAGTGACAATTATTAATTTTTCTACAAAAAAAGTATCTTGTTTGTCAAAAAAATTTGGCAGTGACGATTTGGTGGTTCGTGATCACTTGATACTTAGAGTACCGTTTTTTGCTTTTTTTTCACTAGATTTTTCCATCCCAAGTCCAGATAAGTATCACACAATATACATAACACTATGTATATACTACTTAATGATATTGTAGACATCTCTTTCTCTCCGAATATCTGTGAAGAAGAATTTCTATATAGACAACCAATTTTTCGAAATTGCCTTACTACACTTTGTTCCCAATTTACAATTTCTAAATTTATCTGTTGGAGGAGAAATCTGAGAAAAGAAATTCCTAATGAACAGACAAAACAATGGGACCTCCTCAATATTTTTTTTCGAAATTAATTATATTGGTTGTAATTAATTCAAAGATTTTTTTAAGTACATCGGGCGCCCTGCAAGGATCTAGTTTAAGGCCATTATTTTTCTTTCACTCATTACTGTTAGATGGCAACTACAAAAATCACCAGAAGGTGTGCAAAGATACACACAACAGAGTATTGATCAGAAATACCAACTTATTAACTTAAGCCTCGAATCACTGGAGAAGAGAAGAATTAAAAATACCATTCGTTTTTGTATCAAATGTTACAAAAGCACAAACCATGTAGGAACGATTAAATCTTAATATGTACACCAGGACAGCCTAATTAATTTTCAATAAATATATTGTAATAGTCTGTCTATTTCTTGGGTATAACTTATTTTTTGAATGATAGTTGTGAAGCACAATTTGTTGCATATGTCAAACAAATTTGCCATATGAACGGCTGTTCGATCACTTGATGCTGAGGGTTCTGCTATTATACTCGTCCAGCAATATTTTTTCCAAGAAAGATCCTAAATTTATTGCTAAATTACCTTATAATGAACTGCTTCCGGGTGGCAATACAGGAAATTAATATTGTGATAGTATAACTCGCACTTCCGTTTATGTATACTTGGTGATGAGTACAAGCGGTACTTTAAGGGAAAATGTATCAGACATAATTGATATGAACAAGATGTAGCTATACAGGAGACCTTGTCTGGTTTTGACATCCGTAATGGTATCGTGGATTGAGTTCTCAATGTACGCCCTTTCTAGAAGAACGTTTTTTACATCAGTGTGAGTTGTTCATTGCTCATTGTCATATATTTTAAACCTGTTTTGTATATATTTTCTATATATTTCCTTTCCAATACAGCTGGTAATTGTGGATTTATACAATAAAATTTTCCCTAATTTGTTGGATAGACTCTGTTTGGCAACCATACCTGTATATGTCGTTCTTTATAGAAGAATAGTTCACGATATACTATATATATATATATATATATATATATATATATATATATATATATATATATCAGATTCTGGTGTCTGTTAATTATTATTGTTATTATTCTCTATTCCTAATCACTATAATGACTTACATAGTTTCTAGTTTTGTTTGAAAATTCTTTAAGATTTCACACTTATAACCACAATACTGAAGTTGAACTTACCAGCGACAATCAAATAAATAGGAATCAATCTATTTAGAGGGCAACTATTCAAATTTACCCATCCAATAGTAAACATGGAAAAGAATACGGCATACAGTAGTACAAGAGAGGCATTAATTCCAGCTGTAACAAAATAATGATGTATTAAAACAACATACTCAACAAATAATGTACAAATTTAACATAGTATTTTCTAAATTTTATTTATTTATTTTAGGTAAGCAGCTAACGAGACAATGGAAGTTAGGCCACAGAAGAGTGAGTGATACCATTTGTTCATTAATTTTGAAGTGTTTTATGAAAATTAGATACCTAGTGAGTAAATCAATAACCAATTTTATAAAAATGCTGTATGTTCTTAGTAATCAATAATTTATATATTCTTTAATTCCTCTTACTTGATTGATTACAAAAACTACTTCACTAATCTCTAGACTAAAGACATCATATTTTTTTTTATTCTTCTAGTAACTGCCTTTCCTTGCAGCTCATTTAAATATATTTTCATTGTAGTATGCTCCTTACCAAAGAATTTTTTTAAAATTAGCTATTATCAGTGCCTTTGAACCAAACCTTATACTATTTGTGTGAGGAAGATCTATTTTTATTTGCTGCTTTTAAAATTCTTCAGGTATGTCCAATGTACAAGCATTTAAAAAATGATCAAATTTGATCATTTTCAAAATACTAGTTCTACCCGTATACATATATTTATATTAGAGAAAATTGACAGTTAACCTTTCCTTTAAGGCAATTTGTTTTAAACAATATCTCAAACAACACGCTTTTCATGTTAAGTTGATAATAATTAGTTAAAAAAAATGCGGTGTCACCTTAAATATTCTTCTAAGGTGTAAAGTTTTCAAAAAATACGATTCTATAAATATATTGTAGAACAATTACTTACATATTGACCACTGTAATCGACAGTAACTGTTCCTTTGTCGTGAAACTACCCGTAATTAAGAAACAAAATTAAAAGAAATAAATACAAGAATAGAAAAAAATTGTAATAAAATATAGTTTTAGTATCTCATTATCAGTTAAGGTAAGAAAATAGTTTAAATGGACTAAAAATGCCTATTATTTTATAAATATTTGTAACTGTGGTTCTAGGTTGACAGCTGGAGGTTGAAATCTTAAACATTATCAGTAGCAAGTCGTGTATATACGAGGAGTAAACTCCTGAAATGTTTTATAAAAATAAGTATACAAGTTTATTTTTGAATAGCCTCGTGAAAGTTTTTGTTTCAGACCTATGACGTTGCATTCACAAGGGCAAAGAGACTCCGTTTATATCCAGAATCCTAAAAATGGACACATGATTCATGCCTAATAACAAACCTGTCAACAAAATTCTTTTTTTTTTGTTTTCATACATTTCAGCTCACAGTTCTTCAAAACAAGTACTCGAGAATTTTGTAAGCTTTACAATGTAGGAAGCCAGTTTTACAAGTTTGTCAGATATGCACGTGTCGATTTTCTAGCAGTAATGTTTTATCGTTAGTCGCCCTGAGTACCTCCTGCATAAGAAATTTCATGTGTAACTCTTGCACACTTGAGTTGTGGCACTAGCACTAGCACCGTGTTAGTGCTCTTACATATTATTTTTTCATCATCATTGTGAATAGTTAAATTTTAATGCGTTCTCTAAACTTTTATACGATTTGTAACGGTATTGTTATATAAAATTTTATCGCTTACTCATATTGGGAGAGGCTGATGAAGTCTCAAAAATGGAGACGAAACGCCGCAATTAAAGATACAACAATGTGTGTTGTTTTAATGTCCAAATTTCCGTGATCTTCCTTCATAATTCCAAACTTCCAGATTGATTTTACTAAAGTGCTAATGCAGTAATAGTAAATAGTCCTGATGATAATATAAAACTATATTCTAAACTTAGCTAACAGTTCACATTTATCAGGTTCAGATGACACAGTTTTAGAATAACAAAAGATGAAAACTACAGAATAAATGGAATATCTACATGCAAAAGTAGAAAAACATGAATTGGGGTATGAGTTTATATGTGGTATGAATATGTTAATTTCTATGTGTTTCATGTAAGAGTATTGGAAAAGGTTTTTTTTTCGCACAAAAGCTTAATTTGATTTAGCAATTTACACTAGTAAATAAAACTGCTTTATTTGTTTCCTATTTCAAAATTGCATTATATAAAATAGTTCTAATGACTCATATAAAAAAACACGGGTTTCCGAATTTTTAATATTTCGCCAAGTACTTGCAATTGAGCAATTAACTCATTTATGAGAGCAACTATTAAATTACTTACGAGGTGGTTTCTCCTTTACTTTTTCCAGCTCTTCGTCATCTTGGTCGCTCTCTAAACTTTTCATCTCCTGTTTTTCAGCGTCCACTGACGACGAGGCAACATTGGAAGTGATTTGTTTTGACATTTCTTTGTTCGTTTAAGCTCACCAAACAAAAAGTTTGCGCCAGGCTGCGCCAAATATTTCAATGCAAGTTATTGGAACAATATTCAATTCAAGACTAAAAACATTTAGTTTTTTGCCGGGGATTCTAACAACAACTTGGTTTATTTTTAACTCTTATATTTGGCGTCGTTTTATATAAGACTGAACAAAAATTTTATGTGACACATTGTGTGCGTTTGGTTCAATAAGAAAGATGTTTATTTTGTTAATTAAAATCATCACGCTCGAGGCAATTGCTAACTTAATAGATGATTAATTAGGGTGCTTTCGACTAAAAATCATTGTTTTGAAGAAAAACTATTCTTCTTTATAACAATATTCTGTTATAAAAATCTTAGACTAGATATACCGAGTTTTAAAAAGGTGAAGGTTTCAATTCGAGCGCTTATTCTATTTTTTTAATGTTTGTTACCTGAGAACTCCGTCAGTTATGAATTTAGATAATTCTTTTGTTATTTGAAGGAGTATACTTTCATATTGACCCCCTATTTTGTTCTATAGTGTGTACAGGGAATACCACGATTAGCTGAGTTAGATTTTTATATGCGAAACTACTGGGAGTATTAATCTGAAAATTAGTAATGGATTTTTAAGAAGAATTCATAAATGTTTGGAAGTTGTAGACAACCAGTAGTCCACTGAAATTTTGCCTGAATCTGCAAAATAAGATGGCAGCAAACTAACACAGATCATTTGTTTTTGAACTTGCTGATTAGGAATCTGAAATTCGTTTTTGCCGAAACGTTAAGGTAAGCGGAGAAATCTCTACAAAACACTTTTTTAAATTTTACTCATACACTACAGCAAATATGAAAAAAACAACTGTGTCATTATATTGCTCGTAAAATTTTGCATCGTAAAGGTATCGTAACTTATACAAAATCAACAAACTGTTATTTAAGTTTTTAATTTAGTTTGGCATATTCGGAAGACACGCAATGGGCGCGCATACACTACAATAAATCAGTAAGGATCGTTCATATGATATTACATAGCTGGGTTAAAAAATTCTGTGGGAATTAGTTCTAATTTGGAAAAAAATCAAGATTTACGAGATCGCATCTAGTGTAATAACGAACTTAAAGTTTCCAAATTGTTTATATTATGGGGGCCGATCGCCCCCACTCAGAGCCTCAAAGTTAGTAAATTTACCATTCAAACGAGATAATCTTAACTCCAAGAGCCTAGAAGAAGGCCAGTTCTATGGGTTTAAACCACATAACGACCACTTCGAATGTAAAAGTCCAACAAATATGGGTTTAAAATTATGTTTAGGAAAATTAAGTACAGAATCGCCCTGCCCCTCAAGCATGAAACCGCCCCCCGGAAGCACGTGTCTGGATCCGCCCCTGAATCGGTTAAATATATAGTTTTTTTGTTTCCATGAGTGAATAGCTTGGAGCGCGCAGAATTTACATCACCCGTTTTGAACCCAATTTTCTCCTCTAATTTACAAAAACAAATATTGGTGGTAGTGTTCCGGGAGGTAGGAATTTCAGTAAATTGTTTTCCGGATATTCCTGAAAAACAGCACAGTCCTCTTTTTTTATTACATTATTTATTAAATTTGTTATTTATTGCCAAACTTGAACACGTTGATTACAATTTTCACATTAAATTTTAAGTAGGTACTTATATTTCTAAATAGAAATATTTGTATATACTCCATAGTATACAGGGTTCTTCAATCGAGGTGGAACATTATGAGATTTAGGGAAATCAAACATGTTAGATATTTGACTCTACTAAAGTACTTTTCGGCATAGTTGAGACTACCGCGTGATTGAGGCTTTGAGAACCAACCAAACTCGTTCGGGTTTCAATAAGGAGATAAGATCTCTTTATACAACGCCCATAGGAGCAAAGGCAAAGCCCGCATTCACCGAGGGCCAAGATGAAGGTGGTTCATCTGGATCGACTGGTTCCCGACCTTAGGGGCATAATTATAACATTTCAAAAACCAACAACGAACTTCTGATGGAAGACGAGATGTGTTTCCGGATGTTCGCCGACGAGCAGCATCAGTGCAGCTCAGTTAGTTGAGAAGCGAAGACCTGAATCATCCAGTTTGCGATGTAGATTTGTGTCGGAATATTTATTTTCTGTTATTGTTTGAAAACGAAAATAAAGAAGTTTTACTGAATTTTTTTATCAATATAAAAAGTCGTAACTTCCACATAAATGAAATGGAGTTTTGAAATTCTTGTCAGCTATACCTAGGACGCCCTGTATAACTTAGCAAGCTATATCTGTGTTTAGTATAAGGCTAATTATTGCTGGTAAAATTTTACAATTTTATTTCATTTTGTTTGGAAGTTATAACTTTCTATATTCTGCGTTGTTTTGTATATTTTGGTTTCCTGTAATATAAATCATATGAAACTGTCGTTAACCATACCCGAAATTGTTGAATTCGGTACGTATTCTTTCTAGAAAATTACCAATGCTTTTAAAATAACCAAGTTAGAGTGAACCTCAATATAAATGGAAATGGCCGACACTTAAAAATAATGTAGCTAACAAGAACATACTTGAGAACTCCCAAAATCAATTTTTACAATCTCTAACATGCTTAGTTTCCGTGCAACGTTTGACGAACCCTGTATATTTCAGTTAATATTTATGTCTTATCAAAAATGAATAATATGCGAGCCGTTATTAAATAAAACACAACTTGATTAACCTATACCTCGGAGAAGTATATTAAGTAATGATTTCGTTTAATAGTCCATTGAAATTTTGTCTAAATCTGCAAATTGAGGTGGCAGCAAACTAACACAGAACATTTATGTGTTTCACCCTGCTGATTACGAATCTGCAATTAGTTTTTGCCGCAAACGTGCAATAAGGGAGAAATCTTTATTAAACCCCCCAAAAAAAGGTTTTTTTTGCATTTCACTCAAAAACCACAATAAATTAAAAAAAAAACTTCTTCATCGTATTCCTCGTAAAATTTTAAATCGAAATCGTGTAGCAACTAATACAAATTGAACAAACTGTTGTCTCATTATTTAATTTTTAATTTAGTTTGGCATATTCGGAATACACGCGTTGTGCGCCCATACACTCCGATAAATCAATAAGCATTGTCCATATGAGTTTACTTAGCTGGCTTACAAACGTCAATCGGAATTAGTTCTAATTTGGAATAAAATCAAGATTTAATAGATCGCTTATACTGCAATAATGGGGTATTCCTGGATTGTGGATCATTATTTAGTAGTTTACAGAAAATTTTTTCATTGAAGAGATAGTAACTTTGCGGGATAAAAACGTTTTTATTTTACTCATGTTTCTAAATCATTTTTAATTATTTTTATATCCTAAAAGTCATGTATAATGGATAATATATATAGGTTATGTAACGGCTGAATTAAACTATAAAAGTTAATTAACTGGGAAGCAGCCAATGGGTGTTAATGAAATACTCTTTATTTCTTTTGAAAAGCTTTCGGAATAAATTTATTCCTCCTTCAGTTCAAACTGGAAGTTACATAAAATTAACAGTAAGAAATATTAGATTTAAATTAATTACAACTTACGATATGTGAGGTTTTGTTGTTGAAACTGGCAGAATCCAGAGGATAAAGGGGAGCATATCTTACGAGTTCATATTAATAATAGATATAACAAATTATAAAGCTCTCATAATGTTAGAAGTATTGTACTGACATTATAATGATTTAAAGTCAATTGATAATAAAACTATAGTGAGCTGCAAAAGATAGATACCGGAATGCAAAATGTTGAAAACATAAAAATGTTGTTAATAAAAATTATTTGCTGATTAGATTATTCCAAATTTTACAGAAAAATAAATTTAGTAATAAGTTATGCTGTTAAGGATAATAAATTGTTTAATGAGACATTCTGTGAAATTTGGCTTTCTTTGTGCTCTTGCTATACACTGCCATAATAACAACCATACCGCAGATTTTGATAACTTACGCATCTTAGAACAAGAAAAAAACTTTTTTAAACGAAACTTTCTAGAGATGGTTCACATTAACAACCAATCCAATAGCATAAACAAGAGAACCGATCTGCAAAAATTAAATATTATCTATTGTGGCCTATTAGACAAAGAGAGCCAAATTTCACATTTAAATCTAATATTACTTACTGTTAATTTTATGTAACTTCCAGTTTGAACTGAAGAAGGGATAAATTTTTTTCGAAAGCTTTTTTCAAAAGAAATAAAGAGTACTTCATTAACACCCATTGGCTGCTTCCCAGTTAATTAACTTTTATATATCCTTGAAGAGGGCAGATGTGACTCTGCCGGAACGTCGTCACTTTACCACCGATCCCAGCAGGGATCAGTTATCTACTACGCGGATGAATTCCCGGAAACCACCATTGGTGTAGTGGTAGGTAGCTGGTGGTTAAATACTCGTGTACAACAAAAAACAAAGAGACATGAAAAGGGATGGGAGAGACCTATATCCAAAAGTAGATGACTGCAGGCTGAAAAGAAAAAGACTCTAGCTGCGGCATTTACCGTAAAATTCAATGTTAGAAAATTACAAATTGACCAAAATATTTTTTCAATGGAAGAACATTTGTTAATTAAATAATTAAAAGATATGAAGGATATTTGGGAATTTTTGTTTCATTTATTTACGTTGCAACTTTTTTCTTGAATGTTTTCGTCCTCGTTTTCATCATTAAAACATTGATCACCTTACCTATATACAAACGACAAATTTGAAGTAGTGGCCGCAGCTAACGGATAGGGTCGCCAAGAAAAGTGTATCTTTTTGTAAGAAAAATCTATTTTGTAGTTTCTTGTTAAAACTTAGCAAGCTACATCTGAGTCTAGTATAAGGCTTAAGTCTTAGTTATTGCTGATTAAAATTTCATAATTTTATTTCATTTTTTTTAAGGTATGACGTTTTATATTCTGTTTCCTATAATATAAATTATCTGTTCAATTGTATACAATTTCATTCTAAAAAATTACCAATGCGTTTAATATAACAAAGTTAGAGATAACCTTCTGTGTATCCGTAAGGTAACATTCCATTGATATATTGGAATGTATACGCATATAGTGCTTGCATTCTCAATATCCTAAAATAAAGTAGAATATTAATAATTACAGAAATACTTAATCATTATCTGAAAGTTACTATACGATTTCGATGTAAACTGTTACGAGGAATACGATGACGCGATTATTTTTTAAAATTTATTGTAGTTTTTGAGTAAAATACAGAAATCCCTTTTTGGGGGGGGGGGGTTTGGGGATTTCTGTTGCTTCAAAAACTAATTGCAGATTCGTAATCAGCACGGTCAAAAACATAAATGTTCTGTGTTAGTTTGCTGCCACCTCATTTTGCAGATTCAGGCCAAATTTCAATGGACTATAAATTACTCCTCTATTTTTTTCCTAATACTGCAGGATAGAGCTAATTATGATTTCACTCTATAATATTTATTCAATTTGAAATTTAAATAAAAGTCAAACACAAATATTAATGCATCCTGACTAGCATTATGAAGTAAAATTCCATTAGCAAAAGCGAATCTTGAAATATTGAAGTTCATTAATTAAAAGTAATTTTAAACAATCGTTTCCGCTATCTTCAACACCTATTATTAACTTGAACATAATATTTAGTTCATAATTGCCAATTCCGACAATCCAGAAGTTATTCAAACAGGTATTTTCAAATAAAAACCATTCCGCAAAATTATATAACCAGACAATACTGCTTTGTCTGATTCAAATTGATATATAATGGGAGTGTCTACACGTTATTTGGGTGTATTCATTAACTTAAATAAAGTAAAAACTAATTAATTACAGTAAAATTTGGTCACTTTCTGTAAGTTGCTATACGATTTCGATCTAAATTTTTACGAGGAATACTATGAGTTATTTTTTTTTCATATTTATTGTAATTTTCGAGTAAAATGCAAATAACCTTGTTTTTTGGGGTGTTTTATGAGGATTTCACCCCTTATAAACTAGGACTGAAGTCTTTGAAAATGGTAAAAAGTGAAACAAGATAATAGTGGGCTAAAGCCCATTGGAAAAGGAAATAAATAAAAAATCTGTTTATCTCGATTTACTGCAAAACTACAAGTCCTATGTTAAAAGTTAAATGGTAAAGTTGTAATGAATAAAAATATCTATAACTTTTGTGTTTACATTTTTTTCATATACTTAACCTCAAAATGTATGAATGTGACAAATTTAAAAAATAAATTTTGATTTTTATTTTTATCTTTCACAAAAAAATATTTTCACGAAATTTGGTTTGTCCCAAACATACTGTAATTTTTTTTAATAATAAAATATTTATTTTTTCACCTTATTTTGACTTAATATCGAAAAAGAACCCTAATTTTTAATCGAAAATGCTCCTGTCAAAATACGTGCTTTTTAAAAAGTCGGTGTGTTAGAAGTGTCTGGGCCTTACTTACATTCGTTTCTTTGCATTTTCTGAGAACATTTACCATAATAATGTATTTATTTTTTTACACTATCAGAAAGTAGAGATTTCAACGAACAAAAAACCCACCGACTTTTTGGAACAGCAGATATTTTGACGTGGGAATTTTCTATTGAATATTAAGGTACTTTTTGGATATTAAGTCAAAATAAGGTGAAAAAATAAATATTTTGAATCAAAAAAATACAGTGTGTTTGGGACAAAAAAATTTTTTGTAAAGGATAAAAATAAAAATCCAATAACCTTTAAATTGTATTAAAGCAAATTCTTGCAATTTTTCACCTGATGCGATTTGTTTTCAAAATATTATTTTTGTTGATATGATGTTTCCAATAACGTTATATTTGAATTCATCCTAGATTCTAAAAATGCTTTAAAAAACAAAGTTGCCCATTTTTAAAACAAAGGTCCACTAATGGTAGAACCGAAAAATATTTTAACTGAAACCAGCTCTTCGAAAAACCCCGTATACCAATAAGACCGTAGCCAGGAATTTTTTCAGGTGGATATTTGGTTGGATATTTTTTTTATTGGTGATGAGCTAATTAGGATTGCAAAATGTATATTTTTGTTCATGTATTTCCAGGATATATAAAATTATATAAATATAAAATTTATTTTAATGAAAAACATTATTAGTTGATTAAAATTGAATCTTGAAACCAAAATTTCCAAAATTTCGGAGGGGGGGGACCCCAGACCCCCCCGCTGGGCTGGCTACGGGCTTGCCCATATACATATCGACTCAGATTATCGTGGAATATCCTATATCCTATACCGCCGTTATAGTATGTTAAATTTCATCAGAAAATCAGAAAAATTTGGCGAAGGAATGGAATTAAGTGAATGAAATTAACGTTATTTGGGGACTTCCGATAACAATGGCAGAATAGCTGTAGGTGAGTGTGTTTGTGATTTATGTTAAGAAAAATTAGTTTAAATTACCAATTTGTTTTTTTCGATCAATTAAAGAACGCTTTTAAAATGACTTAAAAGAGTGAGTAGTGATAGTGAGTGTTAAGCTTCAAGTCCAAGGCTGCCCTGTTCTACCTATATGTAAATGATTCACTATAATCAGTCAATAAGGTCGTTCAGACCAATACCATAATCAGACCTTGAAGGCTTCAGGGTTTGAAGGCTGCTCTTGTAAAAGTCAAAAGTGATGGGGTTCTGAATTGTCTATCTATACAATAAAAATTATTATTAATACCGCAAAATGTATTACATAAACAGATCTTGATGATATAAAACCTAAAACGAAATTTCTATATGTTCCCTTTTTCAATTGTTTACGAGTTTTGCCAAAATATGAGTTTCACTGAACAGTTCAATTCGTTTTTACGGAGAAATATAGCAGACAAGAAGGTAATTAAATGAATGCAGTTCTGGTTATTCGAATTCCTCAATTTTTCCTGTAACATAAGTACTTGAAATTGTAATGGAGAACAAAGTGTAGTAAGGCAATTTTGAAAAATTGTCTGGATTACTTGTTGTCTGTACAGAATTTCTTCCTCACAGAAAATCTGAGAGAAAGAGATGTCTGCAATATGATCAACCAGTATTCTTGTATATAAATAGTATTTTGTTTATTGTGTGATGTGTTTCGAGACGTTTCAATTCAATTTTTTCTTGTAAATATTCAATATTTACCAACAAGTGTTAGAGCTCACTCAACAAACAAGTGTGTGTGGAAGATACTGCAAAAAGAAGCGGGATACAGGCAGCACAGAAAGAAGTGAGCCGGATGTAATTCGTCTGCAGTGAACGTTTACCGGTCAGTGTCTTAGGCCGGGCGCATACGCTGGGTTTCCTGATTAGGTTTCGATCAGATTTCCTAAGCTCCATTTACGTTGAAACGTACGTTCGTTTCGGAATTTATTCGACGCAAAAAACCTGCGAACGCAGCGCTTGCCGCACGCACGGAAATTAGGAACCGCGATACTGCTCGTCGACCATTTGTCCAAGAAGCGTCTCTATTCGCGACCGTGTATTGTAAGGTACGTGCTAACCCGACCAAGGACGGATTTCCTAACTGATATGTGTTCACGCATAACGTGCGCAATGACTAACCCAACCAATAACTGTCATAACGTGCGCGTATTTGTATTTGGTAACTCGTCACCGCGCCTGTCGTTTATCGGTTGTGCATCGGTCGTGTTGGAACAAGCCTATATACAAATAATTTTCGATGTAAGCGTCTGACGTTTGAGCGTCAGGTCATGGCATGCGTTTTCCTCATGACTGCTGTCGCAGGGAGTCTAGGCGCAGACACTTGCGTTTTTAATAGTAAAAAAAAATACAATTTCATTCTTTAGAGGATGAGCGACTTATAAAGTTAATAGCTAAACACCTTATCTAAATGTGAGTTTGTGGTAGCTTAAATCTTATTAGTAACCCAGTTTCCCTTTTCCCAAAATGCGTCTTTTTCAAGTGTGTAGTTCTTTTGAGTAATATTATTAAATCAATGCCTTGTTTTAGTTAATTTAGGTTATTTCTTAATATTGGATTAAAGGCTTCAAATTGATAACAACATATATTAAACTTTTAAAAACTCAGACATCATAGTAAACAACATGCAAAATCCTCTGTTAACAATATTATAATTTTCAGATAAATAATTTAATAAACTTCTCTGTAAAAATCTGTAATAGTAATTTTATTAAAAAATATAGAATTTAAGTTTAAGTACACATAATATAATAACGTCATTTTATATAAAAACTAAGCAGGTATCAAATTTTGGTTGCTTCTTGGTGGTTCTTGCGGTTGACCTTCCACATCGGTAGTTTGAGCTTGAGAAGCCAGGCAACATACGCATATTAAGAAACACATAAAGCCGGCAATCATTGCACCAGCTATAGCAAGAGCGCTAGTGAGATATATAAAAGCAAGTAAATAGGTAGTTTTCTGACAGTAGTTCCCTGTTCCTGGTGTATAATTTGGAGGGTACTCCTTGTAAACCCAATAACAACCTAGAAAAAGGAAAGTGCATTATTTTTTGGTTCACTCACTTAATATCCGTTGACACAAATTTAACAAATAACAACTGATCATGTATTCGTATACATATACTCTACTAAAGTGAAACTATAAAACCCAGAAGAAGGCTAGGAAATTAGTTAAGACAGTTCAAATCCTCTTCTATCGGTATACGAATTACTTTTTTTTTGTTTTTGTTAGTATATTACCAGAAACCTAAGAAATACGAGGCTGGTAGTTTTCCTGATATATATCATATATGCATGGTCACTTTTGTCACAAGTACGTCTTCCAAAAAATTCAACTCTGCTATTTTAAAGGTATAAAACAGAAGTTACTCTAAATCCAAAAGTCGTTAAATAGAATCCTGCACTGTATGCGTTGAGAGGATGAGTAGTTAAATCCTATTGTGAATATATCAGTTAATTTAAAATTCGTGAGGATAGAATAAAATTTACATGGAAAATGGAATTATAATACCATGAAAATTCTTTTAAAACACAACGTTGCCAGTCACGTACGGCTGTTGATACATACATACAAAATTTCTAGACACACAAAAACACCAATCTTGAATAGACATATAGAATGAATGACAGATTCTAGATTACCAAAAAAATAAATTCGCATGGAAATAAGAATTGAAATGAAATTGAATCGAGGGAATATGGAAACGTTATATGCATCAGAATTATCTATGATATTGAAAATAAATAAGAAAATATCGAAAAATAGAATTCATCATTGTTAATATAGGTCCTAAACTTATTTGTAAGTTCTTCCAGATGGGAATTTCTTTTAGTGTTTAATTTTGACTATAGACATTATTAAAATAACAGAAATACTTTATCTTTTTAGATTTCCTTGTAATAATCAAAACACGTTTATAGAAAAGTAACTCTGTATACTTCAATAATCCCAAATGTTTCAGATTCTTGGGTAGAACCCATTACCAAATATAACCAACCTGATATAACCAACCTGGAACCTGAAAACAGGCGCGTCTACCATCGAGTATATGAATAGTCCTGTCAGTTCAGCTCTCGCACATCATCATATGCAAATAGGGCACTCTATCAACTTCGAGGACAGTAGGACTATCATATACCTCAATTTCCTTAGGGAATCCACTATTCGAGGAACTATAGAAATATACAAAATGTAGTCTAAACCGACTCGATGATAGCTCCCGCCTTCCTACAACATGGAGCTCCGTAATAGCCAGATAAACAAACGAGACACGCCCATCAGCACGCAACCAATCACCACACAGTCCCCTCATCACGTGACGTATTCCCTTAATCGACCGATAACTATAAATAACAGAAGCAGAGCAGATTCACTTTCACGTGGCGCTCCTAGGTACGAATTTATTACAGGTTGCTGTTTCAGGGATTCCATTAATGGCATAAGAGAAGACCTAGGAAAACCTTAAAAACTACCCCCATGAAGGTTGTTCAAAAGAACTGACTGGCCTGAAACATTGGTCATATGGTAGAATGTCATAATTCTACTACATTACACAAAGAGAACACAACATACAAAGGATGTTCAAAGGGTCTGCTACATTATTCAAAGAAAGCGATTGCATCAGGTCGTTAGGTGCTTTTTATCAACCCTATATCTGGTTTTGTTTAGGTTTTCCCTTATTATATTAATAGTAGCACTAAGGTATCATAACTTTTGATCGAATTTAAATTTTATCTTTCCAGCTTTATTATTGATGATCATTGACTGTGCTACATGTACATATCAAATAACAGTTAATTCCCTCAGTTACGTCACTTCAATATGCCAAATACTTTAATTTTAGATTTTCTTATAACCTAGACCCTGAAACGTTTCAAATCCTATAAATATGATGTGATTATACCATTCAGAAAACAACACAAGTATTCTTGAAAACCAGATTTTGTTGCATTCAAACGTTATGGGGTTTCCATTTATCAGTCCAATTTCAGCAGTATAATCGATTTATTGACATTACTCTCATAAGCAAACAGGCATTCCAACAAACAGTATCAAGCAAATGTTTTCCGCTATCCTGAAGGTAACGTCCGATACAGATTTGAAACTATCTCGCACACTATTGCATTTTTTCTGTTGACCAATCGACTACGAGGTTTTTTGAATTTTTCCAAGCATTAAAAAAAGCTATTCTGAGGAGAGGAGAATTTAATTCTAGGTATTATGAATTGAGTACAGCTTTGCAATCTTCTAATGGATACTAACGTGAATGTATCGCTTTTTGTTCGTACTTGATTAAAACTAGTAAGTCAAATATTAAAACAGCGAGGTTGGTAGATATATATATGGATCAATAAGAGCGGTTAATTTGGTTTTAATATGATACTCTAATTTGGAAAACAAGGTTACCTGGTCAATTTTTCGGGTTCCGTATTTACAATATACGGATACCCTTATAATATCACTCCGGATTTCTGCCTCTGTCACATCACAGCAGTTTTCTCCTAAACTACTGGAAGGAAGAGGTTGAAAATTGGTATCAATGTATAGTTTGGTGACTCGATCAGAAATACATATCGTAAAAGAAGAAATTTTGATTTTAGGGGTACTTTTGAGGGGAAAACCTAAAAAAGTTGACCGTCCCCCCCTGATCTCCGAAACTACAGAGCCTAAAATTTTGAAAAAAATAGGAAATATAGAAAGTTGCCCGAACTTTACAGGAAAAATAAGGAGCAACCATTAATATTAATTTTCGGGGGCCAGTTATGGAATTAAATGAAAATTAAAAAAAAAATTCAACCGCATGATGTAATACATCAAATAAAAGGTCCCATTCTGAGGAACACAAATACATTTTTTTCACATTAAAAAAATTTGATAAAAAGATATTAATGAAAATATACCAAAATTTACTCACCCCCCACCTTATCTCCGAAACTATGAAACGTAAATTTTTGAAAAAAATTAGAGGTATAGGGTCTGACCTGAAGTTTTCTGGAAAAATAAGGAGAAACCTCTTCTTTTAATTTTGGGGGGCAAATTACAGAATTAAATGGAAAAAAATGTTTTTAACGCATCATGTTATATATCAAATGAAAGGGCTCATAATGACGAAAACAAATATATTTTTTTCACTTGACCTACTTTCCCCTTTATCTTTCAATCTACAGAGCCTAAAATTCAGACAGTAGATTATAAAAGGCTTACCTGAAAGTTTATTAGTAAAATAAAACTCTTAATGTTAATTAGAAAATTAAATACATATTTTTATAAGAATCAAGGGAATCATGTAGCAGATAAAATAAAAAGTTTATGTGTGGAAAATAAAAGTGTATATTTTTTATAAATTTAAAATGCTTTCTTTAAAAGATATTAGGGTAAATATAAGAAAATGCATTCATTCCCTGCTTGTGTGAAACTGGAATATTAGAATCTTACAGGTGGTAGGGAACCCTTAGTATGCGAGTCCAACTCTGACCAAATTATTTGACTACAGATTAGATGTCGACCATAACATCTCTCGTTAAAGTACTTGTTAAAAATTCATGAAGGTTGTAAAGAACCAAAAATTATTGACAAATTGAATAGATGAGTTACAGCTACGAATTTTTGTGAAAAAAAAGTTCGGGGTGTACATAAAGGCATAAAAGTATTGTGTCAATTAGATATGTGTTTTATATAGATATCACAAATAAAATTGAATCGGTATTGCAAGGACGTAAGCCAAACATCACACGTATTTATAATTAAAAAAGGTATACAGTGCGTCCATATGCATGAAATAAATTCATTCTCAGCGTTATTATGAATTTGTTGGAAAGAACTGACACAGGTCGCTTTTTATTGTCAATTTGACAATTTACAGTATGAAGATATTACCTCCATCTTGCACCCCCTCTGAAAAATGAGGACACCCCCAAAAATTTTGAATGAGGTGAGTCGTGTGACACCTTGTTCTCTATTCAGCAATATAAAGTTTTTCAAATTTAGTGCAATAATAACTAAATGAAATTAAGCCAAATTTTCAAAATAACTGTAGGTCCACAAGGGTTATGTTGTTAATTTAAAGGTAAGTAAATTATCGATATTGAGAGCTTTACATAAAGAAAATTACCATCCTTATAAGGAATTAAATGAGGATGATCCTAAAAGAGGGCAACAATTCTGTGAACTGATTATGGGCAGAATGGAAGCATATTTACAGTTCATAAACAAAATTGTGTTTTCTGATAAAGATTACAAAGACTTTTTCCTGATGTTAATGACCCAAATGCAGTAGATAAATCAATTTGGTACTAACAAGATGGAGCCACACCGCGGTACACACGTATTGTTAGAGATAATTTGAATGAGTTTTTCTTACTAGGTGGATTGGAAGACGTGAGACGATTGAATGGCTGCCTAGATCCCCGATTTGAGTCTTCCCGACTACTTCTTATGAGGTTATTTGAAATCGAATGTATATTTCAATAGACCAGACCATATTACAGATAACGGTTAACAACATAACCCCTGTAATTCTACTGAATGTAGTACGAGAATTCCAAGATTGCCTTGCATATTGTCAAGAAGTGAATAGTGGTCATTTTAAATTGTGAAATAAATTGTGCTTCCTAACCATTATGTCATTATTTCCTTCATTCTACGTAAAGTATGAAAATTTTACATTTTCAAAATAAGTTTTCTCAGTTATTATTGCGCCTAATTTAAGAAACTTAATATTGCTGAACAGAGAATGATAATTCCTTTCGTACAATGACCCTCCTCATTTAAACATTTTGGAGGTGCTCATTTGACGGAGAGGATGGAAGAATGGTGTAATAGTGTAAATTGTCAAATTGACAAGAGAAGCCGACCTGTTACAGTTTTTTCCAACAAATTGATAATACCGCTTAAAATGCATTTATGTCATAAATATGGACCGCACTTACTTTGATAAACTTACCCAAAATAAAAAACACAATTTCTACGGTATAAAGACAGGTTTCGAGGTGGGTTGTAGGAATATGTTGTCCAACTTTCTCCCTAGTATAGGTAATAAGTTTTGATAGAAGACCTACTACTCCTGAAAATAAAAACATATATTAAATAATGCCTTCTTACTATCCGTAAATGTGCTCTAAGTAGTTTTTAATCCAAAGTTCGCTTATCAATTTGTTATTTTCTCCTTTTATTTTCGACTGAACGATAAGGTCGATATAAAAAGAAGTCTTATAACTTAATTCATCTGTTTTCATTAGTCATAAGAAATGATGGGTTCTAGTCTGGAGCAATATTTTGTTATTCAGTGCCTAACAGTAACTTGCTCCTTATTACCTAACACTTGATAATAAAGACTTTTTCTGCTATCAAAACATTTCCACAGTTTCGGTTTAACCGTTAAGCACCGATCAAGTTCCAGTTCCAGATGGTAAAAAATGTGTTTGCTTTCAGGATATATTCTCATTTTTTTATACTTTAGAAAATAGTATTGATAAACAATGTTGGTGCAAATTAATTTAATATGTACCAAAAATATAGTACTCGGAGCATATGCAATCGCCGGGGCATGTGACTCGTATGCGGTTTACCCATTATTGCGAATATATTTTAATGCGAGTTGCATAAAGTGGCGCCTCCGTAGTCGCGTGGCCTGGTTATTAAATTTACAGTAAACATAATTTAAGTCTATTAAATAAAGTGATACTTATGAAAAAGAGCAGCCATGTAAACAAAAATTCACCGAAAATGTGTTATTCTTATGTACAATGTAAGATATTTTACTGTTAAATACTGGCATGTTCTTTAAAATTCATAAATATCGACCCTAATTAGTAATTTCCTTTTTAGTTTTTAGGACAATAAAGTTCAATTTCTTTAGCATATTGTGCTTATCTGTTTTACTAAGTAACTGGAGACATTTTTTGCGACATAATTGTGCATCAGCTTCAGCAACTCTAGGCTGTCTCTGTCAGTTCAATGCTGAACAAAATCTTAGGCAACCAGTAACAAATTTCCAGGGAGTTTATACACATCATCGCTCAATCTTGTGCTTGACCAGCCCAATTTCATTTAAATGGACTGTTACACCCCATATTCAAGTGTAGCGTCTGATGGTTCTCTTATGGATTTTGTCTGGAATAGTAATTCCCAACATTCATCTCTCCATCTTATCTTGATAACTTAATTTTCTTATTTTCTTGATGTTGCATTTCCTCATTACCAGTGTCCCTATCCCATACATTAGTAAGAGTAAGAAAAGGACTCACTGACTAAATTCTCTGTTTTGAATCATTGGGAAAGTGTATTTAAACACTGTTTTCCAAATTTTATTTTAATTTTCCCCAAAAGTGCCAATTTAAATCACATTCTACGTTTGATTGTCTCGTCCAGGGTAACTCTCATGATTTAGATGTGTATACAGAATTGCTTATGTTTTTGTTGTTTTTTTTTATTTTACTTATACTTGTGGAGGTAGCCTGCAATACACAAATGTCGTGATAAGACTGGGAAGAGAGAGCACCAGAGAGACCAAAAGGCTATTTCACACGATTGGGAGCTGCTTCCAATGCGCTACATCCAATAATATTGGATATTTTATGTAGGTCATTATCTGCGTTTACAATAAGGTTTATTCCAGGGTCTGATTTTACAGGTGTCTCATGTAAGTCTATAGCGTAGTCTGTATTTCTGCAGATTGCTTAATTCTTCATTAATATTAATTCCTTTTTCTCACTGTTTATTTTCATTAGAGCGCTTACAGAGCATCTTCTTGTCTGAGCCCTCTCTTGATTTTGAACTAGCCAGTAAACTTGTTGTTGCTGTTTTGTATACATCTAATAGCTGTAGTGTAGTCCAACGAAAACCTCTAACAATTTTTGTTGGTCAACTGTGCTAAATACCCTCTTAAAATATACATTAACGTTAGTTGTTTTCTGTACCTGAGTTTTTATTGTAAGAAGATGGTCGTTAGCAAATATCTTGTAAAAGAATATGTACAGCTTGTAACTATGCAATCTCCCATTGAGATACTTTCTTCAAATAGACACATACTAATTTTATATGCTTTTTATGTTTATACCATGTTCACCAGGTGTTTTGTTGTCTTTCATATTCTTCAGTGCTACCATAATTTCGTCTTCATTTATCTCAAATAATATATTCGGATCTCGGATTTAGTATTTTTGGGGTATATGCATTACCACAAGTAAACATTGGGGTTTAAACGCAATCAAACATACTCAACGGTTGAGTTCGTTGAACGCCCTTTCTTGCTTTTTCATATTAAGCTCACGATAATATTTGCTAGTACCACTCAACTTCCAGGTAATTCCTTCTTCACTGAGAGATTCAGGGCATATCTTAACTTGTTTATTATTCTTCTTCGAACGGTACTACCCTATTGCACATAATAGCTTTCCGATATACACTTAAGCAATCATTTCAAAACGATAGAAGTCCAAGGAAACGTCGAGGAACAAGTTACATAGTTCACCAGCTTCAGACCTTCACTTAAGCTTTCACCATTTTCCTTAACTCTGTTACAAGTAGCGCCATCTTCTTGGAACAACAGATCCATATCTTCTAAGTATGGCTACAAAAGGTTTGTTATAGCAAATACCATTCACGATAATTGCTTGGCCGAAGTTCTCGTATTTAATGGCAGACAAAGTATGGAAATCGTTACCAAAGAAGCATAGGTTATATAATTTATAATTTTACTGTGAAAAATTAATAATATCTACAAACCTGTTGCAATTAGGAAAAGTGGAATGTTTTGTTCTACTGGACATTTACGCACTCCAAGACATCCTATAACTAACATGGCTAAGTATACAACTAGAGATAGCAACAGACCTATTCTGACTCCAGCTGAAAAAAAGAAATAATATAAAATCAGTTAATATTTTATTGATTTTAAATAAGAGTATTTTTAAAAATCAAGAAAAGTTTGTTCAATTCATATCAGATCTTCTTATTAGGTAATCGATTAGTAGTATCTTTTGTATGATTTCAGTTTTCTGTGTAATAAAGATAAGATCTCCATTAAAAAATTCATATTTTCCCCTTCATTCTCAGTGAGTCCTACACATTTATTTAGAAAGAACTTCCACCAAAAACGGTAGAGCTGTAAACACATTTGTCATTAGAGACGGGTGTGCTCATCTGATTTTATCCGTTTTCTTTTTATCTGGTTATAGTTAGTCCTCATTCTTTACCACCTTAACCCTATACTTCTGGTCCCAAAATTGTGCCTTGAAATACACCACTAGAACACTGTATCATAAGGCTTCGATAGATAAATAATTATCTCTGCTACTCTTTGCGATTCGTAGTCAAATTTTCTAATATAAGCTGTAATTTTTATTAATTTTAAACCTACGTTTTTCTCTTTTAGCTTACTCCTAGCACCCTCATCTCTGTTTCTTTTTCTGGCAGACCGCCGAAGACTTGGGGCCTGTTCATGATTTTTGGTTTTATCAAGGATATTTATCATTTAACACACCTCGCTTACCAGGCGGATAGTTGAGTTTTGGTGTGGAATATAGGACGGGATACTTAGTGGTGGAAATATTTTAGATTAGCCAGTCTGCTATTCCGAGTATGGGGATGTGGAAAAGAATCGAAACTCGCGGAGACAAGATCATGTCCCTGGCATGAGACTGTTGCATGGTAATTCTGTGTAGGCACAAAAAAATAGTTTTATGTGGAAAATTTATTGTATTTTGCAGCATAAACTGTTTATCGTTTGCACCATATGAACGATTAGAATTATACGATTTCTTCAACCCTTTATAAAAACAGTGCGAATAATTCTTACCTAGAAATAGAAAATAATAGTTGTGTGCTAAATTTGGCGAACATGGTGGTTGTGGTATCAATTCGTATTGTAAATTATGTATGCATCATTCAACTTCTTCATCACACTTTTTTCTTCAGCATATGCGGACAATTTTTATGCAAAATAATCTAATGAAATAATCATCAATTAGAACTTTTAGTCTTTTCAGTGAGTTATATAATGTGAATTTGAATGTTGGTGCAAACTAAAAATGACAAAATTCAGGGAATGACAATAATTGTTTATTTTATTATTTCGGATTATTTTCATATAATGTTATTGCCTATCATATACTACTTCCGAACCATTTTAAAACCCATAGTTTATTGTTATTAAAGTAAGAAATAGTACATATTAAATTTGAATAATAATTAAATAGTTTTTGTAAACATAACATTCGGACCTCAAGGCAAGGATCATCATTGTAATATACAGGGTGTAACATATTGCAGTGCAGATATTTTGGTCTGTGATAATAGTGGTCAGTATGAACTAAAATCTCTTAATAAAGTAATATCTATTCTGTATAGTTAAGGACCAATTCCATTATTAAGTTTTTGAAAATTTCTGTACTTCCGGCAACCTCGCCGTGAGTATATTAAAAACTGAAACGTATTTAAGTTTAAAATATCTATAATGGTTTTTAGAAATATGTAGTCTTTGTATTTATTTTCAACACATTCTTAATAAATTCTTTCAAAAGATGAGATTCAATGAAAACATAATGTAAATATATGTTTATTTACTGAAACATTATAACGGAATTCGTTTCAACTTAGCGTTGTTTTTAACATTTTCTTGCCTGAGTAAGCATTTAGTGATAATGGCTTACTCATCTACATTGAAATAACCAGAAAAAAAACAAAAAATCAAAGTGTAAATTTCTAAAAAGTATCATACCCGACTTTGCCAACATCTAATTGAGAAATTTTATAAGTAACAAGGAGTTTGCAATATCATAAAAAAACTCACCAATATTCCATTGTTTTTTATTGGATCTCCACACTCATATTAAACATATTCAAAAACTTGTGACATCTTTACGTAATGTAAATGCACTTATTGCGAATAACACCGCAATCTAAATAAAACTCGCTTAGCTACCACGTTATCACCTTACTTTTTTGCAATATGAAAGAAAAAAAATTCAAAATATTATTATTAAATATCCCTTCATTTAATAGGAATGGTAGAGGATTCTCTTCAATTAATAAATTTGGTGCTGTTTGGAAATAAATGGGTAAATACACAAGTTTGATTGGCAACTTTGAACAATTTTATTCTCGTAAATCATAGACTTTTTATCATGTTATATAAGACTTTTTTATTTATAGTGATAAGTTTGATCATCTACCAAATTATCTGCACTGTATCATGTTACACCCTGTATATCCTAGAAATATTAAAGGCTATACCAGTTCACTTAGCATTGGAAGTACGTCATGTTAAACTTTATAAAACAAAGTGTAAAACCACTGGTTTATGTAATGAAAATGTAAACTCAGATTTCTCCAGCCTTAACTATTTAGCAACAATTCTCAAGAGAAGCTAAATACACTCATGTTATAAAGGTGTCCTTTCGACATTGTTAGCTGGTTCAATGTTATATATGACCAAAGTCTACAGAGAGAAAAGTAGAAAGTATATTCTCGAGTGTAACGTCAACAAATCAAAGCATCCTTGGATAAATTCTCTTTTCTGATACGAATACAACCATGCAGAAAGGAGACAGCCCATTACGGTGTTTTCTTTTTTTCGGGACGTGGAAACTTTCCTCTCCTAATGCAATTTCTAAGAAACTTTCCCGCGCCCATTCCTTATACTGCTGATGTATATGTGTTTCGTATGTTACTGTAACTTGGAAAATAAATTTGAAGAAGATTTTGTTTTCGGAATGTTCCTTAAGGTCGCTTCCAGATGACATAGCTGTTCAGAAATTCATTTAAGTTATATAAAGTCAGTTTCATAAATCCAGTTACTGCTGTCACGCAGAAAAAGGCGAATGTATTTAATTGAATATCTAACATAATATAATATTTTTCGGTAATATTGTTACTTGTTTTTGGGTTTAAATTAAACATGTGGAAACGTTTAAAAACGATGATTACAAATCAGCAATTCACACTACAACATAACCAACTTATAAACCCTGACTTGAACTGTCTCCAACTCTACTGTGTCAAAACACCTCCTTACATATAACTATGTCGTTCTAGAATTTTCGAGTAAACTCTCGTATTTTCAGTGGCAGTATATAAAACTGAGCTTTCCATCAAATTAGCCTTAACATTTCGTGACCATGAGTTCACCAATAAAATTGTATCAGCTTAGTTGATTACATTTTAACAATAAAACAACTAAATAAAAATCTGTTATTAAATAAACAAAACATGAAATTAACAAATCTAAGTTGACAACAAATCATGATGAGCATACTCTCCTCTACTTCTACTTAACATAGTGAGTCACTTAATCCATAATCAAAAAATTCTTATCTGAGCCTCTTACAAAAATTTCATACAAAGGAAGAACAAGTAACTGTAGATATCTAGTGCAAATTCCTTGTGAAAAATTTTACCTACTATTTAATTCAATTACTTCCTGAAGATAACTGTGCGCTGTTTCACTTGTTCTGACCTCTTGAAAGCTAACAGACGTAACTAAATTTGACATTGTCACATAGACCACTCCATAACACATTCATTCACGCCTACCTGTATTGGTGTCGAGCTGTCGCTGAACATCACAATTATGGACTGACGTGCTCATGTTACCTCGAACAAAGACCATTGACGTACTACACGCTCTCAAATCTCTCGGACGTCGTATAACCCTTCTTCGGCCATCATGTCCACCCAAGCTGAATGGAAATTCAAGTTGCCGTTCTGTGCGCCACTGTAGTCGTTGCCGTCAATGCTCAGCGGTCAGAGGTAGCACAAGATGGAGTTCTTAATGCTGCAGTCCAATAGACCTTGTTCGCCTAACCACTCATCAGCCAAATTTCGATTTGTCGAAAATTGGTCTCTAAAGTCTCCAATTTTGGGTATTATCAAACCACGCTTGACAACATCTCATTACAGTATTTCTGTACGCCTGTTTTATCATTTCGCGAAAATTGAAATATTAAATATGGGAACTGGGGTTCACTATTGTTTTACGGAGAATTTAATATCTTCGAGAAAGTAATTCGGATGTAAATCTTGATATATATAGTCTTCTCAAATAAATAAAAGCAGGGTTAATCATTTTCCGAAATTTCCAATAGGAAGCAAGTACTTTTTTTTTAAATCAACATTTCTCACGGACCAAAAATAATATGAGATTTAATAGAAAATTAGTGCGAAATTATGCGCTTATTCAATTATTGAATTTCAATAGGGGGATGGATTTCAGTTATTTTTAGGGAACAGAAAAATGTTGCAGTTGGTTTATATGTTTTTCACCTGAAATGACGTATCGGATAAGTGTTTGGAGGAGTATTTATTCAATGGATGAGAATTGATAATCTGATTCTTTCTTGAAATGAATGGAGACATTATTCGTCATTTTCACAATTTTTGCAAATTTATGCAGAGAGTAAAAACTGAAAATGTCGGAAAAATAAAAAATATACTCGTAATATATATAAATCACAAAAATTTATAAAATTATAATAAATTCCCTAAAAATACAAAAATATTATAAACATCGAAATCTTAGGAATAATAAATAACCAAAACATCACAAAAATATAAATGTTGACAAAATTGTTAAAATTATTCTGTCAAAAACCTAAAATAGCAAAAATCTCAAAAAAATTAAAACATATGCAGCGACAACAATGTCAAAACTGTATAAGGTGTCAAACGTCAAAATTATTTAATAACAAAATAATAAATATATCCTTTATATCCAAACTGTCAAAATGTCAAGAATGTCTAAAATATCAAAAATGGCAATGACAATACATGTAATATAAAACTAATGGAACACGTGAAAACCGCAATATCAAAAAGTAATAACCTCAAACACAGCAAATATTCTTCATTCCAGAATAATGTATTTTAGAAGCTATATAAATTTGGCTCATGAATGATCATGTTTTCACACAAAATATTTAAAATATAGGGAATGTGAAAATTACCAAATACGCCCATTTGTCTAGCCGTGCGAAGCCGGAATGGGTCAGCTAGTTTCTTTATAAAATGACTTTCTGGAAGTCCATAGGGAAGCCGTCTACATGCTGCCCATTCGAATGTTGTAAAAATTATAAATACTACAATTAAATATGTATAGATAATTAACCAAATACATAGTACTTTTAGCACTCTAAATATGAATTTTAAATTCTGTTTGAATGTTTTGATTGTGTCATATTTATATTTAAGCAAAGTTGTCAAATACAGCAGATGTCATTGGGTTTAATTTAGTCTGCTGGGGAATTTCACTATGACACTCTTAAGTACAAAAGAGCCTTCTTGCCATTCTCTTACCGTGGATACACCAGAATCAAGTCAACTAAAAGAGTGAATTTAGACTCTAAAATATTCGGAAGTTTTGAAATATACATACTTTCGTTAAGTCTCGTATTATATATAACTATAAAGTAGACATGCCACAATTTATTCAGGGTGCTGTTTTTTTTTTGTCATTTTTCAAAACAATTTCATTTTTATTTTTAAAAGTCTATTCCTACTAAAAATTGCGAATATTCACATCATACTCAGGTTTTTATTTTGTAAACCATATATTTTAAATATTGGGAGTTAAACTGATCCTCAAATAAGTACTGTATAATAAAAGGTAATGGTAGGAGTTGACTTCTACCAGCCTCCATTTTAGAAGTTCTTTGAAACCATTTTAGTTGCAACTTTTCAGAGTTCTTATTCTTCATTTGTATATTACTGTCTCGTTATTTATTATTTTCTAGTGTTACTCCAATTTATATACTGCAATAAACAAGATGTATTTATTCTTTGTGTACAATGGAGCAGGAGTATTGTTTCGTATTTTTTTCTCAGTTTACGTTAAACCTTGCATCCACCATTATGATGAGTATCAAGAATTGTCAACCTACATAAATACATGCATATAAATAGTGAATCCCATACGCATAGATATAAGTCACATCAATGGCAAAAACTAACCTTGAGATTGACAAATGTATTGTTGTTTCTAGTTGCAATTTTTTCAGTCAACACCAACATTAGCATATCATGTGTTTTTTTTTTTCAGAAAGCATTATAAATAAACAACGACTTACGATATATTTTACGTTGAAGTCTAACAATATGTGTGCTCCTGTTTTCATTTTCTGTGCCCACATTACCATTTCCAGTTCCAGTATTACCATTCCCAGTTTCAGACTGAACTTCCGGTCTCTGATCTGCCATTATTCGTGTCCTTAATTATTTGAATCTACGTGTTAAGCAAAAAGTAATAAATATAGAATGAAACACATCACATTTCAATAAACACCACGTTCTGGTTTTAAAATATGTGCTTGGTCCCAAACAATCAAACCGGCATGCATAGTATCAGCTGGTCATTTGCAATGTTGTCATGCTTAGAAATATTTCTAAATATATCGTTGTAATTATACATTGCATGGATGAATTGTTCTTGCAAAGGACTTATTATGTTATTGAATTATATTTATTCCCAATCGTTTTTCGCATTTTAATTCATTTTTTGATTTAATTAGTATTTTTGACGGTCTATAAAAATGTTTATTATAATATGCTAAATTTTATGGACTAATTTTGGACAGTAACTTGCCCATTTATAAAGTTCAAAAGTAGTCGGGACGTTTGCAATATTAGTAAAAATATTACTGAGGGCCCAATACATTCTGAATGATTTGTGGAAAAGTGTACAGAAGTTTTAAAATCGTACGTTAACAATTGCATAAGTTACTAACAAATTAAAATTTAATGAAACAAGTGCTGTTTTTTTAAAGAACTTGAAAGCCATTAATATTTAGCAACTTTCAAAGCTGCCTGTAACAAATAAAACATTTTGTAATACTTTTAAATAGATTTCAAAATATATGATAATATGTAGACAACTGAGGGACCAGAATTGTCTTAATTTATCTTGGATCTTGAGCAAATGTATGTGAGACTACCCCTGAGGTAAATTATTTCAACCAGAAACAATCACATAAATTGTCTGACGTGCTATAAAATTGTTCTCCCATTTGTTAGCCCATTTGTCATATATATTCTTCGTTTTTTTATGGACTTTCTCACGAACTGAGAATTTCCTCCTTGTTGAGCTTAAAACAGTAGGAAGTGCGTGGATGTTTCTAGAGTCGAACCAAATTTTACGTATTCCTCATAAGAGAGACCCCATTCCTAAGGAATTAGCATCCACTTTGCTAAGTACATACAGTAACCGAAAATTAACGACTATGTTAATGTTCGTGCTGGAGTGACTTTTCAAACCCTTGACTGACTCGAAGCAAATTGCCTTCAAATAGAAAATATAAGATGTACCTACCTAAAATTCACCCGCATTGTCAAGTTCCTGTTTGATCATTTGAGAAGCACATTAATGCAGCTCTACTCCTCAGTTGTCCAGCGCCATCAACTTATGTTTCCTAAAATCTGTCGAAAAGGGAAAAAGAATATGATGTTTACGTCAAAAACCCTCTAAAGTGAATGAACATTTAATCAAGTAGATAAATTTCTCCATCCCAAATTAATTTGATACCTTCATAAATTTCTGGTTCATTTTTGTCGTCTCCCGATTTTACTTCATTACCTTTTAGCTCGTCTACTCAAAAGGAGCAGGTTCTCATTCGACAAAAAAATTCGACCCCAATGGGTGGTTATTTGGTACGAAATTTCATACTGGACTATATAACTGGATTTTGTCAGAGGTTGTGACTCTTGATAACATAAGAACAATAATCAAATTATGTTTGATAGTAACCAATAAAGGAATGACAAGTCATCGTAAAAAATGGCGGTTAGTTCTCAGAAATGGAGCTCAATTGTACCACATTTTTTGAAAAACATAAACATTAGATGTTGTATACTCTCTTCGAGGTGTCATTCTGTCCTAGGAGTTAAGGGAGAACAGCAATTACACGGAACGGCTCCAGATTCGGAACCTTTGTGTACTGATTCTCTTGAAAATCCTAGATGTCGGTCTTACATCTCGCGTCTTCAAATTTAACAAAATGCATCATATGCATAAAGAAGTGTTCGAGAGGACATTCAATTGTGGGAAGCGCAACTGATGAAGGTTCCCGACCAGAAACAATATATATTATATTTATATATAATGTATATTGTCTTGCGTACAAAGGAATGACACCTCGAAGACAGTATTCAATATCTCTGACAGGTGAAGTAACCTGAAAAAATTTTATCGTGACATTCTGTCCTAGGAGTTAAGAGAGAACAGCAATTACACGGAACGGCTCCAGATTCGGAACCTCTGTGTACTGATTCTCTTGAACATCCTAGATGTCGGTCTTACATCTCGTGTCTTCAAATTAGATGTTGTTTTGACTCGTATTTTTTTGTCCTTTAAAATACTTATAAATTTTTGAACGATATTATTATTGTGACACCAACATGCAATCCTGAAAGAATGAATGTACATATGTAATCGAATGTAATTTATCAAGAATGTATGACATGTATATTTAGTGTTGTGTAAATCTATTAATTTTTCGTTATTCACTACTTGAATGCAAGTTTTATATTTTTATTGCCTAACTGAATTTAGACGTAAAAAGTATCTACAAAAAATTTTAATTCCTTGATTATTCAGAATTCTGCTCTCTTTTTTCATTATAAGCTCCTAAACGTTTTTTTTTGTTCTGTGATTGATAACAAAACAACACAATTTCTAAACTTTACTGCCGATATGCTAAGAATTTTTACTGATTTTTACTTGTCAATGAGTGACCGTCAATTTAAATTTTGCCTGTTGGACCCCTCCCACCCCCTCCGTCACGCTGCTTCATACTTTCTGCGACCCCCTATAAACGTTACGTCATACAAGCTGGATCCCCCGTCCCCGTTTATCATACATTGCGACTAATACTAATTTTACTCAAATATTAATACGAGTATAATGAATAACCATCTACATAACGGTCTTGCAGTACCTTCTTCTTTCTTTTCGACACTAGCATTTACTTCATCTTCATCTATCCATTCTGCTTTCATCCCCCAATATGCATACTAGATCTCCAGCTCAACAAGGAACCACCTTATCTTTTTCTTCCGTTTTAAGTATTTTTTTTTCTGGATAACATTTTTACACGTGTTAAATAACTCACTTTTCACAGACAAGGCTATATCTAGGGGGAGTTGCCGGAGGGAGTTCAAATTATATGTCTATAATAATAGTATTATATATGCAACTGTATTTTATCCGTGTAAAGTCTTACTTTCATTTAGTTTTCTTTTCTATGATATTGTATGTACAGAGTAACCGATTCTGACGGATTTAAAAATTAGCGCCGATATTGAAAGTAAAACATAATAAAATATACCAAATTAATAGTTACTAAATATTTACATAAGAATATTTATATATTTACTAAGATTAAATGTACGACTTTCTATCGTAACAGAAAAATGAAACAAAAACAATCTAGAAAAATTTAAATTAGAAATGTTTGCATTGCCTACGTCACGTTTTCTTAGACCTCCCATTCCCCTCCCCACATCCCGTCACAGTAACTGAAACCCCCAGCCCCCTGTATGCGAACGTGTTTTATGAATGGCTCCTAAGGACGTTATCGTCCAAAAATTATTTGAGGAGGAAAGCCAATTATTTTGGATGCAAACCGTTCTGTATATATAGTTAAAAGTTATAATTTTGATACTTACTTGCAAAAAAGTCAAATAATAGGATCTGTAGTAAGAATATATTGTGTAAACTACAATAAAAATGGAACCGTTATTTTCTTTGTAACTTAAGGATTTTTGAAATGTTTCGATGGCTAAAGTGGAAAACCTCTTATATAGAATTTTCTAAATGTTCCAGGGGAGACAAAAAAAACGAATACTTTTTTAGTAAGGCGTTCCCCCTGCAGTTTTTGATGCTAGGGATAATTCGTAGATGTTAGGATAATATCAAAATAGACTTGTGAGTATTGGCAGTTTAATACATACCAATAGTTATAAATAAATTGGTGAATTAAACACAAAATAGGAAAATTTCGACTGCAGGTGTTGCACTTTAGCCATTGATTTGTTCTTTATAAGTATCTAAATATTAATGCTTTTAGCGTTATTTTTTAAACTGAATTTATTGACTAATATTTTAGCACATTCATGCTAACAGTGTGTGTTAATATAATTGAGCATTAAAAATATAATTACTAATCAGTTGGCAGACCTGGCAACACAGCTGTTTATTTTAAACTGTATGAATTGTTGCTCAGGGCTGGTCCCGCTTGTTAGTCTATATGAGAGTTATAAATAACATTCTGGCTTCTCGCTGTTTTGTTGTTTGCATAACGTGCGATGTCTATTATAAGCATTTAATAGAAATTATTCAATTTCCGTTTTACTATTTTAGCGTGTTTATGTCTATATAAACAGGCAACAATAAAACAGTAGGTACGTAGTACGCTACCTTTTTCTCATCTGTTTGACAACCCGTTTTTTGTTGTTATTTAGTAGCTATTGAAGAGATTTAGCGTTGACAATAAAAAAATGGAAATAGTATTAATTAACTTATTAAAGTTAAGACATTATTGTATTATTTTGACGATGGCACCATAATAGCCGAAATATCTTTGTTAATCTTCCCTTCGTTATAGACGATTGTTTCATATACTCTCACAAAAAGAACTCATTAACTTTCATACTGATTACATTCAAATATCAACCATAGGGCCAAAACTAGTATTTAGAAATAAATCAAATTTGTATTCGAAATTTTTATTAGGTTTTTTATTCTTTTATATTTGATTTTATTGAAAATTTTAATTTACTATAAATACCTGAAGCTGGTAGACAATTTAACTTGTTCCTCGAAGTTTTCTTGGGGTTTCAATGTCTTGAAGTGGTTGATCTCATAAATGATATCAAATTTTGCCATTCACTATTATTTTTTAAATATGTTCCCTAGCAGTTTAAAGAAATATATTTTGTCACTTTAACTTATTTCCAAAAAGGTGGAGGGTATCAATTGGTCCACATCTTTTTTATGTATGCTCATCTATTACTCAAAAATGGGGTAATCAATTTTGATAATTTAAACTGCATTGTATATGGAATATTACGGAAAGAACCATATAATTTTCTATAACTTCAGGTTTATCAATTTTTAGAAAATCAGAAAAACAGTTATTTATTATAACGGTTCAATGATCATTTCATTCATTTCTATTAAGATTCCGCATATTTTTCCATAATGTTCAACTAACTGTTTTCAGTAAATCTGAAAAAATGTGCAAATAAACGATAAAGTAAATCTCAATAACATTTTCTACACAAATCTCTGAAAATACATGTCAAGATATGTCATAAAATAATTAATATTGATCATACAGGGTGTTTACAACAGTTTTCATTTTGATTTATTCTTTCTTTATTAATAAATTAATATATTATAGATTGTAACATATTAAGATGGATTCATAGGTAATTAAAGTCCATATATTTTTCTATAACGTAAAACATGCTATTTTTCATCAAATTAGAAAAATAAACGCAAAAATCCATAAATGTTAACGTACTTAATGAGAAATTAATTATTAGCACAAATTCTATTCATTTTATTTATTTAAAGTCGATTCTTTTTTAATTATAATTCATTTTTTATATTTATAATTTTGGAATATTATCAAATATAGAAATATCACAGTTGAAAAAGAAAGGGAACTGAAGTAGTTGTTATTTAGACATAAGATCCAAGATAGACAGAAAGTGATCTTCCATAATAAAGAAATCTTCTCACAGTTTTATAAATTCTCATTGTGAGCTTTCAGTCTGCAAAGTATACAGTTCTCTTTTTGCAGTAATCTAGTCATACAACATAAGAATGTTAAGTTATTGAACAATCATCATCATATTAATCTTACCTAATATGCTAGTTTCAAAATTTTGTAAATAGTCTCCACGTTCCACGTATAATGACTCCGAGCGCATATGGAAAGATAAGTGTTTAAAACTTAAATCCTCAAAGTTTAATCCAACTGCCGGACAATGTAAAGTTGACATCGATATTTCCACTGTAATGATTACTGTACCCATTCTAGTGTGTTTCTTCCATATAAGATTTTACAACAGTTACCAACTTTTGGAAATGATTGTTCTCCAGATGAAAATAAATTTTAGTACAATTTCCCTGCGTTGCCACAGTTTTATGTTTGGGCAACGATGTTTACACCACGATAGTCCAGTCATTTAAGGCATTTTAAACCCTAATCTGCGGAAAAATTCCTGGTGAGCTGATTTTTTGTATATACCTTCAGTATGGTGTTGTAATAAAGATGTGAAGAATCGACTTTTATATTGTGCCGGCTAAAAGGTGAAAAGGTAACGAAAATCAGTTTTTCGTAAATATCTCGCGAACTATCGCTCGGAGTCAATAGAGGTCATCATAAAAATTGTTCATCTTGAAATTCTCTACAAAAAATGTATCTTGCATTTTTTTTTGTAAAATCAACCGTTTTCGAAGTAGAGCGCTGAGAAAGCGACTATATTATGACAATGCACTCGTTTCCTCACCACCTTCGAGGTAGAATGCAAGACGCGTTTTTTTACATGGTTTCCCCCGTAAGCATAGTCCATGATATGTAAAAGAGTTTTTTTTTATTTCAAAGTGAATATTTTTTTATTTAAATACTGATAAATACAGAAAAAATAGACTTTAATATAGTTTTTTTTTTTCATTCATTGTCGATATTTTCAGCTTCTGTAACATTAACAGTTGCTGGCAAAAAGTCGAGTGGACTTATTCCTATATTTAAATCGACATCTTCATCATTTTCATCATTAGTTGACTTTGCGTTTGAGCATGACTGACCAGGGCAATGTCCACAAACTTTTGAACATCTTAATCCAATTTTTTTACATCCACATTTTCCACCACAACCTTTTGTACAATTACAAAAGATTGTGTTCAGTAGATCATCGAGTGCTGGTGGTAATAAAGTTGTTATTGGCTGTACTGTATTATTTTTTAACTCCCAACCCCATTGTTCTGGATCAATTTCACATTCACAAAAGTCACAGTACTTAAATATTCAATATTACCATCACCTCTAGCGATACTAGCATTTTTTAATGTAGACCACTCCTAACTTTTACTACATCACCATCCGATAGCAATTTGTTACATATAAAACATGAATCACTCATTATGAAAACTGTTCAAAAGCATGAAATTACTAAAATAGCCTCTTTAACAATCAAGAAATAATTTTCAACTAAGCCAAACACAGTCCGACAAGCAATAGCAGGTATAAATGGACGGGTCTAGGAACAATAAAATACCAAACATCTGCCAGTGGAGGTCGTTTGTAGAATATATAGTAGATTTTAAGTTCCCAAACCTCTATAATATATATATATATATATATATATATATATATATATATATATATATATATATATATATATACGAAATGACCAAGTATCAGATAGAAGTTTTGAAGACATTTATGAACATGAATAGAAATCAATAGTGTACACCTTTATATACGGTATACAATACCGTATTTGAGTGCATTCTAGTCGCTTTCTCAGCGCTCTACTTCGAAACCCGTTGATTTTATAAAAAAATGCAAGAAACATTTTTTGTGTAGTTCGCGAGTTATTTCCGAAAAACTGATTTTCGTGACATTTTGACCTTTATAACTTTTTTTAGCCGATTTTTCACGTCTTCATTACAACGCCGTAATGAAGGTGAGTACAAAAATTCAGCTCACTAGGAATTTTTCCGCAGATGAAACCTTAAATGACTGGACTGCGACTATTCTGATGAAAATAAATTTTACTACCATTACCCAGTGTTGTCAGTTTCAGGTTTGGGCAAAACTTTATACGTCTACATAATTTTTTTGATAATTTTGGAAATCGTGTATAAAGGGTAGTTCTTTAAAAAAAGTACTCACCCGAGCAATGCCGGGGGGGGGGATAAGCAGGGGAGGCGGAGAAGACATATAGATGGGATGTAGACCTGACTATAGTATTTTTATCTTAAATACTTTTCTCATTTTTCACGGTAACTTACGTAGGACCTCCTTACTACCCGATTTCTCTTGTCAACCCACCTCCCCTATTTACCAGTCATCTTAGTGGTTTCACCTCGGAATTCAATATAATCGGCTAGAAACTCCTATAAACCTTTATTTTAACATCCTAAAACTTGTCTCAAAACCTACTATAATAGTGTGGACGCCACTTGTACATAACTAATGTTACAGGTCAAATAATCCATTTTTTGCATATATCTCGTTCCCTGTTAAATTTTTGTATTTAATAGAAATATTGTAGAGGATAAAGTTCTGTATAACTTTTATTTCAATTTTTTTTTATACCTGAAACCGTTTTTGAGATAGAGACGGTGCGCGCGCAGTCTTTTCGCTATTTACGGTATCAGTCAATTTCAACCTGTAGTCTCCGTCAAAAACACGGGGTATAAAGTCCGTTAATTATTGAAAAATATATAATTATACATAATTCACATTTTTTCATTAAATATCACATTTAATTTTTTTTTTTTTCATAAATTAAGTATGTCGATTTAAAAACACTTACCTCTTTGTACAATTAGAAAATTATTAATAGAACTCTAATACACAGGGTTGCTGTTGCTGTTATTACATTCCAGGGGTTAAAATTTTTTTTGACTTTTACTGAAATTATTTTCCTATAAATTAAAATAATTTTAATCATTGTGTATTTAGATCATACTCTTTACTTTGTTTTTAAAACTGAACTCAGGATAAACTTTGGTGAAATGTCTGATTATAAGGACAATCGTTCATTGAACCCTTTGTTATATGAGAAATATCTGACTAATATTTCAAATGGTGTTGCAGAAATTGAGACGACGCTTTTATAAAGTTAATTTTAGAAATTCTGTGATGCATAACGTCAATATCGAATACCATTAAGCTAATATGGTTTGCAATACACAAAAACTCAATCTGTGTAGTTTGAATCCTCTTTGATGCATTTAACCAAATTTGATACCCATCGGAATAGGATTCAAACATGTTTAGAAAACAATTTTAAATTCAATAAGTTTCCTTTGTATTTGTCAAGTCAGAAGGGACAACGATTATTTCCCATTGCTTTTGAGTAGTTCCACAGGATCGATTTTAGCCGGTAGTCAACAAGCGGATGAAAGCGTGGCAAATGAAATTTACTGCAAATGGAAAAGTTGCAACAATTTACAATCGACGACGGCATAAATCAAAGAATTTTCGATTTAACCTTTGTGGCGATATTATTCCAATTCTTTGCTGTACGTGTTTGTGGCGTATAAAGGAATTTTATAGTCGTCGGTTGAATTATTCATTGATATTTGATTGTTTATGGAAAATTACGATGGTACAGTTTTTCATGTTATTTACTTAATCACTATTCAAGTATTCTATCACTTTTTATTACCTTTCATTGAAAATGCGTTAAACAATATGGTCAAATATTGTACTCTAGACCAACACATTTTGCTTCTAGTTCTTAATTTTTGTTTTAATTTATAAGAGGATCGCTTTGCTAAATACTAAATAGTATATTATTTTTCAATCATGGGCAGATTTTCAGGTAGCATTAGAAATAACATTTTAGATAACCAGATGTTACTTTAGAAAGTTTTGAAAATAAATCAGCCGGTATTGTTGATAAGAATACAATAATAGAAATTGTTAAAAAATAAGTTTAGGGCCAGTTACCGAAAAAAGTATACCAGGACATCAAGTGAAATAAAAACATTGGAGCCAAAGAACTACCGGAAAACATGAATAAGGAAATATAAAGTAGAAATTGAGGTAAGATACATGGACAGTTTATCAATAATAGAATGAGACCAAAACACGAACTCCAAGAATAAGGAATGCAGAATAGATACAAACCTTGAGGCGAGTAACCAAAACACAATAGGGCAAATGCAAAATAAGAATCTTGTCAAAATAGTTCCAAAAATAATACCTTTTATTATAATCTTATGATTGTGAGAAATTGACAATTTGTTATTGTGTTCTTACCTCGTATTAATTGCAGTATATTAAAAAAACCCAATATAACGATTACTGTACAATATTCTTATTAATTATTCTACCTTTAGGACTTTTTAAACTCTGTTCTATGTAGATTATTCTCCTTCTGTGAAAAATCGCTGTAAATTTGCATGGTTTGAACATAGAATATCACAAACAATGTGAGCAACAAATTATACAACGAATAGACGAGTTAACTGAATTCTCAAAATCAACAATTTTTCATGAAATTGTGAAGTGAAGAGATCTTATAGACCACAATGTAGAGAGGAAACGAAAAAATAAGGTTTATTATAGAATTGTCGAATTTTATAATTTTTAACCGTTATGATAATTATCCACCGATAGATTAAGTTTTATATAGTTTCAATTTGGAACGACTATACGTAACAATATTATTACAAACTCCTCCTGGGTTCGAAACGCCGTAAATTCACAATAGGTTCCCAAACAACAATATTTAGGTACTTCAACGGTCGATGAACTCCATCATATCTTCGCTATGATACCTACTATATAATCAACTGCAATCCTCCTATATGTCAGCCTTTTTATACTATCCCAGTTGTTCTCCATGTTTTCTGTCTGATTGTGGTCTGCTAAACATGTATAAATTCTTATTAGGAGCGAAATACTCCATACTTGTCTTTTTGTCGGCATACTTATTTGAATGGATTTTACTATCAGTTTATTTATTCGCAGAATTAGTATTTATTGATGGCTATTTCTGGAAGGGTTCCTATTTTGGCAGCGCAAAATAAAGTGTTATAACAGTAACTCGTCATTGCTATCTGAATTTTAATAAGGTCCTAGTAGTAGGAGATCCGAACCTAAGTCGACCTTCACCGAGCTGATAATAGAATGAAAAATAGTTTATATTAAATTTAGAATATTAGAAGATATATTAAAAAAGGGTTGCCGAAAAAAATCCTGGACAGAATATTTTTAATTATCTTTTAAAAAATGATTTTTAATTAAATGTTGCATCATCAAGATAATAAAAAAATTTTATCCTGAGCAAAAGTATAAAACGTGTAGATTATGCAGCCCTTGGGTTGCCGATTATTTACCTAGACGAACTATTGGGTTGCCAGGCAAAAACAGGCATGTCAATGCTAGTTACTTGCACTTGATTGGATAATAGAAAAAAAAAATTGATATCAATCAACACAGTCGCTGTTTTCTTGCGAACACGTTGATATTTCCATTGATGTGGTCTATGTTGCTTAATACAACCAATTTTATATGTGCGTAGTTAAAACCAGAAAACTACGGTCAAAGAGTTCAAACTCCTTTGAAAATCCAGGACATTATCATTATTATTATTATGAAAACAGGGGTTATGTTGATATAATTTTTTTTCTATTATCCAAACAAGTGAAAGTAACTGGCATCAACATACCTGTTTATACCTGGCAACTCAATAGTTCCTCTGGATAAATAATAGGCAACCCAAAGGCTGCACATTCTATATAATTTCTACTTTTACTTAGGATAAAATTTTTTTATTATCTTGATGCAACATTTAATTAAAATATATTGTTTAATAATTAAAAATAGTCTGTCTAGGACTTCTTTAGGCAACCCATTTTTAAAGTATTTTCTAATATTCTAAATTTATTATAAGATGTGTTTCATTCTATTATCAGCTCGGTGAAGATCGACCTTGGTTCGGATCTTAGACGACAGAACGTTGGCTGATCAGTGTCACAGATTGTTTAATTTGAAACTCTATTGAACCCTACACCACTTGGTAAATTTCATAATGCACTTGTAATTTGTAAAAGTAATTTGCAGTGAATTTGAATATCGTTTCATAATGTAACAGAACAATTCTACAATATATATTTTTCTTTGTCATAATATTCTTTCATAATATAAATTTTAGGACTAATAATTTACTAAAAGTTTAAAAGTATTGTTACGAAATTTTCCCAAAGCCGACCCTGTGTCCTTTCAGCACGACAACAAACGCTTTACGATAAAAAAATACGATTCTCGAAAAGACTCGGCAGCGGAAGGAGCGATGATTATTTTCTACTGGAGAATTCCACGGGGATTATAAAAGAAGCACGCCACGATCGCAGTTCAGTGATACCGCGTCGACTAGCTTATATGGGCTTGTTATTGTATTTGAATCAGATGTTTTGAATGTAAATAAAGTTCTAGAAAAGTGACAGTGCATATTAGTTGTTATAATTTTCAATTGAACCCACGAAGTATATTGCAAATTGGTGTTAGAAGTGAAGGATTAAGTGCAGTTAACATCCTAATTTGATTTATGGAAACTCGTAGTATGGACGAAACTACCAAAAAAATAGTCAAGCAGGTTACAGAGGGACTGGACGAAAAAATTGCACAGATTCTAGAAAGACGTGACAAGAAGGAAAAACAACATCAAGAAGAAATTCAAAAAAGGTTAGTGAAATCTTTTGATGATAAACTTAAAGTTGAATTAGGAAATCTTGTCACTAATATCGATGAAAAACGTAAAATAGAATTAGAAAATCTTGTTTCCACGATGAAAAGTGAACAACAAAATCTTGTTTCCACGATGAAAAGTGAACAACAAAATCTTGTTTCCACGATGAAAAGTGAGCAACATAATTTAATTGAGGGATTATTCTCGAAATTGAATGAACAGAGACAAATTGATTTTAAAATATCTGAAGAAAAACGAGAAAATGAATTTAAATTGTTAGAAGAGAAACGACAACATGAATTTAAGATATTTGAAGAAAAACAAGGCAAAACGGAAGAAAAAAGACAATTGCAATTTGAACAATTAATGCAAATAGTATCGCAAGTTAATGAAACAGTTAATGAAAGAATGCAAATAGTTGAATCAGATATAAAAGAGATAAATGATGACATTAAGACCATAAAAAATACCGTGGATACTCTTGAAACAAAAGTAGATGATCTTGATTCCATCCAAAGCCAGGTAAAATTTGAAATCAGTACAATTCAAGATACAGTTCAAGATCAAATCAGTTCCATCAAGCAAACAGTACACACTGAAGTACAAGATAAAATCTGTGCCATCCAAAATAAACTAGAAACAGAAATTAAAAAAATGCAACAGGACTTACAGCGAGGAAAATACCAGAACACCGTGAGTACCAAAGGTTCCTTTAGTAAACCACATTCGACGGCAGTTCATCTTGGCCCATGTATAAACGGCAATTTGAGGCCGTGGCTACAGCTAATGGATGGGATAATCATGAAAAATCCACATCTCTGGTAATTTCCTTAAGAGGTCCGGCCCTAGAACTCCTCCAGAGCATTCCAGTCGATGAACAAGGTAATTTCGACAAGATCATCGCCATCCTAGACAAACGTTACGACAATCAATCCTTGAGCCAGGTATACCAAGTCCAACTGAGTGGAAAAACCCAAAAATCCGGTGAAAGCCTCCAAGAATTCGAAGCAGAAATTAAAAGGTTAGTTCACTTGTCCTACCCAGACCTGCCAGAGGAAACGAAAGACCAGTTGGCCATACAGAGTTTCATAAACGGCATCAGAGATGTGGAAGTACAAAGAAATTTAAGACTGAGTGGCGTCAAGAAAAGTAGTGAAGCTCTACTTCGGGCTTTGGAAGTAGAGGCCGTCATGAACATGTCCAAGCCGAGGGTCCGAGCAGTTTCCTTCAACCAGGAAGAGTCAGAGTCACAAATTCAAGCGCTGCTGGCTGGTCTGAACAAAATATTAGAACGGCCACAAAGAACTGGCCCCAGAGGGGCATGTTACCGCTGCGGACGGACAGGGCACTTCCAACGTAATTGTCGAGTGAGGCCACCTGAACGATCACCGACCAGGGTAACCAACAGAACAGCCACATGTCCAGGGACCGTCAGTCAGTCAGCATAGGGGGGCGAATGCTGACTGTCCCACCACCAGCCCCCAAAACGTTATCCATCCGGGGATTTTGCCGAGATAGCGGCAGTCTAGTCATCAGAGGCACCATTAATGGCCGAGCAGTCACCATCACCATCGATACCGGCGCCGCTGTGTCCATTGCCAAGTCCAGGGTTTTGAGAGCATCCGAAATTCGGCCAGTTACCAATAACATCCAGCTCAGAACGGTCACCGGCGAGTCCATGTCAATACAGGGTGAGGCAGATGTCGTGCTACAGATAGGGGACAACATGATCCGGCATAGGGTCCTGGTAGCGAATATTGAGGACGATTTTATACTGGGAATGGACCTAATTAGCCAGCATGGATTTATGTTCGACCCGAGATATGATGTTCTTCGGTTCCTGAATGAGGAATTTGTATTGACACGGCCCGTCAACACATCATTCACGCCCATAAAAATTGTGGCAAAGTCTTCAGCTAGAATTCCCGGTCGAACAGAACAGATTATTCATGGGCAGCTAGACAGCAATCCTGGGAGCTGCGTTGGAATGGTGGAGCCCGTACACTCAGCTCATGACTACTTAGTTGGACGGGCTATAGTTAAAACCGGACGAGATATACCAATCAGAGTCCTGAATTTGTCCAACAACGACATCAGAATTACCAATGGTCAAGAGATAGCTTGTTTCGAGCCAGTAGAGACCATCATCAATTGCGAAGAAGAGTACCAGACGTCGGTGAAGGAGACAGGGCCCGATAAAGAGTTCCTACAACAGTTTGCTGACCACTTAACACACTTGACACCAGAGAACCAGAAAAAAGCCAAGCAATTTATCACAAAACACTGGCAAATTTTTAACAGTAAAAATGGAACCACCGGTCGCACCAACATCATCCAGCATCGAATAGATACCGGAAAGGCTCAGCCCATCAGAATACCACCTAGACGACTACCATTGGGGCAACAACAGGCAGTCGAGGAAAACATCGAGTCCATGTTACAAAATGGAGTTATTGAGCCATCCATCAGTCCATGGTCTGCTCCCGTCGTGCTAGTTAAAAAGAAGGATGGAACCACCCGATTTTGCGTGGATTACAGAAAGCTCAATGACGTCACGAAGAAAGACAGCTATCCACTACCCCGAATCGATGACACTTTGACCACACTAGCAGGCTCCCGTTGGTTCTCCACACTAGACCTAAAAAGTGGATATTGGCAGGTTGGTCTGCACGCAAACGACAGAGAGAAGACAGCGTTCTCCACCAGTAAAGGGCTGTTTCAGTTCACGGTCATGCCCTTTGGGTTATGTAATGCACCCGCTACATTTGAGAGGCTAATGGAGTATGTACTGAGCGGGTTAACATGGAGGACGTGCTTAGTATACCTCGACGACATTCTAGTCATGGGCCAGACATTCGACGACCATCTGAAGAACCTGGGCGAAGTATTCTCCAGAATTAATAATGCCAACCTGAGACTCAATCCGAAGAAGTGTTCCTTGTTTCAAAAAGAAGTAGAGTTTTTGGGCCACGTAGTGTCCGAGTCAGGAATCCGCACCAACGAAGACAAGATAGAAGCCATCCGCGATTGGCCAGTTCCAAGAGACAAACATGAACTCCGAAGCTTCTTGGGCCTATGTTCATACTACCGGCGTTTTGTTGAGGGATTTGCCACCATTGCCGCTCCTCTACATCGGCAGACCACAGAGAAGGAGACGTTCCGTTGGAATCAGGATTGCGAAACATCATTCAGACCACTGAAGGCAGCACTATGTTCCAGCCCAATCCTAGCCTTTCCTACACAGTCCGGCAAGTTCATCTTAGACACCGACGCCAGCAACACTGGTTTGGGGGCCGTCCTATCCCAGGTGCAAGATGGTGAAGAGAGGGTGATCGAGTACTACAGCCGTGGATTCTCGAAGCCAGAAAGAAATTATTGCGTCACCAGAAAAGAACTTCTTGCAATAATTAGGGCTGTAGACCATTTCCACAAATACCTGTATGGTCGCCATTTCTTAATCCGAACAGATCATGCCGCACTCAAATGGCTGCTGGACATGAAGACACCGGAAGGACAACTGGCCAGATGGATGGAGAAATTACAGCAATACGACTTCAAGGTGGAACACCGTGCCGGCCGGTTGCACAATAATGCCGATGCCCTATCCAGAAGACCCTGTAGAGCGGAATGCAAGCATTGTCTGAAGACGGAACAGCGAGAGGGTATCTCCATCAGGCAGATCCGAGTGCAGGCCAATGAAGACTGGACAACGGAACAGTGCATCCAGGACCAAATGGCTGATCCAGACATCGAACCAATCTTGTCACTCAAAATGAGAGGGGCACCCAGGCCACGATGGGACGAGGTAGCTAGATACTCCGGCGTGCTGAAATCGTTATGGGCTCAGTGGGACTCTCTAAGAGTAGACAATGGAATGCTCAAGCGAGTTTGGGAAAGCGCTGATGGACGAGAAACCAAGTCCAACTGGTAGTTCCGAAGAAAAAGGTACCAGCCATCCTGACCGAAGTACATGATGGAATTACCGGAGGCCACCTGGGCATGAATAAAACCCTAGACAAAGTTCGCCAGCGGTACTACTGGGTGAATTACTTCGAAGACGTCAGAGCTTGGTGCCGCAAATGTGCCACATGTGCCGCCAGTAAGGGCCCGAAGACCCGGACCAAGGGCAGAATGCAGCAGTACAATGTGGGCGTCCCATTTGAGAGAATTGCCATCGATGTCGCCGGTCCGTTTCCCGAGTCTGAGAGGGGGAACAAATACATTCTGGTCGCAATGGATTACTTCAGCAAATGGCCTGAGGCATATGCGATACCCAACCAAGAGGCAACCACGGTAGCGACGGTGCTAGTAGAACAACTATTCAGCAGGTTTGGCGTCCCGATGGAATTACATTCAGACCAGGGGCGTAACTTCGAGTCGAATGTATTCCAGAAGGTCTGCACGATGTTGGGGATCAGGAAAACGAGAACAACACCATTACACCCACAGTCAGACGGAATGGTGGAAAGATTCAACAGGACCTTGGAACAACACCTATCCAAGGTCGTCAGCAATAACCAGCGTGATTGGGATGAGCATATTCCCCTATTCCTGTTGTCATATCGCTCTGCTGTACATAATAGTACAGGCCTGACCCCAGCCAGGGTTTTATTCGGAAAGGAGCTGCGACTACCATGCGACTTGGCATTTGGCTCCCCCGAAGGACCTCCCCAAGACATCGACGATTATGCCGACCAGCTCCGACATAACATGCTGGCAATACACGAATTAGCCCGAACGCAGATGTTGGCCACCAGTGACCGGATGAAGACGCGATACGACCTCAAGGCCAATTCAGTCGGGTTCCAGGAGAGGGACAAAGTCTGGTTGTACAACCCCCAACGGAGCAAGGGTAAATCCCCAAAGCTTACACCCGCCTGGGATGGTCCATACGAGGTGGTCAAGAGGCTTAATGACGTCGTCTACCGGATCCGTCGAAACCCCAAGGCTAAATTGAAGGTGGTTCAGTTAGATCGACTCGCTCCCTACCATGGAGGGGATGTTTCTGATCGGGACGATCAGAATTAAAGGGGGGTGCAGTGTTACGAAATTTTCCCAAAGCCGACCCTGCGTCCTTTCAGCACGACAACAAACGCTTTACGATAAAAAAATACGATTCTCGAAAAGACTCGGCAGCGGAAGGAGCGATGATTATATTCTACTGGAGAATTCCACGGGGATTATAAAAGAAGCACGCCACGATCGCAGTTCAGTTATACCGCGTCGACTAGCTTATATGGGCTTGTTATTGTATTTGAATCAGATGTTTTGAATGTAAATAAAGTTCTAGAAAAGTGACAGTGCATATTAGTTGTTATAATTTTCAATTGAACCCACGAAGTATATTGCAGTATTAGTACCAGTTTGAAGTTAGTTCATTATTGAGAATTAATGATTAATTAATACTGGAGGGTTTAATTTTTGAATAAGTAAAAAGTGGAATTCTGAGAAAAGAATAATTTGGTCAAGTGCGAGTTGGACTCGCATACTAAGGGTTCCGTACCACCTTCAAGATTCTAATATTCCAGTTTCAGATAAGCAGAGAATGAGTGCATTTTCTTATATTTACCCTTATATCTTTAAAGGGAGCGTTTTTTATTTTATCTGCTTCAGGATTCGCTTGATTTTTATCAGAATACATATGTGTTTAATTTTCTAATTTGCTCCCCAAAAATTAACATTCGAGTTTTATTTTACTATTAAACTTTCAGAGAAATCTCTTATAATCTACTGTCTGAGTTTTGAGGCTCTGTGGATTGGAAGATAAAGGGCAAAATAGGTCAAGTTTTATATTATAAATTATTAAATCTGTTATTCAAATTATTAAAAAATACAAATAAAATATATTTTTCAAAATTTAAATAGTGTAGTTTCTAAAGTGGGAATTAAGTCGATGTTTAATATTTTTGTTAATATCTTTTCAACAAATGATTTAAAAATATGATATATTTGTAATTTAAATAATGAGCCTTTTATCTGATATATTACATGATGCTTTTGAAAAGTGAATCTTTATTTTCCATTTAATTGTATAATTTGTCCCTAAAATAGGGGGTTTTCTAATAATTTATTTTCCGTTTAATTCTATTATTTGGGGGCCAAATAATAGAATTAGGGATTTTTTCATATTTTTCAAATAAACAAAAAAATTTACTTCTTATAGTTTGGGGAATAACGGGGGAATGGGTAATTTTTTTTAAATATATTTTTAAAATTTTTGTTAACATATTTTAATTAATTTATTTTAAAAACTTGAAAAAACATATTCGTTTTCGTCATAATTTGCCCCCCAAAATAAATATTAGGGGTTTCTCCTTATTTTTCCAGTAAAGTTTAGGTAAGGGGTTATACCTTTTTGTCAAAATTTTCCAGCTGATGGTTTCGGCGATAAGGGGGGGATGGGTAATTTTTTTATATTTTTGTTAATATCTTTTAATTAATTTATTTTAAAAATATGAAAAAAAATATATTTGTTTTCGTCGTAATGAGCCCTTTCATTTGATATATAACATGATGGGTTAGAAACAATTTTAATTTTATATTTTCCATTTAATTCTGAAATTTGCCCCCCAAAATTAAAAGTAGAGGTTTTCCCTTATTTTTTCAGTAAACTTCAGGTCAGAATCTGTACCTCTAATTTTTTTCAAAACTAGGTTTTATAGTTTCGGAGACGGGGGGGGGGAATTGGTAAATTTTGGTATATTTTCGTTAATATTTTTTTTAATATTTTTTTTTTACATGTGAAAAAATATATTTGTGTTCCTCAGAATGAGACCTTTCATTTGATATATTACATGATGCGTTTGAAATTTTTTATTTTTAAATTTTTATTTAATTCTATAATTTGCTCCCCAAAATTAATATTAATCGTTTGTCCTTATTTTTTCTGTAAAGTTCGGGCAACGTTCTATATTTTCTATTTTTTTCAAAATTTTAGGCTCAGTAGTTTCGGAGATCAGGGGGGGAACGGTCGATTTTTTTAGTTCCCCCCCCCCAGAAGTACCCCTAAAATCAAATTTTTTTCTTTTACGATATGTATTCCTGATCGGGTCACCAAGCTATACATTGATACCAAATTTCAACCTCTTCCGTCCAATAGTTTAGGAGAAAATTGCTGTGATGTGACAGAGGCAGAAATCCTGAGTGATATTGTAAGGGTATCCGTATATTGTATATACGGAACCCTAAAAAACACGTATACTTTTAAATTTGTGACAATTTTTTAATGTACTAAACGATATAGAATGTCAGTTAATAAATCAGATGTATTGCAAGAAATAAATAAGGCCCTTACTTACGTATGACTCAAGTAGAGCAATCTGCTGTTTAAGGGTAAAAGTAGGAGATTTCCAGTGCATTATCTCGCAACTGGCAACCAGCACCATTCAATATGAGATATTCATGGGGAAAGCAAAATCTATCGGTGTCTGAAAGCACCAGTTTCTGTACAAGTTAATTTATTTAACTTAAAAGCTATTTCATGGTCAGAAGACATAATACCTCCTGAACTTAAGGTATATAACATTTTGTCAATTATTATAACATCTTTGACAATTATTTTTAACAAATCAGGTTAGCACTAACAAAATTAATTATATAATACATATCACTGCTAATTTCCTTGCATTTGTCCATCACACTTCTCTTGAATACAGGGGCGAATCTTCTATATTTTCATTGAGGGGCAATCAATTGAATCACCGCGTAGGAATATTATATTAAAATAAACACACTTATGTAATTTTCACTTAAATTTATTTACTATTGACAGGTTACTGGCTTCTTCAGAATACAAAGTAAGACTTTGTCTTACTGTCTTACTTTGTATTCTAAAGAAGCCAGTAATCTGGTGAAACAATTGTCAATAGTAAATAAATTTAAGTGAAAATTACATAAGTGTGCTTATTTTAATATAATATTAAAATGAATTTTCATCAAGTAAAGACAGAATCTATCATCACTGCGTAGGAGTTCAAAATTATTTTATTGTCTACATTTAGGTGAAACTCCCCCCACCCCCTATAAATACACCTATACTTATATCACTCCAAACCTTATTCGCTGGGATCACACCCACTTATTGGGAGTAGCAGCTGTTCATTTGCATCCATTTTTTTACTTTTGTCATTTTTCCTCTAAGTGCACCAAAATAAGATATTCTTTTTTTTACTTACTAGCGGTCGCCCAGTGGTCGAAATTCGAACAACAACATTTTAAAAATTTCAAGATAATATACCTATGACCTATATGCATTTGCATATTTGCACTTTTTTGTGCACCTATATTAAACAGTTCACTACAACTATAATTAACTAAAAATTATTTCGCCAAGGATAATAATGTACATGTAAGATGCTGAGGCATATTCAATAAGCAAAATAAAATAACGTTCTGTTCCTGAATAAAAAATGATATACAAATTTTCATGCCATCATACTATTATTGAATAAATTTACAATACAAATACACTTCGAGAATTGAAAACGTCAATGAAAATCAAGAATTTATAAAAAGCTTTGATTTGAATTATTAGAAAATATATGAAATAATTTTGTCCTCTAGCGGTGGAATGTTTACTGGTCCTAGTTCAGCTGTTGTGGAGTAGATGGGGCAATAACTATTATTAATGTAAAATGTTGGCCGTTTGATCCATTTTTTTTTAATTAATAACACTAAAGCTCGTCAATTAGCAATTAAAAAATTTAAAAATTGTTTCACAAACAGAATGAAATAGTACTATACTATAGTGACTATATAACAGCGCGAGTGCTTCTGAAAATCTTAGTATTCGAACTAGAAGCGAAAGCAGAAGGCTACGAGAATTATGCGAACCGACCTGAAGAGGGCAGATGTGACTCTGCCGAAACGTTGTCATTTTACCATCGATCCCGGCAGGGGTCAGTTATAAACTACGCGGATGAATTCCCGGAAACCCCCTAAAACAATTAGTGCCGCGAAAAATTAACCATTCTCCCACCCTCTTATTTCCAATACCATAAGCTGTAAAATTTTGGAAAAAAACACTGGAAAAATTAGGAGAAACCCCTAATATTCATTTTGGGGGCAAATTATAGAATTAAATGAAAAATAAAAAATTATAATTTTTTCTAACGGGGATCATGATATATATCAAATCAAAGGGCTCATTATATTAATATATTATTAATATATATATATATATTAATATATTATTTTATTTTTTTAATAAATATTTTAAAATATATTTAAAAAAATATTTAAAAAAATACCCATTCTTTCCTTTATTCCCCAAACTATAAGACCTATTTTTTTTGTTTACAGGAAAAATACGAAGAAATCCCTAATATTAATATTGGGGGCCAAATTATAGAATTAAACGGAAAATAAAAAATATTTTTAACGCATCATGTAATACATCAAATGAAAGGGTTTATTATGAGGAATACAAATACATATTTTTCATATTTTTAAAAATAATTGTTTACAAGATATTAACATAAAGATATAAAAAATTCTCATTTCTCGCTTTATTTCCTAACCTAACCTAACCTAAAATTTTGAAAATAATTAGTGGTACTGGTGCTCACTTGAAATTTATAAGAAAAATTATTAGAAAACCCCCATAGTAATTTTAGGGACAAATTATACAATTAAGTGGAAAATAAAAATTCAGTTTTCAAACACATCATGTAATATATCAGATAAAAGGCTCATTATGTGAATTACAAATATATCATATTTTTAAATCATTTGTTTAAAAGATATTAACAAAAATATTACACATCGACTTAATTTCCACTTTAGAAACTACACTATTTAAATTATGAAATATATATTTTATTTATATTTTTAAAGAATTTGAATAATATATTTAATAATTTATAATTTAAAACTTTACCTATTTTGCCCTATATCTTCCAATCTACAGAGCCTCAAAATTGAGACAGTAGATTATAAAAAGCTTCCCTGAAATTAGTATTTATTAGTAAAATAAAACTCTAATGTTAATTTTTGGTGTATATTTTTATAAATTTAAAACGCTTCCTTTAAAAGATATTAGGGCAAATATAAGAAAATGCACTCATTCCCTGCTTGTCTGAAACTGGAATATTAGAATCTTGAAGGTGGTACGGAACCCTTAGTATGCTCCAACTTGCGCTTGACCAAATTATTTTTGAGATTATGTGAAACCTAAGGGCGCTACTTCAAATCTGACTCGACAAAATATTCGTAGTAGTTAACCAGTAAAAAATAGTTGTATAATATATTTTGAACAATTCTCGTGGAAAAATCTTTTTTTGTTATATCTTTGGTTATACCAGGTATTTTGAGGTTAGGAAAAACATTTTTCACAAAACACCAAACGGCATCCAAAACTATTCTTTATGAGGAACATTTTGACACGCGAAATGTCATCAATTTTGCAAAAGAAAAATGGGCATGGGGTGGCTGATTTGGCAAGGAATACCCAACCTGTATAATATTTTTAAATTCTCCCTGGTAATATAAATGACATGAAACTATTTTTTTTTAGATTTAGATATGACCGCAGTTTGTTTTGGGTTATCAGCTAATTTGAGCGTGATCAGCTAATTTGTATTTTTCCGAAATGTCGTTGTAGAACCTAGCTAATATTTTTATGATACCATTATGAAACAAAAATTACAAATTATATTTTTAAACAAAAAATTTCAAAGTTGTATTTTTGTTCTATTATGTATTTTCTCGTAAAAACAATATTGAAGAAAATGGACAAACTAAAATAAAATCTTATTCTATAAACCGAATTACAAAATGTCTTTTTTAGTTTAACACAATATATATTTGTTCAGGGGTATTTCTGAGATAATCGTATAAAGAAAAGTGTATCCTTTCGTAAATCTCCAATTCGTACATTTTTTGTCTTTAGTGAAAATTTGCCAGGTTCCAGAATGTCAGCCAAAAGTGAAAGCCCCCAAGTATATGTTCTCATCCGATTGATGTTCCTTTTTCGAACTAATAATCAAAACGATTTGAAAGAAATTGCCAGCTGCGACCCCATTTCAATCCCTTTTATGTAATTTAATGTCATTTCCTTTCTTGATTTGCTCGTTTCTACATTATTATGATAATTGAGACATCTTCTACCTAATCGAAATTTCATATTTGAACAAATTGATTCGAAATTTAATACTTCGGTTAATATTCGAGGAAATTTCGGGCCCATAAAATTATTATTCGATTGTGGAAATTGAAAGTGGAGATCGTTTTATGCGTGAGTTTTTTATCGCTGCTATAATCGGCAAATTTGAAATAAAGGGGATATCATATGACATTTAAGAAGAAATGATATATTCTCAGTAATAAAAAATCACACATTAAAAAATGTCTAGTAATCCGTTCACTGGATTTAGAACACAATTGTTACATGAAATCTTAGATAACTAAATAGATTATATCATTTTAATGCATATATACATCATTATGATGTGAAGTCTAACAAAGTCGTTTGAGGAGTTAAATCTATAACTAATTGCCTCTATATTAAACTAAGGACTTCCGTTGGTTTATAATAGTGATTTAGTTTCAGATTAAACAAGTTCAAAACATTTATGTTTTAATGGCATTAAACTAAATTCATGACGTTTTTTCCAAAAGCCATTTAAATTTGATTATGAAAATTCTTCGAAAGATTTTCATCTAAAGTAGTTCCAAAAGTGCATGCAAATGGTTTTCTTGGCTAATAAGAGTGAAACAAACTAGTTTTATCCAGTGTATTCCTCAGTACATAACCCCTTTTGGAAATTTATTGCCTACTTCTAAACGTGCAGCCGCGAAACCAACAATTTTTTTATATTTAAAAATATATGATCATCACCTTGCTTTTCTTCTTTGGATTTCTTTTGTTATTTCATCCAAAGTTATTCTTGGCTTTCGTCTTTTACGTCTACCCTAAGCTTTAGCTCTTCGCACGTTTTTTGCTTTTATCGATCATTCTTTGTAAGTGTCCCCACCAACTAATCATGGTGTTTTCTATATAGTAATTTATGGGTTCCATACTTAATTCCCATCGTATATCATTGTTTCTTAACCTATTTTTTCTTGGATATATTTAGTACTCCTCGTAGGTGTTTCATTCCTGCTGCTAGGACCTTGTTTTTTGCTTTTTTATTTAGATTCCATGTTTCATATCCAAATATAAGCACTAGCTTATATAGTGCTTTGTAAACATTAATCGTGGTTCTTTTGCTAATCCCTTTTTTGTATACTTAAATTCGTAGACTTCCGCTATTTTTTATTATCAACATATAAATCTAGATCGCATTTCCTAATGCCATAACTTTTTTCTCTTTATTCAAATTTATACCATTTTTTTAAAGATTTTGCTTCATTTATTTAAGTTGTGCCCCCTCAGAGATCTCAACTGGTTTCATATTCACTAAGGTAAGGTGGCATTTCTCAATATCTTTATTTGCTTCCTTAATTATTTCATCCACAAGTGCTATGAAAATGGTGGCTGAGAGTGTCACCCTGTCTCAATCCGTTTTTAGTTGAGAACTCTTCCCTATATGTATTGTAAATTATATTGTTTCAGTTATTTTGGTATATTATCTTTATTTGCCTAATTATTGTAGAGAGTGATTTTATATCTTATGGTGGTAAAATGCAAAAGTCTTTTGGTTTTTAGACTTTGTTCTGACAAACCGACACAACACTTGTTTGACCTTAAAATACTCAATCATACAACAAACATGGTTCTCTGTGTAAGAAACAGAGACCAGATTACATATAAGGATATCAAAACAATTTCTAATTTTTTTTTTTTTTTTGAAGCGATAAACATGGTTTGCGTTAGCAATCTATATTATCATTTTTTTTAATTTATCGCTTTAGTAGTTTCTATGTTGGTCATCGTCAACTTATGTATTTAATAAATAAATTATTCGTTGAAGAACAAGGGAGCCTAAGCGTTGTAAAAATGTAATATAAATTATTTAAAATGTTCGTTAATATTTTTAATGTATTTATCAAATAAAGAAATAAGATATCGACATATATTAAAAAAACCAGTACTGCGTAATGAATTCTTTGAGTGTAAATACAATGATCGGGTTCCGCCGATTTACCTTAAAAAAATATTTCGTCAAAAATATACAAATTTGAAGACGCGAGATGTAAGCGCAATGAACTGATGAAGGTCCCCTTACCAGAAACAATATATGTTATACAATATATAAAATATATTGTCTTGCGTACAAAGGAATGACACCTCGAAGAGAGGATAAAAATATACAAGTTGGTTTGGTAAATTTTTTCGAAATTCGGCCAAAAGTTGCTTGCTGTTGTTATCATAAGTCAAATTATATATATATATAGTTGTTGTCTTTGAAAAGACAGTTTGACGTTTCGATGAGATCTCACTCATCTTCTTCGGAATAATCGATGTTGTTACTCACTAAGTGTAGTACTATAATTTCAATAATATATTCGGATGAAGCAGAACTTTTTACGAAGAGAACCATTTTTCACAAAGTGAAAAATAAAAAGTTTTCCATTTGTTAAAAACTTTTCAGGACACGCTGTATATACAGGGTGGGCCATTTTAATTAATTAAGACTATATACAAAACTAGTTCAACGAGAAGGGGGCCACCTTTTGGTGGAATTAGCTTTGACCTTGAACTTCATTTTAAAGGTCGTTTGAAAGTTAGAATTATTTTTTAAATGGGAACCGCTGTTTTTTAAAAAGCTAAAACGGCTATTTTTTACATTTTTTCGGTGAAACAGACACCTGAGTGATAGTTATCGCATCCCAGTAATAGAAAAAAAATAGTTTGAAATAAATTTTCTTGTTTTCGGGATAAATTATTTAAAACCTTGTTACGATTTAGTTTTAGTGTAGTGTGATAATAATTATCGTGCTACAGCAAGACGGTGCGCTGAAAGTTTCCCAGAAATACCAACGCTAGCAATAAATTTACCGCTTTTTTATGCGGAGTGTCATAAACAAGAATTTCCCCGAAAAATCCACTTTGTTCTTCAAATGAACTTGAAAAACATTCTCAAGGTCACTCTTTTCAATAACTTCTGCATACTGAATGCAATATTTATCATTCAGGTGCCTTTGTCATTGTTATCTAGTCGAAAAAATGTGAAAAATAGCTGTTTCTAGTTTTTACAGCTTTTGACCTTGAAATGATCTCCTGAAGATCACAAAAAATTGTATTCATATTACTTCGGACGTACAATTTCCGACTCTTCCCGAATCCAGTGTCAAAAATACGGATTACCATTTTTTTAATACTCTGAGCTTTCAATGACCTTGAAAATGAAGTTCAACGTTGAACAAGTTTTGTATGAACTCTTTTTTCCTACCATGCTTAGAAACGAAACGATTCGTGTGCATAGTTTAAAATTGCCCACCCAGTATATTGCCATAAACTTCGTGGGTTCAAAAATAATTTCAAAACTGATTTTTATTTACACACACACACACACAATTATTCCAATATTTATGTACAACACTATATATATATATATATATTTGTTTTTAAGTTTTCGCGGGCACTAAATGTATTAGATGGTTTCCGGGAATTCATCCGCGTAGTTGATAACTGATCCCTCCCGGGATCGATGGTAAAATGACGACGTTTCGGCAGAGTCACATCTGCACTCTTCAGGTCGGTTCGCATGATTCTCGTAGCCTTCTGCTTTCGCTTCTATTCGAGTAACTAGAAGCGAAAGCAGAAGGCAGTTATCAACTACGCGGATGAATTCCCGGAAACCATCTAATACATATATATATGCAGGACGCATACTATGGAGACACTTTTTTTAGGCAAGGCATATATTGGGGACATCTGCATGCTTTGAGGACTGGTCCCAAACTATGTTTGTGTAAAAGGCATGCTTTGGGGACATTTTGAAATTTATATCTACAGCATATTTTGAGCCCAAAGTGAATTTCTATAGTATCCAATAGATGGTGTTATGGTACACATTTTGGGTATATTGCGATATATAAACTGTCCCCAAATTATGTTGAAAGGTTTATATATAAATGAGTTTATATATCGGATTTGTGTCTAAAGCATAGTTTAGGACAGTCATTTTTTTACATTGCATGTGTTTGAAAACGTGAAATAAGCCATCCAGCAGACATTTGTTATACATAGAAACAACGTAAACAGTAGTCGCTTATGCTTTGAAGTTTTTATATTGTTTTTGTATAGTTCTTGTTGGTGACATATTTATTTAAGATATTATCGTTAAATGATCCAAGGGTATATATAGTATAATTTCATTTGTGTTTTCGATTAAATAAATACGTAAGACTAAAGTAGAGAAATTATTTAGTGGCGATATATGAAGTTTGGAGTTTTAAGACATGACTTAACGGTCTGAGTTGCACATTTAATAATTATTATTATTCTTACGGAATTTGATACTCGGCTAATGGTTAAGATGTGGATTGGGTATTTTTGACACATTTTATGGGTGGTATACTGAAATTTTATAGATTTTCGGAACTGTTAAAAAATGTATTAAACTTAAATTAATTCAATATATAAGGATTCAGTGCTTGATATTGGAAACCGTACGTATAACTTGTCGGTAGTCAGAACAAGAATTAAATTCTTGGAATACATTTATTTCGGCTGAGTGTAAGAATTACTGATGGCCGTTTTTAAGTGTTGGTATATTAATTCATAGAAATATCTCACTTTCGAAGCTGATTAATACTTTAAACGGTAAAATCGTTTGCTAGCAATATAAGGATGTTCCTTTCACGTTATTCAATATCATACGCTGGGTAGAGGAATTACTTGAACCTTTATAATCAATATGGGAGTTTCCGGTTTTGCAGTATTATTTATGTGAAATTTATATCAAAGTTGAAAAAAGAAATTGGTTGCATTTTTGCATCAAATGATTGTTATTCAACAGGGTGGTACATGAAATATTTGTTTGACAAAATTCTACAAATAAAAAATACAGTGGTGTTCTTAATTGAAATTATTGAAAAAATCGCTAAATAGGTCTTGACTGAGCATTTATCGGTAGACTTTGAAATGTTGAAGTAATGTAGTTTTGAAAATGTGTTAGTCTATTTAGGTAGAATAAAATTAAACTTATGTTTCATCGGTTGATTAAAATGCAGGATTTTCTATAAAACATTGGATTCGTAATTTGAATTAATTGATTAATTAAACGTTACCTAAGATTGAGTGTGGTGCAGTTTAGTGGGGATATATGAAGTTTGAAGCTGTAACAACTGACTATTATCTATCTTAATTGCACATGTATCTATAAAGATTGAAAACATTACTAAGGGTTGAGATTTGAATTTGGTAATATGTTCACAAATAGTGTACAGTAAATAAATGGTTTTACGGAATTCTTAAAAATGTCGTTTACAGAATCTAAATTCTTTGAATACAAGGGAAATAAAGTTTTTTGGTGGGTACCTATCTGGATTTATATTTTATTTTTTGAGGATGATTGTGGAAATGGAATAGGATATGTTTAATTTCACAAGAATAATTACATTTTTACAATTCATTTCTTTAAACTGATAATAAGTATAATGTGGCCCATGGCTGATGTTGCTCTAGGCTTATATTGATTAATAATTTAAACTGCAAAATCTTAGACGTGTAATTTGAGCATGTATCACTAACGTTTTTCTATATTCTATGTAGGCTAGAGAAATTCTTCAAATAAAAAATCTGGTGGTATTCTTAAATAAACGTAATATTTTAGATAACTATTTTCATGATTTTGTGGAGCTTGGTAAAGTTTAACAAACATATGAAATATTCCAGATTATTTTTATGTGGGGTCGGAACAGTTTCTTCTTGGGAAAGTTCTGTAAATAGGTCTTAACTGAAGTCAGCAGATTTGGCAATGTTAAAGTGTTTTTATTGTAGTTTTGAAATTTTATTAGTCCATTAAAGAATAATTAAACTTTGGCTTAACAAGTTGATTAAAATTTGGTTCGATTGTTGGGTGTCAAAATTTGGAACTTTCTTAATAACACTAGCCTGGTAATTTTATCCAATTGATCAATTAAACATTACCCACGTTTGGGGTGGTGTAAATAGTTTAGGGGGATATATGAAGTTTGATGCTGTAACATGTTATATTTATAAAGTTTGAAAATTTTACTAAGAGTTGAGACCTGAATTCGGTACTATTGTCATATATTGTAGGTGGTGTTCCGTAAAATTATATTATCTGTTTTTTTTTTCAATATTCTTAAACATTTCGTTTGTAGGACGTAAACTCTTTCAATATTAAGCGAATGGAATGAGTAGTTTTGTCGGTACCCATGACGAAAAGTATATTTCAATTTTGGTGAATGATTGTTTAAATCATATATGATATTCTTAATTTCACAAGAATAATTAAATTTTTACAATCCATTTCTTATAACTGAGAATAAGTATGATCCTGTAGATAGCTAATTTTCACCTATGTTCGTATGTTGATTAAAAATTCTAACGGTAAAATCGTTAAGTAACGATATTATGATGTATCATTCACGTTAGTGGATATTCTATGTTGGATAGAGGAATTGCATGAAGCACTACCAAAACTCGGTTTTGCTGTAATTTTCTTTTCAAACATATGGCAGAATAGCTAAAGAAATTTTCAAAGTTTTTATTGTTCTTAAATAGGAAGTTTTTAGTGACATAATTTGAAATGCTTGTAACTTCTGTAACTAAAAAATATAGTAGTACTCTTAGTTAAATGTAATAAATTATTATTTTGGGGATGTGTGGTGCTCCATAATATAAATATATAAGTATATAACATTTTCAGTAAACTTGTATGTGTAAGTCGGAAGAATGCCGTAAAATTTCTGTTAATTTGAACAATTTGAACATTTATCGGCTGACTTGGAAATGTTGAAGTGTTTTTAGTGTAATTTCGAAATTTTGTTGGTCTATTAATTAAAGGATTAACATTTGGTTTCACACGTTGATTTAAATATGTTTAGATTTGAAGACGAGAGATGTAAAGACCGATATCTAGTTTTTCGGGGAAACTAGCACATAGAGGTTCCGAATCTGGAGCCGTTCCATGTAATTGCTGTTACCCGTAATTCCTAGGTTAGCATGTCGCGATAAAATTTTCAGGTTAACTTCACCTATCAGAGATATTGAAACTCTCTTCGAGGTGTCATTCTTTTGTACGCAAGACAATATATATACTATATATGGTTTCTGGTTACGGAATCTTCATCAGTTGCGCTTCCCACACTTTGATGTCCTCTCGAATAATTCTTTATGCATTTGATACATTTCGTTAAATTTGAAGACGCGAGATGTAAAGACCGACATCTAGGATTTGTGTGTCTCTATGCAAGGCTCTTGACTCCTATTATACGTACAGCAAAGGTTAAATAGGAAAAGTTTTAGAGAAAACCTAGTGCATTGAATACCTGGCTTCAGATTTACAATCGGTCACTTGGTTTTGGAGATAGCCGGCAAAAACCGAAAATAGCGGATTTCGTTTTTCGCCGGGAAATCTGACAGGTTAATTTTATCACTGTCAAAATGTGACATTATTTGAATACATTTTCTTAATCGAATAAGATGGCATTTGTCACATGTCTCAATAGTCTTTTGTCATTCCGCAAACTTTCCATTTTTTTATGGCCTCCATATTAGATTTTTTTATTTTTGAAATAGCGTGAACTTTCCAGTCTAGTAATACACCACAAGTGCATTAAAAATTTCAGTGTCAACAAAATATCACACATCAGGATTAATAAAAAATACCCCCATTATGTAATAGTTTAAAATCTAATTAAGTTCTTAACTGCTTCGTAACTAGGTATTAATTTAGAGAAATGCAAATTGGCGTCCATTTACATAGGGACAATTTTGACAATTGGTGACTGTTTTTCGTACAACTTCACAAGTGTATTTCCGGCAATACTATTTATAAATGTATCTGAAATTCTATGTTTCGGGTAAGTTAGATTAAATTACCAACGATCCCACACCAAAAGTTACTTCCAAATGTAGTCTATACACATCTCTTTGCCAATTCGTGAGGGTTTTCCATATCACATTGATAAGTACATATTGTGCTCATTACAACCTTCACAATTCGTAAATCAACTCTCATAGGACCACAAGATATAATTTACATAAATGAGATATTCATTACTCTTTCTAATATACCACTCATAGAAACGCATTCGTCTTGGAAAATCAGTTTCCTTAAATCCTTGAACTATTTTGGGTTTGTATGGATGGTACTTATTCTTTTTTTATCACTCTCTTTACCGTTGATTTTGAAACACAAAATTGCCGTTCAACAGTTCTTACCTAGGTATTAGGCTTTCGTAAAATACTTCTGTTTCGATTTTCTTTTTCAATATTGTTTCGGCTTCTAGATTGTTCACAAGATTAATTAAATTAATTAAATTAACTAGGATTTTTTGGAAGTGGGCTTTATGAGGCTGTCGTCGTTCAGAATACATCTCTAAATACCTTGTTGAGGTAATGTCGGTGTTTGTATTTAATTTAAGTACAGCGCTAACATTTCAAACTTTTCTTCATTTGAATAGAGAATCCGGCTATTTTTAACAGGTTTCGATAATTTGATAGTCATATTTATGATTTTAATTAGAGAAAAATGTATTACTTACTAAAAAACAACTTTCACACTTTGAATTTTTTAACATCAGTCAGATGTGTTATAGAGGGCGATACAATATTAAAAATAAAACTGGAGATTTAAATATTTTACAAGTTGTCAACGAAAACTCTAGTACATTGGTAAGATCTGTTGAAAGGGAATTTCCTGTGTCACAATAAACAATACAGAGAGTGTTAAAAAATAATAAGTACCAAAACCCATAATAGATGCACAACGTAATGAAACTAATTTTCAAGACAAATGCATTTCATTTGTCTTGAAAGTTAGTTTCCTTAAGTAATAAAAATTCGGATTTTGTAAGTCATATCTTGTAGTACGATGAGAGTATGTTTACGAATTATAGAATATTAATAAGCACAATACTCATAATTGGGATATTGAAAACCCCCACGAAGTGGCAGAGAGATGTTTATAGACCAAAGTTGGACGTAACGTTTGGTGTTATGTGTGTTAAGCTAGCAGAGCCATTTCATAAAGCCCAAATGGGACCTACTCCAGAATGTATTGCTAATTTATTACGCAAAAATTAAATTTATTGCTCCCACCCTTTCCGAAAAACAGTGGCTATGCTAACTTTAAACTAAAGTTAGCATAGCCATATTCTATATCTCCGGAATGAACAGCGCTACCGAGGTGATGTTGGTGGCGCATTTTATTGCTAATTAATTGCTATCGAATGGCACTAGAGCAAATAACCAAAAAATACCCCTTCATCCCCTACTGAATTTCTCACCCCCCGACAATTACGAAAAAATTGTATTTCAATATTTTGTGTTGTATAAAATCAGTAGACTTTTAATTGCTAATTAGTTGCTGAAGTTTTACCCTCATTACGATTTCATTCCTCCAACCCCTTCCCAGAAACTGTGGAGACGCCAACTTTAGACTAAAGTTAGCATAGCCACATCTATATCTCCGGCACGAACAGTGCTACCGGGGTGATCGTGGGGGCGTATTTTTATTGCTAATTAATTGCTATCGAATAGTACCAGGGCGAAAACACAAAACCTACCCCTTCATCCCCTACCCAATTTCTCACCCCCTGACAAGTAACAAAAATATTTATTTCAATGCATTTCCTTATTAAAATCAGTAGACTTTTAATTGTTAATTAATTGCTGAAGGTCTACCTTCGTTACGATTTATTGCTCCACCCCATTTCGAGCCAACTTTAGACTAAAGTTAGCATAGCCATATTCTATACCTCCGGAACGAACAGCGCTACCGAGGTGATGTTGGTGGTACTTTAGACTAAAGTTAGCATAGCCATATCAATATATCCGGAACAAACGTGCTTATCGGTATTTTAATGCTAATTAATTGCTATCGAATGACACTAGAGCAAATTACCAAACAATACCCCTACTCAATTTCTCACCCCCTGACAATTAACAAAAAATTGTATTTAAATATTTTCGTTGTTAAAATGAGTATAATTTTAATTGCTAACTAATTGCTGAAGGTCTACCTTTGTTACGATTTTATTGCTTCAACCCCTTGCGAGAAACTGTGGCTATGCCATCTTTAGTCTAAAGTTAGTATAGCCCTATCTATATCTTCGAAACGAAGGGCGCAATCGGTATGGTCTTGGGTGCGTATTTTATTGCTAATTAATTGCTATCAAATAGCGCTAGAGCAAATACTTAGAAATTACCCCTTTATTCCCTACTCAATTTATTACCCCTTGACAATTAACAAAAATATTTATTTCAATGTTTTTCTTTGTTAAAATCAGTAGAGTTTTAATTGCTAATTAATTGCTAAAGTTCTACCCTCGTTACAATATCATTCGTTCAACCCTTTCCGTGAAACTGGCTATGCCAACTTTAGACTAAAGTTACCATAGCCATATCTGTCCGGGTGATCTTGAAGGCGTATTTTATTGCTAATTAATTGCTATTGAATGGCACCAGAGCAGTAACTCAGTAACTCTACCCCTTCAACCCCCACTCAATTTCTCACCCCTTGACAATTAACAAAAATATTTATTTCAATGTTTTCGTTGTGAAAATGTGTAAACTTTTAATTGCTAACTAATTGCTCAAGGTCTACCTCTGTTACTATTGTATTGATTCAGTTAAGCGCGCCGTACTTGTATTTTTCGAGGACATTTGTATGGTTTGTGACCTGGTCTCAAAAATATTATATGTTCAACTTATTATTCAAGGACATTTGTATCTTGTGGGGGACAGGACTCAAAAAAACATTATACATGTACAGATTCAAATAGCTTTGATTCTAGACTGAAAAGACCACTTCATCCGTTGCAGTTTAAAGCCATTTAAGTATTATTCTAAACAAAGTTTCTGATATGAACATAACAACAGGTCTTAATACAGTTTAGACCTTGATTATTAAGAAATTGATGAGGAAAACATAAACTAATTAAAGGATCCTTCATTCAATCTTACTCATGAAGTTATTACTGCATTAAATGGTATGCAAACGAAAACTCGGAATAATGTTTAACGAAAACTTTTAAAGAAATATTTACATACAAGTTATTATTTGAGGACATTTATGTATCCAAAGTATCATTTGAGGACTGTTACTATCTCATCTCAAATCAACATGAATACTAAGCATACAATCATTAGCTCGCGTTTAAATGAGTTCTGCTAGGTAGGACTATATGGAATGAGATTTTATACATAAAAGGTTGATAAATATACTCTAATATTTGTCGGTGAATAATTAGTAAAACATCATTAGTAGAAGTACTGAGATGCAATATATAGTAAAGAAGTAAAAAAGAACAATTAATTTAAATATGTAATGTATATTTTCAATAATAAAAAAACATCCGACATACTATTAGGAAAGGATGAAAATAATTAAACTTGAGCTCAAAGCTTCGGTTTTACAGACCTTTTACAGAAGCAACTATCGACACTGTATGATATATTTTTCAAGCACATAAATTATTCACTGTTATATCAAACAAAGAAGTACAGACTAATTAAGAAATGTATCATTCTTTAAAATTGTTAATATTGGAACCCATGACAGAAATTGAATGGAATTAATGCTAATTATAAAATAGCGTCTCAAGTAGTTTAATACACTTTGTAAGGAGAAAATTACGAATATTTATTGTTTATGTACAGTCTTTTGTTATTGTGAATTAATTACCTTTATCATATTTTAATAGTATGTAAGTTCAATTCGGCAACGCTGTTCGTTCGGGGAAACCGAAGAAAGGCTTGAAACGTTCTTGTTATAGTTTTGCAGCGAGTGGATAGTTTTTTGGGTGCAAGGTCCACTAAATTCACCGAATCGGACTCGGATGTTTCGCTTTAACTACTAAAGAAATTGAAATTGAACACTTGTGAACAATTTAGTAAATACGTATTTTGATTATCAAATTTTGTTTTCTTCAGCATAGAGTCTGTGAATGTCATTTATAAAGAACTAATATCAATGTAACTATGATTACTTTTATGTTTTTTTGAGCAATAACACCACAGCGAAATAAAATGAGGTATATTGAAGAAAAACCAAACGTTTCAACGAATGGACTTTGAAACGTTTGGTTTTCCTTGAAATTACTATATTTTTCCAAACATTTCCGGGTCTCGGCCAGACCCTTTTGTCAATGGCACAGAAACTATGAAAAACGGGTCAATTCTAAAATTTAAAATTAAAATGTATGACAATATTATGTGACGTATGACGTAACTAAGAGAATTTAATTTGATAAAATACAGGGTAGTACAGAAACTTCTAAATATCATGTAATAATAACCTTCATTTCACATTGTTAGAATTTGAAAGGGTGATCTTCAGAATTTTATGTGGCACTCCTAGGGGCGAATTTGTTATAAGATTCGCCAAAAAAGCGATCAAAGAATTCTGTTAACTCAGTGATCCCATTAAAATCATAGAGCAAAACCAAGGAAAAACCTTATGAACTATACCGATACTGAGTTGTTAACAACGACAGGACCATTAATTTATCTCAAAGTTTCTTTAGCATTGACAAAGGGGTCCGACATAGACCCCGAATCGTTTGGAAAGATACAGTTATTTTAAGTATTGCGGTGTTATTTCCCAAAGAGTGCTTAAACATTAACTACATAACTCACAACTATCCTTCAGGAAACAAATATTATCAGAAATGCATAACTAGATTATTTTTCGGTTTCAAACCGAATCCTTGATAGTTCTCCCCTTACTACAGGGTACATATATGGTTTGTCACTACCCGTTCGTATACAAACAAAGAATAATATAATACCTACTTAACATTCAACCAAGGTTAGTTTTTTTTATTTGGGTTCAGACTCTTCACAATGGATTCTGAAAAATATAGATACATTAAGTATTTGAAATTGAAGATGTAGTATCTAATAGCAATTGAAGTTGAAACAGATAATTAAATCAAATTCTTTCAATAAAAAAAACTAACTAGCTGTAAGATTTTTTCCATACCATACTATATTAATCTATTTGTTGAAATCAATTATTAATTTGGGGAAACAGTTAAAAATATGACATTGTTTTTGACGTGTATGACAGATTATCAATTAAAGTAAAATACTTATCGAGAATTGAAAACTAACTTCGTTTTATTTTGAGACACACTGTATCCCATTTCAGTAGAGCTTAGATTTTGCCTTAAATGCGTGTTTTATATCTTTCGGGCTTCAGCAAAACAACAAAATTATAAGAAATGAGCAAATCAATTAAAGCCTTTAACTTCAATTACTTAATTTTAGTTTGGTAAAATCATTACTTATATTATTCAGTATATGTATTTTTAACATATTATTTCCTCTATTAAAATACAGATCAATCACGATTAATATTATGTTCGATTGTTTTTGTAAACTTTTAATAATACTGTAAATAATTTAACATAATTTAACACAATATACACGCATTTGTTGACGTAGTGCTGAACTTAATATATTTAAGTATAAAACACTACCACTATTCATGTTTCTATGAATATTTTTGATGCACCATGGGCCGACGGAAGAACTGCCTCAAATAATCCTTCTAAGAAATGTTGGTAAATAAACACTCAAATTACAGCATTATCATCAATAGTCTTTCCTATATATTTTTATTTTTAAAATACTTTCAGTAAATTATTCATCATTAAGCAGTTTGCTACACACACAATCTGATGGGGAATAAAAAACTGTAAAAGTTCATTTCCTTAAACAAATTTTCAGAACGTTTTCAAACTCAGACTATACATGATCAAGATTTTATTTTTAATTCTTCAGAAATTAGAAAGTGTTTTATATATTTTCAGATCAGAAAAAAACTGTCCCAAATACTTTACATAAAACAATTTATTGAAAGTTAACTACAATTGTCGAAAAATACAAGATGCATAATAAGGTGAATAATGATGAGCCATTATTCATTAGTTATCTTTTAAGTTGAATCCCGTATATCGATAATTTTGACCTATTATTGGGAGAGACACTTAATATTTTTTCGGAGTAATGTAAATTCCCAATATTAGATCGAGTCTTTTACAAGGTGGTCAAACGTTCTGATTTGTATGGGTATATTAACGATAAGTGATTTAACTGTTTTAAACTTTATCTTAATAGTATATATTTTAAATAGCGTTAAATAAATGATGTTTTGGTGTGTCTCAGCACTGTTGAAATTATAATAAAGTTTTTATTTCTTATAGGTATATTCCTACATTGCGTATTGTTTGGTATATTATGCTACTTACATCGAGTAATCAATAGCACCATTCGTACACATTGTACCGTTCATTTGAAATAGCATTTTGTTAGATGTATGTAGGCCATTTGTATAGGAAATTTAAAAGCCAGGTTGGGAGTATCTAAATGAAATTTTTTGAAATAAACTGACTAAAAATAAATAAGAATGGCACAAATTCTAAATTCAATCTTGAATATCGATTATAACAACAAAGTTCCAATTGCAGTAAGGCTCGAGAAAAAATTACCATAAATGGGATTCAGAAAAAATAAGTAGGGTAATGTATAATTTGAGAACATTCATGGATGCATATTATTATTCGACAACCATCCTATAATTATATCTATAATTAATAAGTATAGTCTTATTTTCCTAATCATATACAGTCTACTGATTTTAATAACGAAGAACATTGCAATAAATATTTTTGTTACTTGGCAGGGGGTGAGAAATTGAGTGGGTGATGAAGGGATAATTTTTGGGTTTTGGTCTGGTGCCATTCGATAGCAATTAATTAGCAATAAAATACGCCCCATGACCATACCGATAACGACGTTTGTTCCGGAGATATAGATATGGCTATGCTAAATTAGTCTAAAGTTGGCATAACCACAGTATCTCAGAAGGGATTGAAAAACATTTGGAATAAAAATGTTTGTTTTTTGTCAGGGGGTGAGGAATTCAGTAGGAGATGAAGGGGTAGTTTTTGGATATTTGAACTGATGCCATTCGATAGCAATTAATTAGCAATAAAACACGCCACCAAGATCTCCTCGGTAGCGCTGTTCGTTCCGGAGATATAGAATATGCTAACTTTAATCTAAAGTTGGCTCGCAAGGGGTTGGAGCAATAAAATCGTAACGACGGTAGACCTTCAACAATTAATTAACAATTTAAAGTCTGCTGATTTTAATAACGAAATACATTGAAATAAATATTTTTGTTACTTTTCAGGGGGTGAGAAATTGAATAGGGGATGAAGTGGTAGTTTTTGGGTTAATGGTCTGGTGCAATTCGATAGCAATTAATTAGCAATAAAATACGCCCCAAGACGATACCCATAACGACGTTTGCTCCGGAGATGTGGATATAGCTATGCTAACTTTAGTCTAAAGTTGGTTCGCAACGGGGTGGAGCAATAAATCGTAACGAAGGTAGACCTTCAACAATTAATTAACAATTAAAAGTCTACTGATTTTAATAAGGAAATGCATTGAAATAAATATTTTTGTTACCTGTCAGGGAGTGAGAAATTGAGTAGGGGATGAATGGGTAGGGTTTGTGTATTCGCCCTGGTAATATTCGATAGCAATTAATTAGCAATAAAATACGCCCCCAAGATCACCCCGGTAGCACAGTTCGTTCCGGAGATATAGATGTGGATATGCTAACTTTATTCTAAAGTTGGCGTCTCCACAGTTTCTTGGAAGGGGTTGGAGGAATGAAATCGTAATGAGGGTAAAACGTCAGCAATTAATTAGCAATTAAAAGTCTACTGATTTTATACAACACAAAATATTGAAATAATTTTTTTTAGTAATGGTTGGGGGGTGAGAAATTCAGTAGGAGTTGAAGGGGTATTTTTTGGTTATTTGCTCTAGTGCCATTCGATAGCAATTAATTAGCAATAAAATACTCCACCAAGATCACCTCGGTAGCGTTGTTCGTTCCGGAGATATGGAATATGGCTATGCTAACTTTAGTCTAAAGTTAGCATAGCCACTGTTACTCAGAAGGGGTGGGAGCAATAAATTTAATTTTTGCGTAATAAATTAGCAATAAATTCTGGAGTAGGTCCTATTTGGGCGTTATGAAATGGCTCTGCTAGCTTAACACACAATTTGGTGTTGCCTCACTGGTAATTTCATCTTACTTACGTTTTTTTAATTGGGTACCCATTATAAAATTTTGAATATTTTCAGGACTTATAGGACCATATTTGTTTGACTACAATTCTTTAATGTTATTTTGATACAAACAAGTCATGGCCTTCTAAAAAAATAAGGCCTAACTTTATGAAGTGTGATATTTCGATGAAACTAAAATTTTGTATGCCCTTGTGAGACATATAAAAAAAGTTGAGGCGGTTTTGCGGGATAACAAAAGACCTTTGAGATATGTGATATATGTCATTTTATTTGTCTTAAAAAAGTGTCACATCTTGACAGCTGTCAAATTAACCAGTTCAATTCTTTAATGTTATTTTGATACAAACAAGTCATGGCCTTCTTAAAAAAATAAGGCCTAACTTTATGAAGTGTGATATTTCGATGAAACTAAAATTTTGTATGCCCTTGTGAGACATATAAAAAAAGTTGAGGCGGTTTTGCGGGATAACAAAAGACCTTTGAGATATGTGATATATGTCATTTTATTTGTCTTAAAAAAGTGTCACATCTTGACAGCTGTCAAATTAACCGGTTCGGATTTACTGAAGAAAAACATTTTCGGGTTTTGCCGATTATTTTCATAACCAAATAATTGATCGTAAATCCAAAGCCAGATTTTAAATGCACTAAATTTCCTCTAAAATCTTTTCCATTTGACCTTTGCTGTATAGAGAAGGGAATTTAATATATACCTGTCCTCAGAAAAATATAATCAAAAATAAAATATGATTTTGTTAACCGTTATTTTAGATAAAACAATACTATAAATCTTATAATATTGGGAAAAATGGTTAAAATAATGTAAACCTCACATATTTGGATGCACCATAAATTTGAAATAGTTATAAGAAATTACTTTATTATCTAGCCAATGTGACTTTTTAGATGATCTTCTAAAGCTTTATTGTTTCTCATTTTGCCTTTTAGTGTTATGCCTGATTTTTTTAATAGAATTGGTATTTCCATGCAGATATATGACGGTAGCTTTCTCCTATATGTTTTCAAGAAACATTATATGTCGGTATTCTGTTGTAGCGTTTCTCAGATATGTTCGTGTTGTCCACAAATACATTGAAGATCACATATTTCTGTTGAAATTCAACTCTGTTCTTAGCTAATCATTTCTATAACAATTGCGTTTACTGGTTTACTATTTTTCTTTTCTTCATTGAGTTTTGTTGACTTATTTTGTTAAGAATTTTAAATTTTATTTTAATACACAATAATAAGTTTACCATTCATTTGTATTTTTGCAATTCCTCTTTTCCTTCTTCAGTTGTTTAATTAGTTTTTTATCTTTGTTTCTGAGCCATGACTGTCTTTCTTGATGATTTTCGAAAAATGATTTCATTTCCTATGGAAGATGTCCTCTAAGATCATTTAAGCGTTTTTCACTTACATTTCTTTCGTTAAAGCTGATGTACTTTACATATTTTAAACAGTATATTTTTTTATTATTAACGTGACATTGACTTTTGTACTGTGTTACTTTGCTGTATAACAAGTGCTGATATTACACCTTATTACCTGTTCCATATTAGCCTATTCAGTTTTTCTTCATCTACATAGAGATGGACGTTTCTTATCTGGGTTCGTATATTTACAGTTCCGACAATCACTACTTTCCTTCTTAATTTTATGTCTCTCAATTTTCGTGGTTTTCGTTTTCATGGAGGTGATTTAGAAACCACGCACCTCACGAGGCTTGTCGAGTTTTCATGTGGGATGAAGAAAGATTAGAAAACAGTCAACAACAAATTTTGATATCGGAATCTTTGAAGCTTGCAATGAAAAAAAAATACCTCACAACAAAAAAGACAATTTATTATTTATATTTCCTTTTCCTGAACTAAAAATACCTCACAACAAAAAAGACAATTTATTATTTATATTTCCTTTTCCTGAACTAAATTTAAAAATCCTAATGATTCTGCATTCTCAAGATCCTGTATCGATTACGAGAAGTTTGTTTAAAAATATAACAGTTTCGCACAATACATGAACAGGTTTTGAAAACGAAGAAGGAAGAATTCGGATATCGTCTAATATTGTTAATAACAACTATGAAAATATTCCATCTCCTCAAGAAAATATTTCTCTCAAAAAGAAAGACACCTCGGAAGAAGCTAAAATATATTTTAATGCATATCGCCATTTTCAAATATACTGCAACTTATAGACAGTTTAAAATAATAATATTTCACTCTGTTTTTTAGTTTACAACTCAGCCATAGACTAAGTTTCCAAAAATTATTTTAAATAACAAATGATCAATTTTGAACCATACTTTGTAAACCCTTACATACAATATTAAACCTTTATCCAATATCCTAAAATTTCTAATATTTCTCATTAGTTTATGAGTTAAATAAAATGAAATTCGTCACGTAACAAATTCAGGCGACATTAGATATTATTGAACCTTAACCACAAAGGTTACTCAAACTTTACAAATTACTAAAATGCTATAGGGCATATCTCAAAAACTCCATTCGGAATTATGTTCAAGACAGTTGAATATATCAGCAGTCCCAATACGGCACTCTATGAATATGAATGTTCACAACAGAAAATATTTTCGGAAGGATAGATCTATGTCCACTATCAAAAAACTAGTAAGTACAAAATTTCTAACTATTAATTTAAGCTTTTGTGCTAACATGTATTGTAACTTCCCTTACAATTACAGAGATAGCAAATATTTTTGTTTATTATATTTTTTATCGTGGAATACCCAACTCAATTGTGGTACACAGTGGTACAGATTTAAACTAAAAAGTTGTTTCAAAATTGGCTATCTTCATAACTTCACATTTACACATCAAACTACCATCAATTCATTGTTATAAAGATTACATTCCATCTCAATTGAACAACTTCCACTTCTAAATAAAACTTTTACAAATAGCCCTATGACGATTATTGATACAAGACGAAATTTTCGAGATTTTTCAATTCATTGAACGCAAGACAATATATTGCTTCTAATCGAGAGATTTCATCAGTTGCGCTCAACTCAACTGATTGAATTTTCAAATACTTATTTATGTATATAGTACATATAACTTAATTTATTTATTTTTTCGCTAAATGTATTTCATACACCCAGGAGTTTTAGGAAAACTGATATCACAGAGTCTCCAAATCGGGAGTCATACTGTGTATAACGCCGATTCCCTGTGATTCCTAGGATATAAATCACACGAAAAAATTTGTAGAGGTTTACTAAAACCTTACGATACTAACTATTCGACATTTTTCATTCCACTGAACGCAAGATATTATTGATACATTATACTGATCGGTGCCATTTTTGCATATAATCACTCAATCCAGTTAGTAAACTGTTAGTGAAAATGGAAATGCTGTAGGAACCTTTGTGTGTCAATGTAAAAACATGGTTTTACACCCTAACACCAAACATTTATTTAAACACTCAACGGTTGGTTTACTCCTTGATGATGACAGATGTGTTTTTACATTTGTTAGTGACAATGTTAGGTAATGATTTTAAAGCATCAATATTCTCTACCAGAAACTCAATTTTGACTTAATTACTAACAGTGGACAAACTATGCAAAAATTGAGTCAATACTGTATTGAACAGAACATTTTGATAGACTCCATTGGACAACACAAAGCGCTCTTTAAAAAAAGAGTTTTGATGTGGTTCTGATGCTTACTTCTAAATTTAAAGTATATCTGAACTGTAAAATATTTAATATATATCACTGTTCCAAGCTCAAAAAAAAAGATCCAACATAAACATTAACATAAAAAGTCGCAATATAATAAATGATGACTTTGAAAAACAAAATCTGTTTTTGTTGACAATTTACTTTAGTCACAATACAAAATTTAATTATCTACACAATCTTTCAATTCAATTTCAGAGTCAATAGCCAGTATGGCGGAATTAAATAAACAGATCTTTGCTCATAATCCCCAAGAAGAAAAGAAGATGTCCCATTCAACTGCTTTTAATTAATAATATAAAATTACAAATATCCTTCAATTTCATTAACACTATGAATAATATATCAACGTTTTGATATTCCCATTTTTAGTTTATTTTCATACAACTTTGAAATGTTCTGTAATTATTTGTATTTTAATTGTAGGACTAAAATAACAATTAAAAATTACAAAGAAATTCATAATCTGCCATGAAGTGTCTAACTCGATCTATTAGAAAGGGACGTATCATATAAATTTAATATTTATTATATTTCAAACATTCAAATTCAAACATTTACAAGAGAACTTCATAATATCTAATGTTAAAGATTTCGTATTTATTATGGGCTGGAATGCCGAATGCTTTTTTATCACAGTGGCCCGTAGACGATTTTCGAATAATCGCCTTTCACGGAAATGTCGGTATAACAAAGCAGAGATGAAATACACTACCGAAATATTGGCCCATTTTTTATACACCAACAGTTTAAAGATTCGGTGAACTAACAAACCAAAACAATTGTTAGAATAGACCAGAAGAATAAATATTATTACGAAGGTGATATGTGTCGTCTTTCTTATCTATACGACAATGAAATTTGTCACTTTGAAGGATAGTTGCTAACTGTGTATGCAAAAATCAGCTGGGTATTGAGGATTAATACATTTCAGAGATTCGAAGCAGTCATAAAATAATTTTTTCTACATAAGAAATTACCACTATATATTGTTATATTAAACTTTAATAAGCAAAGAAATGTAATTATTAATAGTATGAATTTATGGTGCGGACACCCATTTAGTTTTGTTCAAATATATTTCATAACATAACATAAAATGTTGTGCATTACAAGAAAACAATAATTTATTTAGTTTTCTAAAACAGAGAAAATTAAAAATCTGATTTATGCTAGAGATTATTTTAATTTAAATACAAAACAGAATGTCTTTTTTAGATTTTATTAAGGAAAAATGAATATCTTCATCTAGAAGTTTAGAAATTATGATACTATCTTTTCGAGAGTTTTTAATCCATTGAAGGCAAGACAATATTTTGTTTCTAGTCAAGAACTTTCATGTGATTCATAGATCGAATAATTATTTATCAATTTCGCACAAATACCCGAACTTTCATGTTAAAGTAAAATAAAAATCGGCATTTTGGAGCTTCAGGGAAAACTAGCCAACAGATTAACAGTTAATCTATTTGTTATTTGTTTCTTGTGCTTACTATCCTAGGAAAGGGTAATGGAGTTTTAAATACAGCACTCATTTTAGAATCACTGTGGACTAGTTTTCCCTTAAACTTCTAGATTTTCAATTTTAGTTAAAATGTTAAATTTAGCCTTAAATGCAATACATAAATAATTATTCGAGATTTTAATCGCCGAGAGGAGCGTAACATTTGAAGACTATCGACTAGCAATAAGATATTGTCACATAATTGCATTGTGGGTTTTAGTTAACGTATAAATTTGTTTCGTGTGACTTCTGTCATATGAATCAGAGGGTAAAAGCACTACCCATGGCACGATTTTTTTTTCTTTTTAGTTTTCTCTAAAACTCCTAATAATTGTGCGTTAAATAGCCATAGCTTAGTTTAAGAGATTTAATGAAAAAAGTTTTCAACACAATGTCTTTTTTTTAAAGATTACCTAATATATTTCACAGTTTTAGGTGAAAAAAGTCAAAATGTAAATGAGTCAGTTTTGCTTGGTTGTATGTAAAAATTGTCTATGCCATGTATAATGAGATGATTTAGTTCAGCATTTAAATAATATTTTCATAGTACCCAAAGCTCAAAGATGTTTTTGGTCCTAAAATATTCAACTTTCTGTCTAATGAGATTAAAGGGTTTAAATTCACTTTCAATATTTAAAAAGAAATCCAAACAGTGGATACACTCAATTCAAAGGGTACAAATGCAGGAATATTAAATATTAAATATTAAAAATATGTACAATTTTTTAAATGTTAATAAAATCGACATTATAGTAAAACATGTTAATTACTCAATTTTTTCTGTTATTTCTTTTTTAAGTTGTTGTGTTTCATTGTTATCCTAAAGTCTGTAAATTAGTTTGTTATTTTAAACTTTGTTTTTGTAAGCTGAAAGTCGCAAGGTCATTTACCTACGCTAAAGGATTATCCTTCTATGAGATTTTCATTATATTTATTTCAAGTTATGTTTTAATTAGGAGTACAAACATGATTTTTTATTAATACTAATTTTTGTGTTATAAAAAAGAACTGTATGATGTTTTTTTTCATGTTGTTTGTATCAAAAAGGGAAAAAAATATATTATGAGAAACAGCCAATTGAGTAATTGCATAAAATGGTAATATAAAGCCAATAATTAGTTCTTACCATCAGTGAAATAGTCATAGTGAAGGATTTTATATTAGTTTTGTTGAAAAAATGTCTCCCTTATTATGTGTTGTGTTTTCAGTAATTAAATTTAGGATTTTTGGAGTTTCTAGTCCCAAATCGCAAAACATTTTACAAAAAAGATTTTTACCTGTCATCTAATGATTAAAAATATTATATTTAAAATTTTATCAAATTATTTAATGTTATTAGCGTTTTGAAAGGTATTTGCAATATTTAGGCCACTAGTTTTTAGTATTCTAATTACTCATGCCATCTGATGGGAAATATTACTACGAACTCATCTGATATCTTTGAAAAGGTTGTGAATTTCCACTTTAGTTAACATGCGAATTTAAACTCATGACCAAAAGTATTTCGTGAATAATAAGAAAACACACAATAATCAAAAATTATCATGATTTCTCGAACTCTTAAGGAACTGTAAGAATCATATAAAAATATCGGATGAAAGGAAATTAAACGAATTATTGAGTTCAATTGAAAAATCAGTTTATCCCTGGTTAGATAACCTTTTCAAAATTGGACTGACGATAACTGGCACGATAAACAGTTCATCATAGTCATTCTGGCTCTTGGTAGTATAAGGGGTGGCCAAGAGTTATCCTCCAAGTAAATCCTGCTGTGGCATCAGACACCTCTGATATTTAACAGTGTCTAGAAGTCACACAAATTTTACTATTTAGTATGCATAAGTCATACTGAAATTGACTGAGTGATCCACTTTTTTCAATCTCTCACTAAACCTCATCCTCTCCTAACAGCAGAGTTTAAAAATATATATCAGCATAGCCACAATCTTAGCGAGCGCCTCGTATAAAATTGGAACAATACCGAATTACTGCAGTTCATATGTACAATTTAACCAATTATACTTATTTACTTCACTATATTAATAGGGGTACATAATGAGGTTAATAGTTAATAAATACCTATCTAGATTGAAGGTTACAAATGTAATCTAGTAGTAGTAGTCAAAGACCCGAATGTTTCATTTTCTTAGTGTGCTATCCAGATATGAGGATGGCAAATATGGTAGCAACCCAACGAATCACCATGTTGTAGTAAAATAAATGTTGAATGATTCGTCTGCAAACTTTCAAAGGAAAAATAACTCCAAGATTTTTGTAGTTTGCATGATCATGTCTCTAGGCCTAACCGAGAATATTTCTTATCAGGATATTGAAAGCAAGAAGAAAATGAAACGGTATGTTTTTGATAGCTGTGGTATTTTATTAAATAAATGTGTGACAACCTAGGTTTCTGTCTGAAGTTAAAATTGGAAATGTTCCTAAGAAAAGGCTTAAGCATAAAATTGGTGATGACGCTATAAGCACCAAAATTATATTTAGTGAGGTCTTGAGGCTGTAAAATACAACTGAATAGATATTGATAATTCTATGATATTTTTGTTAAGTGTGAGAAATCGAGTACCTAGTATCATTATCATTATTCCCTTGAAAATAAACAGTAAATTTTTATTATTATACTATTAATTTAAATGGTTTAGGCATATAGATACTATAAGACTCACATTCCTATTTAGTAGTATCATTGCAGAGCTTTTCACCTCGATAACGCTTAATAATAAGAATTAGTCTATACAACGACAATTTAAACAAAATAGTAATGTAATACGAAATAATAAATTTGGTTATATATTTGCTTTATGTTAAGCAGCAAATTTTAATCGGATTGGAAGTAATGCACTAGCAACTGTACGAAATCGTTATTATTTTGATGAGTCCCCAAACTATATTAAGAGAATGCATATTTTAGGGACAGTCCCCAAATTATCATTTCGTCTATCGCCAGTTTACAAAATGCATGTTTTGGGGACTGTCCTCAAACCCTACGTTAGTTCGATGAGGGCTCAAACAATGCGTTCGTTAACCGAAAGTTATTTTTTAATAGAAAAAATTGTTTATATAACAATTGAACTATATAGGGATATATAAAATGTGATTTAGAAGCTTTTCCTGCAATAAAATTTTGGTGTCCCAAACCATGCGTTTTACACATATATATATATATATATATATATATATATATATATATATATACATATATGTGTTAGGTGGTTTCCGGAAATTTATCCGCGTATTTGATAACTGATCCCTGCCGGGATCGAAGGTTAAATGACGACGTTTCGGCAGAGTCACATCTGCCCTCTTCAGGCCTAACACATTTAGTGCCCGCGAAAACTTAAAAACAAATATATATATATATATATATATATATATATATATATATATGTTACTTCTGATTTTCTCCTGAGTTTGAAATGTAATCTCTTGTTTGTCTTTGCGTCTTTGCTTTTATGCTATTGACCGGGGGGGGGGGGGCGTGGTCTTGTTCGCTCTGGCCAATAATCAGAGCTCTTGGCCTTTGACGAGTTTTGGGTCCGAAGAGTATTCACGTTTTTTGTTCTTTTTTCTGGAGATTTTATTTTAATGCGCATCGTCCCGTTTATTAAGGTTTGTTTTACGTTTTTGAATTTCAATAGATTCCCTGACGACCCTTGTTTTATAATTTTAGCTTTTTTCTAACATCTTCATCTGGTCGAAATCTATTTGATGACCGCTATTTAGATGGTGTTGTGATAATGCAGACGTCGTTGTTTTTTGTTTTACTGCGTTTCTGTGTTCTTCTCTCCGGGCACTTGCTTTTCTGTTCGTTTGGCCGACGGACGCGAGGTTGCAGTCCTTGCACGATATCTCATTTACACCCTGATCTTCGAGGGGAATTTTCTCTTTAGGTGACGATATGATCTCTCCAATCTTTCTGTGTGCCTTGAAAACAGTTTTTTTATTGTGTTTTGCTAGTACTTTTCCCATTTTGTCAGTTGTGCCTCGTACGAAGGGGAGAAAGGCTGTCGAAATGTTTTCATCTTCTGTTGTGGGTTTTGGTTTTTGTGTAAGTGCTTTCTGTATTATGTGGTGGTTATCGCCATTTCATGTTAATACCTCCTTTAGAATGTTCAACTCGGCCTTACTGTTTTCGTTGTCTGTTAGTGTTTGCGAGTTTGCGTTGAGGTATCTGTTTGTGTGCTAGGTTTTCCGGTGTAAGTGTGTCCTATGGTTGGTTGTTTTGTTCTGTTTCCATGGTGAATGTTATTTTCGGGTGTGTTTTGTTTAGATGATCCAGAAACTTGTGGAGTGGTTCTCTACCATGTGGCCATATTATAAAAGTGTCATCGACGTACAGTAACCATAGCTTAGGCTGGTATTCCGTGGTCTGTAGAGCCTGCCTTTCGATCTTTTCCAAAAAAAGATTTGCTAGGACTGGGGACAAAGGGAACCCCACTGGCGCGCCTTCAATTTGCTTGTAACGTTGTCCTGCGTAAGTAAAATACGTGTTTAATATATTAATCACATGTTCTGGAGGGTGGTACTTTTCTTCGATGTAGTGGAGGGCCTCAGTCACAGGTACTTTCGTAAAGAGGGAGACAACATCGAAACTCACTAATATATTGTCCTTGTGTATATTCATATTCCATATAATGTTTAGGAGATGTTGTGAGTTTTTTACATATGATGTCATGTGCTCTACAAAGGGTTGGAATTCTTTAGCCAGGAATTTTGCTAAGAGATGTGTCGAAGGCCCTATTGCGCTGACTATTGGCCGATGTGGGGATGTGGTTTGTGGATTTTGGGGAGACCGTATAACTTCTCGACGATATTTCACTTGGACTTATATTTTTCTGGATGTCTTCATTTATCGGGCTTGCTTTTATTTTTGCCTTTGTTGATTTTTCCAAGTATGTTGTAGGATCATTTTTCACTGGTTTGTATGACTCGTCTAGGAGGTCCCTGATTTTCTTGTCGTAATCTTTGGCGTCCAGAACTACGGTGGCATTTCCCTTATCTGCTGGAAGTATGATGATGGAGTTTTCTCTTTTCAGGTCACGTAGGGCGTGCACTTCTTCTATTGAAAGGTTTTGTTTTCCGTAGGATGGTCGTAACGTCCTGACGAATTGTTTCTGCTGTCTGTTCGTCCGTTTTGGATATAGCAGTTTCCACCCCACAGTTAATGTCCTCTACTGGTATTTTTTGTGGGAGCTATTGCGTAGTTAAAGCCCTTTGACAAAACGGCAACTTCGGCAGGTTTCAGTGGTCGGTTGGAAAGGTTGTGGATTGGGCAGGTCGCACCTGATGTTATTGTTTTCTACTTTTTCTGTAGTTGTTTTAGTCGATTTACCTTCTCTTTCTGACGCCTTGTTCTAATTTCAGCGTCTGTTTGGGCTCTGTGTTCTGCTAACATGTCGGTGGTGGTCCAAAGTGCCGGGTGTATGTTATTATTTAATCTAAGCCTGAGGTTGTATAGATTCAGGTCGATTGTGTTTAGTTTTCTTCTCACATTTTGAATTAGTTCTCGTAGAAGGGCTTTGCTTGCTCTGTTTAGAATATTCTAAGTTGGTCTAGTTTGCAGCACGTGGGAATGATGTCTTGATCTCGGCAGTGACGTAAAAAAGCTAGGTCGCATAGCAGTCTCGATTTCTTTGTGCACAGCTTCTCGAATGTCTTGATGTCTGATGATACTTCCTCTCCGTACAGGTATATGACTAACTACTAACTAACTACGCAATAGCACCCACAAAAATACCAGTAGAGGACATTATCTGCTAGGTGGAAACTGCTATATCCAAAACGGACGAACAGACAGCAGAAACAATTCGTCAGGACGTTACGACCATCCTACGGAAAATAAAACCTCCGAAACGAAACATTTCAATAGAAGAAGTGCCCGCCCTACGTGATCTGAAAAGAGACACCTCCATCATCATACTTCCAGCAGATAAGGGAAACGCCACCGTACTTCTGGACGCCAAAGATTACGACAAGAAAATCAGGGACCTCCTAGACGAGTCATACAAACCAGTGAAAAATGATTCTACAACATACTTGGAAAAATCAACAAAGGCAAAAATAAAAGCAAGCCCGATAAATGAAGACATCCAGAAAAATATAAGTCCAAGTGAAAAGTCGTCCAGATGGTCCAAGTTATACGGTCTCCCCAAAATCCACAAACCAGATGCCCCACTTCGGTCAGTAGTCAGCGCAATAGGATCTCCGACACATCTCTTAGCAAAATTCCTAGCTAAAGAACTCCAACCCTTTGTAGAGCAGATGACATCATATGTCAAAAACTCACAACATCTCCTAAACATTATACGGAATATGAATATACACAAGGACGATATATTAGTGAGTTTCGTTGTCGTCTCCCTCTTTAGAAAAGTACATGTGACTGAGGCCCTCCACTACATCGAAGAAAAGTACCACCCTCCAGAACATATCATCAACCTAGGAAACCACTGCCTATCAAACACGTATTTTACTTACGCAGGACAACGTTACAAGCAAATTGAAGGCGCGCCAATGGGGTCCCCTATGTCCCCAGTCCTAGCAAATCTTTTTATGAAAAAGATCGAAAGGCAGGCTCTACAGACCACGGAATACTATGGTTACGGTAGAGAACCACTCCACAAGTTTCTGGATCATCTAAACAAAAAACGCCCGAAAATTATTCACCACGGAAACAGAACAAAACAACCAACTGCCATTCCTCGACCTATTAATAAAAAAGAAACCCTACGGAACCATAGGACACACAGTAAACCCGAAAACCACGCACACAAATAGATACCTCAACGCAAACTCGCACCACCACCCCCCTCAGTTATTCTCAGTAGTTAAAACCCTAACCCACAGATCTCAAACTCTAACAGACAACGAAAACAGTAAGGCCGAGTTGAACATTCTAAAGGAGGCATTAACATCAAATAGCTATAACCACATAGTACAGAAAGCACTTACACAAAAACCAAAACCCAGAACAGAAGACGAAAACATTTCGACAGCCTTTTTCCCCTTCGTACGGAGCACAACTGACAAAATGGGAAAAGTACTAGCAAAACACAATATAAAAACAGTTTTCAAGGCACACAGAAAAATTGGAGAGATCATACCGTCACCTAAAGAGAAAATTCCCCTCGAAGATCGGGGTGTATATGAGATACCGTGCAAGGACTGCAACCTCGCATACGTCGGCCAAACGAACAAAAAAGCAAGAGAGAAGAACACAGAAACGCAGTAAAACAAAAAACAACGACGTCTGCATTATCACAACACCATCTAAATACCGGTCATCAAATAGATTTCGACCAGATGAAGATGTTAGGAAAAAGCGAAAATTATAGAGCAAGGGTCGTCAGGGAATCTATTGAAATAGAAAAACATAAAACAAACCTTAATAAACGGGAAGATGCGCAACGTCTCCCACCCACTTACAGAGCTGCACTAACAGACCGCTATTTAGCATTAAAATAAAATCTACAGAAAAAAGAACAAATAATGTGAATACTCTTCCTAGACCCAACAATATCGCGAACAATGATCAATAGCATAAAAGCAAAGACGCAAAGCAGCAACAGATCAATTTGTACTACGCTTAGTGAGTGAGAACATCAGTAATCTCGAAGAAGATGAGTGAGATCTCATTAAAACGTCGAAAAAGAATATATATATATATATATATATATTATTATATATATATATATATATATATATATATATATATATATATATATATATATATATATATATATATATTGCAATATAGTCCGTGGGTTCAATTTAAAATTATAAAACTAATTTTCACTTTCACTTTTCTAGAACTTTATTTACATCAAATTATACAGAACAGCTGATTCACAATAACAATACGAGATACGCTCGTCGTCCTTTCTAACTAACTGCTGCGAGGATGGGTCATCCTTTTAAAATCAGCGTCGAATTCTCTAGTATAATCGAGTGTCAATTTTACAGTTGTCGAGTTATGATCGAGATAAGTTTTCTCCCGTTCGAATCTTCTAGCTTTTTTTTATATCCCAGCGATCGTTGTCGTATTGAAATGAAACAGGGTCGGCTTTGGTAATTTTCGTAACACTGCCCCCCCTTTAATTCTGATCGTTCCGATCAGAAACATCTCTCCATGGTAGGGAGCAAGTCAATCTAAATGGACCACCTTCAACTTAGCCTTGGGGATTCGACGGATCCGGTAGACGACGTCATTAAGCCTCTTGACCACCTCGTATGGACCATCCCAGGCGGGTGTAAGCTTTGGAGATTTACCCTTGTTCCGTTGGGGGTTATACAGCCAGACTTTGTCCCTCTCCTGGAACCCGACTGAATTGGCCTTAAGGTCGTATCACGTCTTCATCCGGTCACTGGTGGCCAACATCTGCGTTCGGGCTAATTCATGTATTGCCAGCATGTTATATCGGAGCTGGTCGGCATAATCGTCGATGTCTTGGGAAGGTTCTTCGGGGGAGCCAAATGCCAAATGGCAGGGTAATCGCAGCTCCTTTCCGAATAAGACCCTGGCTGGGGTCAGGCCTGTACTATTATGTACGGCAGAGCGATATGCCAACAGGAATAGGGGAATATGCTCATCCCAATCACGCTGGTTATTGCTGACAACCTTGGATAGGTGTTGTTCCAAGATCCTGTTGAATCTTTCCACCATTCCGTCTGACTGTTGGTGCAATGGTGTTGTTCTCGTTTTCCTGATCCCCAACATCGTGCAAACCTTCTGGAATACATTCGATTCGAAGTTACGCCCCTGGTCTGAATGTAGTTCCATCGGGACGCCAAACCTGCTAAATATTTGTTCTACTAGCACCGTCGCTACCGTGGTTGCCTCTTGGTTGGGTATCGCATATGCCTCAGGCCATTTGCTGAAGTAATCCATTGCGACCAGGATGTATTTGTTCCACCTCTCAGACTCGGGAAACGGACCGGCGACATCGATGGCGATTCTCTCAAATGGGACGCCCACATTGTACTGTTGCATTCTGCCCTTGGTCCGGGTCTTCGGGCCCTTACTGGCTGCACAGGTGGCACATTTGCGGCACCAAGCTCTGGCGTCTTCGAAGTAATTCACCCAGTAGTACCGCTGGCGAACTTTGTCAAGGGTTTTATTCATGCCCAGGTGGCCTCCGGTAATCCCATCATGTACTTCGGTCAGGATGGCTGGTACCTTTCTCTTCAGAACTACCAGTTGGGACTTGGTTTCTTGTCCGTCAGCGCTTTCCCAGACCCAGCGCATTCCATTTTCTACTCTTAGAGAGTCCCATTGAGCCCATAACGATTTCAGCACGCCCGAGTATCTAGCTACCTCGTCCCATCGTGGCCTGGGTGCCCCTCTCGTTCTGAGTGACAAGATTGGTTCGATGTCTGGATCAGCCATTTGGTCCTGGATGCACTGTTCCGTTGTCCAGTCTTCATTGGCCTGCACTCGGATCTGCCTGATGGAGATACCCTCTCGCTGTTCCGTCTTCAGACAATGTCCGCATTCCGCTCTACAAGGTCTTCTGGACAGGGCATCGGCATTATTGTGCAAACGGCCAGCACGGTGTTCCACCTTGAAGTCGTATTGCTGTAATTTCTCCATCCATCTGGCCAGTTGTCCTTCCGATGTCTTCATGTCCAGCAGCCATTTGAGTGCGGCATGATCTGTTCGGATTAAGAAATGACGACCATAGAGGTATTTGTGGAAATGGTCTACAGCCCCTATTATTGCAAGAAGTTCTTTTCTGGTCACGCAATAATTTCTTTCTGGTTTCGTGAATCCACGGCTGTAGTACTCGAGCACCCTCTCTTCACCATCTTGCACCCGGGATTGGACGACCCCCAAACCAGTGTTGCTGGCGTCGGTGTCTAAGATGAACTTGCCGGACTGTGTAGGAAAGGCTAGGATTGGGCTGGAACATAGTGCTGCCTTCAGTCGCCTGAATTATGTTTCGCAGTCCTGATTCCAACAGAAGGTCTCTTTCTCAGTGGTCTGCCGATGTAGAGGCGCGGCAATGGTGGCAAATCCCTCAACAAATCGCCTGTAGTAAGAACAGAGGCCCAAGAAGCTTTGCAGTTCATGCTTATCTCTCGGGACTGGCCAATCACGGATCGCTTCTATCTTGTCCTCGTTGGTGGGGATTCCTGACTCGGAAACGAGTTGGCCCAAAAACTCTACTTCTTTTTGGAACAAGGAACACTTCTTCGGGTTGAGTCTCAGGTTGGAGTTATTAGTTCTGGAGAATACTTCGCCCAGGTTCTTCAGATGGTCACCGAATGTCTGACCCATGACTAGAATGTCGTCGACGTATACTAAGCACGTCCTCCATGTTAACTCGCTCAGTACATACTCCATTAGCCTCTCAAATGTAGCGGGTGCATTACATAACCCAAAGGGCATGACCGTGAACTGAAACAGCCCTTTACTGGTGGAGAACGCTGTCTTCCCTCTGTCGTTTGCGTGTAGACCAACCTGTCAGTATCCACTAATTTTCACTTTCACTTTTCTAGAACATTATTTACATCAAATTATACAGAACAGCTGATTCACAATAACATTACGAATACGCTCGTCGTCCTTTCTAACTAACTGCTGCGAGGATGAGTCCTCCTTTTAAAATCTGCGTCGAATTCTCTAGTATAATCCAGTATCAATTATACAGTTGTCGAGTTATGATCGAGATAAGTTTTTCTCCCGTCCGAACCTTCTAGCTTTTTTTTATATCCCAGCGATCGTTGACGTATTGAAATGAAACAGGGTCGGCTTTGGTAAATTTCGTAACAATATATATATATATATATATATATATATAAGCTGGAACTGGAATGCCCAAAAAATACAAACTAATCAAAATGTTAATCTGACTTCGCTGTCAATAACATTTAGTGTGGTGCTGTTTCGTACCAAAGCTTAAAAAGTAATTAAACAAACTCAGTTCTAGCCATTTTGATTTCTTATTGTTTCATTGAGTAACGGCCAGGTTTCTATTAATTTAAAGAATTAATTTCATTATTTTCATGTCTTCATTATTTTGGTTTCTAAAAAAACACACAACCTGAATTAATTTCATTATTTGCATACCTATATTATTTTGATTCCTATAAAATACACCACCTGCACCTCCTAACAACCATAATTTAATTCGCAAAATGAATTAATAGATGATTATGTATTAATTCATTTAAAAAGGGAATCAGCCAGTCAAACCTCATTTGTCTATGAGAGGTAAGTGAATTTTTGCAGAAGGATTATAGTCTATTTTATCTAGGGAGGAAAGTTATATACCTATTGTCACATCTGTATCATATTCTGTTTCACCGGTCAGGAGTTTGCCTAAAAACAATATAAATTCTCACTGCCCGGCATCTACTACTTAAAGATTTTATGATTATATTTTGCTCACAAATTTCTGTTAGTGAAAGAATAAAGTGATTCAGAATATCCAGTGATTATCCCATCACACGCTTAAACATCAACAAAACGTTTTACCACTTTATGTATTAGTATAGATCTCAACTTTATCCAGACAGATTTCAAAAATATCTTGAATAAGTTACCTTTACGATCGGATATAAATTCCCTGGTTTAATAACAAAGTACTGAAAGAACTGCAATTGACGGTATAACATTAGGTATGGCAGTTTCGTTAGAAGCTTCAAACCATTTTTCATTTTGATATTAACTAAAAGCATCACACTGGAGTCTAGAAAATAAGGCCAATCTGTTTGTACATTTACCATACCATTTTATGATGACGTGTCTTCATTATGTTGAGTCCACATAATAAAGAATTGAAATTGAGAAACTCAATCAATCAGTTAATATGATTATTATAACTAGAGCAAGCCTTAACTGTCTTGTTTATATGTTGCAGTTGATTTGCTTAAAGAACTGGCTGATATTGTTAAACAAATAGATAAATATAGAGTGAGGTCCTAAAGTAACGGGTAAATTCATTTTCCAGGTAATTGTGAATGTAAATAAAAAATCCTGACACCAGTCAATTTTTGTATATAAAACTACACTTTTTGAATAAAATTATGCACCTGCCCCTTCAACCTCCTAGCGGTAATAACTACTCGTAAAAAAATAATTGAAAAAAGGTGGAATGTGATACCGCCTTTAAAAGGGTTTTCAATTCAATTTTTAATGTTTGGGTGTAGATACTCTAGAAAAAAGTAATTTTTACACACAAGTACAAGTCAAATACATGTCATGATATACAGGTTTGTTAGTTATACTTTTACCAAAATATAAAATCTGATCTCTTTTGTGACATTTAAGACGTACAACAAACACTTGTTTAAATTTTCACTTTTTATTTTTTTAAACTTTTTTAAACATATGTTTCGCCAAGTCTGGCTTCATCAGAAATTGAAAATACAATGAATGCTAAATTTATATTTCTTACAACGAAACTACAGGTAAGGTAATTAAATAATTAAAAGGTTTTAATTCTCGGGAATTTCGGAGGAAATGGGCTGGGTTGTAGGTTAGTTAAATTATACATTTATGAAATTGTTGACAATAGGTGTTAATAATATAATATAATATTATTTAGAAATGGATTTTAAGATTAAGTAATGGGGATGAATTGGTATCAGTTTGGTCGTTTAATAGTTTCCGAGAATTTTTGTTTTTATTACTTTCGAGTGATTCAAGAAGATATAACTTTTTACTTTTGTTTTGTAAATGCAAAATTTCGAATGTATTTTGCGGTATATGGTTTTCTTTTAATAAGTCGTCCGCAAATGTGGATTTATTTTGTTGTTGATTTTCGAAAGCTCTGGTGTGTTCACGCCATCTTGAAATGAAAGATATTCCAGTGTGACCAATATAGAAACTAGAGCAACTCCCACAGTTCAACCTATAGACACCCCAGTCAGAATTGTCTTTGTTGTTTTTTATATGTTTAGATAACAACAAACAACAATTTATCTAGACATATAAAAATCAACAAAGACAAAACTGACAAAATATCTAATTATTTTATTACCTTACCTGTAGTTTCTTTGTAACAAATTTAAATTTAGCATTCATTGTATTTCCAGTTTCTGATGAAGCCAGACTTGACGAAACATATGTCAAATTTAAATAAATAAAAAGTGTTTATTGTTTTTAAGTAATCTTAAAAATGAATTTTCATCAAGTGAAGACTGAAACAATCATCAATTTAAAACGTATTTAGAATTATCTTTTTACGACATTTAAGCCTTACTTAAAAATTATTTTAGTTCACTAGAACGTCGTTAATAATTTTCAGTTATTATTCGTTTACTTAGGAATTTCTAAACATTCATTTAATTTTTTTAATAAGCCTTTCTAAGGCCAATAAATGAGAAATAAATATTAATAGGAGTGAGTGATAAAACAACGCATTCTGAGACTAGTATGCAGAATATTTAATTAGAAGTATCCTGACTATCACATTTCGCCAGTCTACGGTAAATCAATTTGCAACTGTCAAAGATCTTCCCAAACCTGGGAGATCAAAATAGAATGACAAAAAGAAATTAGGTATATTGTTAAATATTGATGAAACCTCACAGAAACCTACACAAGACAGAACTGACGCGAGTTACTTAGATTTTTTTCCTGATACTGTTAACCCCGGAGACTTTAATAAAAACGTATGTTTTCAACAAGTTAAAACTACATCAGATTATGGAGCAGCAATACCAACCTATCTCGAATGTTTACTGCATTTATTGCTCGGAAGATGAGGCATAATTGAATGGCACTCGTGTTCTTACGATCTGACTCCACTGTATATTTTTGTGCCGCTATTTAACAATAAAAATCTACAAAAGTAAACCCACTAATGTTGATGATTTAAAATACCGATTAAGACAAGAACTCAATCAAATCAGCGCAGAGATGTTCCAAAACGTTGTGGAACAATTTGAAACTCTGTCTTGTTTGAGCATATGACTTGGACTATAATTATTATAAATATTTTTAATTACATCAAACTTTATTTCTTTATTTAATTGGAAATTGATTTTTCTTATAATCAAAATCCAAAAATCAAAATGTCCTTGGTATTGCGGAATAGAGAATTGAAAACGCTTTTAACCACGATATCACAGGCTACCCCTCTTCATCTTTTGGGGGTAGTTATTTCCACTAGTGTGTTGCAGGGGCAAGTGAATAAGTTTATTGAAAAAATGTAGTTTCATTGGTATATAAAAAATGACCTGTTTCTGGATTTTTCATTTACATTCATAATTACGCAGAAAATGAATTTATCTGTTACTTTAGGAGCTGACTCTATAATTGCGGAATGAACACATCTTAATATGTTTCTCATTTTTAACTAAACATAACAACAATACTGATAATGTCCTATTAAGTGTATAGTTAAAAAAATATTAATAATGCAACAGATTTACAAACTAAATGCTGTTTAATATAAATTTTCCTTGTTAACTAATACTGCAAATCATACTATGGTGATGAATAGGATGTTCTATATAATATGTTGTTCGTTTATTTATATTAATGTTTTTTCATAACATCCTTCCTTAAATTGATAAAAAATCATCCACCACCGAGCTAACTTCTATATGTACCCGGCGTGTAAGAATTATATCCAATTGATTTCATACGCCATGATTTTGCAAAATGCATATCCCCTGCCTTGCTTGACCTTTGAAATCCTTGAATTAATTTTTAAACGTAAATCCTGTAGATGTTTCGCAACTGACTAATTTTCAATGCTAAATAGACAACACAGCTACTCAAGCAGGATTTACACGCGTTGGAAATTATCACTAAATTCGGTTTTGTCATCAACTCGATTTGTTGTTTAATTCAAGAAATAAGTTTTGGAAATAATCATTTACAATGAATGATTTAACAAAATTTAATTGGATTCAGTACTAATTAAACCCTTTTTTCTATTTTGTGATTTGTTTAAAGTACGAATGTTCTCACATGACTAAAGAAAACAAAATATATACATTATCTATTGAAAAGTTACAAAAGTTAGAGAACGCAAAATTATTTTTTGGATGTCAATAGGGGTGTCTGTAAAGTTTTGTTGAAATTGAAATTCTGTACAATATTGGTTCTGTGAGTTTTAGTCGTAGAACTACATATAACAAAGTTATTAAAGGGAATTTTAAAAAATTGGGAATATATTTTCTTTTGGTCGTTGTAACTTTTTTTCTCGTCATTTTACTACAAAAGGACATCATATCAGTGTGATAGAGGGGTTTTCAAAGACTAGTTTTCATTCCAGTCTTTTTGGCCTGCACATGATTCTCGGAAATGTAACCTCTGATTAAAAATTATTGTAAAAACCAATAATTTCAAACGGTTTGTTATGGAAAGTAACTTTTATAAAAATTTGTTAACAATAATACAACGTCAATCTTTAAAATGATTTTTATAAACAAAATGGAGAGATTATAGAAAACTATGCCTAATCATTCACATTAACGTATACTTACCAGTACTGGAGAATAGTGTAAATTTGGCATATCTGTAAAACCGTAATAAATAAATAAAATTTGAGAACATTTTGTCATGCATTGAAAACTCCTGTATCAAAATGGCATGATGCCATTTTTTTCTAAAATAATAACCACCAATAAACAAATTGTTCCATTTTTTTATTCTAGGTTCGTTAGTAACTAATTTATTTCTGATTCAACGCCAACCCCACAAATTTGGATTTTATTTTATTATTGCCACACAAAAATAAAATTCAGTATTCTGACTTTTGCACACGTAAAATGTAACATTCAAGTGGACTAGAATTAGAGGTAGATACCTCAGAAGAAAGACCAAGGTAAACAAAATTTTTAGAGTTTAACTTCTGCTTTTTGATGAAAAAATGTCTCTCGAAATGACTATGGTTTCTTTAATTAGTCCATCTATGTTACCTAGGTAAAATGTTAGTGGTTAAGGCAACATTAGAAATAAAAACAGCAGGATAGAGATTAAAATTTAATCACCTACCAAAACAGCAATGAATTAGTTTTCAACGAAATTCATTTAACTTATGAGTAAACTAATATGGTAGGCACACACTACATACCAAACTATCATACGATAATTTGGTCAAATTGGAGTTCACCGCCGCGCCGTAACCTTGGAGCATTTACTTTCTGGAGATAGTCTGCAATGCACAAATTCGTGGTAAGGCTAGAAAAGAGAGCAATAGAGACAGTAACAGGATTGTTCACTTGGTGAGTAGAAGCAGCTAAAGAACAACATGTTGATAGTATTTCATTGGAAGAAGCTCCGAACCGAGTGAAATAGCCTCTTGCCTTCTCTGTCTTTAGTTTTAACACGACATTTGTGCACTGCAGGCTATCTCCAGAAGGTACATACTTTAAGGTTACAACCAAACTATGGGGTTGGTGGTGGGTGAGCAGACTAACCGATATCCAGTCGTCCGGTTACTACTTGTAAGTTCAAATACTGAGAAGGCTGAATAAAAGTGTCAAGAAGAGCTGCTATGCCCTTATAACAAACCGATGAAGAGGAGAATGATTTAGAAAAGAAGTCGAGAATATTGGGTACATCTAATACACAGTGATAGATTGGTGCGTTTTCCAATAATTCCTTGTTTATCGACGCAATTGTTAACACTATTTACACACACTGTTTAGAATTGAGCGATGCAATAACATAAAGTTGCTACAATCGCACGGATTTAATTTCCAGTAAAGACACCATGAATGCTATTTATGTGTGTGATAATTTGCGGCTGTCACATTGGTGCAACGCACGGTAATCGCGTTTACATTGGACATAGCCTAGAAGTTTTTAGGAATTGCTTAGTACGAATGTAAAAACACAATTTTGCACCGTAACACCAAACCTTTATTTTAAATACTCAATGCCATTTCAACAACTTTTAAGTTGTTATAATTAAGCAGTAAACCAAACTGAACAAAGTTTGATTTTCTCCTTGTGTTTTTACATTTGTGACACACGAAAGATTCCACAGCATTTCCATTAGAATTGCTTAGTACATATCGAAATTATAGATTTCTGGAAACGACTACGACATACATACACTGGTGGTAGTATAAACAGTTTTAGTGTTCCTTCAGTCTGTTTTACGTTATATAATTGTCTAAATGCAAAACACTTACATGATGTTTTGGCTATCTAAGAAAATAAAATATAGGTGTTTTGCATTTAAAAAAAGAGACGTCATGAACAGAACACTAAACTGTTTTACTAAAAAGATACGACGAATTGCTGTTTGCATTTTATATACTTCTCAATAACTTGACATAAAATCTTAAATATTTTCAAAAAATTCTGTATAAGTGAAATATTGTTGATCTTTTTAGACATTTAGTACTAAACTGCTTCCTCTCAAATCCATATTGTAACAATAAAGCTAGTATTACGTTATTCAATTTTTTTAATAAATCTAATTTGAATTCTCGATTTTCCTGAGTAGACTTTGTTAACAATTCTGATTCAGATTTATAAGACAAAAATTATTATCATATAATATTACCTTTAAATTCACAATTTTAGATTAATATTTAGAATATGTTGAAACATGTTGTTGTTGTTTAGTTTGTTATTATCATTGTTACGCATTTTATTTCTTCTAAAATGTCCCGAAAATAATATAATTAAGCCCCAAAATTTTTTTCTATGTTTATGGTACTCTTATCCTAACAAAGGCAAAAAGACGAATCAAAGAAGAAGTCTTTCCAATTCTTGGTAAAAATCTTTGATAAAATCATTGCTACAAGGTTAGTGTTTGAAAGTATATTAACCCACGGGGCTATAGAAAACAAAATACTAATTTGAAATCCCAGTGTTGAGGAACAATCAACGAATAATGCTGCAGACAAAACTGTGTTGCATTCTAACAGAGTGCCTGCCATTACCTTATAGTTTCAGTTGGATTTTGTCAGCTCCTAGTATATAAATGACTCCTTTCCCAAGGGTGTTTGTTTCCCAATTTTCTGAGTGATTTAAATCGAAATATGGGTATCAGAATTGCCAGAAAGTTCGTTTTTTGCAAGTTGGTGAGCCAGGCTTACGATACTCTAGAACAGTGTTGGTTTACATATTCCTAAAAATAATTATACAAGCAATACTTACAATGTCGTGTATTATCATAGAGCATGCATATCATAAAATATAAAGAATATAATTGGGCAGTTTATTGATATCTCTAAGTTCTGTGTGTACAGGGAGTTAGATCAAACCTTGCTTTACTAGATTAAGAACGTTGATGCGAAAATTGTAATCTTGTCGCCACTTTATATATTGCGAAGACAAAACTAATTTTACTTTTAAATATTTAAAAAATATTTTTAATAATCGCTGTATTGCCAAACTCAAAGAAGTAAATATTTATACCCAAAATAGAAAATGTTTAAAAAAAATATAGTAAGCAATTATTCAAAAATTCATTTTTTGCATTTGCATGTGGATTTTATCACGAATCCTACAAAATTTTATCGAGGAACATTGAGAACACTTTCATCCAGATTTAAAGTCCTGTGAAGCGATATTCCAAGGTTTTGGTAAAGGAATACATTAAAGGAAACTGGCAGTAATCAACATTAAAGAAGAAATAATCTGTATTATTTTTGATTTTTTAAAGATTCAAGTATGCAAAAATTGTGAAACACAGATTTAGTAAATATTTACTAAAACATTTACGCACCTACACATTAGTTTCATTTGTAAATCAAAAATAAAAAGTAGGAAGAAATGCATGACAGAGATATATTATATTATTAGGTTCACTTTTAAGTAGCATCAATAGGGTAAGTATTTGTAATAAATTAAACTACTAACAATTGCATGCCCACTGGTAGAAATTTGTTTAAAGAGGTCGACGTTATCAAGTTTACGGGTAAGGAATATCTAGATTACCATATTTGTTTATATTACTTCAGTTACTCCACTCTACTATAAAAATAAAATGTTTTACTTTCAAATGTACTTTTTTCGTTGCATAAGGGGAAAACCATTCAATCAGACAAAAATACCTAGTGTATTTGAAGTTCAACTATGAATCTACTGATTCTTTTTTATGTTCCACTATGTCCCCAAATCACTTGGAAGCCTTTATTGGATATTTTCAAAATGGAATTGAGTGACCATCAAATTATCTTATTTCTTTCAAAGCAAATCTATACATCTTGTAAACTTATTGACTCAAATTTCTTATAGCCTAACATTGGCAAAATATTTTTGCAAATAATCCTTGTAACCAAACGTGGAATGTTCTCTTTTTGAGGTGACATGCTCTAGCATGACAGTTAATCCTTGTGTTAAATTACATCAGTAAAACATTGAAATTTACAATATTGTAATGTTTTTATTTTCACACTCGGTTTCAGTGCAGTTCTTGGATTTAATTAAAAACACAGTCCAACTCACTCTTATTTATTTCCACTACTTTTACACAATTTATATTCACAGAAACTACTATTTACATTTTATCTTAACTCTACAATACGACCGACGAAAACTGAATGCCTCCTATCGCCAGCTGTTCAAATTTATATATTTATCTGCGAATTCTCTGGTAAGTCCACGAACCATCGGGAAACTCTTTCATGTTCTGGAAGGTTTAAATAAATTCCCAGTAACGGCAGCGGTCGGCCTGTTGAAAGACAAAACAATTCGCATTCCCAGAAGTGTCGGAATAACGTCCCTTCCACGAAGTGGTTGATGGCCGATTGCACCAGCTGTCGGATGAATTCTCGTAACATTGCCCCCTTTTTAAGACCATTTCGTCCCGAAATGTCCTAGAATCCTTCCTGGTGTGACGATATTTGCAGGACTCTCCATTTGGACATCGGGATGTTTGGTGGAAGTAACAGTCAACGGTCTTCGAATCTGGACTGCGAACCTGGAGACAGCATACCAGGATTTCGATGCCACTGAATCGAAACATTGTTTCCATCATACTTCTCACCACCCTCCAATTCAGTCCATCCAACCCGCAGGCTATCTTTGGGACCGCCAATTTCATCAGATTCTTCTCCATCATCGTATTCCTCAATTCTACCAGAGTCTTCCAAAGATCCCTATATATTGGCTTGTCCTGCGAGAATGTTTTCGTTACCAAATAAAAGATGTCTCTGGTACCCACTGGTTGTTTATCTTCGAGATGAAGGACCTTCCCTACCGCTGGATCTTGCTCCCCTAGCTTTTGGAACTGGCCGTACATTGTGGCAAACACCTTGGCTATTCCTCTGGACATCCGAAGATCTCGAGCCACACAATGAGCCAGGGAATATTCTATGGGCACCTCAAACGGGTCTCGGGGTTCCTGTGTGGTCACGTCGTTCGTGTTGTACAACCAAACAAGATCATCAACTTGGAATTCTCCGCCCTAGGGTTTGATGTCGTACGCTTCCTTCATTCGGACACTGGCATTCTCGATGTTTATCCGGACTCGTTCATGGATGTCGTTCATATTTTTACGTAGCTGGCTGACTTCACCTGCGGTCTCTTCTCCTGGGGTACATTCTCGTTCCATGATAATACTGGCCGGGGTCTGACCCGTAGACTCGTGCACAGTCGTCAATGGTCTTTTCAATGTCTCGAATGATCGCTGGCACTCCTCGTCCCACTGGTATTGTACCTTCCCCTCTGTGAGTCTAGTAAGTGGCTTGGCGATGTTGGCAAATCCGGCTAGGTACCGACGATAGTACGTGCATAACCCCAGGAAACTTCGTAACTGGTGAATATCTTACGGTATCGGCCATTCCTGGGCAGCTGTAATTTTCTGTTTATCACAGCTACTCCTTCTGAGAAAACCACATGTCCAAGATATTGCACCTCTTCTTGGAACAGCTGACACTTCTTCGGGCTTAACTTTAGTCCAGAACTCCGAAGTCGCCGAAACACCTCCTCCAGGTTCTTGACGTGGTCTTAAAAATGATTTTCCAACCACGATGATGCCGTCAAGATACACCAGGCATGTTTTCCATGAAAACCCTTTTAACACTGTTTCCATCAATCTTTCAAACGTCGCCGGAACATTACACAACCCAAACGGCATCACTGTGAATTGGTAAAGTCCTGAGCCGATGGTAAAAGCAGTCTTTTCCCGGTCTTCTTTAGCAAGTTCCACCTTCCAATAACCGCTCTTCAAGTCCAGGGTGGAAAATATCTTCGATCCAGCGAACGTATCTAGGATATCGTCTATTCTTGGAAGGGGATAGCTGTCTTTCTTTGTAGCGTGGTTTAATTGCCGATAGTCCACGCAAAATCGGGTCGAACCATCTTTCTTTTTAACCAAGACAACTGAAGAAGCCCAAGGGCTATTGGATGGTTCAATAACACCTTCTTCCTCCATTTTGCGGACTATCCTGTCGGCTTCTTCTCTTTTAGCTAGGGGTAGTCTTCTCGCCGACTGTCGAATAGGTTGAGCGTCCCCAGTATTAATTCTATGTTTCACCACATCAGTTCGTCCTCTTTTGCCATTACCTACATCGAAGATATCCTGGTAGTTTCTCACGATGTCCCTCAATTTCGCTTTCTGGTTTGGTTTCAAATTCTTAGATGAATCGGTGATGAGTTTTTCCAGTTTCACAGATAGTTTACCTTGGTTTATTTCTGCATGTTGTGTGCTTCTGACTACAGAGGAAACGGTTGAATAATGGCCCAGAGTTGTTCCTTTCTTTAGCACAACCATTACTGTTCCAGCTTGAGCTTTCCCATCTAAACAAGCATCTGTAATGATTTCAGCTCTTTCTGGAACAATGACATCCTCTGCTAAGATAGCTCGAAGCATTAAGTCATCTTTTCCATGAAGCACCACTTCTTCGTCATTCACTCGCATAATTCAATCTTTGAAGTTTAACTGGATTCCCTTGGAGCTCATGACATCCATTCCAAAGATTACTTCGTCTTCGATGTCTGCCCTATGTAGGAAGGTTGTTTCAACCTCTATTTCATCATGGACTTTCGCAGCAGAGGCTTCATCGTTTCCGCCATCTTCGGATTCTCCGCCAACGATTCGGACTCTGGCTTGACCTCTGCAGGCATTTTTCGCAGCCTCGAATTCTAAAGCTCGAGCCAGTACATCTACTAATTGAGTCGGTCGAGCTAGGGTCAATGCTTGGCTGGCTTCGTGGTACCGAAGTCCATCCAAAAACGCTTGTACTGCTAACTTTTCTATCACATTTTCCGGTGTGGCTGGAGAGGCAAGGCGAACCAGACGTGCAATATCAGTTTCAAACTCTTGTAGCGATTCATTAGATTTCTGATGGCGATTTTTTAGTTGGGAGTGGTTCACGTGCTCCAAATGGGTCTGTCCATACTTCAGCTCTAAGTGCTTAACCGTTGTTCGTAGTCTTCTTGCTCCGAGGTATTCAGTGTTTGCAAAATATCTGTAGCATCCCCTCTCAGCGTTTCGTTTTCGAGAGTCGTCTGGTTGAGCTCTTCGACCATTGTCTGCTTTAGCTCTTCCATCCGAGCTTCATTCTGGACTATTTTCTCTTCTGGCATTTCTGAATTTTCCTGAACCATGCTTTTCAAATTTTCTTCTAAGGATTGGGTATTTTTGTGTAATTTCTGCAGCTTATCTTCAAAAGACTTCGAATTTTCTAGTAATTTAACTACTAATTTATCTTCTAGGGTTTTAGAATTTTCTAGCAGTTGGTCTTCTAAGGACTTAGCATTTTCTAACAATTTATCTTCTAAAGCTTCTTTCAAGTTGTCCCCAGTACCAGAAATCTCAAACACATAAGTATCGAGATCGTTACCTTCATTTATTAGGGCATCTCATAGCCGTTGTATTAATTTACTTTTCTTCCCACTAATTTCTAAATCCCTTTCTTCAAGTTCTTTTTTTTAAGTCACTTTCAATTGGTCCAAACTCAGTCTATTTATTTTTCACTTCTAAAGTTCCACAAATACACCAACACCTGTCACCACTGTAATTTTTTTATTTTCACACACGGGTTCTGTTCAGTTCTTGGATTTATTTAAAAACACAGTCCAACTCACTCTAATTTATTTCCACTACTTTAACACAATTTATGTTCACAGAAACTATTTACATTTTATCTTTATTATACAATACGACCGTCGAAAACCGAATGCCTCCTATCGCCAGCTGTCCATATTTATATATTTCCCTTCGAATTGTCTAGTAAGTCCACGAACCATCGGGAAACTCTTTCATGTTCTGAAAGCTTTTAGGGAATTCCCAGTAACGGCAGCGGTCGGCCTGATGAGAGACAAAACATTTGCATATCGGTGGAAATCGTCTGGAGTAAGTGACAACTAATAATACTTTACCACTATACTAATGTCGACCAACACTAAAAACTGCTATATTTTATACATCTACTATTAAACACAATATGACGCTAATTATTTCATTGTTTAAAATAAAAGATTTGAGCTATGATATAAATCGTTGTGTTTTGTCTTCTATTTGCACAAAATTGGGTATATCTTCATAGTAAACTTTCCATACGCATAAAAAATGTATGGCATAAAATTCTATTTAGTTTATAATATTTTTTGAAACAAAGCAAATCTCTATGTTCTAAATATTGAAATGTGAATTCTTATTTGAATAAGTTTGACTTTTGAACTTTTTTGTAATGTCAGCAACAACTTATTTCTTTTGCAACTTAAATTTGAAGTCTTCAAGATCTCTTACTAAATGAAGTCAGCTGTATGTCCCCACCATCCTATCAAATAAAAATTAAGTTAACAATGTCGAGACAATGAATGGAGCGAATAAGCGATTCATATATGTCAGGTTTAATGTCAGTCATATATAATTTATGATTCTTAGCTGTAAAGTTACATGTAAATCAAAATACATTTAGACGAATATGATATACTGCTATCGTATGCCTTTAGTTAATAGTAATAGGTCAATCTCAAATAACTATAGCTTGATGAGCTGACTTCTTAACGCTACAGTCTATTACCATTCCATTAATCTGCTATTGTTAGACTACTCTTGGGACATAACCTATTAAGAGACGTAAGCGATATTTAAACAACTTACTGACCACTATATTGTTTTATGCATTAAAATACTCAATATTTTAGTTGTTGGTTTAAAATTTAATATAAAAAGCATGTTCAGATTATTTAAAACATTTAGGTTAACATAATACTGCAGGACAACTAATAATAACACCAAAAGTTTCTTAAACTTAGACAAGAAACATTTACTTCAAAACAATAGTTTCTCATTACAATTTTGCTAATGTGTTAACTATTAAAATGTTCCTAGTTTGTTTTTAATTTTTCTTTTTTAATATTACGTTTTTTGAAGAAAAATAACACCACACTTGGATCAGAATTATATCTAGGAAATAATTGGGAGCGGGGGAGGGGGCGCAATGTAAATTGTCATAATAAAACAAGTTGCCAATAGTTATTACTTAGAATTAAATTGCCTAGTGTTTAATATTAAGAAACACAATAACTTAGATATCTCCGTTTATTAGGTTATAAGTTAACTGCCTAGCTTTTGCAGTTAACAATTAAACCTTCTTCCGGTTATAGAATGTTCCCGGGACCCTTGGACTGGATTCTCCACTCTTGCAAAATAAAACTCTATATTCAGAAATTCAAACCGTTTATGATATGAATATGAGTTAACTATGATGTATTGTTCATAGATATATAAAGTAGCACAAAAAATTCCAAAGATAATATATAATAATCAGACAATTATCCAAATACAAGATTCTTATTCTAAACCTATTACTTTTACTCTTGTTAACTGTATAATATTGGAACCAGTATATAGTATATATTAAGCTAAAATGTGTTTAGTTATTGGTATTATATTCAAAAAGTTTATTTGTTTATTTAATAAATAATAGACAACACAGGGAAAATTAAATGCCATTGGAATGGAATATCTAGACTAGAAAGAATAACAAATGAGAAGGTATCTAAGAGCACCAGTTAAAACGGTGACCCTACATACAAAGAATAGAGATCAAAAGGCTATACAAGCAGTGATATGAATATTAATCTGGTATGGCAAAATTGCAAAATGAACTATATAAAATCTATTTCGATTATTTATCCTTCAAGGAATAACAAGCTTATAATTTAAAAATAGAGGTATACATATGATATAACAATTTATAGAATTATATTTATAGAACATCGTAACTAACCAAATCCATGCACATACAAATATATTTTAAAGTAAATTCTTTGTCTGAAATATTCACAGCTGTGTATCGCTACACGGTATTCTAAGTTTGTAATGTAGAATCTAAGAAGAAAAGACATATTAGACTTTATTTTATAGTTGAAAACTGATATCTTACATCAAATAGAGATTTCTTTATGAAGATGTCAGTTTTGAGCTTATAAAGGATAAAACTGTACCAATGGGATGATGTTTATTTAATTTCTTTCATTCTATTCATGTGTATACAAAAAACTACAAAAGTTTACACTGTGCAAAAACATAGGTAATCATCTCCACTACAGTTAAGTTACCTATTTACATTTCTATTATTTTCTGAAATAACTTGGCATTTGCTAATTATTTTCAAGAATAATAATCTCATATTATCATTTTTGTTTAAGAGATAAAGCAGCGCAGTAAGCACCAATAACCATTATAACTTTTTCAGGTTTAATAGTACAACGTTTTCCCCTTTGTAATAAACACATAATACCAGTTTCAAAAATAACTTTAGAGTTACTGTGGACTTCCAAGAGAAACAAATGAACGACGTTTTACGACTACCCGATCGAAGTTTATGCCTAAAAATGATTATTGGCATGAACGGTTTCGTTCATGTGATCATCACGAACACACACCACGGCATATAATAACGTCACGAATCATAAATCTCTGCTATAAATTACGTTGATTAGTTTCGCCTAATTGCCAACAAGAAGTGAAACAGCATCAAGAAAAAAATTCAACAATTCTCAAGGGGCGATGACAATTGACTGAAAATTCCAATAATGTTCGTTTTATATGAGCCTACAATACCCGACTTTAACCATAAAGTTGGATCTTTAATAATGCTTTTAGTGTAAATCTTGGAAGATGAAATTTAGTTTTGACGTTTCGCTGCCCTTTCTTAGAAGCTGGTTGTAACTAAAGTAATAATTTATTAAGAAAGTGGATTTCATTTAAAAATAATTGAAATTTTTAAATTTGTCACAAGATGTTTCAAAAATATTTTGTACTTACTAGACCATGTTTGAGTAATTTCCCACACTTGTTTCCCAATCAGTTTATAGCTTCTTATATGGTTAACATTTTTCGAAAAGTAATTATATGAAATATCAAACGGTAAGTGACATGTAATCACTATTTAAATGCTATAGTAATTTATAAAGACCGGAATATGGACAAGACCGTACAAAATATAAACTATTATGTAATTTATGAACATTTTTCCAATCACACTTGGTCAAAAATTATATATCAAACCCAGGTCACATTTCTTTTTTAGGATAAATCACCTAGGTTAATATTTACAAAGTATTTTTATGTTGCACAAGATATTTCAAACACTGAAATACTGGGTTATGTTTATACACCTCCATACCACAGACACGTCATAAAAATATTGTTCAGCATAAAAGAAATGATTAAAATAGGTTATTGCTTCGTAATGACATAAAAATATCATAAAGTATTGGTCAAGCAATAATCAGGAGAAACACATTAATGGTTTTTCTTCTCCCACTCTAAAGGTAATAATAATTTTATATTTCTACAAATATTACATACCTATAGAACAAGAACTCATATAACTGAAGGCGTTTTATTGCATTTAGAATTGAAAACTTTAGAGTGGCAACAGATATGATGAACGGATAATTTGTACTTATTTAAGCTAGCAATTGATTCAACATATTTACTAAAATGAAATAATCAAGCTAATTGACAACAATGAAAGTTGCTTTATAATATTAATAAAACATACTCGAAATATGCAAGAATAAAATTAGTCACAAGTAACAACGCAATAAAGTGTTTTTGGTGTAAGACAACTAATATTAAAACATTCAATAATTGGAAATGAAATTTGTGGCAAACAAGTAACCACAATATATCTAAGTTACATGTTACATGTAAATCTTAACCCATTATTTTAGATCATGCTTATCCTACATTTTCTGTCTTACATAATACCTATAAATAGTCAAATAAATAAATCAAAACAAACAAATTTAACCAGACAGATTAAGTTGTCTATAGGTTACCAACTATAAAGTTCTAAAGTCAACTATTTCTGACTTCTTACATTATTATTTCCCAATCTCAAATCAAATTGTTCTTATTAGGGAAAACAAAACAATTTAAAAAGTCATGTTTGTTTCAATCTTCACTTGATAAAAATTCATTTTTAATAGTATTTAAAAACAACAAAAACGTGTTTAAATTTTCACTTTTTAAAAAGTGAAAATTAAACAAGTGTTTGTTGTTTTTAAGTAATCTTAATATAAAAAGTCATTAAGAGTAAGTAGTAACTGCCAGTTAAGGCATTTTACAAAAATAACTGCCAATTAAGGCATTTTACAAAATGAAGTAACAAGTAACAGATCCGTAAAATTTTAAATATGTATTTACAGTTTTGTATTGTTGATTAATTATAGCAACAAAAGCAGAGTATTGCAATCCCAACTTCATTTAATAACAATTTGAGAAGTGCAGTTTCTTGCAATGCATTGGATGAAATTCTATTGCAGCCAAACTAGCTGAAACTTCTAATTTCTAAACATAAACTTACTCTCAAAATTAGTTAACATTCCAGTTACATCATCCCATACTTCCTTTAGGAGGTTAAACTCGACAAAATTCTCAAACATCTCATTCTAGTCTTATTTTGAAATCTCCATGAAGAAAGCAAATTAAAAAGTCCTACTTGGTTAAAAAACGATAGTAATTAGTTTGACCTTTATTGAGGGACTCGTTTGTCAGAGAAACTGGAACAATGGTGCCCTGTAGCGGAAGTTTTACAGATAGTTCAGCTACTGCTGAAAAGATGTGCCATCGTCAATATCGGATACAATAATTGTTTAATATTACTTAATCATTTCTATCTATAAACAATATAGCTCGCCAATAAACAAATAGGTAAAAATTCGAGCGTTTCGGATTTTGTAGGCAAGAAAATCTATTTTTAAATTTTAATGTTATTTAACCGACTTCCAAAAAGGAGGACATTATCAATTCGTCGGCACGTTTTTTTATGTATCCTCAGTGATTATTTAAAGACGGCTTAGCGAATTTTGATGATTTGAACGGCATTGAATTAAGGAATATTACGAAAGATACCATATAATTTTCTATAACGTGAGATTTACGGTTTTCCAGAAAATTGGAAAAAAATAGTAATTAAGGCACTACACATCAGTGAATTTCAATGAATCTGCACTGTTTTCTCTAAAACGGCTCAACCCATTTGAATATTTTAAATTGTATTCTAAAAGGACATGTTCCAGCTTGATTCAGTATAATTTTCTATAACATAAAACATACCGTTTTTTCTGAAAATAGTAAAAATATGTGCAAAATAACGGGAAACATCAATGTAAATGTCAAATTTTCATCATAAATATCTAGCTTAAATGTACAGTACAGGGTGTCTGTAACGGTTTTCATTTCATAAGGCTTGCGGTGGAGTGAAATGACACAAAATATACTATTAGTGTATCGAACGGAAATTTTTTTATGTGAGCTATCTTTTCTATACGGTATAGGTGTGTATGTGTGAGTGTGTGCGTACATCGACACTCAAGCAGAAAACAATTTGCGCAGTTGAAAAACAGAGCGAAGTAAAATTACAGTTAGACAAGTGGGTTCAAAAAATCTGACAAATAAATGTGATACTGAGTGGTACATAAGCAGTTGCATATATAGGATGGTTGAAATATAAAGTGGAATAGAATTAAAGTTATACAGGGTGGTTCAAAAAATGTATTGGATGGCCCATAAGTAGTTACGTACACAAGGTGGTTGAATCAAAAGTGAAGTCAAACTATAGCTATACAGAGTGGAGCGGAGGGTTCAAAAAATGTTAGAAGCAGTTACATATACAGGATAATTGAAATATAAGGTGCAGTGGAATTATAGCTATACAGGGTGGTTAAAAAAAATTATATGTTGTGGAACATAAGTAGTTGCTTATATTTGAAGACGCGAGAAGTAAAAGAATGACACCTCGAAGAGAGTAGTTGCTTATAGTTGACATATGGGGCGAAATAAAATTATAGGTATAAAGGGTGATTTAAACAATAGAAAAATAGAAACAGTCAATAGGGTGGAGTAGATTAATACTTATACAGGGCGGTTGCAACATCGTGTAGAATTTAATTATAGCTGTATAGGGTAATTCAGAAAATGGTAGACAAATAATTTAAACCAATACGCACAGACATACAGGATGGTTGCAATATAGGGTGAATTAAAGTTACACTTATTGAAAGTTGTACAAATATTAAATCAAATAAAAAAGTTAATAAACATGTGGATAATATAGAAAAAAATACAACTTAGAGAGAGAGAGGGAGAGACAAGAATACGCTAAAATAATCAATAGAATTCTACCTTAAATCAGATAAATATATATAGATATATAATATATATATATATATATATATATATATATATATATATATATATATATATATATATATATATTATATATATATATATATATATATATATATATATATATATATATATATATATATTAAGTAGTCAAATTGCTTATTAATAAGACACATTTCAATAATAATCAGCATAAGTAAACATACAGCATAGCAGCAATAATTCGTGCTTCACAAATTTCATCAGAACAGTTTGCTGATGTTATGAACTAGCTAAAAAGGTAAAATAAAGTTAATAAAGCATAAAAATACAATACATAAGGTAAAAAGGCAAGCAGTTAAGTAAATTATGAGAAATAAAATTAGGAGAAAACTCCATAAGAAAATTCACTTAACCAGACCAAATAATGTTGTAATAGATTGTAAATAGGATAATTAGGAAAGTTAAGTGTGTGAATAATAGAAAAACACTTATATAAGAAGTGAAAAAGGTGAACTGATACAAATGAAGACAATATAAAATGAACCTAATGTGATCTAACCTAGCCAAAAGAGAAAATTCTCAAGGAACTAATATAAATACTGTGCCAATGAAAACTCCATATAATTAGGAAATTAGAAAGTTTATAGAATAGAAATTGTTAATTAGAATTAAAATTTAGTGTATATTTAGTTTGAAAATGGAAAAGAAAATGTCAGATTGAAGAAAACCTACGAAGGTCAAAATCTCAATTACAAAGCAAAATAGAGCTATAGTTGATAGAAAATAATTTTTTCAAAATTAAATCATCTTTAAAATGAGACAAGTTTCAAAACATATACATATTTAAAATTCAAAATTTATCAAAATTATTACTTAAAAATTTCCAAGATCAAGTCGGCTGTTTACTTGTTGGCGTGGCTTTATCGATAGCAGATGTTCATACGTTTTAAATAGGAGCTACACGCAAAATTCGGGGGAGTCTGCATTTTTCGTGAAAGACGTATCGTTTGATCTGATATTTTCTTGTTAAAATCAAGTTGCCATGTAATGTTGTTAAAATAGTAAAGTGATGTTTGACAGATATCATAACATAAAATAAAAGGTTATGGTGGAAAATCAATAAGGTTCAATTTGGCTAATTTTATAAATTAAAGTGAAGTCATATGCAACACAAAACAGTGTTCTGAAAAAGAACTAATGCATAATGTTCCAAATAATAGATAGTAATCTGTAAAACGGATAAATGGTAAAATGCAAGTTGAAATTTCGAAAATAGAAATGGAATTTAAAAATGATAATTTCAATAAATTGTTGATATAAATAAATAATGGAAATTAGAAGAAAAATGGACAACAGTGGAAGAAAATTGCCAAATGATGAAAGACTATAAACCAAAGTAATTAAGGTACATGAATTTTTGTAATTGTTAAAATTGTGTAAATTGATTTTGAAAAATATGATTAATGATTATGTAGATTTAATTAGTTGAGAATATTAGTTAGTTGATTTCAAAAAGAGACTTCTCCTCAATAATAATTAAGGAAATGATACAATATAGATAATTGGGAGGTTTGTTAATTTTCAAAAAATAATGTGAATAAAGTATATTGTAATTAATTTTATAAAAAGTGTTTTTTTTAACAAAAGTAAAATGAATGGAGCATAATAATTAAAAACAAGCAAAAATGAAATTCAATAAACAATAGTTAAAGTAAAGAATCCAATTAAAATAATGTTAAATAAAAGAGAAAAATTACCAAGTGAATTAAAAATAAGCATTTGAAAGTCAATTATAAAGGGTATTTAACCAGGTAAGGTAATGCAAGTGTCTATAAGAAAGGAGCTGCAGGAACCAGTTTAGCAAATAAAAAATAAATAAATGTAAGTGCCATGATTACATAAAGTTAAATGATTTGATGATTTGAATTTGATGTATATAAGTTTTGAATTAAAAATGTTGAACCCACAATTCAAATAAATTTGTATAATTTGAACTCATAATAACAATTAGTTAATATATGTTACATTGTAATAAATTAAAATTGAAAAATTGAAAATTAAATTAATAATACAATAAATAAAGCCCAGTATACAAAAACATAATAAATTGGCTCCTAACGTGCAAGCCCAAAGTCCACACCAGTACAAATCATAACAATATATATATATATATATATATATATATATATATATATATATATATATATATGTCAGAAAATAGTTATTGATTGCACACGGTTTAAAATGGTTTTTATTTTAAGCCAGTTGAAGTTGGTTCTTTTTTAAATATAAATTATTTCAAGTAGATTCAGAAACAAGAATTTCACATATCAGATATATCGAACACTAAAAACTATCCAATTTCAAACTCTTGTTACTTATATTTTTCACTTATTTTCTTATGAAAAGTTAAATTTAAGATAACTCACAAACATGCTCTTTGCAGCTAAAGGTACTAGACCTTGTCATTTCTCCATGCCCTTCAAAAAAATAGTATGGTATTTTTAAAAATGCAGAAATTATGACAGTAAACTACAAAGCATTAGGAGAAGCCTTAACGTAGAACTGTAATAAACTAGTCATTCCATAAGATATACTCTGACCAATTAATATTAATTAAAGTTAAACATATTTCTCTTGAGAGTAAAGAATTATTAACGTCTCAATAACACTACTGTTTCTTTATGGAAATAACTTTCAGGTTCATTGTAAACACTATACATTAAGCACTGATTTTCGAACTAAACGATAAAACCTGAACATATAGCAATAACATATTTTTCATCTCTTGTATAGTACCTAATACATTGTGAAAGTCAGTTGAAACAATTAGCTATATATTGCATATACCCTTCCATTTAAAATTGTTAACAATATGCATCTGATATACCTGAAATTAATGATCTTACTCCTTAAGTATAATAAATTATCATCACAAAATTGTCAAAATCCATTAGAATGGATGTTGATAAATGTTTTAACGCTATTAATGTTTTGTAGGACAAAATTGACAATGCTTGGAAAATATATAACAGTCCGATTCACAGTATGCCGCGTCTACTGTTATATATCTCGAATCCTAGCAATTTATTCCATACAGTGGCGTATCCTAAAAGAGATTACTGCTTAGAGATGTCTTGAAAAATTTCGGTTTAAGAAACGAATAAAAAATTCGACTATTGAAGGCGTTGTATCAGGTTTTTAACATCTTGTTACTGTGTACCGTTATCGAATCATCAGGCGTACGATGAAATACCCAAAGCGCATGTCTGAGATTTGTACGGTTCCAGTTTCGAAAGTTAAATAAAACCTAATTCACTGCCTGCAACTATCAGACTGGTTAGATATCATATTAATAAGTGTAAATCATCTGTTGACAATAGTGGTGTAGCGGAGCAAAATAACAAATTACCAACGTTACTCTTCTATTTCGGGTTTAATGCATCAACTGCTTTCTCTAAATACATTACAAAACAAAACATAACTTTACTCTCAATTCCTACTGTTGAAGACACACATACCTCAATAACTTTTGCGTCTTTTTTTTACTAATATTTAATTTTGGTTGGTACAAAAGGCTGAATCATTCCACGTACCGTGCAAGCTCGTGTTGGTACGCTCTTGAGATAATTGGCATGCGTTGAATCGTTCATGTACGGTTATGCATCAAGTTGGTACAAACCTATCTTAATTTACATATGCGTAACATTATAACAGTCATTTGTAAAATAGCAACTAACTTAATTTTTTTATGAGTTAATTAATATTAATTTTATGTCGTGTTCCATTAAACACAATATTTTGGTACTATTCTTCATTTCACCAAACTGATCACGCACATACTTCTGAATTAATCTCAATACCACCCACAGGTGGCTTTTTGTAAAATATATTTAATACACAACTATAACAGCAAAATGATTTTGGCTATTGTTTAAAATTTTACGAAGACAAATTGATATTAGATAAAAGAATAAGTTTTCTGTTTAACTTTTATCATCATGCATTGTGGTTACTGCCTACATTTGGTACTTTCGTTAATTTTCAAGCACCTGTGATAACCTTCCATGACGAATTTTCGCTTGGGAATAAAGCTGGTCATTCAAAGATAACACGGGAAGAAATGCATACTGTACATTTAAATGGTGCTCCTTTTCTGTTTATAGGGATAATTGTGAACTCACACCTCTATGTACCTGCCCTACCATTAGGCTTTCTGACTTTCATTTCCCTGCTCTAGACTTATCACTGGTATTAAACATATGTACGACTGGATAGAAAAATAATGATTTTCGACAGGCTGCCACCCAAGAATAAATCATCAGATTTGATAGATATATAAGTTATCCCCAGTAAGCCAAGATGAGTAATTGATTCTGCACACAAGGTAAGGTCACAGGTGAATCGATATTCTCAAATCAATTATACGTCTGTAATAGGTTAAAATTTTATCGAAATATTTAATTACTACAAATATGTTGGTAGACTAATTCTTGCAATATATATTTCGTTGAAATGTCCAAGACATGATCTTATTAAGAAGACAGAAATTTCTTTGTTATTTATCTTATTGTTTTATCGCGAAATGAATTCCGACATCCATGAGTTTCAGTACGACTTCCGTATTGGAGTCTCCGTGAGCCAGATTTTCCTGAAACTCCTGAATGTCGGACTTCATATCGCGATAAAATATTAAATTTAATTATATATACCTACTATTTACATAAATAATTATTCGAGAATTCAATCTGTAGAGGGGTGCGCAACTGACGAAGGTTCTCGACTAGAAACAATATATTGTCTTGCGTTCAATGGATTGAAATATTTAGAGAAGTTAGTAGGTACCTCTTCGAGGTGTCATTCCTTTGTACGCAAGACAATATATATTATATATAAATATAATATATATTGTTTCTGGTCGGGAACCTTCATCTGTTGCGCTTCCCACAATTGAATGTCCTCTCGAACACTTCTTTATGCATTTGATGCATTTCGTTAATTTTTTTTTTTTTTTTCGTTAGTAGGTGTCTTATTGTTGGTAAGATCTTCAGAATAGTTTTCAGTTGTCTATGTTTGATATTGTGACTTTTAAACTCAACTGTTACTAACGTTGAAGTGGACCAATTATGTACGTATAGAGTAAATATTCTTCTAACTTTTTATTTTATGCTGCCAAAATCGGAACCCTTCGAGAAATTAATCATGGAAAATAAAAACTAATCCTGCTAGTAAATAAACTGTAAAAATTTATTTCCCCATATGAAATAATTGTTTATATATCATCATAAATTTCAGTGTCATACAACTGAACTTAAATGTTCAACCTATAATTTTTTTTAGAATTTAATTCGTGTATGTGTTTTTCTGTGTCACTTCAGTATATTTTCATTTTAATCATTAGTAATATATATTAATATCGATCAAGATAAATTATTATGAGAATTATACCAGCTCTTGAATAAACGGGTCGGCAGGTCAACATTTCCGTTCATCAAAAGCTCGACTCATCGTTTTTGACAAGGAAAAGAAAAAGGACGAAAAAATATTTTAAAATAAATTCTTAAGACTTTGTGATCGACAGTTATTAATAATGACATCGATGCCAGACAGCCAGACACAGGACAAGAGTCATGTTGGATAGTTGATGAATGCAGTGTCAAACCAAAGAGGCAGGTACATATAATTTATGCCAAGTCTGTTACCTTTAAGAATACTCAGTGGTAGAACCATTACTATTTCCTGTCTTTATTCGAACTTTGTTTTTCATAATGTGTCTAAAACTTAAATTATAGGATCGTATCAAATAATGAATAAATTTTTGAATTAAATAAACAAATGTCAAATGAACTTCTGTTGTAACATGATGCATGAAAAAAGTTAAATTTGCTATAAGAAAAAATTTACCTTAGTAGTTTCCACTAGATTATGAATATCGTTTTTTCGTATACATTAAAAAATGTGAAGTTGTTTTATTTTTAATGATTTTTTTTTGACCATCTTAAACTAAACATGACCAGCTTGATTATTAAGCTACTGCCTCTAAACTGTAGAAATGTGTTATTGAACAAAAATCATTTATTCGTACCAATGCTTTCAATGTCAAGCCAACGGTACACGGTCTAAAAGCTTCTTCCTCTATCGGTCTGATAATTTTTTCGTTTTCTAAAATACTACCTAACGCCGGATGTGTAGTCATCGGAAGCGGAAAATTGGTCTTATTTGTTTATATTGGCCGGGTACACCTTTCCATGGTACATTTAATGTATTGTGGAGTTAATAGGACTCGCTTCTAACTAATTTGCATATATTCGACTATAGCAGCACAAAGAATATTTGCATAAACTTCTTTTTTCACTTCTTAGTGAAATTTGTCACACAATCTATGATTATCTTTATACTTTGAGATACTTTGCGACGTTATTTGAGACAATTTTTCACATCATCATATAATAATAAAGAAAATAGTTTATCAGACCCTGATTTTGTTTAACTGCAAGTCAAACATATATTAATAAAAATGTTTTTACCCACAATAATTTGTTCAAATTAATACAATTAGAACAATTGTTACGATTATGTTTGTTTAAAATATGATTACTTTAGAAAGTTATTAAATGCAAATAAAAAATATTGACATTGGTTAATCCATAACTCAGGAAACTGCAATTGGTTAGTATTCAGTGCTGTACTTAGTGGAATATAAAGTATACAGCTTGTTTAATTTTCTTTTTAACCAAACTGAATTTATATTCTGGGTGGTCCAATAGTGTGTGGGTGGAAGATTGTGTCTATATTGATAAATATTTTAAAAATTCTGTTCGCAGTGCAGGATGAGGGGTAGTGAGGAATGCTAATTAATAAATAATCTATACTTAAAAAAGAACCGAATTCAGCTGACTTAATATAAAAATGGTTTAGAAACCCTGTGCAATCAATCACTATTTTCAGAGATATCTTCTTGTTTACCTGATTTAAGGTACAATTCAATTGAAAATTTTAGCATATTCTTATCTCTCTCTCGTTTTCTCCCCCTCTCTCGTTTTCTCCCTCTCTCTTTCTCCCTCTCTAATTTTTATTCTTTGTCTATATTTTCAAAATATATTTTGACTATTTTATTTGTTTTATTATTATATGATATATGTCCGTAATTCACTCTATATTGCATCCACACTGTATATGCTTCTGTGTATTGGTCACCCCTATATAACTTATTGGTCTATCATTTTCTGATATCTTTGAAACCACCCTGTATAAGTATATATCCTCTCCACACATTTTTTTCTATTGTTTAAATTATTCCTGTATACCAATGATTTTACTTCGCCCCATATGTCTCGTATTCCATTTATGTAACTGCTCATGGTCTACCCGATATAACAAAATTCACCTTTCTGAACATTTTATGACTATAATTTTACTCTGCCATTATTTCAACCACCCGGTATATGCAATTGCTTCTAAAATTTTTGGAACCCATGTCTATAATTATACCCCGTCCTACGTCCTATAATTCAAATATCCTAACTGGTTATGCATACATAAAAAAATTTTGATACACCCTGAATAACAATAATTTTATCCCACCTTTACTTCAAACACCTTGTGTAAGCAACTACTTATGTTTCAAACTATATAACTTTTTTAAACCGCCCTTATATTTCAACCATCCTGTATAACTGAAATTATACTCCACCTTATATTTCAACCATCCTGTATATTCAACTGCTTCTGACAATTTTTAAAGCCTTTTGTATAACTGTAATTATTCTCCATCTTATAACGCAAATATCCACTCAGTATAACTATAGTTTTGCTCCACTCTTATTTCAGCCACCTTGTATTCGCAACTACTTATGTGCCACCCAATACAATATTTTTAGAACCACCCTGTATAACTAATTCAATTCCAACTTATATTTCAACCATCCTATATATACAACTGCTTATGAATCACCTAATATTACATGCACGCACGCACTCACCTACAACCGTATACCATATATGTAGAAGAGTTTGCCGACATAACAAATTGTCGTTTCGATAAACTAACGGAATATTTTCTGCCATTTCATCTATAAGCCCCCTAACTTAACTTCGTCTCTAAAAAAACATACTTCAAACAAATTAAATTGAAAACTATTACAAATACCCTTTACGATATACTTTCATGGCATATCTTGGCGTTTAAACTATATATTTATGATGAAAATTTGACATTTACCATGATTTTTGCAGTCTTTTTCATATATTTGTCCGATTTTCAGAAAAATGCTAAGTTTTACGTTATAGAAACATATACGGAATCAAGCTGGAACATATCTTGGTGGAATACAATTTATAATATTCAAATTTCGTGAGCAGTTTTAGAGAAAAGAGTGAAGATTCAGTGAAATTCACTGAAATCTAGCCCCTTATTTACTTTTTTTCTGAAAATTCGTAAATCTCATGTTATAAAGAATTATATGAGACCTTTCTGTAATGTTCCTTAATATAATGCAGTTTAAATCATCAAAATGGCCCAAGCCGTTTTTCAATAATCGCTCGTCATACATAAAAAAAAGTGATAACCTCCTCCTTTTTTTGAAGTCTGATAAAAATCGTTTCATTAGAATTCCGGGACATATATCCCTTACTACCTCGGCATCCTTCACTGGAAGAAGATTTTTAGAATAATTATCAGTATAGCCTCAATATTCCACCGACACAATATTGAGCCACACTGTATACTATAAAGGGCGATGCCAGGAATAATAGATTTTTCCTCTTAGGGGTTGGGGCGATTTTACATCATTATATTTCTCTTATAACGAACTGCCAACGATCGACATGAAAGATGTGTGCTACACTCATGTTATAATTAGTTATGTTAGATGGAATATAAATATTTATAAACAAAAAAATGCCTTTAGACCTGGTTAGACATAAATGTAACTACTTTACCAGTGATCTCAAGCCAGAACTCTAATTTGTAAATTTCTGATAAATTGTCACTGTCTTGTAAGTAAGAAAATTGAAGATTTTTTGAAAAAGGACACAACAGAAAAACGGAAAATTTAAATGACGGTATTAGCTCAAAGCCCATATATGGAATAAAAAACTGACAATAATGGGAAATATAGCAACTAATTTAGTTGTTTTAATCCGTGAAATATTTTAACATCTTTGACAATCAAAGCGCACAAGAGATGTTATAAACATTTGCGACAAAGAGTGATAAAGCGGCATTGGAAAAATACCATACGAGTATAGGTATATTATCTAAGAAAAATTCTGTATTGATTTCATAAAACTTGCCTAATGCTAATAGCAAACAACTGTAAGCTGGGCTTGCGATTTAGTGAAAGGTCTACCCCGTAGACATTTAGAAAACTCGAATTTACAAAGATTTCAGAAGTGATTCTTTTTGCAATGCTGCTTTATTAAATTAGTTAAACTGGCCTTTCTTATAGCAAATGAAAGTAATAAAACTTGTTTATATTTCAGCTATAATTAACAATGAACATTTTTGCTTATTTGGAAGTAAAAATGAGCATTACTTAATGTAAGTCTTCTTAGTATATAAACTGCATGTAAATCTTCAGACAAATTAAAAAAAAATCAATAGTTCTGGGATATTTTACTTTCAAGACTTTAATTGGAAATTCGTTCTTGTTTCTGTTTTTTCTTACTTTAATTCGCTGGCAAAACTGACTTAAAACCTCCTAAAATCTTTTTATAACCATAAATTAATGTGTACGTCACAATAACATTGCATCAACTTAAATTTCTATAATAGTCGTAAATGACATTTTTTTATACACTTTCATCACTATATGAAAGTAATTTTACAATGCCGTTCATAATTAACTCCATATAACATTAAACGCATTAGGTAATTTAATAAAATATTAAATGTCCTTATATTAATCTATACCATAAGAATACAATAACGTATGGTTAATTAGGTCGAGAGCAGATATTTTTTATTATGACGTTTCGTTTATTTTTACTATGATGTTTTAAGCAAAATACAGAAAAAACTGTCACTTTTTAATCTTATGATTTAGATAAGTTAGCAATAATGTCATTCACAATATTTTTATGTATTAGGACTTACGCTGGGTGTAAAATGAATATTTTGCAGTTAACATATGTTCTAATTGAGAAATTGGATAAGAAAATTTTTACTTATGACTAAACTAAAGCACATAATATATTGCAAATACTTTAGTAAGTGATGATCGGCATATGAACTACTAAACTGACCCGCCTCAGATTAGGATGGACAAATCGGCGTATTTAACAATTGTTTCTTCTTCTTTTTTAGGGTTTCGTATATACAATATACGGATACCCTTATAATATCACTCCGGATTTCTGCCTCTGTCACATCACAGCAATTTTCTCGTAAACTACTGGACGGAAGATGTTGAAAGTTGGTATCAATGTATAGTTTTGTGACCCGATCAGGAGTACATATAGTAAAAGAAAAAAAATTGATTTGAGGAGTACTTCTGGGGGGAAAACTAAAAAAATCGACCGTCCCTCCCCCTGATATTCGAAACTACTGAGCCTAAACTTTTACAGGAAAAATAAGGAGAAACCATTAATATTAATTTTGGGGGGCAAATTATAGAATTAAATAAAAATTTAAAAATAAAAAAAATTCAAACGCATCATTTAATATATCAAATGAAAGGTCTGATTCTGAGGAATACAAAGATATTTTTTTCATATTTAAAAAAAAATTATTTAAAAAGATATTAACGAAATATACCAAAATTTACCCATTCCCCCCACCCTTATCTCCGAAACTATAAAACGTAAGGTTTTGAAAAAAATTAGAGGTGTAGGTTCTGACCTGAAGTTTACTGGAAAAATAAGGAGAAACCTCTACTTTTAATTTTGGGGGGCAAATTACAGCATTAAATGGAAAATATAAAATTATAATTGTTTCTAACCCATCATGTTATACATCAAATGAAAGGGCTCATTACGACGAAAACAAATATATTTTTTTTCATATTTTTAAAATAAATTTCTTAAAAGATATTAACAAAAATATAAATAAATTTACCCATTCCCCCCCTTATCTCCGAAACCATAAGCTGGAAAATTTTGAAAAAAAATGGAGGTATAGCCCCTCACCTGAACTTTACTAGTAAAATAACCAGAAACACCTAATATTTATTTTGGGGGGGCAAATTATAGAATTAAATGGAAAAGATAAAATTAAAATTGTTTCTAACCCATCATGTTATATATCAAATGAAAGGGCTCATTATGACGAAAACAAATATATTTTTTTCATATTTTTAAAATAAATTTATTAAAAGATATTAACAAAAATATAAATAAATTTACCCATTCCCCCCCTTATCTCCGAAACCATAATCTAGAAAATTTTGAAAAAAAAATGGAGGTATAGCCCCCCACCTGAACTTTACTGATAAAATAACCAGAAACACCTAATATTTATTTTGGGGGGCAAATTATAGAATTAATTGGAAAAGATAAAATTAAAATTGTTTCTAACCCATCATGTTATATATCAAATGAAAGGGCTCATTATGACGAAAACAAATATATTTTTTCATATTTTTAAAATAAATTAATTACAAAAATATAAAAAAAATTTTACCCATTCCCCCTCCCCATCTCCGAAACCATGAGCTGGAAAATTTTGAAAAAAAATGGAGGTATAGCCCCTCATCTGAACTTTACTGGAAAAATAAGGAAAAACCCCTAATATTCATTTTGAGGGGCGAATTATAGAATTAAATGGAAAATATAAAATTAAAATTGTTTCTAAGCCATCATGTTATACATCAAACGAAGGGGCTCATTATGACGAAAACAAATATGTTATAAAAATAAATTAATTAAAAGATATTAACAAAAATATAAAAAATTTTACCGCCCCCCCTATTTCCGAAACCATAAGCTGGAAAATTTGAAAAAAAATTGAAGGTATAGCCCCGCACCTAAACTTTACTGGAAAAATAAAGAGAAACCCCTGCTATTCATTTTGGGGGGCAAATTATAGAATTAAATGGAAAATATAAAATTAAAATTGTTTCTAACCCATCATGTTATATATCAAATGAAAGGGCTCATGATGAAGAAAAATATATTTTTTTCATATTTTTAAAATAAATTAGTTAAAAGATATTAACAAAAATATAATTTTTTTAACCATTTCCGCCCCCCCTCTTATCTCCGAAATCATAAGCTGAAAAATTTTGAAAAAAATAGAAGTATAGCCCCTCAACTGAACTTTACTGGAAACATAAGGAGAAACCCTTAATATTCATTTCCGGGGGCAAATTATAGAATTAAATGGAAAATAAAAAAATATAATTGTTTCTAACGGGTCATGTAACATACCACAGGGCACATTATGACGAATACAAATATATTTTTTAATTTTTTTTTAAATGAATATTTTAAAATATATTAAAAAAATATTTTAAAAAAATTACCCATTCCCCCCGTTATTCCCGAAACTATAAACCTACATTTTTTTTGTTTATAGGAAAATTATGAAAAAATCCCTAATTCTATTATTTGGCCCCCAAATAATAGAATTAAACGGAAAATCAATTATTAGAATACCCCCATAGCAATTTTAGGGACAAATTATGCAATTAAATAGAAAATAAAAGGCTCATTATGTGAATTACAAATATATCATATTTTTAAATCATTTGTTTAAAATATATAAACAAAAATATTAAACATCTACTTAATTCCCACTTTAGAAACTACACTATTTAAATTTTGACAAATATATTTTATTTGTATTTTTTAATAATTTGAATAACAGATTTAATCATTTATAATTTAAAACTTGACCTATTTTGCCCTTTATCTTCCAATCTATAGAGCCTCAAAACTCAGACAGTAGATTATAAAAGACTTCTCTGAAAGTTTATTAGTAAAATAAAACTCTAATGTTAATTTTTGGGGGCCGAATTAGAAAATTAAATACATATATATTCTGATAAAAATCAAGCGAATCCTGAAGCAGATAAAATAAAAAGTCTATGTGTGGAAAATCAAAGTGTATATTTTTTATAAATTTAAAACGCTTCCTTTAAAAGATATAAGGGTAAATATAAGAAAATGCACTCATTCCCTGCTTGTCTGAAACTGGAATATTAGAATCTTGAAGGTGGTACGGAACCCTAAGTATGCGAGTCCAACTCGCACTTGACCAAATTATTTAAATTTGATATTGGTAACATTTCCATTTATTTGAGATTTTTTTACGTTTTGGACGTTTTTTAAAATTTACTGACAATTGTTGTCATTTCTGATATTTCAAACATTTTTGATGTTTTGTCATTTTAGAAATCATTCACATTTTTACATTTGTCCTTTTAAGGTATGGGTACATTATTTCTCTTTCCTGTCTTTTGAAATTTTATTATTTTCCACATTTATTTTCATTTTAGCTGTTTTTACCTTTGACATATTTTGGTATATTCTAGATGTCTATGGAATTTATGACAGTAAAACACAAGAATCGCCAAATAACAAATCACGTTTTTATTTAGTTAAACAAATGAGTCAAAAAGTTTCATGCAATGAAAAAAACGTTCCTGTTGCTCTCTATCCTATATGGAATTTTAAGCAAAGTGCAAAGAGCAACGCAATTTTTGTCTCTTAATAAGAATGAAGATGTAACATATTGCAGTGCAGATATTTTGGCAGGTGATACTACTTGTTAGTATGAACTAAAACTCTTAACAAAGACATATCTATCTTGTGTAGTTAAGAACCTATTATATTATTAAGTTTTCGGAAATTTCTATACACCTGGCAACCTTGCCGTGCGGGAATAAGACTGTGGAGAACGGAAAAAGTATACTAAAAACTGAAATATTTAAGATTTAAATTTCTTTGAAGATTTTTAGAAATGTTTATTGTATTCATTTATAAGACAACATTTATGCTATTTTTCAACAGATTCTTAATAAATTGTTTCACCGGAATAAATTTAATGAAAACACAATGTCAATATGATATGATTATTTACTGAAGCATTATAAGTGAATTCTTTGCAACTTGCTTTTTAACATTTTCCTGACTGAGTACTCATTTAGTAATAACAACTTACTCATCAAAGTGTTAATACCTAAAACGTATTATATCCGACTTTACCAACATATAATTGAGAAATTTTATAAGTAACAAGAATTTGCAATATCATAAAAAAACCAAATATTCTGTTGTTTTTTATTCCGCACTCATATTTCGTAAACATAAACACAATTTTCACACTTGCTTCCTGAATCATAGTTGTGATGTCTTTACTTAATTTTTATGCACTTATTGGGAATAACACCACAATTGAAATAAAACTCCCTTAGTTACCACGTCAAACTTTTACATTTTAACAAACAAATATCACCTGACGTATGCAACACGGAACCTGACCTGTCGCAATAAATTCTTTATTACGGTGTGCGAACAAATGCTAGAGGATTTTGTTTATTGTTCAATTAATGAATTTGTTTGCTGTTTGGCAAATAAATGGATAAAAAAACACGTAAGTGCTACTTTGATTGACGTAAGTGTCTTTGATTGACAACATTTTTTTCTCGTGAACCATAAACTTTTTGACATATGTTATATAAGACATGTTTTATTTATACTAATCAGTTCTATCATCTACCCAAATATCTGCACTGCATTTTGTTACAACCTTTATACCGATTTCACACCTGTATTTCTTTGTTGTTAATTTTCTCTTAAAACAATGGAAACCCCCTTTGCTCCCTCTACTCATTACTAGAATTTTCCAAAAAGTACCAACATTGAATTTCCCTAAAAGCAAATGCGAGCCCCATTCCCCCATTCAATAACTGTTCCCGAGAAGTACTAAATTTCTCAAAATGTCCTTCCACACCTACCTCTTCTCAGAGTTTTAGCAAGATGATGAAACTCGTTTCTCTTTATTTGGGCAGAACAGGGTATATACTGTTACAGACTCCCTGGGTTCACTTATAAAAAGTTTACGCTCACTATAAACGTCGTTATTTGATCCTAAATACATGCGTTTTATACAGGTAGTCGGCAGTTCAAGAATTGGCCGGTCACTTCTGGTATCCAATTCTGGAATGAAACCGAAGCGTTCTTGCCATCAATTGAATTGTTCGGGATTCAGTTTCCATTTCTTGTTTATCTCTGTTGATTAATTTCTCTAAGGTTTTATTATTTCTGGCAGAGTAAAATGAATGTTATAACACTATCCACCCTTTTAATTCTGACCGCCCCGATCGAAATCATCCTCTCCATGATAGGGAATTAGTCGATCAAAATAAACTATCTCTGTCTTAAATCTTGGTTCCAACGAATACGATAGACACCGCCTTTGATCCTCGTGACCACCTCGTATGGAACACGACTGAATTTGCCTTGAAATTATAGTGCGTCTTCATCCGATCGCTTGTGGCAAACATCTGCGTTCGGGCTACTTCGTGTATCACCAGCCTACTCTGCCGGAATTAGTGGCATAATCGTTATCTTCTTGGGGCGGTTTTTCAGGCGAGTCAAAAGCCAAATCACAAATTAATCTCAGTGATCTCCCCTCCTCTGACTGGAGTCAGTCATATGCTGTTGTGTACGGCAGAGTGATAGGCCAACAGGAATCCCAGGGGATTATGTTCATCCCAATTACACTGGTTATTTCTGACTACTTTGGAAAACGTTGAATCCTTTTGAATTTTTCCACAATTCCGTCCTATTGTGGATGCACAGGTGTGTTTCTCGTTTTCTTGATTCCCAACCTGGGTCTGATTGTAATGGTGATAAATCTGTCAACAAATCGCCTGTAAGACGAAAAGAGTCCCAAAAACCTTCTTAGTTTATATTTGTCTTCACGAATGGCTTCTATCTTGTCTTCGTTTGCAAGGATTCCTGATTCAGAGACGGCGTTGACCAAAAGCTCCACATCTTTTGGAACAAGGAACACTTTTTACGCTAGAGTCTCAGGTTCGCATTCTTAATTCTGGAAAATACTTAGCCAAGGATCTACAGATTGTCATCGAATTTGTGGCACATGACCAGAATGTCGTCGAGGAATACTAAGCATGTCCTCCATGTCAAGTCGCTCAACACATACTTTCAAACATAACCCAAAACCACATGACAGTAAATTAAAACAACAGTTTACTAGTAGAGAAGGCTGTCTTTTCTCTGTCGTTTTTATGTAGTCCAACCTGCCAATATAGTGTGGACAATCAATGGGTCCCTGCTGGTGCGGTCAGGATGTCATCAATTCGGGGGAGTAGTTAACTGTCTTTCTTCGTCACATCATTCAATTTTCTGTAATCCACGCAAAATTAGTTGGTTCCATCCTTTTGTTTTACGCCAATAGTAGTCGCCTAGGTGGTACTGCCATGGGTTAAGCCTTTCCGGTATCTATTCTGTCCTGGATGATATTTATAAGACCGTTTGTCTATTTGTCAAGATGAAGTATCAGAATTTTTTAGGACCTTTATGTCATCGTTTATCTCTCTATGTCTAAACCACTAATCTGGTTAACTGCTTCGTTACTTTGCATTATTAATTGGATTAGTTGTTCTAATTGTTCCTTCTTGTCTTAAAATTTCTAAAATAACCCTTCAATTAAATGTTGTTGTTTTAATTCAGCAGCTTGCCGTTTTTCTTCTAATATTTTAAAATCGTCCTTCATGGTAATGACAAGGTGATTACAAGACTTTCTAATTCGATTTTACGTTTCTCATTATAAGATTACACTAACATTTGTTGAATGTGTTCTTGATCTTATTTCTCCTTTTTATGACGTTTTTCCAGGATCTCGTCCAGTTTATCGGTAACTTGTTTGAGTATTTTTTTGTCATTTCTGTCACACTTCTAGCTGTAGCCATAAATCAATTGAGATTTTAAACTTCACTTAATCCCAGTCCAACTTTGTTAGAAACCGCGTGGGTTCAATTGTGAAATTTTGTCATTCATTATTGACCCAAAATAAACTCACGATGCTTATTTACCGGTGATTAACATCGAAACAGATGTGCTACACGCTGCCATCCTCTAAACGGCTTTCTCCCACACACACCTTTTGCGCTAGCCCAGGATCTGTATATGCTCTTCAGAAAATGACTGAGGATACTTCCAGCTGCTTTGCCATCCACCCTCTGAGAATTAACTCAGGTCCTCACGCTAACGCAGTTTTCCTTCTGCATAATCGCTGTCTTTTCGTTAGGATAGCTTGGCTTTGGTTTGTTTCCGTTGCTTTACCTTATTAGTAGTACAGCAGCCGTCTTGTTTCTGGTTCGTAACTCATTCTTTGCTATGATACAGAGCGTTTTGTACCCTTCTGTTGGCGTGAAATAAGGAGAAACCATTAAATTGAATTTTGGGGAGCAAATTATAGAATAAAATGCAAAATTAAAAATAAAAAACTTTTCAAACACTTCATGTAATACATCAAATGAAAGGGCTTATTCTGAGGAACACAAATATATTTTTATATTTTAAATATCATTTTAAAAGATATTAACAAAAATTTACACATTCCCCACTTTATCTCCGAAACTATAAACGTAAAATTTTGAAAAAAATTGGAGATATAGGGCCTCACCTGAATTTTACCGGAAAAATAAGGAGAAACCTCTACTACTAATTTTGGGGGGCAAATTACAGAATTAAATGAAAAATATAAAATTAAAATTGTTTTTAACGCATCACGTAATATATCAAATAAAAAGGCTCATTAAGACGAAAACAAACAATTTCTTTTCATATTTTTAAAATAAATTATTAAAAAGATATTAACAAAAATGTAAAAAATGTTAGCAATTCCCCCCTTTTATCTCCGAAACTGTAAGTCGTAAAATTTTTACCGGAAAAATACGGAAAAGCCCCTAATATTAATTTTTGGGGGGCAAATTATAGAATTAAATAAAAAATCTAAAATTAAAATTGTTTTTAACACATCATCCTAATATATCAAATCAAAGGGCTCATTATGACGAATACAAACATTTTTTTCATATTTTTAAAATAAATTATTTAAAAGATATTAACAAAAATATTTAAAAAATTATTGCCCCCCCCCTCATCTCCTAAACTATAAGATATAAAAATTTGAAAAAAAAATATAGATATAGGGCCTCACCTGAACTTTAATTGAAAAATAAGGAGAAACCCCTAATATTAATGTTGGGGAGCAAATAACAGAATTAAAGGGGAAATATAAAATTAAAATTATTTCTAACGCATCATTTAATATTCCAAATTAAAGGGCTGATTATGACGAATACAGTTGTTCACAAGACATTAACAAAAATATAAAAAAAATCTCATTTCCGAAACCATACCACCTAACATTTTGAGAATAATTAGAGGTTCAGCGCCTCACTTCATCATTATCAGAAAAATTAGTTGAAAATCCCAATAATAATTTTGTAGGGCAAATTATAGAATTAAATGGATTTTTTTGCAGACGCATGTTAATATGGAATAAAAGGACTCATTATGAGAAATACAAATATATTTTGTCCATATTTTATTATTTGTTTAAAAGATATTAACAAAAATATTAAACATCGACTTATTTCCTCCTTTATCTCAGAAACTACACGATCTAAAATTTAAAACTTACTTAAAATATATTTCATTTGTTTTTTTTTTTAATTTATCTAAAGATTTTAGTTTATTATGTAATACTTGACCCATTTTCCCCTTTATCTTACAATCTACTGAGCCTAAAATTCAGACAATAGATTATATAGGGCGTGATTGAGAGTAATTTAAAATGCTTAGTTTAAAAGAAATTATGGAAAATATAAGAAAATGCATCCATTCCCTGCTTGTTTGAAACTGGAATATTAGAAAAATATATACTTTGATTCACCTACAAATCTTAATTAATTATTTATTTTTCATAGCGCTGTCTATTGCTATTGTATACGGGTACCTTCTGGAGCATCTGTCGCCTCTCTATAAGCATGTTTTTACTTCATTCGAAGATTTTAGCAAGTATGTTTGTACTTTTTATCGTTAGCTGTTTGAGTCGGAAATGTGGATTTTGTTGTCCCAATGAATTTCGAGAAGATTCGCTTTAAAAATGAAATGTAAACACTGCTTTAATTTCGATTGGTCCTCTTTCTGATAGGGAGCCACTCAGTCTAAATGAACCATTTTCATTTTGGGCTTCGGATTCCAACGAATCTGAAAGACAACACAATTAATCCTCTTGGCCACTTCAAAGGGAACATGGCAAGCTGGTGTAAGCTTTGAAGTTTTGCCTTTGATCTTCTCATGGTTGTATTGGAATCAGACAGAATTTGTCTTCAGATCGTAACGTCTTCATTCGAAAGCTGGTCGCCAACACATGCGTCCAGCCTAGTTCGTGTGACCAGCATATTTTATCAAAGTCGGTCGACATAATCACTAAATTCACTAGATGTTGAAAAATACATATTCTAACCTTCAAGCTCCTAAATAACACCAAAATATTTTAAAATGTTTAACTTAGTATTTAATAATTTAATAGTTTGTGATGTATTCCGCCATCCGACCGAGGCGGGGCTTTTACGCTTAACGCCTTATAAGGAAATATTTTGTTATATTGAAACAATACTTTCAGATAAGGCAACGGAAGAAATGCACTCAATAGCAGAGTACACTGGAAAAGGCAGCGAAAAATACGATTTCATATTTCAAATGTGAGGGCAACTGAGAAATGCTTAGTAAAGTGAAACAGGATGCCGTTCTAAATAATGTAATAAAAATACTAATGAAAATACTAGGCAGCAGATTTGAAATGAAATAATTTAGTAAACCTCTACTTGACAGTTTCTAGTGTCACTCGCAGTAAATCTTACAATAAAGCGGGTTATAAAGATAATTATTGTTCTTGGGAGATACAGAAAATGCAGTCATTACGCCTTGAAAACTGTCATAGGTGAAAAACTACAGATTACACGGGTTTTATGCCGTACTCATTAACTCAAAATACCAACAAGTGTTTCAAATATTGACATTTTTGACATTTATAGAAAATCAAATGTGTTATACCATTATACAGAGTCATGTATTTCAGAGCCACGGTACAATGCCGCTCTGAAAGTAAGAAAAAGTGCAGACAACCAGCACATTGCTCAAAGCAACAAATATCAAACAGTACACCAGATGACTATCTAAAAACGTTTATGAAAATCTTACAGGTTAATTTAAACCATGACAAAACAGATCAGAAATTGTTGAATTAGACATTGCAAGTAGAGGCAATGAAAGTTATTATTTCCTCTGAACATTCCAAAATCTTATACACTATTACGGGCCACTGACAAAATTATTATTTGGTGTTGTTCTGGATATTTGAGGACGTAACAAAGGTGCTAGTAAATTAGATAATTACGTCGAAAATCATTGATATTTACTTTTACGATCGTCGAATTTCAACCCTATACGTGGTGAAACTTCAGATATTACAGGGTCTTAAATGTATAGTTCGTTATCTTTGCTAGCAGCAAACTTGTAAAAATTGGTATAAAGTGTAGGGTTACCGACACGTACCCATCAACCATTTTCCTATCAGGTAAATTGAAGAGCTAGTGAATAACCTGACATGGTACATCTCAATTTCAAGATGACAGACCAGCAAAATCCATCAAACACAGTAACATTACTTTGTAGCTAAGTAGTTGTGTACGTCTCTGTACCTGAGCAAACGAATACCATGACATTTGATATTTTGTGACTTTTTTAAAAACCAACTATCTCTGACGTAAGCTATACCAAAACTTAACAAAACTGACGTCTCTCCAACTTATGACCTTGCCAAGTTTGTTACCACTCCTTCAACCACTTGTACGTAAAACGGAGACGTTTGCCAAAGATTCACCAGAAGATTAAAAACCTCACCCTACGCCCAGATGACATATTCGTTCATTTCAATGTCGTGTCTTCTTGTACCCAAGTGCATGTGAATGAAGCTATGGAAATTCTCTGCCCTGTTTCCACACTGCCTCATCTTTTCACACTGACACTTACTGTAAATGAAATATGAATTACGAACAAAGAGCCGAAGATGCTATGGAAAGTCATGTAGTCCGGTGATAGTCAACGTCTTCACGAAGAAGTTTAAACAACGGCTCTGCAAATGTTAGTCAAGAAACACACTTGTTAGATTCACTACGTAGATGATACTTTTGTAGTATAGTGCCATGAAATTGAGCATTGGAAGTCCCTAAACGCAATTAACTGTAATATACAGTTCACAAAGGAGACTGAGAAGGAAAGAGTACTTGCATTTCTGGATGTTGGAGTTGAGAGGCAAGAAGATGAAAAATTTGGGCATAGTGTGTGTCGTATACCTACACACACTGATCGATACCTGAATACATTTCTAACCCCCATCCAAGATAGAAACATGTAGTGATAAAAGCTCTAATATATATATATATATATATATATATATATATATATATATATATACAGGGTGTAAACGGTTTGAGTGCAAAGATTTTGAAGAACAAAATAAATCAAAAAGCTTTATAACATTTTCTAAAATAAACTATAGTTTTGCCAAAAAGGACACATAAAGTTAGATTTTATGTAGCCCTTGCTACAGTGAATAATACAATAATTTCGATTTCAAAATGTCGGTAAACCTAAATATGTAAATACTCAATAGCTTATACATCTTTAATAGCCACATTAAAAATTAAAATTGATTATTTAAACTCGAAATATGCTTTTATAATTTAGTGTAAGTTTCTCCGAATAGATATGGCAACGTGACATTTTACTTTAACGACGACTGAGAGTTACGATTGTTTTTTGCGATTTCGATTCTTGTAAATAAGAACAGATAAACGGTAAAGTGATTTGAATATTTGATATAGACTTCGTGGTTTGCTTTCCATTTAATATATTTTTTAAATAAACAAAAATCGGTTGTGATGAGTGTGTAAGTTCGAAAATTAAGAATAGTGCGACAGTATTTATTTGTGATAAATAATGGCGGATTATACAATTAGGGAAAGACATGACATGCTCTTAATTTATGGGGAAAGCAGACGTAATTGCAGAATAGCAAGAATGTTATACAGGAAAAGGCTGTGAATAATCCGTTGTTTCAACTCAGTTCTATCATTATAATAAATTCGGTAAGTAGGATTACATATTTACTTGTCTAATATAAATAATATTAATTAAATCAGTAATAATGACTCTTCGAATAATTTAACTGGTAAAAAACTACATATACAGATCTCTTGAGTTGAATATCATATGTATTTACCCAACTTTGTATAATTGCATAAAAGAAACCGCCAAATACAAATTCTAATTGCAATAATACCTTGTATTAAAAACGTAAATATTTTCAACAAAATATTTCATACATTTTTATTTAATTCTAAGGTCAATATCATCAGTCAATACAAAAACACAGGTTTTTTGTCGGCGTAGTCATTCGCGCTAACGCTTCGAACGCGAGCGATGTTGCCGGATTGACAATAATTTACTTAATATGTTTTAGGGATTTTCTTGGTTATTAAGGCCTACTGACCATAGTGGTATAAGAGTTTTTTGTTTAATTTGGTGTATACTACCTCCACCTAAAATATATGCACTCAAACTATTTACACCCTGTATATATATATATATATATATATATATATATATATATATATATATGTGAGTCTAACCACCTTTAAGAGCTCCTTCAGATAAGCTCTAGGAATATAGGGTATTCAGAACAGAAAATCAGGCGATCAATTCGAGAGAGACCAAATGTAAAGAAACAACGTACCCTTTAAAAAGAATAGCCCCACCACCCTACATCAGAAATGTAAGGGATTTCATTCTAAAGCTTCTGGAAAACACACTATAACGATATAAACGAGACGAATATTTGCCAAGGACAGAAGGGACTTGATTTCTAGAGCAGGTATCTACCGCATTCCATATACATGTAATGCGGTGTACATCGGCACCGTAAAAGTAGTATTAACACCCGCTCACACACAAGTACAAATTTCTGGAAGGAGAAACAAACAAATCAGCCGCTATAGAGACTGACAATACTATTTTTGGGAATATCGAAATACAAAAACACCGCAATAATCGTAACTTACAGATGTAGAATTCAATCTTAGTAAAACGTGGAACCCAGCACAGAGAAACATTAAGACCGTTCGACAAACCGGCAAGATCATGAAAGATCCACATCGGTCACAAGAACATGTCCCTTTCGAATATATATAAAACTCCAGCAAGTTAATTGAGGAATATAATACTGGTTGTGAAAGCCTACATGTTTTAATATACAATTTTAATATAAAATGTATATCATTATATATAGATATATAATTTGGATTTATTTAATACTAATCGAGAGAGATTTATTGTTACAAATGTCAGATACTTATTCTAAAAAGTATTAATTACGTCCCCAGTCTGGAGTACCATCGTTTGAATTCCTAAGACTATCCTCGAATTGCAAAAGTAATGAAATTGATTACAAATGCAGATGTAATGATTTATATACAGCTTAATTTCATATAACATCGTCACCTTTAACATTTTTATTGTGCCTTAAGAAAAAAATGAAAATTAAAAACGGTTATAATGACTAAAAATCAGCGAACCTAAAATTCTATAATTTATTTTCTTAAAACTTTGTGAATAGCTTCAAGTGTTTCCAAATTCAAAAAAAGAGCGGCAGTCATTTGAGACTGAACGATGGAAGCGAAAGCTTCTTACGAAATTTACTTCCCGTCTTCCCTAATCTCCCTGTCTCTGTTCTAGTCTAGTTCTTTGTATCATTCTTAGTAATGGATATAAATTTCATTGAGAATTAAAATAATTGTCACTATTTTGTTATTAAACCTAATGTGGAATATTGCCATATGTTTCTGTTGTAAAAATTTTCTGGAGAATCCTAAATGACTTCAGAAACATGAAAACCAAAAATAAATAATAATCAGAACTAGGTACATGAGGATTCATTGTCGAAATAACTTTACATAAAGCTTATAGCTCATAATGTAAAAATGTTATGAATGATAGAGCATTACTCCGTCTAAATAATCGGGTATTGTCAATAAAAGTCGTGTCACTTCATTAAGAAACTCGAACATATAGTTCCACAGGTCATTTATTTTTTAAGGCATAAGCATGTAATTAGTATTCATAACGTCAGTCTGAGCCGCCCGCGATGATCATTGTGATGCGAAGTGTGTACGCGAACGCGTGTCGGCCCGCCCGTCTGGGTGCGCCCTTCTTAAGTACTGCTAATGTCATATTCGTACCGTTGCTTTGCTTTAACTCCATACGATCGGTCTGCGACATTGATGTACCTTTTCATAAAATCACACTTACATATGATTTTAATTTGATTGAAATTTCGACACAACCGCATTCTGCAACGCTTATCCGACTTAAGTATATTCATTCGTGGAATATATGTAGTTATCAAAATTTGTAGAATTGACAACATTGACTTATATAGAAATATTGTTAAATATTAATTACATTAAACCAGTAGTAAACTATCAACACTAAACTTGTCGATTATAAGATAGAAAACTGAAAACAATATATTTTTTAGAATACATGCTTAACATATTCGACATTTACCTAAATATCTGTATACCCGTGCCACCCAAGTAGCCAATATGAATTTTTTGGAAGAATTATTGCGCATTAAAAGACCAATTTTTTGTAATTCATATATCAAAATAAAATAGTTCAAATCTTAAGAGACAAAATGAGGAAAGTTAAATAAAAATGAAATGGGTGAGAGACCAGTACTAATACGCGTGGGTTAAGGCCGAAAGATTAGTTCTCTATTTCAGTAGCTTCACAAATTACAACAGCCTAGGAACATTGAGAGATGTGACAGTTCTGTTGTTCTCAAAATTGATAAATTGCCCTCTTTGGATATGCAACAGCAACAGCTGAAGTAGGATTTTCTTTTGAAAATCGACAGGCAATGTATTTATATTATTTTTCGAACTTATTCTTCTTCATCTTCGCTTCTTCTTTCGGCAGTTTACCCTTCTGGGTTTACCATTTTTTGTCACCACAGGTATTTTCCCAATCTCCCATTTCTAGTCCCTATTCAACCACCACGTTTTTTATATATTTTTCCTTTGACGACCACTCTATAATTTTTTTTGACTATCTGCTTTCTGGTATTCTTTTAAGATGTCTACACCATTGGAGTGCTCGATTTTCCAGTGTCTTTGTTATAGAGTGATTTATTCCCATTTTCTGCCAGATATCTTGGGTTCTTAATTTGTCCTGAATGGTGATCCTTAAACATCTTCTCATATAGTCCAGTTCCACAGTTTTTATCTTATCTCGAACTGCTGTTGTCATTGGCCACATCTCTGCGCCATAGAATACTATATTTCTTACAATGCTATGGAACAAACGTTTCTTTATGTCCTGGCTTAAATTCTCAGTCCATAGCAAACCATGTAAAGTTTTTGTCGCCATTTTCCCCCGCTAGCAGAACATATGCAATGTTTTTATCTGTCGCCAATATATTTCTAAGTTTTCTGCAGCAAATACAATTTGATCATCGGCGTATAGTAAGGAAAGCAATTGATGGTTATGTATTTTAAATCCCATATCCGAGCGTCGACGGTACCAAGTTTCCAGACATTGTTCAGTGTGTATATTAAATAGCAACGGTGATAAAGTACACCCTTGTTTCAACTTTGTTTATTACGTTGGGTTTTGTATAATGGTTTCCTACTTTTATTCTACTTTTGTTGTTCTTATAGTTTTTCTTATACTCACTCTTCGCATTGCTTGTCAGACTTTACATCTTGGTACAATATCATATGCCTTTTCCAGGTCTATAAAGGTCAAGTGTGTTTCTACTGATTTTCTATTTTTTTTTCTATTAATTGTCTAATACAGTGTTCTTCCCCAAAGTTTACATCCTCGTCTTCTATTTCTTGATATATTCTTCTATAGTTTGAGCAAACCCGTTTGTCTCCTTTTTTTTATTTATGGACCTTAAATAAGATTCTTCCATTCCTGAGGAATATTTTCGCTAAACATTTTATTACTTACTTTCTTGCCTCTATATTTGAATAGTTCCATTCATATATTTTTTGCTCTATTCACGGTTTCATCCTCTATCATTTCTGGTATCCCTCCATCTTCAAATATGTATTCTTGCTATCGGTATTTTTCCCTTTGCTCTTGTAATAAATCTGAGTAGTGTGTTATCCATTGTTTCTGTGATATTGGTTGTATTATTCCTGTAGAATTTTTATTATATCCTATTTTTTGATTGTTTTCCATACTATCTGTTGGACGGTAAAGTGCCGTCTATGTCTCTACATAGTTTAGTCCAGTGTTCATCTTTTTCGTTCTTCATCGTTTACTTGACTTGTTTTCTTAAGTTTTGATATTATTTCCTTGTTGCCGGTGTTTTATTGGCTAATTATTTCATGTAAGCTTTTTTCTTTTCTTTAATAAGTTCCTCCCGCTCTTCTGAGAATTGCTCTGTGTATCGTTTTTTTTTGTTCCCTACTCCTTAAGCTTTTCTAGCTGCTTCAAGTAATGTATTTTCAAATGCCCATACTAGTCAGACTGATTCTTCTTTATTGAAATCACTATTTTTCATCTCAAAATGCTTTATTCAAAAACATGTTACTAGTGCTCCGATGGAGTCACGTGTTCATCCAGTACTCGCTAATTCTTTCATGGAACAGATCCAAGCCAGGTTTCAGCCTTTCCGCTATTGTTGTTGAAAACACTTTTGTCATATAGCTGCTCCGCAAAATTTCAATAGACTCATTTCTATGTCAATAATGTACATCTACATATTCAGTTTACTATGGAAATCGAGTCCACATTTTCTCTTCCTGTTCTAGACGTCCTCATTCCTAAACTAAAAATTACAGATTATTTTATACTACTTGCTGGAAATCAGTCTGAACAGAACCTCCCTGCCTTTCAATCTGGACATAGCGATTCTATGCCCTTGGCCCCAAACGTCCTCATCCACACCTTGTCACTTGCTTCTAACATTCCCTCCTTATGAATCGTATTTCCTCTCACTCGTATACTCACTCCTCATTTGCTCTCCTTGTCTCACCCATGTTCTCCGTCGCATACATGCGAAAACGACTCTTCATCCTTTCATTACACCATATAATAGCCTGATGTTTTTCCAGCACTCTAACCAGTCCCTCAATTGACCCCAATATATCACTTGGAGGATATACTAAGCATCAAGAATAAGCTTCTTGTCAAACATTAGTAACGAAAACCACACCAGTCCCGTGTTGTTCATTCCTGACCTATGGAGACTGAACGTTTCCTCAAAAAAATTCCGAGCTCAGCAAACACCTCGCAAGTGAGTATGAACACATTGACACGTCTAGCAGAAGCGTCTAGTGCCTTGATTTCCAATGTCCATAAATAAAAACTTATTCAGGTAAAATGGTATTTTAAAACCCTAATTAAGTGTGTGTTTGTTACTTGTTAGAGGTGTAGGTATTTAATTCTATTGAACAATTGGTCAGGTTAGGTTAGGTCTAGGCCTTGATTTCCAATGTCCATAAATAAAAACTTATTCAGGTAAAATGGTATTTTAAAACCCTAATTAAGTGTGTGTTTGTTACTTGTTAGATGTGTATTTAATTCTATTGAACAGTTGGTCAGGTTAACTTGTTCATTTAAACGTCCAATAACAAATTATTGTGTTAGCTGATTTTCATAATACCTGGAGCTTATCTTTAGTATTTTGATGGAATGCAGAAAACATTCAATGAGGGAGGAGGGACAGAAAAAAAATGGTGCAATTTTTTGGGGCGCAATCGCCCTCCTTGCCTCAGGCAGAGTTCGTTTAAGGAGAGTCTTGCCAACGTATAGGCTAAATGCTGATAGGTGCAATTTTTTGCACTGTTTTCCGGTTTACTGTAGGAAGGGGACAGTGTTTGTCGCAGTTTATCTCTCGATATCTATATAATTTCAGCATCACATTTACCGTAAAAATATAAAGCTTCAGAATTATAAAATGCTGACAATAGTATTCAATAATTATCACAAGAAAATAGGTAGATTGCAGCCTCAATCTAATTTTAGTTGACAAAATGCATAATAAGGGTCCCACACATTACGATGATTCCCGTCGGTTTTCTTCGCGGCGATGAAACACGTCGTGCCAGGAGATACCAACCCGTCGTGTTTTAAAGTCGGTTTAAACTGTTCATACAAAACTAACGGTAATCATAGTAATGTTTGGGGCCCTTTACAAAGTATTGAGAGTTGCTGTTGCGTACTTACGAATTTTAAAAATTTAACTGTGTACCCCAATTAGGTTTCAGAAAATTTTTAATGAAACTGTTACCAATATTTTATTTTTTAAAGATCAAGTTGGTAGGTAAATTAATTTGATTTACTTGACTTTTTTGCTTTGAATGAAATGAATTTTAATATCAACGGCTGATCTCTTAAATGATAATTTTCGTTGAACCGAATGCGTAGAAGAATATTGATTTTTCAGGATTTTTCTCCTTCAAGGAATCTGGGAACCCTCCTTGACTAATAATAATTTACACCAGTAGGAACTGTTGCATAACACACAAGGCTTCGTTTTATCGAATTTATAGTTGATTCTTATTGGTGGAATATGAGCGGAAAGTGACCCTGCCTGCGAGCTTGGCACCACTCTCATAAGCACTTTGCACAAAATTATAAAATGAGAGCATACTGAAAGAAGGCTTTTGAAACATGTCATTTTACTGTGAAGTGACCAGAAAAAAGTTATAATGTCCAAAAGAAAATTTGTTATTTTTGGTTATATGACTAAAAGTTATAGAACCAAAGAAGTAGAAAATTTCATTTGTAACAAATATTCTCTGGGCGGCGAATAGTTTTCCCAATATAACGTAAAAACCATTCGCACTCCTTTTTACAAGAGGGCGGCCGCGGGACATGGGTTGCCACCCCACAAACTTGGATTCATCACCCCTACTAACCCCAAATCTTTGAATTTCCCCTTAAAATATTGAAATGGGTAAATTTAATGGCAGATCAAACTAAATACAAACCTTCAGAAAATATACCTAAATTTGTTTTAACATTAACCAAGACTTCTTAAAATTCAAAACATTTTTCTTGGGGAAAAACCAAAAACTATTTAAAATTTTATAAATTTTACACAATCGCACGGAAGAAATGAAAATTTTCTATAACACATCATTCTGAACCTCAAATAATTCTAAATGTAAATCCCATAGAAAATTGTCAATTTTTAATTCCTTATTTTTCAGCTTTATTTTATGTTTTCACTATTTTATTATTTTGAAAACATCCCTGTATTAAAGTAAACTAACCAAAAATAAAATTATTCAAATCGGTCGGATCATTTTAGTGTTTTACCGAGACAAATGAACACTAATTGATTTTTATTTATAACAGAAATATTTTTCCCCATTCCCCATGATGTGAGCGGGCGCATTAGGTACATACCTACTAATATTTTTTTGAACACAAGGCTGACACAAACACTATTTTAAATAAGTGTGCTAATAGAGCACTGCTGGAGCAAGCGGTATAGGTTCCTGTAGTTCCTGAATTGTGGTTAAGTATCTCATAATTTCACCATTTGTGTGTTTTGACAGTACCATTTCTCTAGGAAATTGCCAAAATTATGATCTAATACTATTACTAATACCAAATTATGATCTAATACTTTTGTTTTTGCAAGTCGTAATTTTTCAACCTTATCATTAAAGATTGCGAATTTATTTTTGCTCTCTATGTTTGCAGTTTACACCAGGTTAATATGTGCCACTCGTAATCGTTCCTATAACGGCTGTTTTGGCACTATAATATTTTTCTGGAGAAACTGTTATTAAAATATATTCCATTTAGGAGAAATAACAAAAACAATCGTAACCGTTTTAATATCACTGATTTCGAAATATCATCCCATTTGCTGTCAGTAAATTTTATTAGAGAGTGCTACATTTCTACGTAATTGAAACCCAAATTGAGTGGAAGTATTCACTGGAAATTTCGAATGGTTAGCCCCTTCAATTGCTAGTTACCGTTACCACTGGTTAAAATGTAGTTTAAGTGTCTGCTTAACAGATGTTTTTAAAATAATTTACCAAATATTTTTTAGACGAAAAAAGGTTCACCCGTTCCTTGTTTCAAGAAACATTGTATTATACAAAGTATAACTCAATTATAATCTACTAACAAAGAAGAAAAAATCGAAATACTTGAACAGGTAAAAGTATCGATACAAACGTTGATAGGTGGGGTATCCGTAATATTCTATAAAGTGAATAACGTCTTCGTCTTATTCAGTTCCAGATTATCGTCTGATGTAGTAAATGTTTTACAGAGACGGAATATGCCTCTTGGAGCGATGATTAATTATCAATGGGCGTGATCCGTGATTGACAGTGTGATTGTAACTCTGCGGGTGGCCTACCAAATAACGGGTGCTTAAACTATTCTAAATTCAGAATTTAATTTTAAAAACTTTCAATTTCCTGTTATGGAAATGGGTTACTCATTTTTTAACAATTTGGCAAAGGAATGTAGCAAGTTTTTCTAAATCAATTGGACTATGAACTAAGACCATAAATAAATAAACATTTTAAGAATTGACTATGTTAGAGTACAATTTAATTTAATAATGGTTACATTAATGTACATACTATTTGAAAATTTCGCTTCCCCATAGCCAATTAGCAACAAAGAGAAATGCCTAGTTCCATGTTTGACTGTGCACTGAGACTTGGTTTATAAAATGTTTAAAATACTTGCATAAATAAATAAACATTTTAAGAATTGACTATTTTAGTGTAAAACTTAATTTAATAATGCTTACATTAATGAATATGCTGTATGAAAATTTGCTTCCCCATAGCCACTGATATACAAAGAGCCTTGTTACATGTCTAATAACTTGACTATCACTATAATAATATATGAAAACTGAATTTTAATTGCCCACAAGCTGGCTTCATGGTCAGTATAGTATAGTATATAGTATAGTATAGTAGTCCTAAAATCTTCTGTTTTAAATAATTTTCGTTTAGCTCCGAGGTTCCAAGGTTCTGAGTATAAACATATTTATTTATTAATTAGTAAAAAAATGAGCTTTACATCAAAAATTGAAATACTTTACATTGAAAACATATTTGTAATTTTATATTGATTCAATATTCAAAATACATTTTATACTTATTTTATATAAACCCATTTTTCAATACTTAAAAATATAACGAACTGTAAGTGAGAACTGATCCTTAAGCACATCGCAAAACAGCAGCCAATAGACGTATAAAGAGCTCAATTTCTCATACCGCTGTGAAAGAATGCACACAGCTGTGAATACTAAAACATAGCCTCCACTGTTTAGTTGACCCAAACCTAAGCTTTGTTTCTGGTTTGATATACCCATAAATCGTATACCCACAGCTGTGGACATTAAAGAAATATTCTAGCATTCAGGCTAGATCTATTTTACAAACATGCTACAGACTGTCGAGAACTTGAAATATGAAATAATTTTTATTTAGTTGAGAATATATGGGTAACAATAAATAAAAAAGTTCTTGTTTTTAGTGCAGATATTGCTCTTATTAGTGACAACATGGATTTCTAGTACCATTCATGCTATATTTCATGACAAGAGAATCAAGAGACTAGATTGGTCTACTAATTGTATGCTACTAGATCTTTTAGACATACATGACATATCCTAGGAGGACATTTTTCTGCGCTCAATGTTTCATCTCGTTGAAATTGAAATTTTGTCACCTATTCTTCATTTAGATATTGCGGCTCTCGACGAACAAATTATTTTTATATACACACATCGAATTTCGTAAATAACTCCTTTTCTGGCCACCAATCCTCTTGTATGGAATGTTTTTACAAGACATGTTTCTACACCATTTATTAATAACTATCAAAACAATTACCTACTACAGCCCACTAAAAAAACATGTAGAACTTGACAGGTAAGACCCTAAGTTACCAAGTCTACAATATTGCAATTAAAATACAATTTAAAACAGCGCGAAACAAAAATAATGTGTTATTTTGATGACCAGGGTCGGATTTACATAAGACCACTTTGGGCACTGATCCAAGGGCGCCACCAATTTGAGGTCTCCACCAGCTGGAGACCAAAGTTTAAAAAATATATATTTCAAGAAAAAAATCAAGCACCATAGATTTAACTTTACAAGGAGTAAACCGGCAAAGATAAAAATATATAAAACTTGCATTTGGCCAACTTACTCTATAGAAACCAGAGCCGATAGGAACATATCTGAAACTGTTCTTCGAGCGACAGAGAAAAACATAGTAAGAAACATTACCGGTGACAGTGTAAAAGGTACAAAAATGAACTCGAAAGTTACAAGGAATTTGAAATGTAGGAGCAGTAAGTGGGGACGTGCCAAAAAGAAGAGGTTGGAATGAATACCACCGAAAAGATCAGACTTCAACAACATAATAAGATTAGGCTGGATTTAACAAGCAGAAAGCTTAAACGAAGAAAAAAATAAACTTGGTTTAGTGTTCAAACTGCTAAACAGTAAATACAAAAGAAAACGTAGAGATTATTTCGATATGATAACATATTGTGATTCCTCATCTCAAAATTCGAAAATCAATAGCTCTCATATTCGAAGATATTATTACTACTGCTATATTTAATTTTATTAAGTATAATGTTAATTGAGTTCGGGATGCATAGCAAACGAACACAATTTGGTAAATCAACAGAACCCTTAACAAATATTAATGGCATGAAAAAGTCTTTTAATCTTCCGAAATCCATGTTTTATAAGGATGAAATAAGCAACGGGGCTGAGGAAACGGCAGGTCTTTTTGCTACCTATTTTTCAACGGTTTTTAAATTGGATCAGAACTTTAATGTGCCTCATTTTCATTATGAAAACTCTGTTAACTTGTCTTCCTTTTGTGTAACTGTAGCAGACATCATTGGCAGAATTAATGAACTTCGGATAAAGCTCTCGTGTGGCCCTGATGGTATTCCATCGCATTTTTTATTAAACTGTGTCTACATTCTAGCGCTTCCTCTGAAAACAATTTTTAACTTGTCACTGTCTTCCAGAAAGTTTCCCAGTTTTTGGAAACATAGCTACCTGAGGCCAATCCACAAAGGTGGATCTAAAGAAAATATTGAGAATTACCGAGCTGTATGTATGCAATCGGAGATCCCGAAATTATTGGACTACTTTTTCTCTCAATTTTTGTCATGGCAATTTAAACACATTTTTGTTAACGAACAGCATGGATTTCTTCCGGGTAGATCTACTTTAACCAATTTGGCCGTCTACGAGTCATTTTTAGTAAAAACTTTGGAGAATAGACTACAAGTTGACTCTGTTTATACGGATTTCGCTAAAGCGTTTGATATAGTTAACCATAGAATACTTTTGGCCAAACTTCAAGCTCTAGGATTTTATGGGCCACTTTTAGAGTGGACAAAGAGTTATCTCTCAGACCGATTCCATTATGTTAAAGTGGGGGGTATTATTTTTTAATTTATTTATTAATGACATTGGCAAAATTATTAATCATTGTAATATCTTAATGTATGCTGACGATTTCAAACTGTTTAAAGAAATTGCAACTTGCAATGATGCTACGTTACTCCAATCCGATTTAAACTCTTTATTTGCCTGGTGTATTAGCCATGATCTTGACCTGAATATCAATAAATGTTTTATTATTACTTTTGCAAAAATTTCACAACATATAATCATTTCATACGCTATTAATTCACAAACGATACAGCGAGTAAGTGAAATTCGTGACCTTGGTGTCGTTTTCGATAATGCTCTTACTTTTCGTAGACACATTGATCTAGTTGTTTCCAAGAGTTACAAGGTTTTTGGGTTTTATCAATTGTTCATCTAAAACATTTTCTCATAATACGATTCGTTTATTATATTGTTCACTAGTACGATCTATTCTGGAGTACTGTTCTGTCATATGGAACCCCCACGATAACACACATATAGATAATATTGAGAAAGTTCAAAATAAATTTCTTCGTATAGTAGCATTTAAAATGGGCTTGAACAGGGACAATTATCAATATAGTGATATTTTAGCACAAATGCATTTACAATCTTTGCAAAATCGGCGTAACATAGCTGACATTTGTTTCCTATACAAGTTGTTGTCAGGTGAACTTGACTGCCCTTGCTTACTAGACAGAATATCCTTGAATACAACTATGAGAACTCGTTCTTCAGAACTCTTCAATGTGCCATTTCACAGAACTAAATATGGATTTTGTTCAGCAATGACTAGGGTATTACGTACAGGCAATCAGAACTCCTCACATATCGATCTGTTTTACAACTCCATCAGGGTAATCAAGCGCTCGTTGTACCATAATATTTAATGATGTCGTTTATTTTGTTTTTGTTTTAATTAATTTTAAGTAACTATATTTTATCCTGTATTTTGTATAAACTTAGATTTATATGTTTTTTGTGTGTTTTTGTGTTTTTTAGATTTAGTCTTAGTTTTAATGTTACTTTCTTTAATTTTTTTGTTTTGTATTTTTATGTAAATGGGGTTACCCGTATATGTGAATAAATAAAATAAATAAATAAGAGTATATAAAATCTAAAACAAAAAAACTACAATAAGGTGAAAGTTAACTTATTTCAACAGCAGAGATTATTAACAATAAACTTCTATACTTTTGTACTCATCTAACCTAATGTAAAAATGAATGAAGTTTATTTACTTAATATTGATTTTTTATTTTATAATAGCTTTGTGGTAGTTCCGCACTTTGAACAGGTTTTGTAAACTTATTCATGTAAATTCCATTAAACTTTGTGGTCTTTATCTATACGATGAGAATCTAAACATACGCGTATTATAATAACACTTAATTATTTAATTACATTTACATCGTTCAATGGTAACTTTGTACTGAAACACTTAATGAACAAAATATTTAAGCCACCATTCATTTGTTTAACCCCGTTTAGATAGATAAAGGATTTCCATTCATTTAATTGGAAAACGCTGAAAGATTTCTCAGAAAAGCCGTATACTTCAACCTTGTCTGCGAATTAGTTAACATGACTTTTACTGTTCAGTCCGGTTCTGACATCATCAGAAAAATTCGAAATTTGATTGTAACGAGTACAAGTGCCGCGCCTTGAACATAACACTGTCATCCAGACAGGGACAGGGAATGACTAGCAATGCATCTGAAGGTTATTAATAATTCATGAATTTATGCCTTCAAAATTCATGTTGGTGGAACATCATTTTTAGGCACAACTGATCGATGTAAATCTAAGTCGTGTATTTATATTATTATTTTTTATTCTATTGCTCACAAATTACAGTAAAGTCGATCTGTTGGTCGTTAACACTTATATGGGAGGGAATCATAAACTGCTTACAAGCATGTTGAAAGTACTAGACATTGATAGAACGTATTCATTGTTTAAACTTATATATTTATCGATATCAAGAGTCCGATACATCTAAATTCGGGGTAGAGATTAGCATTCCAGTCGATTGAAGAAAACAGTTGATCTGATTAATAGTGTTACAGTTAGTTTTAAAAAAAGTTTTTATGTTAATTTTGATGTGTTAAATTACGTACAAGAGATACTAATTTTATAAACTATACAGAAGCATCAACTTATCTATATTCCCATCTAACTGTTTGGTTATTACAGGCTAAAAGACTTTGACTGTAGTTTCTTTCAGCTTTAATCCTTAACAAAAATTCTACGATTTTGTAACATCATATAAAACTCAAGCTGGTTAAAAATAATTAAGTATGGAATAAATTATACTCAATTATTCATAAACCAACCCCATTCAAAAACTATTATTTAGAGTATATGCATAAAAATAATAAGCAATAATTTGAACAAATTAAAATTGTCACTTTTTCTTTAATCCAATAAAGCAGCTCATATTTCACATTTCTGTTTTTCAATGTCATAATATTTTCTGATTTACCTTTTGAGAAGCCGTCTAGATCGGTATAATCAGTATTCATATACAACACGAAAACGTTACAAAAAAAGCGACGAACGAAATAAATAATGGTGGTTCTCATTAATGAGAAAATATTAAGTCTCGTGCTTATATCAAACAGATGGCGAATGTTATTCTAAATACCGCTTTATTGTACAAGCATTAACAGCAACATGTTCAACTAATGAAGATATATTTTTCTTCCTGTTCAATAAATATTACATTTTGAGTCAGTGAATGTTTTGAAAAAAATTTTACGTTTAGTCTCTATTATAACTGAAAAGTGAAGAGTGAAGTTTAAAATCTAACGAAAGTACCCTTTACATGAATATATATTAAAAGAGCTTTATATGCATTCATATATATATATATATATATATATATATATATATATATATATATCATAATAGCGGGCCCGAGACACGTCTTTAGTTCGAAAATTTCAAACTTTTGAATAAGCTGTAACAATCTGGAAAAGCTTTATAGTTCCAAATTTTATTTATTTCCTTTTTTTATTTAATATTTCCAAAAAGGAATAAAACAGTTGAAAAAATTGGTTATTAAATCAATTAGCTACACAAATAAATTTGTAGGTTAGGGTAGTTGTTAATCAACGGACGCGTAAATTTGATAGAAAATTATATAAAATACCCACTTCAATTCAGCACTAAATTTGCAAAATTTATAGTTTTTTATGCACATTCTTCAAAACTCTTCAAATACTAATTACATCTTAATGTAATATTTCAATTAGAACATAATTTTTTATAACACAATAAAACGAAGTTACAAAATATTTTCCTGAATTGGATCGGAGCACCAACTGTTGGACAAACTGGAATTAAAATAGAATATTATATAATCGATACAGGGAGCGAATAGCAGTCTGCCGGATCCAATTTAAAACATTCCATTATCAACAACAATTTATAAGTAAAAAAATAAATAAACAATTTAAATTGGACCGAATTGTAAATCTAAACCATTCTCGAATCTACCTGAAGACTCAAAAAAAATCATTAAAATTGGTCCAGCCGTTTAGGAGGAGTTCAGTGACATACAACGCGCACAAGATATATATATATATATATATATATATATATATATATATATATAGTACATAATGAGATTACTGGGGGTCATCTAGGCATAAAAAAGTCAGTAATAAGTATTACTGTGTAAATTACTTCGAAGACGTCAAAGCCTGGTGCCGGAAATGTGACACCTGTGTAGTAATAGCCCGAAGAACAGGACAAATGACAGAATACAGCAGTACAATCTGAGCATCACATGGTAAATAATAGCTGTTGATGTCGCCAGTACATTTCTCGAGAGGGGTAAAAAGTATATTTTAGTAGGTATGGATTATTTGGCAAATCGCCTGAAGCATATGCCATACCCAATCAGGAGGCAACCACAGTGGCAACGGCGTTGGTGAAACAGCTTTTCAGCAAGTTTGGTGTACCACTGGAGTAGCATTTGGACAAAAGACGGAACTATGAGTCCAAATTATTACGATGTTGGTTATTAAGAAAACCACACCGTTGCATTCACAATCCGACCAAATCGTGGAAATATTCAACAGGACTTTGGAACAGCATCTATCCAAGGTCGTTAGCAATCATCAGCGCGATTGGGATGAGCAAATTCCCCTATTCTTGTTGGCTTATCGCTCAGCCGTTCACAACGGTGACTTGGCCTTCGGTTCACCATCTGAACTATGCAATGAAATTAACTGTTATGCTGACCAACTACGATCGAATGAAGACAAGCTACGATCAATACAGTAGGGTTCCAATAAATTTAGTTTGCCGCTTAGTTTGTTACTTTCTCTACTACTACCATCATGTGATATTTTCCACTATTAAATTATCAATTTTAAGAACGACTTTAGTTTTCTAACTTGTTGAAAACTTGAGTATAACACTACACTTGTAGCAAACTCTGTTTTCAGCAAATTCCAAACGATTTGGGGTCTTAAAAACTGCTACGGACAGATTGATAGAATTAATAAAAAAAAATAAATTGGTATTCCTTTTTAGGTTTCTGTCATGCAGCTTCAACAAAATTCTAAACTATTTGAACAAAGTATGAATCCTTAAACTGAATGTTTAAATCCAAATTCCAACTCTTTTGGTAATTTTGACGTCAACTAGATAATACACCAAATCTAATCGCCATATGGGCAAAATAATTAAGAGCGGAATAGTAGATTCAACTCAATTCACGGTTTTCTGAATTTCTTACGAGTATTGTGTTACAAGCTTCACTAATATACTAAAAACATTATCCGGTTTCGATGCATTTATGTCCAGCCTTAATAATGAATATATCACAAGACGTTATTATACTCCTTAATGAATTCTTCGACGTTCGGTTTTAATTTCGTTCGGGAGACAAATCCTGTAGAGATTTGTTTATATGTTCAGTTTATTAGTTGTAATATATTCAATCTAATATAATCTAACATTATATCAAGAAACAATTTTCAGGAAATGGAAGTCATCTAAACCACACAAGTGAAAAAATCTTCTTTATCTGGGAAGATTGATGTAAAATGCCTGCAGGTGGTCAGTCTAATATTCAAAACACCGCATGACTTCGTCATAGTTTGGTAACGCGGCAGTAGGATATCACACCGAAGCTTACATGGTATTTTAGAAACAGCGGCAGTGTAAATAAATATTAATATTTCTTTTTTACTCATTTTATTGAATACTCAAGGATGCAGATAAAAAGCGTTGATTCTGGTATGAGTATCAACCAATTATACAGGGTGTTTCTAAAATAAGATTCCACACTTCTGCAGTGTATAGAACTCATTAAAATAAGCCAAAAAGTCCCTATGTACATGTACCCTAAAACGCACCCTTAGGAAGTCTTATGCCCTTAAAAGGGCTTAAACAAAACTGTTTTTATGTTATTTACAAAATTGTCGAAAATAAATAGAAAAAAATATATAGATCTTGCATAACTTTTTACGTTAAATAACATATGCTACCCCGTTTTTCGAAAGTCACTCTTTTATTTGCCATGGTAAACAGTTTTTGTAATTTTTGGCCTGATAACTTCAAGAGCAGAGCAATTTACTCGAAAACCATTGGAAATACCGATTTGGAAAAACATAATATTTTTACGTTAAATTTGTTAAGATTTTATAAATCTGCAGAGACAATTGTGAAAAAATTGAAATAAAAAAAACGGACAGAAAATCTCCTAATATGGGCCGAAAACCCCCTTCACCAACATAAACAGACCACTTCTGATTTGAATGTCGAATAACGGAGTAGCACATGTTATTTAACGTAAAATAATATATAAGACCCATACATTTGTCTCTATTCAATAACAGAAAAATCAGATTTGTTTGAGCCCTTTTAAGGGCATATAACTTCCTAAAGTTGCGTTTTAGGGCACATGTTAATAGGACTTTTTGGTATATTTTGAAGAAAATATAGAAACACCCTGTATTTAAAAAGTTACCTTTAAAATCTGGAATTAACCTTGCAAAATATTGCAGTTGATGATAACAACTTAGAGTTGTTGAAACGGCGTTGAGTGTTTAAATAAAGGTTTGGTGTTAGGGTGTAAAAGTGTGTTTTTACAATATTGCAGATATATATATATATATATATATATATATATATATATATGTTATATGCAAAATATATCAGCACTTAGTTCACACAGTCGAAAAGTCAACGGAATTTAAAGCGTACGTGACTTCTCAGGGATATCAAATTTCATCTTGAATTATATGCAAACAACTTCTCGGAAACCTACACGAGTCCGTTTACCCAGTAAAAACGCAGACTTGCATCAGCACTTTTGCCAATGTTATAAAAGCAACTGGAAACGTTCTCGTGTTGTCATTCAAATAATATCATTTATAGTATTAAGTTATTTTAATTGTTCAATTTTAATTTTGTATGTTTCTAAATAAATAATTTTTTTTAAAAAGTGAATTGAATCAAAGTGAATATAAAATATATACAAGCATATATATATATATATATATATATATATATATATATATATATATATATAAGTATTATACTCTTGAACAAAGATAATTGTTTGATTGAATAAACGCCAAACATATAAAAACAGAATCTAGGACTCTGGTATCCCCTGGTGACTCGTTTCTGAAATTCTTAAATGTCGCTATTTTCATTACACATTAAATTTTTAAATTTGTCCCTAGCTATTTTTGTTAATTTTGTAAATGATCGTTGGTGTCCAATTTTTTTTAACATTTAGTGAATGAATCGAAGATTTTTCAACATTAATTATATTACTTGTCAGCCACAAATTTTAGTTTAACTTTTTGTTGAGCTAAATGAATAACCACTTAAAAACAACTTACGGGTACATTACATTAAAAACAATCATATTTCAGAAACTACTGAAATAAGCATGAAATATAGTATGTTCTGTATAATTGTAAGTTTTCTGTGGTAAAAGTTTTTCTCTTAATATTTTAACGACGCTAGATTAATTAATTTTCTTAGGGCTCAGGACAAATCACTGGTAAAATACGAAGTAATATGCAACGAGTACCTTATACATAATATTTTCAAAAAACAGATAATGTGAAATGATAAAGTCTCACACTTAAATCCTTTTCAGGTATTCATCACTGAACAAAAATACATTTATCACAAAATGTTTATATTTTGGTACCATAATCAAAATAAAAACTAATTAGTGTTTTGTTTGCAGGCAAAAAGTGGCGTTCTTTGACCCCACAAGATAGAAGGCCCTTCGTAGAGGAAGCTGAACGTCTTCGCGTTATCCACATGACTGAACACCCTAACTACAAATATCGACCTCGTCGCAGAAAGCACAACAAACAACGTACACCTGCTGGTCCAGGTCAACGTGTTGGAACGTCACTGCCCAGCCCGGGACTGCCTAATATGTCTCCAAGATACTCAGGATATATTCCGAACACTAGTTTATCACCAAATATTCAATCATCAACATTTACTTCAATGGAATACTCTAGTCCAGGTGGTAGTAATAGTACAGATTATGCAGGAGAAAAAAGGTTTAGCCCCGACAGCTTTAGATTTAATAACCAATTAGGTTATGTCGCCTACCAAAATTATTTACAAAAAAGTCCTTATTCACTACAAAGTCCCGAAACGTCTCCCACCAACAGCCCGGAACCAAAAACCACAAAACCACCCAGAAGCCCATCTGACAGCAAGGAAGGAAAACTTGATAAAAGCTCTTCTCTTCCAACCCCCGAGCTGTCCCCTTTAGAATGTGAAAAAGACAAATTTCAACAATTTGATGACAAACTTACTAATATTCATAACGTTTCAACTGGGATGTCTAATTCAGAAATTAACGCAGCACAGCAGAGCTACAATAGTCGAATACAAAACTATAGGCAACCCAGTACCATTTATACTAACTCCCATCCAGTTACTTCAGTACCAATGTCGAATGGTATGTATGTAATGTGTACAAGCAAAACTGGGGTTGATCAAGGGCATGTTGTTACAGGAACTTTTTATCCCCCAGTAGCTACATCCCAAGATCAACAATTACTTGGTACAACTCATAACAGCCTAAATACTGCCACTACTAGCACACCTCCCTCACTGCATTATTACGATTCCAATATTCACCCTTACTACGGAAAAGAGTACCCTCATTATGAGCACCAAGATCCAAATAAAGATAATTTTTTAGGTTACCAACAAATGAAAATGTTGGATAAGGCAAACTATCTTACGGCTTATAAGTCTCATACAATGGAAGAAGCATATCAAGAATACGCGGAAACAAATCAACAAATGGTCCAAAATTTTATGCCTACCAGTGAGGAACGTAGTGATGTTGAGAGTGACGTGGACACGAGGGAATTTGATAAATATCTAAAGTTTAGCAATATGGACTCGAATGTAATCGATTCCAATCATAATTATCATAGAAATGAATCGAGTAGTGCGAATGTATCATATAATTTTCAAGCTCAACATACTTCTGTGATTTTGCCTAATACTAATAACATTAAACCGGAACCGTTTATTCATCCGCATTGTACGGAAGTGTATGATATGACTGCAAACGGTGTACAAAAAAGTGAGGATGACTTTAGTGAAATTTTAGCAGGTGTCAGGAAGACATGTTTTAGTACGTGAAGATCATTAACGTTTAGGATTGAGTGCAATATATGTTTTGGTATGTGGATATATTCGATGGAAAATATTAAGGACTGGTGAATAACGAGCAATTCTATATATATGAATATAGACAAAACAAGTTTTATACCTTTTCTAGTTATATTATGTGATTGTCAATGAAACAATCAAAGAATAAAAAATACGTTTTTTTCTATGAATATTAAAAAAAATAATTTAGCCAAACAACTGGCAGATCCAGAAACGAGCCTCAAGTGTGAGTGGCGAGGTAGGTATAAACCCATAGATATTTTCTACTAAGCTCGTGAATATAACACCCGTTCATATTATGGCAAAGGGGTGGAGAGCGAGTGACCCCTCTTTATAATGTAGCCAACATGTTCCATTGTTTCGCATCCCAGTTCGATTTCCAATAAAACTATGATCAAGGTGCCATTCATAATTGAAAATTTCAAATAAAGATAAAATATTTAGTTACTCTATTATTAAAAACACAAGAAAACGTTTTTTACGTCTTTTTTAAATACCAGTTATAAACGAATGCATTGTATCAGAGGTAATTAAAATTTTCTTTTTAGGTAATCTAATCATTGAGTAAAAAATTAAGATTTATATTTAAACAATTATCCGGATTTTTATAATAATTTCCATCTTGGAAAAATCACTCAATTAACAAAATATATATCCATATAATTGAAAAATTGTGAGAAACCTTTTTTCAATGGACTGTTGCTTCTAAATCATTACATAAAACTAAGCCTCTCAACATTAACAGAAAGGACAACATTCCATTTTCAGTAAAGAACAAATATGTAAAAAATACTGATAGATTAGTACAAATGATGGCGGTGCAGAAGCTGATGTAACCCACTGTGACCTTTATACTTTAAGTTCTTAAATTGTTCAAGTTGAAAAATTTGTTGTTTCTCTGCAAATATATGATAATGAATGCGCAACAATCCAATTTAGAATTTACTTGTCGATTAAATATGAATATAGACATAATACACATTAGACATTCTATTGCATTGCCCTAAGTCCTAGCAGAAATTGATTCCATATACCTTTCAATTAACAAAGTCATTAAAGATTTTGAAGTAGATTTTAGAAAATTATTTCAAATGTAAAAACACAGTTTTGCACCCTAACACCAAACCTTTTTTTTAATCATTCAGCGCCGTTTCAACAAGTTGTCATTATCAAGGGTCAACCAAACTTGACGATGACAACTCAGTGGCTGATCCAGCCAGGGGCGCGGGGGCGCGCGCCAACCCCCTTTGAGGCTTTGAAAAAATGGAAAAACTATTAATAACTGTACACACTAAACAGTAGATTAATAATCTGAAAGAGTTAAGTTACATGATCATAAACAGTAGACAGGACAGCAATAATTTGTTAACCTGAAGGAGTATAGGTCCAAGCAATAACCTTTGGAAACGCGTCTTATTATCACAATTTTCATTTTGCGGCGTTGAGTGTTTAAAATAAAGGTTTGGTTTTAGGGTGCGAACCTGTGTCTTTACATTTGTGACACACCAAAGGTTCCACAGCATTTCCAGTTATTTCAAGTTTATATTGCCAGAAATCGATTAGAAGTCTGACTATTGACATGCATTAACTCGATCGTTTCTTCATTTGGAATTACTGACTGACAATATTGCTCATGAAATTCAAAAAGTAGGTCTTATTGACAGAGGCAATGAGTTCTCGATTCCCTTTGTTATTGTATTTTATTTTCTCGGCTTCATTTTCGTTTACTAACAATTCGCTGGAAGAATTTTCTTAAATTGAAAAATAACGAAATAAATTATTCCATGAGGAGTAAATTCCTTCTGTAGTTTTTTATAATAATGCATCGTCGGCTTTAAAACACATTGAGTATGCCAGAATTACCTAACCGTCAAAATATTACTCGTCCAGCAAATTACCTTTGTATATAGGAAAATGTATATTCTTCACTGGAACTTTGAATGCACATTTCAGTTGTTACCTCCTCTTTTACTGCCTTAACTGTTGACCTCCAGAAAAGTGTATTACATACATCACAAAGCGATTGTAAAAAATAAATAATATTTTAGTAATATAATAGTACTATTCTTACAAAAAGTTATAAATAAATCCTGTACTATATTAAACCATAATTCTTTATTGTTTATTTGTTTGTTTCTACTTGTATCAATAAATTAGCTCTTAAAGGGTCGCGTAAAGAAAAATTAAAATTTTAAACACAAGAATAGTTAGAGAAGTATTTAGGAAATGTTCGCTTAAATGAAGTTTAGTGAAAACCACGAAAGATGCTATATTTCACCAAGTCCCTAAATTTTCCATAAAATATTATTAAATATATTCGGGTGAATGATAGATATTAAGGAATTGTAGATAGCTCCAAATTTAATAATAATATTAATTAATAGTAATAAAGAAGACTGGTTTTATATATACAATATAATGACATTATTGTTATTTGTTGTATCATGTAGGCAGACAATATATTTTTTAATGAAGTTATTTTAAACTCATAAATCAACCTGTTCTAAATATGATATTCAATTCCAAAACCAAAGTTTATATTCGTATATCAATATGTTAAATTAATTAAACTTAGATTACTGTACATAAAATCCTCCTAAATAGTTATGAAAAATATATGATATTATTTGTTTTAGAAACTATGTGTTTTATTTGTTTATACCTCTAGTTAAGCACTCCGTTAGGTAATACAAATGGTTAATATTTTGTTTTTGTACTGTGCCACCTATATGCAGGTTTAAACTCTCGTTTCGGACTTCGGATATATGAAGATACCACTACATATATATATATATATATATATATATATATATATATATATATATATATATATATGTATATGTCTAGTAGTAGGCTTTCACGGATGGAACAATATGAAGAAATATTTATCCGGGAATACATCCGTTCGTTATATTGATTCATGTTTGCATCCTGCAAGTGGGACCTTGGCGAAACGTCTGCGTCTGCAGGATTCAAACATAAATCAATATAACGAACGGATGTATTCCCGGATAAATATTTCTTCATATATTATATATATATATATATATATATATATATATATATATATATATAGTAACAATACATTATTCTACTCACCATAGTAATGTTAATTTTGATTATAACTTCATTTCCAGTTTTGCTATCAATGTCACTCAAAATTTTGTTACATCAAATTTATTAATTTCATAATTCCTATGTTTGTGCTCTTTTTCTAATTATAATCGCAATTTACTGTAAGTATTTAAAAATTTATCTCACATATTATAATTATAAATTTTGTTTGTAGTCAAAAGACTGACGAAGAAATTAAAGTATTTCGAAAGCTTTCTCAAAGTAAAAGTGTATTTCACTTCTTTATAAAATCGCTCATAAAATGCTGCTTCCCGAAACCTTTCTTACATTATATATATATATATATATATATATATATATATATATATATATATATATATATATATATATATATATATATATATATATGAACAAGGCTAGGTTCCGGGTGAGAACGGCGTCTGAATTTATTATATACTCGACGTTTCGTTTCGACTCCTGTTTTGGAGTCACCAGGTAACTGAACTGAATGTGAATCTGCTCTGCTTCTTTTATTTATAGATATCGGTCGACTAGAAGGGGATGTACGTGTTCAAGGGGCTGTGTGGTGATTGGTTGGGTGTTGGTGAGCGTCTCTGGTTTGTTTAATCTGAGAGTTACGGAGGTCCATGCTGTAGGAAGGCGGGAACTGTCATCGCGTCGATTTAAACAAACTGGACGTTTCCCTATTTCTATATCTTCGCAAATAGTGGAAGCCCTAAGGGAATTGAGAGATATAATAGTCCAACTGCCCTCGAAGTAGATAGAGTGCCCTGTTTGAATATGATGATGCGTGAGAGTGAAGTCGGAAACGTTAGGTATTCTAAAAACAAAACACAATATCTCTTCTGACATCATCAAACTTGTACAACACTGTTCTTCTAACACGTATTTTTCATTTCAAGATAGTCTGTTCAAACAAGTCCGTGGGGCCCCGATGGGTTTACCCCTTTCTCCAGTGCTTGCTAACATTTTCATGAAACAAATGGAAACCTAGGCTCTAAACTCGTCTATCTTAAAACCTTCCCGTTGGCTTAGATATGTTGAAGATACGTTTGTCATTTGGCGTCATGGCAGAGATTCATTAGACTTCTTTCTACAACACCTGAATGGTATACATTCTAACATTTCATTTACAATGGAAATCGAGTCCGATTCTTCTCTCCCATTTCTTGAGGTCCTCATAACAAAAACCAACAATGATAGATTCTCACATACTGTCTATAGGAAACCAGCCCATACCAATCGATACTTTCATGCCCAATCACACCACTATCCTGCCCAATTGAGTTCTGTAATGAAATCTTTGGCTCTTAGATCTATTCGCTTAACTTATATTGACAATGGACAAAACGAACTTAATATAATCTTCAACAAATTCTTCGACAAAACGATTATCATCCGGACGACTCATATGACCACTCTCTGTCAGTTCGTAAAAAAGATCCGACTTCAGTTCTCAGGCAGCATCATATTCAAACAGGGTACTCTATCAACTTCGAGGACAGTAGGACAATTATATCTCTCAATTCGAATTCGAATTCAAATCGACGCGATGACAGTTCCCGCCTAGCTACCGCATGGACCTCCGTAACTGCCAGATTAAACAAACCAGACACGTCCACCAACACCCAACCAATCACCACACAACCCCTTGAACACGTGACATCCCCGTTTAGTCGACCGATGTCTATAAGCGAATAGATCTAAGAGCCAAAGATTTCATTACAGAACTCAATTGGCAGGATGGTGGTGTGATTGGGCATTTGAGTATCGATTGGTATGGGTTGGTTTCCTATAGACAGTATGTGGGAATCTATCATTGTTGGTTTTTGTTATGAGGACCTCAAGAAATGGGAGAGAAGAATCGGACTCGATTTCCATTGTAAATTGAATGTTAGAATGTATACCATTCAGGTGTCTAATGAATCTCTGCCATGAGCGAAATGACAAACGTATCATAAACATATCTAAGCCAACAGGTAGGTTTTAAGATAGACGAGTTTAGAGCCTGGGTTTCGATTTTTTCCATGAAAATGTTAGCAAGCACTGGAGAAAGGAATGAACCCATCGGGCCCACGGACTTGTTTGAACAGAGAGTCTTAAAATGAAAAATACGTGTTAGAAGAACAGTGTTGTACATACAAGTTTGATGATGTCAGAAGAGATATTGTGTTTTGTTTTTACAGTATCTAACGTTTCGGACTTCAGCTCTCACGCCTCATCATATTCAAACAGGGCACTCTATCAACTTCGAGGACAGTAGGACTATTATATCTCTCAATTTCTTTAGGGCTTACACTATTCGCGAAGCCATAGAAATAGAGAAACGCCCAGTTTGTCTAAATCGACGCGATGACAGTTCCCGCCTTCCTACAGCATGGACCTCCGTAATTGCCAGATTAAACAAACCAGACAAGCCCACCAACACCCAACCAATTACCACACAGCCTCTTGATCACGTGACATCCCTTCTAGTCTACCGATATCTATAAATAAAAGCAGCAGAGCAGATTCACATTCAGTTCAGTTACTTAGTGACTCTTGGGGATTAGGCAGATTGAGGCCCCGAGTTCGATCTAGACTCTGAAACTCTTTTTCACTTTTGCCGCTGGATATTGGCTCCAAAGCAGGAGTCGAAACGTCGAGTGTAGAATAAATTCAGACGCGGTTTTCACCCGGAACCTAGCCTTGTTCATAGTAAAGACCGCGGAAGTCTTACTCAGAACATATATAAATGTTACGAGATTTCATCCGACAGCTGGTGCAATCGGCCATCAACCAGTTCATGGAAGAGACATTATTCTGATAAATTCTGGGAACCCGAAATGTTTGTCTCTCAACCGGCGGACCGCTCCCGTTACTGGGAATTCCCTTAAAGCTTCCAGAACATGATGGAGTTTCCCGATGGTTCATGGACGTACCAGACAATTCCGAGATTAATATATAAAAGGAACCGCTGGCGATAGGAGGCATTCAGTTTTCGTCTTTTGTATTGTACAGTTAAGATAAAATGTAAATAGTAGTTTCTATGAATATAAATAGTTGTGTTAAAGTAGTGAAAATAAATTAGAGTGAGTTGGACTGTGTTTTTAAATAATTCCAAGAACTGAACTGAACCCGTGTCTGAAAATAAAAACATTACAGTGGTGACAGGTGTGCGGTTTATTTGTGGAACTCTTGAAGTGGAAAATAAATAGACTGACAATGTTTAAAAACGTGAATTTGGACCAATTAAAAGTGACGGACTTAAAAAAAGAACTTGAGGAAAGGGATTTAGAAATTAGTGGAAAGAAAAGTGAATTAATACAACGGCTACGAAATGCCCTAATAAATGAAGGTAATAATCCCGATACTTATTTGTTTGAAGTTTCTGGCAATGGAGACATAAGTATGCTATTTAAAAAAATACAAGATAAGCTACAAATATTCCAAGACAATTCTCAGATCTTGAAAGAGTCGTTAGAGGACAAACTGCTAGAAAATTCTAAGACTTTAGGGGATAAGCTACAAGGTAATTCTAAGATCTTGAAGGAGGCGTTAGAAGTTAAACTAGCAGAAAATTCTAAAACCCTAGAAGACAAGCTAGGAGAAAATTCTAAAACACTAGAAGATAAATTGCTAGAAAATTCTAAGACTTTAGAAGATAAACTAGTGGAAAATTCTAAAACCCTAGAAGATAAAGTAGTAGACAAATTAGAACAAAATTCTAAAACCCTAGAAGACAAATTACTAGAAAAGTCGAAGTCTTTAGAAGATAAACTACAGAAATTACAGGAAAATGCTGAATCTTTAGAAGACAATTTGAAAAGCATGGTTCAGGAAAATTCAGAAATGCTGGAAGAGAAAATAGTCGAGAATGAGGCTCGGATAGAGGAGCTAAAGCATATAATGGAGGGTGAGATCAGCAAAATAAAAGAACAGGTAGTCACAATGCAAAGAGGAGAAACACAATCAAAAACAGAAAGCAGAAGCAGTACAGAGGTAGTCAATTCAAAAATTGGCCTCGAGGGGACAAGACAGAAAATGAAACCTCCCCAATTTGATGGAAAATCAGCATGGACTAATTATCGTCGCCAATTCGAGGCTGCAGCTAAGCTAAACGGATGGTCGGCAGAGGAGAAGGCAATCGCATTAACCCTAGCCTTAAGAGGGGATGCTACAGATATCTTACAAAACATTGAATACCTCGGAGCACGAAGACTACGAACAACTGGTCAAACATTTGGAACTGAGGTATGGTCAGACACATTTGGAGCACGTCTACCACTCCCAATTGAAAAATCGCCACCAGAGATCAACTGAATCCCTACAAGAGTATGAAGCTGACATTGCCCGTCTGGTTCGCCTTGCCTATCCAGCCACACCGGAAAATGTAATAGAAAGGTTAGCAGTGCAAGCATTTTTGGATGGACTTCGGGACCACGAAGCCAGACAAGCATTGACCCTAGCTCGACCGACTCAATTAGTAGATGCACTGGCTCGAGCTCTAGAATTCGAAGCTGCGAAAAATACCTGCAGGGGTCAAGCCAGAGTCCGAATCGTTGACGGAGAATCCGAAGATGGCGGAAACGATGAAGCCTCTGTAAGAAAGATAATAGAGAAAGTCCTTACCGAGAAAAGACAACTGAGATGTTGGAAGTGTGGTAAGGTAGGACACATAATTAGTCGTTGCAAGGAGGGCAACGGAAGCCCGACTTCCTCATCGGAAAACTAAAGAGGGTCGATGTGAAGGGGCCATCGTCGACCTGTAGCCAACAAGCCCCAACTATCTACGCATACGTCGCTTCGCTACGCAACCACGTTAGCAGTGTCTTTGTAGATGGCTTTATTAATAAGAAGCAATGTGCAATGCTGCTGGATACAGGTGCGACAAAAACAATAATAAGGCCCAACATTGTTTTAGAGACAATGATAAAACCAACAAAAATGCAACTGCGAACAGCGACAGGAGAAGAAGCGAAAGTCCATGGTGAAATAGAGGTTGAAATGACAACCTTCCTACATCGAGCATTAGTGGCAGACATCGAAGACGAAGTAATCATTGGAATGGATGTCATGAGCTCCAAGGGATTCCAGTTAAACTTCAAAGATGGAATTCTGCGAGTGAATGACGAAGAAGTGGTGCTTCATGGAAAATGAATAATGCTGCGAGCTATCTTAGCAGAGGATGTCAATGTTCCGGAAAGAGCTGAAATCATTATAGATGCTTGCTTAGATGGGAAAGCTAAAACTGGAACAGTAATGATGTTTCATCTCGAACTTGACGACGGAAATGTAGGCAGAGGAGTCGCACTGGGGAAGACTCTGTTTCGGGTCAAGGAGATTGTGCCTGTAAGAGTAATGAACCTGAATCATTACTCGGTTGTGCTAAAGAAAGGAACAACTTTGGGCCATTATTCAACAGTTTCCTCTATAGTCAGAAGCACACAGCATGCAGAAATACCACCAGGTAAACTATCTGAGGAACTGGAACGACTCATCACCGATTCAGCTAAGAATTTGAAACTAAACCAGAAAGCAAAATTGAGGGACATCGTTAGAAACTACCAGGATATCTTCGATGTGGGAAATGGCAAAAGAGGACGAACTGATCTGGTAAAACATAAAATTAATACTGGGGACGCTCAACCTATTCGACAGTCGGCGAGGAGATTACCTCTAGCTAAAAGAGAAGAAGCCGACAGGATAGTCCGCGAGAAGGAGGAAGAAGGTGTTATTGAACCATCCAATAGCCCCTGGGCTTCTCCAGTTGTCTTGGTTAAAAAGAAAGATGGTTCGACTCGATTTTGGGTGGACTATCGGCAATTAAACCACGCTAGAAAGAAAGACAACTATCCCCTTCCAAGAATAGACGATACCCTAGATACGTTGGCTGGATCGAAGATGTTTTCCACCCTGGACTTGAAGAGCCGTTATTGGCAGGTGGAACTTGCTAAAGAAGACCGAGAAAAGACTGCTTTTACCATCGGCTCAGGACTTTACGAATTCACGGTGATTCCGTTTGGGTTGTGTAATGCTTAAGCGACGTTTGAAAGATTGATGGAAACAGTGTTAAAAGGGCTTTCATGGAAAACGTGCCTGGTGCATCTTGACGACATTATTGTGGTTGGAAGATCATTTGAAGACCACGTCAAGAACCTGGAGGAGGTGTTTCGGCGACTTCGGAGTTCCGGACTAAAGTTAAACGCGAAGAAGTGTCAGCTGTTCCAAGAAGAGGTGCAATATCTTGGACATGTGGTTTCCGCAGAGGGTGTAGCTCTTGATAAACAGAAAGTCAAAGCTGTCCAGGAATGGCCGATACCTAAAGATATCCACCAGTTAAGAAGTTTCCTGGGGTTATGCACGTACTATCGTCGGTACGGCGCCGGATTTGCCAACATCGCCAAGCCACTTACTAGACTCACAGAGGGGAAGGTGCAGTACCAGTGGGACGAGGAATGCCAACGATCATTCGAGACACTGAAAAGAGCATTGACGAGTGCCCACGTCTTAAGTTATCCTTTGCCAGATGGGAACTTCGTTTTGGATACCGACGCAAGCAATGTCGGAATTGGTGCGGTGCTTTCGCAGATCCAAGACGGTGAAGAGAAAGTCATCGGTTATTTTAGCAAGACCTTGAGCAAGCCGGAACGGAATTACTGCGTTACTCGCAGGGAACTCTTGGCTGTGGTAAAGGGGGTAGAACACTTCTACAACTACCTCTATGGTAAAAGATTCCTCCTGAGGACTGATCATGGAGCACTGAAGTGGCTCCTGCAGTTTAAAAACCCCGAAGGACAAGTGGCCAGGTGGATTGAACGGTTGCAAGAATTCGACTTCCAGACTGAACATCGAGCTGGAACAAGCCATAAGAATGCTGATGCCCTATCGAGGAGACCATGCCCTGATGATTGCAAAAATTGTCAGCGAGCAGAAGAAAAAGGGGCTGTTCTCTGTAGAACTACCGCCATCGATGACCATTGGCAACCTGAGGAGATCCAGAAAGACCAAAAATTAGATCCAGAACTAAAGGAAATTATCCGGTGGAAGGAAGAAGACCGCAAACCTACATGGTAAAAGATTTCCCGATATTCACCAACCATAAAGTCGTACTGGGCTCAATGGAACTCCCTCATCCTGGAAAATGGACTTCTCAAGCGCGTCCTGGAATCTCCAGAGGAGGGAAACGACAGAAAACAGATTGTAGTTCCCAGAAATAGGAGACCAGAGATTTTACGAGAACTACATGATGGTACATCTGGAGGACATCTGGGAGTGACGAAAACCCTGGGGAAGTTAAGAGAACGGTTCTATTGGGTGAACTGCTAAGCAGATGTTAAGGATTGGTGCGGGAAATGTACAGTTTGTGCAGCAAGTAATGGGCCTCAGAAGCGACCAAAAGCTCCCATGAAGCAATATAACGTTGGCAGTCCATTCGAAAGAATAGCCATTAATGTTGCCGGTCCATTTCCTGAATCCGACTCTGGAAACAAGTACATTGTGGTGGTGATGGACTATTTTAGTAAATGGGCCGAAGCGTATGCCTTGCCGAATCAAGAAGCCTTGACCGTTGCTGATGTCCTTTTCAAGGAATGGATCAGTCGTTTTGGTGTTCCCTTGGACTTGCATTCAGACCAAGGTAGAAATTTCGAGTCTACTCTTTTCCAAGACATCTGCAAGCTTTTGAAGATCAATAAAACACGGACGACAGCATTACACCCGCAATCCGATGGAATGGTAGAACGGATGAATAGAACCATTAACCGCCATTTGTCAAAGGTAGTCTCTGACCACCAAAGAGACTGGGACCAGTATCTGCACTTGTTTCTAATGGCATATCGTTCGTCTGTGCACGAGTCCACGGGTCAGACCCCGGTCAGTATTATCATGGGACGAGAATTAAGAATACCATGCGATTTGAAGTTTGGATGTCCCCCAGGAGAAGAGATCGCAGGTGAAGACTATGTCAGCCAGCTACGTCAAAAGATGAACGACATCCATGAACGAGTCCGGTTAAACATCGAGAATGCCAGTGCCCGAATGAAGGAAGCTTACGACATCAAAGCCGAGGACGGATAATTCCAAGTTAATGTTCTTGTTTGGTTGTATAACCCGCAACGTCGTCGTGGATATTCGCCCAAGCTACAGAGATCTTGGGAGGGGCCGTACCAAATTGTGAAGAAAATCAACGATGTTGTCTACAGAATAAAGAAGCTGCCTCGGGGAAAACCAAAGGTCGTACATTTCAACAGGTTAGCCCCTTATGCCGGAAGTCATGACAGTGAAGATGACCAAGCCCAAGTCCGCAGCATCCAACCACCCGATGACGAGATGACCTTCGAACAGTTTATGGCACTGTACTCTAATGGGCAGAAAGTGCAGCACGACGTGACCACAGAGGAACCCCGAGACCTTTTTGAGGTGCCCATAGAATATGCCCTGGCTCATTGTGTGGCTCGAGATCTCCGGATGTCCAGAGGAATAGCCAAGGTGTTTGCCAAGAAGTACGGCCAGTTCCAGAAGCTACGGGAGCAAGATCCAGTGGTAGGGAAGGTCCTGCATCTCGAAGATAAACAACTAGTGGGTACCAGAGACATCTTTTATTTGGTAACGAAAACATTCTCTCAAGACAAGCCAACATATAGCGATCTTTGGAAAACTCTGGTAGAATTGAGGAATGTGATGATGGAGAAGAATCTCATGAAATTGGCGGTTCCTAAGATAGCCTGCGGGTTGGATGGACTGAATTGGAGGGTGGTGAGAAGTATGATGGAAACAATCTTTCGATTCAGTGGCATCAACATCCTGCTATGCTGTCTCAATATTCGCAGCCCAGGTTCGAAGACCGTTGACTGCTACTTCCACCAAACTTTCCGTTGTCGAAATGGAGAGTCCTGCAAATATCGTCACAGCAGGAAGGATTGTAGGACATTCCGAGACGAAATGATCTTAAGGAGGGGGCAATGTTACGAGAATTCATCCGACAGCTGGTGCAATCGGCCATCAACCAGTTCACGGAAGGGACATTATTCCGATAAATTCTGGGAACCCGAAATGTTTGTCTCTCAACCGGCGGACGGCTCCCGTTACTGGGAATTCCCTTAAAGCTTCCAGAACATGATGGAGTTTCCCGATGGTTCGTGGACGTACCAGACAATTCCGAGATTAATATATAAAAGGAACCGCTGGCGATAGGAGGCATTCAGTTTTCGTCTTTCGTATTGTACAGTTAAGATAAAATGTAAATAGTAGTTTCTGTGAATATAAATAGTTGTGTTAAAGTAGTGGAAATAAATTAGGGTGAGTTGGACTGTGTTTTTAAATAATTCCAAGAACTGAACTGAACCCGTGTATGAAAATAAAAACATTACATAAATATATATTTACCAGAGCCGACGCTGTTCATTTCAGTACGACAACAATGGCTTTAAAATAAAAAAAAGGGTTCTCGAAAAGACTCGGCAGCGGAAGGAGTGATGATTGATTTTGCAAGATTTTTCTATGCTGGTCTTATAAAGGAAGCAGCCACGAGGGCGAGTTCTGATACACCGCGACGACTAGCGTATATGGGAATATTATTGTGATATTTCAATCCGCCTGTTTTAATGTAAATAAAGTTCTAGAAAAGTGAAAGTGAATATTAGTTTTATAATTTTAAATTAAACCCACGGACTATATTGCAATTTGGTGTCAGAAGTAAAGGATTAAGTGCAGTTAAAATCGTAATTTGATTTATGGAAACTTGTAGCATGGAAAAGATAGACGAAGCTACCAAAACATTAGTCAAACAGGTTGCGGAGGGACTAAACGAAAAAATAGCCCAGATTCTAGAAAAACGTGACAAGAAGAAAAAACAACATCAAGAAGAAATTCAACAAAGGTTGATGAAAAACGTAAAGTAGAATTAGAAAACCTTGTCACTACGATGAAAAGCGAACAACAAAATTTAATGGAAGGATTATTCTCGAAATTTGTAGAAAAACAAGATCAACTTGAATTAAAACGAAACGAAACTGAAGAGAAAAGACAACTGCAATTTGAACAATTGATGTAAATAGTTGCACAAGTTGAAATAAAACAGTTAATGACAGAATGCAAATAGTTGAGTCAGACATAAAAGAAATAAATGATGACATTAAGTCCATAAAAAATACGGTGGACACTCTTGAAACCAAAGTAGATGAGCTCGATTCCATCCACAAGCCAGGTAAAGTTTGAAATCAGTTCTATTCCAACCACAGTTCAAGATAAAATCAGTGCCATCCAGAATAAGGTAGAAACAGAAATCAAAAAAATGCAACAGGACTTACAGCGAGGAAAATACCAGCACACCGTGAGTACCAAAGGTTCCGTTAGCAAACCACCCACATTTGATGGCAGCTCATCTTGGCCCATGTATAAACGACAATTTGAAGCCGTGGCTACAGCTAATGGATGGGATAACCAAGAAAAATCCACGTCTCTGGTAATTTCGTTAAGAGGTCCGGCCTTAGAACTTCTCCAAAGCATTCCAGTCGATGAACAAGGCAATATCGACAAGATCATCGCCATCCTAGACAAACGATACGACAATCAATCCTTGAGCCAGGTATACCAAATCCAACTCAGTGGAAAAACGCAAAAATCCGACGATAGTCTACAAGAGTTCGAAGCAGAGGTTAAACGTTTAGTGCACTTGTCCTACCCAGACCTGCCAGAGGAAACGAAAGACCAGTTGGCCACACAGAGTTTCATAAACGGCATCAGAGACGTGGAAGTACAAAGAAATTTAAGACTGAGTGGCGTCAAGAAGAGTAATGAAGCTCTACTTCGGGCTTTGGAAGTAGAGGCCGTCATCAACATGTCCAAGCCGAGGGACCGAGCAGTTTCCTTCAACCAGAAAGAGTCAGAGTCACCATTTCAAGCGCTGCTGACTGACCTGAGCAAAATATTAGAACGGTCACAAAAATCTGGCACCAGAGGGGCATGTTACCGCTGCGGACGGACAGAGCATTTCCAACGTGACTGCCGAGTAAGGCTACCGGAACGATCACCAACCAGGGGTAGCCAACAAACCGACCTTACCAACCAGGGAAACTTCAACCAGTCATCATAAGAGGGCGAATGCTGACTCACTCTCCACCAGCCCCCAGTACAGTATCCATCCGGGGATTTTGCCGAGATAGCGGCAGCCTAGTCATCAGAGGCACCATCAATGGGCGAGCAGTTACCATCACAATCGATACCGGCGCCGCTGTGTCCATTGTTAAGTCCAGGGTTTTGAGAGTATCAGAAATTCGGCCAGTTACCAATAACATCCAGCTCAGAACAGTCACCGGCGTGTCCATGTCAATACAGGGTGAGGCAGATGTCGTGCTACAGATAGGGGACAACATGATCCGGCATAGGATCCTGGTAGCCAATATTGAGGACGATTTTATACTAGGAATGGACCTAATTAGCCAGCATGGATTTATGTTCGACCCGAGATATGATGTTCTTCGGTTCCTAAATGAGGAATTTGTATTGACACGGCCCGTCAACAGTTCAGTCACCTCCATAAAAATTGCGGCAAAGTCTTCAGGTAGAATTCCCGGTCGAACGGAACAGATTATTCATGGGCAGCTAGACAGCAATCCTGGGAGCTGCGTTGGAATGGTGGAGCCCGTACACTCAACTCATGACTACTTAGTTGAACGGGCTATAGTTAAAACCGGACGAGATATACCAATCAGAGTCCTGAATTTGTCCAACAACGACATCAGAATTGCCAATGGTCAAGAGATAGCTTGTTTCGAGCCAGTAGAGACCATCATCAATTGCGAAGAAGAGTACCAGACGTCGGTGAAGGAGACAGAGCCCAGTAAAGAGTTCCTACAACATTTTGCTGACCATTTGACACACCTGACACCAGAGAACCAGAAGAAAGCCAAGCAATTTATCACAAAGCACTGGCAAATTTTTAACAGTCAAGATGGAACCACCGGCCGCACCAACATCATCCAGCATCGAATAGATACCGGAAAGGCTCAACCCAGCAGAATACCACCTAGACGACTACCATTGGGGCAACAACAGGCAGTCGAGGAAAACATCGAGTCCATGTTACAGAGTGGAGTTATTGAGCCATCCATCAGCCCATGGTCTGCTCCCGTCGTGCTAGTTAAAACAAAGGATGGAACCACCCGATTTTGTGTGGATTACAGAAAGCTGAATGACGTCACGAAGAAAGACAGCTATCCACTACCCCGAATCGATGACACTTTGACCACAGTAGCAGGCTCCCGTTGGTTCTCCACACTAGACCTAAAAAATGGATATTGGTAGGTTGGTCTACACGCAAACGACAGAGAGAAGGCAGTGTTCTCCACCAGTAAAGGGCTGTTTCAGTTCAGATCATGCCCTTTGGGTTATTTAATGCACCCGCTACATTTGAGAGGCTAATGGAGTATGTACTGAGCGGGTTAACATGGAGGACGTGCTTAGTATACCTAGACGACATTCTAGTCATGGGTCAGACATTCGACGACCATCTGAAAAACCTGGGCGAAGTATTCTCCAGAATTAATAATGCTGACCTGAGACTCAACCCGAAGAAGTGCTCCTTGTTCCAAAAAGAAGTAAAGTTTTTGGGCCACGTCGTGTCCGAGTCAGGAATCCGCACCAACGAAGACAAGATAGCAGCCATCCGTGATTGGCCAGTCCCAAGAGACAAGCATGAACTCCGAAGCTTCTTGGGCCTCTGTTCATACTATCGGCGTTTTGTTGAGGGATTTGCTACCATCGCCGCCCCTCTACATCGGCAGACCACTGAGAAAGAGACCTTCCGTTGGAATCAGGATTGCGAAACATCATTCAGACGACTGAAGGCAGCACTATGTTCCAGCCCAATCCTAACCTTTCCTACACAGTCCGGCAAGTTCATTTTAGACACTGACGCCAGCAACACAGGTTTGGGGGCCGTCCTATCCCAGGTGCAAGATGGTGAAGAGAGGGTGATCGAGAATTACAGCCGTGGATTCTCGAAACCGGAAAGAAATTATTGCGTCACCCGAAAAGAACGTCTTGCAATAATAAGGGCTGTAGACCATTTCCACAAATACCTCTATGGTCGTCATTTCTTAATCCGAACAGATCATGCCGTACTCAAATGGTTGCTGGACATAAAGACACCGGAAGGACAACTGGCCAGATGGATGGAGAAATTACAGCAATACGACTTCAAGGTGGAACACCCTGCCGGTCGTTTGCACAATAATGCCGATGCCCTATCCAGAAGAACCTGTAGTAGAGCGGAATGCGGACATTGTCTGAGGACGGAACAGCGAGAGGGTATCCCCATCAGGCAGATCCGAGTGCAGGCCAATGAAGACTGGACAACGGAACAGTGCATCCAGGACCAAATGGCTGATCCAGACATCCAACCAATCTTGTCACCCAAAACGAGAGGAGCACCCAGGTCACGGTGGGACGAGGTAGATACATACTCCGGCGTGCTGAAGTCGTTATGGGCTCAATGGGACTCTCTAAGAGTAGACAATGGAATGCTCAAGCGAGTTTGGGAAAGCGCTGATGAACGAAAAACCAAGTCCCAACTGATAGTTCCGAAGAAAAAGGTACCAGCCATCCTGACCGAAGTACATGATGGAATTACCGGAGGCCACCTAGGCATGAATAAAACCCTAGACAAAGTTCGCCAGCGGTACTACTGGGTGAATTAATTTGAAGACGTCAGAGCTTGGTGCCGAAAATGTGCCACCTGTGCAGCCAGTAAGGGCCCGAAAGCCCGGATCAAGGGCAGATTGCAGCAGTACAATGTGGGCGTCCCATTTGAGAGAATCGCCATCGATGTCGCCGGTCCGTTTCCCGAGTCTGAGAGGGGGAACAAAAATATTCTGGTCGCAATGGATTACTTCAGCAAATGGCCTGAGGCATATGCGATACCCAACCAAGAGGCAACCACGGTAGCGACGGTGCTAGTAGAACAACTATTCTGCAGGTTTGGCGTCCCGATGGAATTACATTCAGGCCAGGGGCGTAACTTCGAATCGAATGTATTCCAGAAGGTCTGCACGATGTTGGGGATCAGGAAAACGAGAACAACACCGTTACACCCACAGTCAGACGGAATGGTGGAAAGATTCAACAGGACCTTGGACCAACACCTATCCAAGGTCGTCATCAATAACCAGCGCGATTGGGATGAGCATATTCCCCTATTCCTGTTGGCATATCGCTATGCCGAACATAATAGTACAGGCCTGACCCCAGCCAGGGTCCTATTCGGAAAGGAGCTGCGATTACCCTGCGATTTGGCATTTGGCTCCCCCGAAAAACCTTCCCAAGACATCGACGATTATGCCGACCAGCTCCGACATAACATGCTGGCAATACACGAGTTAGCCCGAACGCAGATGTTGGCCACCAGTGACCGGATGAAGACGCGATACGACCTCAAGGCCAATTCAGTCGGGTTCCAGTAGAGGGACAAAGTCTGGCTGTACAACCCCCAACGGAGCAAGGGTAAATCCTCAAAGCTTACACTCGATGGTAAAATGATCATTTTACCATCCCGGCAGGGATCAGTTATCAACTACGCGGATGAATTCCCGGAAACCACCTAAAACATATATATATATATATATATATATATATATATATATATATATATATATACTGGACTATACACATAATTTTTAATGGGGATATAAGTTATAAAAAATAATAATAAAAAAGAATGACTATTAATTGGAATTCATGACAGAATAAACAATAATTTATTAACTGAGAATAGACGATGCCTCGAGCAAGACTACTCTTCTAAGAACTCATCAGTACTAAAACATTTAGATACATTTTGTGAAAATGTTTTTACAGGGTGACTAAGACAGTCATATACCTGTTAATAAAAGTGCTTAATGTTTAATTGAGATTGTTGTATCTTGATTGAAGGATGAAAAAAACATAGTTGAGTAAGTGCAAGTACACAAAATAATTCTGGCTTTATTGTCAACAAACAAGTTTTGGTTGGTAAAATTTTCACTTTGCATTCTGTGAGAAAATCTTGCAGATTAAACTTTTGTTGTGAATTGACCTGTCATATAAGTTTTCAGATATGAGAATTTATTATTTTTTTAAATATGTTTTTGTAATTAAATTGTAACAGTTAGTTTCTAAGTAATTGTATAAAGGAAGTCTGCATAACTACAAAGTTTATTTTCATATTATCACATGTGGCATCTATCTTCTATACTATTACAAAAAATGTAGTTTTCTCTTTGTTTTGTTTGTTATCTCATCACGTAGTAACTACTCAACTGTTTTTGCTGAATCTTTTTTGTTGCAAAGCTTAGAGTTTGACTTAAAATCTGGTATACATTTTGTCTTCCTACATTGACAGAAATGGTAGATATAGGGAAAAAACTACTACCATGTTCGGTAACACACAATTGGTCAATTGGTTCCACCGCATGTGCCAAATATTAGATACTTGCATCAGCTTAGTTTTTATTCAAAATTCGAAATATGCCAATTTAATATGTTTCTATTTTAAAAAATTCAACTGATTTATCAAGTTTCATTTTACAAGGTGTTCCATATATACGATAGGCAAAACTTAAAGCGGAGTAGAATTACATTGATTTAAAAAATCTTGAAAATAAAGTATATTAGGTGAACCGCAAGTAGCTGCATATATACAATATGGTTGAAATAAGAGGGGAATAATAGGGGGTGGTTCGAAAAAGATATATTGAGTGGACCATAAACAGTTGTATATATCAGGTGGTTGAAAAACGCTAAGTTGGTTATATTTATACGGGGTGGATAACAAAATGTTATATTGTTATATAGTCATATATACAATGTGGGTGAAATAAGGGTAAAATAGAATTGTATTTATAGAGGGTGGAAAATATTTTATGTAAGCAGTTAGGATATTTGAATTTTCTTGAGCTCTTATGATAGTTATAAAATGGGTTGAAAAAAATGTTAAAAGCAGTTGTTTATACAGGATGGTTGAAATATAAGATGGACTGGAATTATGGTTTATAGGGTGGTTAAAAAAATGTTTTATATCTACAAGTAGCTCACAAGTAGCATATTATGGGATGGTTGAAATATGTAGCAGAGTATATAATTACAGCTATACAGGTGGGTTTAAAAAATATTATAAAGGAATGTTATGATCTTCAAGCTGTTTCATATACCGGATAGATGAAAAATGTTATATTGGGTGGTCCATAAGTAGTTGCATTTACAAGGTTGTTGAAATATAGCGTGGAGTAGAATAAGAATTGTACTGTGGATAAAAAAAGTTAGGAAAATTTTGTTATATAGAGCATGAGCAGTTGCATATATGTAGTACCTGAAATATAGGGCGAACTCAAGTTTCGTGTGATTCAAACAAGGTTAGAAAAAGTAGCAAATGAAAGATGGTATATAATATAATTTATATTTTATACTGTGCTACAAAAAATATGAGGAAAAATTGTGAAATAGGGTAGCTCATAATCCGTTGTACAGATAGGATATTTGAAATATAAGGAGGAGTAGAGTTAAGTAGTTTAATATTTAAAAATTGTTAGATAGGGTGCTCCATAAGCAGTTGAGGTTTTGGTGAAATTTATTGGGAATTGATGGGTTGATATTTATACAGGGTGGTACAAAAAATATCAAACTGGGTGGCCGATAAGTAGTTGCACATACAAGGGGTTGAAATAGAGGGTGGAATAGAATTATAGTTAAACAGTGTGCATAAAAAATTGCTCAAATTACTCAAACATTTTTTTAAGATAGCATATGAGCTGTTGCATATATGCAATAACTGACACATGGGGCGAAGTATAGTTATACAGTGTGATTAAAACATGTTAGAAAAAGTTGCATGTAAGGGGTGGTTGACATATAAGGTGTAGACAAATTATATTTTCCAGGATGGTTAAAAAATATCTAAAAAATGGTTATTTAGCGCAGTCCGTAAGCAGTTGCATAGATAAGATAGTTGAAATATAGAGCGGATCAGAGTTATAGTTAAGTTTTTAAAAAATGTTATATTTGGTGACCCCTAAGCAGATGCATATACAGCGTAGTTCAAATATTTTGTAAAGTAAAATTATTGTTATAGAGGATGGTTCAAAAACTGATAGACAAATAAGTTATAATGGTGACTAATTGGCAGCAGTATATACAAGATAGTTTAAATATAGATGGAAGTACAGATATAGCTATAGAAGGCAGTTCTTAAATATTGTTATATAGGGTGGCCTCCAACTGTTATGGTTTGGGGGAAATATATTGGGGATTGGTGAATTTAGTTATACAGATTGGTAGAAAAAATGTTATATTCGGTGGCCCATAAGTAGTTGTATATAAGGTGGTTGAGAGCGGGGGCTTAGTAGAATTATAGTTTTACAGGGTGGATTAAAAAATGTTAAAAAAAAGTTATATAAGGTAGACCATGAATAGTTACATCCTGGTGTATGGAATACCTGAAATAGGGGGCGAAGCAAAATCATATTTATATATTGTCTTTAACACAATACTAGAAAAAGTTGCAAATAAAGGCCAGTATAGTTTACAAAGTGGCTCAAAAATCGTAAGAAACAATTGTATAGCGTATAGAGTGGAGTAGAACTATAGTTAGATAATTAAAAAATGTTGTATTGGGTGACAAATAAACAGCAGCATATACAGGATGGTTGCCCTAACTATAGGGTGAACCAGAGTTACAGTTATACAAGGTGGTTCCAAAAACTGTTTAATAAAATTGTTATATAATATAAGTACTTGCAGTTTATATCAAATCCTACGGAATCCCGTGAGTTCACTTAGACACTTTTCGTCCAATTAATACTACTTTAACGATGAACACAACAGACAAATTCTAACGTTCAATTCAAATTCTTGAAACATAAAACACAATATAAAATTTACATTCCGACGTTTACTTGTCAACTAACTTAAAGAATATACTTCACTACTTATAATACTCAACCGAACTTATGATTTATGATTGAACGTCTTCACAAAACACCTATTTATATACTATTTCAAGATCTTTCGATATTACTCTATAGCACTAATGTAAAATTCTGTAGATCTTTCCAGAACTGACAGCTACATTTAGTTGGTATATAAAGGGTCCTGCCTCGGCCAACGTTAATAACTTTCCGAGACACTGCCCCTCTTTCGTTCTAATCGTCCCGATTAGATGCATCCCGTCGATAAGGGACCAGACGATCCATATGGACACCTTTCATCTATGTCCTTGGGCGACGTTGGATGCGGTAACAACATCATTTATCCTGTTGATAACCTCGCAGGGTCCATCCCATAAAGGTGCCAAATTCGGCGATTTGCCAGACCTTATCACCTTGATGAAATCCAGCGAATTTGCTTTTAAATCATACCGGGTTTTCATCCCGTAATTGATCTTCATAATCATTAACTTCCATAGGGGATTCATATGGCGTCCCAAAAGCCAAGTCACATGGAAATCTTATTTCCTTTCCGAAAAAAAACTTAGCTGGTGTTAACCCGGTGCGGATCGGTATACGAGCAGGATGTATGTGCTCATCCCAATCCGATTGATTACTGTCGACCACTTTGAAAAGATGCGTTTCTAGTGTCCTGTTAAATCTCTCTACCATGCTGTCTGATTGTGGGTGTAGCGGCGTAGTTCTGATTTTGTTAATACCCATCAAGTCGCAGACCTTCCGGAATACACTTGATTCAAAATTCCTGCCTTGGTCGGAATGAAGTTCCATTGGCACCCCAAACCTGCTAAACAGCTGCTCTACTAAAACTGTACTGTGGTTGCTCCTTGATTGGGGATAGCAAACGCTTCTGGCCACTTGCTGAAGTAATCAGCAGCAACAAGGATATATCTGTTACTCCTCTTGGTTACTGGGAACGGTCCGGGTATGTAGATGGCAACTCTTTCCAACGGAATGCCCAGGTTCTACTGTTTCATTTTCCCAATTGATAGATTTTTGGGTCTCTTTACCCTTATTTACGACACCATTCTCTTACATGTTTTCAAAAACCGGTTAGGTTGGTTAACGGGAGATCACGGTGTAAGATTAGAAGGTTGACCGGCTTCCTATTCCCACAATACGAGAAAAGCGTTCCCTTCTTGAGGATTTAAATCTTTCGTCACTAGGTGGAGTTGGGTAGCATTATGTACCATTCAAGGCTGTTATTAGTCGGCTAGTACTTTTTTTCATCATTAGACTACATTGTCACAAATAGAGAGCAGGTACTGTATACAAAAAAATCCCTTATTTTATTTTACTTTATAACAGTTTGAATTTTTTGTTGTTGTTTTGAAGTCGAATTACCTTTCTTGTTCTCTTTATCTTTTATCAACCCCTGCCGCCAGATGGCCTTAGGTATTATATTTAAAAAATTGTGAAAATTTAAAGCACTATTTATCATTTTAATAATATTTCTTTATTTACGATACTAACCCAGATATTTTCCATTTTATTAAATCTTTTGACCAAATAATTGGTACACGTGTTATTGTGGCGCCACCGGTGGTTGTTAAATGAAATCCTCATTAAATTTTCATGTGCGGGAGATGTATGAATATCGTTTAGGAAGATCTGAGTGTTATTTCTCTAATTCTGACATGCAGAAAATATTACATTCTCAGCAGTCTGTAGATAATTTAAGTAATCAAGATTTCTTAACAATAGTTGAATTCTGTCTATTTTTTCACACTTTTGTCCCACACAACAGTCACCGCCTGGGATTTTTAGCGATTTGACCCTAAACTAAAGAGATTTTTATGTTTTTAAGCGAAACCATGCATCGTATGGAACAAAATCATTAAATGAAATTTCCCCAAAACGGTTTTGCTTTACTCGATGAAGATGACAGCCTTGCTGTTGAGACAACATTGTGTGTAAAAAGAAATGTCTGGTGTTAGCATACAAAATATTGTTGATGATTGTTTCGGTCATTACTTATTTATCAGATTTTAGTGAAAATTGTGTTTATACTTCTCTGACACCAAAAGTTCCATAGCTTAGAATACCTATTAATAATAGAGTTTCAAAGTGTAGAACGTTTTTATAGTACCTTATCGTTCTTAGAATTGTTGTCTATTTTTGAACATAATCTGGAAATAAATTGAATTTCTTATATTTTCGATATCTTTTATATTACATGTATATATTGAGTACCTTTTATTTTTTGACATTTAATTTTCTAATTTGCCCCCTAAAATTAACACTGATCTCAGCAAACCTTACACTTGGTTGTTTCTCAGATATAATAGGAATGAGTTAGAGTATACATTATGTATATATTATAAAAAACTAGCTTTCGTCCAGCGGATTGGACATATAATACACCTGAAGACATTATAGATTTTATTTCTACTTAAATTTGTAATGCGTCCATTAAATTAACATTCGAATTTTCGCTACACTTTGTTTTGCTGCTTTTTATGTCCAGTAGTTATCTAGATAAACGATACATAATTTTTTAAGGACCTCGCCTTATTTTTTCTATAATCAATGAGCGAAGCCCTATAATATAATTTTTTTATACAAAGATTTGACCAAACTGTTTATTAGCAGACACCAGAGTGATTATTACTTAAAAAAGTTACGTAATCATCTGCCATTCAGTGTGAAAAAAATGTTCTAAATAATCGGTGTATGCGTTCTTATATATGTTACGATTTATTAGAATAGAGGCTTCATTGTTTTGTATTCAAAGTCAAGTTCGTAGTAAACAATGTCAAAGCTTACATGAAAATTGATATGATTTCCAAGGTAACCTCGTGAGCAACAGGAAATAGAAAACAAAGACTTGTTCATTAAAATGACTTTTCAGTAGCCACCTGCACGAGCTTATCTTTCCGCTAAATTGTAATTTTTTCAGATGTTATAAATACTTTCAAACATGTAAGCTTGGTCACTTCTCCTTCTAGAACAGTAGTCACCAAGTATATTTTAATCTTCAATTTATTTCAATGTTTAAACTTTCAGTTAAATAAAATAAATATTTTTTTAAAACTTTTAATGTTCGGCTATGACCTAACATATATTATTGATAAATTAAAATAATACCAAAAAGTTTGTTCTTTTTCTATAAAAGTAAGTGTCGCAAAAACAGTCTTTTAATTCTTGCTCAGAAAGACATAAATGTTCGAAAAAGTTCTGTACAAGAAAAAGTTTTCTACAGATTAACAACTTTTTTCTAGTAGTGTCTTAAATTTGGTACATATACAACAAAATTTGTAAAGTCTTGGAAGTAATTTCTCTTGGCTAAAGAGGGTTAAAAACTTTTTTAGTCCAGTACTTCCAAAGTATCAATAACGATAATATTACATAAAATAATGTACAAAAAAGCGTTATCATATTTAAGTGATAAAATCGTTTTTTATTTTAGTTACCAACAAAATTAAAGAAATATGAAAAACATAAATATTTGACCTGTAAGTTAAAATTTTCTTAATACTCAAGTTATTAACTAAATTCTTAAATTTTGAATGTATAATGAGTAATACACATCAGTCCTTGAAACAGTATTAGGTCTTAAAACAAAATTAAAGGATTATTATATATAATTTCAGTCTTCTATTACTTTTAATAATCATTGCGAAGATTATTCCGCTATTATTGAGAATTAAGATGATGAGTATTAAATATGTAAGAGTTTCATTTGTAGTTAATTTCAATATTCATCTAAAATAATAATTCAAATTTATATTCTGAGAGTTTCATTAATTTTCATTAATTTCATTAATTTTATTTAAAATCACCCCGACAGGATTTAAAAATTAAAAATTTGTGCTCTAGTTCAAATACATACAAAACTACTCAACATTAGAAAAAATTGAAAAATATATGAATATATAAATTAGCACAAGCTTTTTCATTACCTCCGTTAGAAGTACTTACTTAATTAACTTTAAGATTTTTGAAAAATATTATCGTGCCTTATGTTTCTTAAATTTTTCTGAGCCAATAAAAAATAAGCTATACACTCGATTTTCATGAAATAAAATAATCATTAAACTGTGCATTTTAAAACTTACAAAAATCTATCTATTCTATTAAAATGTCTCAGAATTTAAGCAAAGAAGTAGCCGATATATTAAAAAACAAATGTTTTGTCATGACTTTTTGGCTATTAAAATTTATTGAGTGTTACTGTAGTGTTATGTATTTTCAACTAGCCAAATGCTATATTTTAAATTGGTTTATTGTATATGTATTCAACTATGAACTATCTCATTTTTTGAAAATTTTAAGCTTGGCAGTTTTGAATGATTTTTACACTATTTTGTTGATTATTTCTATGCTGTCAGTTTTTTTGTTTTTAATAATTTTTGATTATTGCTTTTATATTATTAATATATTTTGTTTCAATGTAATTACTACAAAGTTTCATATATTGTTAAATTTAAGAGTATTTACACTTTATCTTGAGTACAGTATTGCCTGATAAGAGAATGGCTCTAAATTAGACATTTCTACAATTTTTATTTTTTTAAATTTGCTCCCAAAAATTAATGTTCAAATTCAGTATTCGTTTATTTACTATACACAGCTTGTTGAGTTGATGAAAATTATCAATCTGTGGTTTCCGTATATTTAGTTTGCAAAACATATATTGGTGAATAGATAGATATACCGAAGAATCCATATTTATATTGAAGCAAATTTTAGCATTATAAAAAACCTCTTGGTAAAAGAATAATATTTTCGTGTTACCACTTTGGAAAGCATTCTAAAACATATTTTTAATGACTGAATGGTTTATTAAAACTATTTGAAATAAAATTAAAAAACATTTTAACAAAACAGGAGATTTGCAAACATAGCTTTTTGAACAAAGATATTTTCCCGTTACTTACTCCTACCACTTGAAAAACTTTTTATAACTCATCTTATTAGTGATTTGTTGAGTAATTTATTAAAATTATTGATGATATAAAATCCAAAAACTCTTTACAAAATAGCTTCATCTATATATAAATAGGCAAAGACAAAACGGTTAGGTACCATTTTCTCCTCTGTTTCTCGACCGATTTTCTTTATTTTTGATTTGTTTAGTAGCTATTGACGACCTTCAATGCAGAATATATAAAGAATCTTTATTTATATCTTTTAAAATAACTAATTTTGAGATAAATTATTAATAAAATTCAAGTGTGTGGCGCCAACTATGAACAAGTAACTTAATCTAGTATTCGAATTTTGACAATATGACTTATATAATCGACTTTTGCTGTGAAAGCCTTCTTTTCTATTCATGTATGACGTTAATACCTATACTTAGTTGGAGCATTTACAGAAGAATCCAAATGAAAAGTTTTATGTAAGTACACAATTTAGAGATTCTAAAGCTAATTGATACATTTGATATCCGAAATTGAAGAGTTGAGTATGTACATTCTTTTAGTCATGAATGTCTCACAAATCTAATAACAATTTGCATATGCATCCATTATCAAAAGCTACGAAAACACTCAGGAGATGTGCTATGCAAATATATTTTTAATTACCTATATTTATGCCATGTGCAACTAAAACTTGAATAAGTATTACATTACATTTTATATAAGGTAATCTTATAAATTAATATTAACATCTCATCTAAAAAATAGCAGTCAGTAATTGTTTAATGTTCTTTTAACGAGTTGTGATATGCTGCAAATATATTTTTTCTTATTTATCTAATAATATAATACCAATAATGTTTGTTCATTTACATGCATCTTATTTATATATAATTCTCGCAAACGGCACTACGATTTTGTCGAAATTCCATTTCGGAGTTTTGGCATGTACAAATCAGGATCAATCGTATTACCGAGAAAGAACGAGATTTTGACAATTAAAACTGCTCTAGAAAAATTCATTCAATACAAATTAATGTGTAGGTTCTTTAAAGAATTTTATCACTACTGGATATTTTTCTAACATTACATTTTTACAATTGAACCTTTCAAGATTTTAAAGTAAAAGGTGCTGGTTAAGCGATTTTTTGATGGGGAAAAAGTTATGTGTTTTTATGTTAATTTGAGGCCCTCAATGAAGTTGCCATGAGCAAACTGACTGAGATATAAGGCTGTAGGTTATAATTATATAGGGTGATTCCAGAAATATGAGAAACCAAATGTTTTATTGGGTGTCCCATAAACAGAACACGGTGTATTATATACAAGGTGAGTTTTTTTTTTTGATGATCAGTATGGGGATCTCGGAAACTAGCGGAGATAGAGCAATAGTTCAATTGGGAAAGATTTGCAGTTTTACTGGCCCAATTTAATGACACTTTCGGATTTTTGTAAAAAGTCATAGCTTACTAGATATTAAAAAAAAACGAAATTCTGTCGATTTAGACAAATCCCTTTAACTCCTTTGTTTTTGATTTTATAAAAAAAGTGTAAATATCAAAATTGAAGGGAATTGTATCCCGAATATGATTGTCATGTCCTCGTTTGCGTGACAGCTCTCGTTTTCGAGATATGACACAAACTTATCTTTTTTTGAATGGAAACCTTAGTTGGCTATGACCTCAAAAAATCGGACATTTTTATAGTTTTTCAACGATATAATACTCGATATAGTTATTCATAAAAATAACGGAGTTATGGATGCTTTTCTCTCTTATTTTCACTTTTAACGTAGGTAGTCATGAAAAAGATGTTTTCACTTTGACGTTTCCTCTTTTGAGAGTAACTCCATTAGTATTGCTGAACTGACAGTCGATATTGACAAGTTTTCGTGATAAAATGGAATATTCCAACGAAGAAAAACTGAATATGGTGGAATGTTATATCATATGCCATAAAAATTCAGTTCGTGTAGCTGAGGAATATTTTCATAGATATTTTAATCGTCGTCAACCTGCTCTATGTACATTTAAGAGGGTTTACGATAGTTTCCGTAGATATGGATCTTTTACTAAACCACCAAAGGACCGTAATCAAATTAACGAAGCAGCACAAATAAATGTTTTGGCAATGGTAAATCAAAATCCATCTACATCAACTCGTGAGATTGCGGCAGAAGCTGGCACATCTCAACGAACCGTAGTTAAGGTACTGAAAGCGCACAAGTTCCACCCGTACAAACTCAGTTTCTCAAACTTTGCATGCTGGTGACGAACATCGACGTATTTTGTTTTGAATATGGTTTAGAGACATGTGCCTTGACAATCCACAGTTTCCATTAAAGGTGTTATGGTCAGATGAAACTAGATTTATTAACTGCGGTATGTTCAATAGACACAATGAGCATATCTGGGCTAAAGAAAACCCTTTCCATGTAGAAAAAAGACGACCCCAGATAAAATTTGTTTTTAATGTTTGGTGTGGTATCATAGAGTCTACTATTCTGGGGCCTTTTATCTATGACGAATCACTTACTGGGGAGCGCTACTTGCATTTCTTGCAATACACTTTTCAAGACGTTGCATAATTTGAATTTGAGAACTCGTTTAGAAATTGAGTGGTTCCAACACGATGGAGCACCTGCTCATAACTCGTTATTAGTAAGACAACACTTAGATAATATCTACCCAAACTCTTGGATAGGAAGAAACCGTACAAACTATCAGTTTGTCAAACTTTGCATGCTGATGACGAAATTCGACGTATTTTGTTTTATTCATTAATAAATTAATCTATTTCATGGCTAACTACGTTAAAAGTGAAAATAAGAGAGAAAAGCATCCATAACTCCGTTATTTTTATGAATAACTATATCGAGTATTATATCGTTGAAAAGCTCTAAAAATGTCCGATTTTTTGAGGTCATAGCCAAATATGGTTTCCATTCAAAAAAAATATAAGTTTGTGTCATATCTCGAAAACGAGAGCTGTCACGCAAACGAGGACATGACAATCATATTCGGGGTACAATTCCCTCCAATTTTGTGTTTACACTTTTTTTATAAAATCAAAAACAAAGCTAGAGGGATTTGACTAAAACGACAGAAATTCGTTTTATCAAAATATCTAGTAAGCCATGACTTTTTACAAAAATCCGAAGTGTCACTAAATTGGGCCAGTAAAACTGCAAATCTTTCCCAATTTAACCATTGCTCTATATCCGCTAGTTTCCGATATTCCCATACTAATCATAACAAACACCCTGTACATATATATATATATATATATATATATATATATATATTGGGTAGTCCATAGACAGTTATATATACAGGGTAGTGGAAATATATTATAAAGTGGAATTATTGTATTGAGTATTTTAATAAGTGTTAGAGAGTTGTAATTAAACTCAATCAATTCATCTTGAGGAAAATTAGACCAAATATCCTATTATATGTATTGTATGTACCTACCAACATTTTTGATGAACCTTTGCATTTACGAGTAAAGCTCGGTCACCCATGTACTATTAATTAAACATACAAATGTATATTGAATAAGTATTTGTAGTAAAATGAAACAGATTTTCTTGAAATTTCGATTCCAATAGAATTGTCATTTACGTTTATTTGTTATATTATCTTACCGGTTAACAGCTGAATTATTTAATTTTAAGAAATTTCATGTTAACTAAATTTTTAGGGTTCCGTATATACAATATACGGATACCCTTATAATATCACTCCGGATTTCTGCCTGTGTCACATCACAGCCATTTTCTCCTAAACTACTGGACGGAAGAGCTTGAAATTTGGTATCAATGTATAGTTTGGTGACCCGATCAGGAGTACATATCGTAAAAGAAAAAAATTTGATTTTAGGGGTACTTCTGGGGGGAAGACCAAAAAAATCGACTGTTCATCCCCTGATCTCCGAAACTACTGAGCCTAAAATTTTGAAAAAAATAGGAAATATAGAACGTTGCCCGAACTTTACAGGAAAAATAAGGAGAAACCATTAATATTAATTTTGGGGGGCAAATTATAGAATTAAATAAAAATTTAAAAATAAAAAAATTTCAAACGCATCATGTAATATATCAAATGAAAGGTCTCATTCTGAGGAACACAAATATATTTTTTTCATATTTAAAAAATTAATAATTAAAAAGATATTAACGAAAATATACCAAAATTTACTGGAAAAATAAGGAGAAACCTCGACTTTTAATTTTGGGGGGCAAATTACAGAATTAAATGGAAAATATAAAATTAAAATTGTTTCTAACCCATCATTATTTATCAAATTAAAGGGCTCATTACGACGAAAACAAATATATTTTTTTCATATTTTTTAAATAAATTAATTAAAAGATATTAACAAAAATATAAAAAAAATTACCCCCCTTATCTCGGAAACCATAAGCTGGAAAATTTTGAAAAAAAAATGAAGGTATAGCCCCTCACCTGAACTTTACTGGAAAATAAGGAGAAACCCCTAATATTTATTTTGGGGGCAAATTATAGAATTAAATGGAAAATTAAAGTTAAAATTGTTTCGAACCCATCATGTTATATATCAAATGAAAGGGCTCATTATGATGAAAACAATTTTTTTTTCATGATTTTAAAATAAATTAATTAAAAGATATTAACAAAAATATAAAAAAATTTACCCATCCCCCCTCCCTATCTCCGAAACCATAAACTGGAAAATTTTGAAAGAACAATGGAGGTATAGCCCCTCACCTTAACTTTACTGGAAAAATAAGGAAAAACCCCTAATATTTTTTTGGGGGGCAAATTATAGAATTAAATAGAAAATATAAATTTAAAATTGTTTTTAACCCAGCATGTTATATATCAAATAAAAGGACTCATGATGAAGAAAACAAATATATTTTTTTCATATTTTTAAAATAAATTAATTAAAAGATATTAACAAAAATATAAAAAATTTTACCCATCCCCCCCTTATCTCCAAAACCATAAGCTAGAAAATTTTGAAAAAAAATGGAGGTATAGCCCTACACCTGAACTTTACTGAAAAAATAAGGAGAAACCCCTAATATTCATTTTGGGGGGCAAATTATAGAATTAAATGGAAAATAAAAAATTATAATTGTTTCTAACGGGTCATCTAATATATCAAATCCCAGGGCTCATTATGACGAATACAAATATGTTTTTTTTTAATTTTTTTAAAATAAATATTTTAAAATATTTAAAAAAATTACCCATTCTCCCCGTTATTCCTCAAACTCTAAGACCTCATTTTTTTGTTTATAGGAAAAATATGAAAAAAATCCCGAATATTTGGGGGCCAAATAATAGAATTAAACGGAAAATAAATTATTAGAAAACCCCCATAGTAATTTTAGGGACAAATTATACAATCAAATGGAAAATAAAGATTCAATTTTCAAACGCATCATGTAATATATCAGATAAAAGGCTCATTATGTGAATTACAAATATATTATATTTTTAAATCATTTGTATAAAAGATATTATCAATAATATTAAACATCGACTTAATTCCCACTTTAGAAACTACACTATTTAAATTTTGAAAAATATATTTTATTTATATTTTTAAATAATTTGAATAACAGATTTAATAATGTATAATTTAAACTTTGACCTATTTTGCCCTTTTTCTTCCAATCTACAGAGCCTCAAAACTCAGACTGTAGATTATAAAAGGCATCTCTGGAAGTTTATTAGTAAAATAAAACTCTAATGTTACTTTTTGGGGGCCAAATTAGAGAATTAAATACATATGTATTGTGATAAAAATCAAGCGAATCCTAAAGCAGATAAAATAAAAAGTCAATGTGTGAAAAAAAAGTGTATATTTTTTATAAATTTAAAACGCTTCCTTTAAAAGATATAAGGGTAAATATAAGAAAATGCACTCATTCCCTGCTTATCTGAAACTGGAATATGCGAATCTTGGAGGTGGTACGGAAATAAATATTATCCTGATACATACTCTTAACACTTCTTCGTTGAGTAATTTATTAAAATTATTTATGAAATATAATTCAAAAACCTTATTTGCAAACACAACTTGCCCCCATAAATATTTTTTAAAGGTATTTTTAATTATTGGTTGAGTATTTTTTAAATTTCTCAAAATAGCTCATTGCTAAAAATAGTTACAATCAAAAATGTTTTCCTGTTACATGCTCTAACCACTTTGAAAAAAATATGTTTCAAGTCATCAGCTAATTTGTAGCTCATTGGACAAAAATATTTGGGTCCGCCCTCCTCTTGCCAATAGGAACAGCTGGTCGACATATAAATGGAAAACTATTATAAATAGTCCCGATTACCATTACGATACACAGTTACGAGACACCGTTGCAAGTACACATTTACAAGTATACAGTTACAATGACCAGTTACAAGGACACAATTACAAGATGGAACACCAAAATGATTTCCAAGTCGAGTTTAACAAATTATTCGAAAGTTTGTGGAGCTTTGTAGAATAAAACATACAACGAATTACCCAAAGTCGAGAGGAAAAAATAATTGATACCAAAAACGACAGCAAGAAACAACATGAAATTGATCATTTGTCCAAGCGTAAACCTACAGTACCCAGAACTAAAGAACAATGCACGGAAATAAATAACTCTGCAAAAAGTAAAATCGGTAGTGACAAAATCATTGACAATTCCGAACAAACTGACTCAGTTAAGAGTGAAAAAGTGATCACAGAAAACTTGCACGGGGAAAAACGTGACTTGAAACATAAAAAATCGTTTGAAAAACAAAAGTCTAGCGATAAAAGAATCAATGGTAAAGATGACGAAAAAAGTTGTATAACAGCGACAGTGACCAAAAAGTGATGAAGAAAGAAAACAGGACTGGGGTGACAGCGAAACGCCAGCAGATTAAATCGTACTTTTTTATTTTCACACTCGGGTTCTGTTCAGTTCTTGGATTTGTTTAAAAACACAGTCCAACTCACTATAATTTATTTCCATAACTTTAACTCAATTTATATTCACAGAAACTATTTACATTTTATCTTAACTATACAATACGACCGTCGAAAACTGAATGAATGCTATCGCCAGCTGTCCATATTTATATATTTCTCTTGGAATTGTCTGGTAAGTCAACGAACCATCGGTAAACTTCTTTCATGTGTTCTGAAAACTTCAAGGGAATTCCTAGTAACGGCAGCGGTCGGCCTGTTGAGAGACAAACATTCCCAGAAGGATCGGAATAATGTCCTTTCCACGAATTGGTTGATGGCCGATTGCACCAGCTGTCGGATGAATTCTCGAACAGTACGATACATAAAACACAAAAAACATCACAAGTTACAGAAAAGTGACAAAACAAGGATGCTAAAGTTGAAGAAAGAAAATTGTGTAGCAATGTTAACTATAATGCAAAAAAAAACAAAGAAAAGTCCAGAGATGATAAATTATGTAAGAACCAAAACACCCTGAAGTTAATAAACCTGTTTGGAGATGGTACTGAGCCTCAACAAGGACACACTTGAAAGCATAAAAACCTAGATAATAACCAACGTTAGACACCCATAAATATTAATCAAGTTAAAGAATCTAAAAAGGATGATTCAAAAGAGAGAAAATCAAAAACCTTTGCCACGCCAACTGTAGAAAAACCAACAACCTGGGATTAGACTTTCAATTAAAAATTCAAGATGCACGGTAATTTTACCAGAAGAGTCCAAACAAGAAGATTCAATCGGACAACGAAATGCTTCAACATCACTTCAATGTCATTAATGCAGTCCAATATTAATTCCAGAACCAATCAGGTCATAGAAGAAGCAGATGAAACTTGGGCTAAGTATGTGGAATCATGCCAAGAACCCTAATCTGCAATAACTGACCATATAAATGAAGAACTAGGATAGATTCTAGAAGAATTTGAGAAATTTGAAAAAAACATCTTCGGAGATTCAGGAAATTAATACAAAACCACAACGAAAACGTACCAAAGTGCAGGAACTTAACGTTCACATGTCCCACAGTTGTCTGCATACACCATGCCCAACTGACTCAAGACGAAAGTCACAGGCCGGGTAGCAAAAGTGAAAAAAATACTGAAAATCAAGTTTAGCAATAAGCGAGCCTAGCTGTAAAGTGGTCGTTAGTACCGAATCGGAAAATTCTTCTGACACTTACTAACAAAAACAAGGAAAATCGATTTAAAAAAACTGACGAAACGAAGAAAAATCAGTCACAAACCTGACGAGATCGCTTAATGACACGTTTAAAGATATCGAGAAAGATACTTCTTGACTATAATACCACCAAGATGAAGGAAACGAACCGAACGAGTTGCAAAAGTGCGATCGGTACTAGTGATCCTGACGAAGAAAATTTAAACAAGAAAGGTCAGGTCACACGGAGAAAGGAGCTACTATGAAAAGTACACAATCTCCCGGAATGCCCCCAGTGGAAAAGTTAGGCGCTCACCCAACAGTGCAACAAAGTAAGATAATAATTTCAAAGCCCCAGTCAGTTCTAACTTCAAATCGAACTCAACTTTAAAATGATAGCCAGAATCTTCATTCCTAGAGGACAAGGCTGAAACTTCTGACTTCAGAGCCTGTTGATGAAAAAGGCTGAGGGCTTCTTAATCCAATATCGAAAAAAAAACTGCCTCCCACAGCTGAAAGATGGTGTTGGGGGAAGTTCCACCGAGGATTGAACGTAATACTAAATTAACTGCCGAAAGTTGTTGTTAACTAGCTTACGAAAAACTAACGAAGTTATGGAAATAGTTGGAAATTCGGAACCAATAAACAGGAACATGCCAATATTTCATTTTGAAGGACAAAATGCTGAATCGAAGACGGTAAAATCAATTTCTGTAGCTCAAACGACCGCTCATTCTAGGGTTGTCGACCACACTGAAGTGATAATATTTAGTTGTGACATATTACGCCCTTTATAGGACAATGCAAGTTAGTTTGTCAAATGTCAATTCAGTTAATACCACAAACCCTGCTACAAAATCCCTTGAGCCCTCTTCACAATTCAATGTGGGAAAGGCTTCAAGCTACAACACATTGACTGCAATTTAAAATTGCAAGAACCTAGTGTAACTTGTATAAAATTTGAAACTTTGTTCCACTAACCTTATGATTTAGTTTGAAGTAAAATGTGCCTCTATTACTGTGGAGTTATTGTAGCTGTAGTTGCTTCTTTGGTGGTTCTCTGAACTGATGCGTGTCAGTGATCCTAGAGCACTTTGCCAATTGTCTGTTCGAATTTCTAGAGGCCGGCGATATCTGGGATAGTGCCTTTTATTAGCACTGTACAATATGTATTATATTTTTATGTTTTAAACCTTCAACAACGACGTGTTAGTCATTCCTAAAATGCTTAAATGTTTTCAACTCAGACCTCGTCAGTTTATTCATATCTTTTACCTTAAACTTTCTTTTCTAGTAGTTATTTGTTTGAAACAGTTTTGTTTACAATCATGAATTATACAGATTTCATCTGTCAGATGTTTCGTAGGTTAAAACTTCCACAGCAACACGGAAGTTGAAATTGTCAATCGCCTGACATTACCGCTTCTGTTGGTCATTTTGAAAAAAAAAAGGTTCTTGTCTTTCGTCGTTTCGATGCCGGTGGCTCAGGCGAAGCAAACGAATTTATAGGCGGTGAAGTTCTGCCAAACGGCTGTACAATATTTTGTGGCTGAAATATATAGACCATGGTATTTGAATCAAGTTAGAAGGTATGCTAATGTTTAAAGAATTTTGAGATAATGAGGTAAACCCCATTCGGGGAAAGGGTTTTACGTTAGGATCCTTCTTTTACGTTAAGATTTGTGTTTCCCGTTGGAATTTTGCTTTTATATGGAGATCTTTCTTTGACGTTTTGATTTTTAGTTTACGTTGGGATTTTGCCCATATATTGGAATTGTTCCCCTACGATGGGACGGGGCATGTTAGTTTAGAGTTAGTCCCATTTATTTTGAAGTATTTTGGTGAATCATAATGTGGCCAGAAGTTATGTATTTCGAGTTTGAATGTTAACTTTATGGAGGAGATTATGTCACGACAGGACATGAGAATTTCACATTTTTTTGCCGCTTACCTGATAGATTTTTGGAAAGTTTAGCTGTTCCTCAAATGGCTATTTAACAGTTAACCCCAGGGAATCATTTACTGTAAAGCTATTAGTGGGAGAAGTACAGTCCCTTTGATGACAGGGGATTTGCGAAATATTTGGCTTTGAGCTTCCAGGATTAGTAGTACAGTACAAATAAAAAAAAAATCTTGGTGCAAGGTAAGGTTTATTCTGTTAACAGTTTATACCGGTATCTTTTTTGAGCAAATCATTTTGATTATACGATCAGAGTTGAGTACATTTTTTTAAAATCTCACTTTGTATTTTTTTGTAAATATATCAATTTTCATTATTATAGGAATAATAGATTCTCAAATTTAATCATTATAAAGAGTGTTGCATTTCTTTTGATAATTTTGTTTACACTATATTTTTCTTTATTTTTTATTTTAATTCTCCTGAAGTTTGTTTCTATTACTAAAAATGACTCAAAGAAATAAAAACAGAGACAGGAAGATAACGAGTATTTTTCGTAAGAAGCTTCCTATTCCATCGTTCACAGACAGGTCGTTGCTATATAAGTATTGATCTTGATAAATGAGTTATCCCGGACAAATATAATAAATATAGTAAATAAGACAAAATGTGTAGGAATAAACATGTCAAAATTTAGAAATCTTACTAATTTAAAAAATATATATTTTTTTCATTTAATTTTCTAATTTTGCCGGCAAAATTAATAGTAGGATTTTAGTTATATTTAGTTTCATGTTGACTTTATTAATTTCTGTTTCAGTAGTTTCGCAGAAAAAACGCAGAAGAGGTTAATTTTTGTATATTTATTAATTGACAAGATGAGTTCTTTCATTCGACATATTTCAGGATGCCCCTATTTTTTTATTTTGCATTTAATTTTCTATTGTGGCAGTTAAAATTAACATTCGGAATTTCGATTTATTGTATCTTAAAGGATTGACTATTGAGTATATTCATATATTTTTCCAAATATATTAACGCACCTTAGTATCGGAGATACTAGGGGGGCAACTTTTGTACAGTTATTAAGAAAAAATAACTTTTAAAAAATATATTTTAATTGCAACTAACACTTTCAAGTTTGCTAAAATTAAGGTTCTGCCACCTCCAAGTTAATATACACTGTTTTTGTTAAATTTTAGTTTCAATAGTTTCAGAGGTAAGGAAGGATGGCCAAATTTAGTATAATTTCCCCTCGGATACTACCCAAAATTGTGAAATATTTTAATTACACTATGTATTCTTGTGTATTAACAGATACAGGTTGATTCTATAAGCGTACTTAAAAATATATAAAAATACAGTTTATTATTAATAAAAAAATGCCTTTAAAATTAATCATTTGCAAAGCTTTTAAAGTTTTTGTCTGTTTTTTTTTCTGTTAATCCCTGAATGCGTTTGTATACATTTTTGATAAAGTATGTCTGAAAAAGTTAGTACTTTGCTATACAAACAGTATTTTAATTGATGCATAACCTTTTTCTGGTAGTGTCTTAGAAACAGTCACTCAAAAAAAGTCTTGGAGTTAATTCTTCTTGGCTGAAGAGGGTTAAAAACTTTCTTTGTCCAGCAAGTCCAAATTTATATTATATGGAACAATGTAGAAAAAAGTTTTCGTATTTAAGTGACACAATAATGGGGAAAATTAACATTAATTTTTTTACATTTTACTTACCCAAGAAAACAAAGACATGAAAAAAAATTTACATACTGTAAATATCTTAAGATTTAGAAGCCAAACAACCATTTGTCTGATTGATTAGGCAGGTAGGCTTATTTGACGTGTAAGTAAGGTTTCCTAAATACGTTAGTAACTTGTGAATATATAATAACCTTTGAAACCAGATTATCTCTTACAACTATATTTAAGCGCATATCAGCAATTCATTTTCTCGTTTCCATTTAACCCGAAAATATTTAAACAAAATTATATTTCCAGAGTTTTATTTCATCATTAATTAAATAATGTAACTTTGAAGCACATATACAGGGGGGGACGAGATTTAATTGAAGATTTTAATTAATACAGAAACGTATATAGAGATGTCAATCATTTTAAAATGGTTAAGTATATAAGGAATGTTTCTGACGGAAAAAACTTAATAAGTTTGTGCCCAATATTATTTACTATGCAATATATTAATGGTATGATATCACATGGTAGGTTTTAATTTGGAGCATAAACTGTAACACAAATAAAATATGTGGATTCTATGTTGAAAATAATTTAACACTTTTAGAAAACTTTAAATTTCTAACAAATAATATACAAAAAAAGTTTTACTATTCAGCAATACTGTTTTTGATTCATAATTTAAACTTACATTTTACAAAAAAAAACAATAAATAAGGCTTTACATAATACATATAATGGGTAATTTTTTAAATATTTTTGTTAATATTTTTTAAACAATTTTAAAAATATGAAAAAAATATTTTTGTATTCGTCACAATGAGTTTCTCCCAAAATGTTGGTAAAGAAGCCTAAAATAATGTACCAGACGAAAAAACGGGGGTCATGGGCATATGAGGAAGTTCAAGGCATTCAAAGTCAGTTTCATTGGTACAATGAGAATTTTTTTGCCAATTATGACTCTCTAGAATTGGTAAATTCTTTTCGAATTTTCAGGTGAACGGACAAGTTTAAAAGTCGAAATACTGCAGAAAAGAAGGCTATGGACCATATGAGTAAGTTCTCGGCATCCAAAATAAGTCTCATGGCCCCACTAAGGAAGCTACGTTTACGAACGTGGATGCTGAAAAAATAACAAGCGGCTAATGCAATTTGTTAAAACCATTTTGCAGAAATCTGCTGCATTTGGAGTATTGCTGAGAGACGATTAGAAGCTCCACTCTGATCTATTTTATATGTTCAATTTTCAGATATTTGACACAATAATTTCAGATTTGATTACATGTTGCGACTCCATTTTATGCAACGTCATCAATTTTTGAGACAGGCTTTAACGATTCAGATGTAAAAGTTTACGAAAAATTACTAAAATTTTGGTTAATTTTTTTTAAGTCAAGGCTTCCTTAACGGAAACAAGACAATAGATCAGTAGAATAGTGAAATGTAAAAATTAAACTTTGTGCCGACACTTCCTTCCGACACTTCTTAGGCCTTCAAATTCCTATGGGGTTGTTCATAAAATACATTCGCACACAGCGGGGGGTCTCAGTTAGAGTGACAAACATTTCTACTTAAATTTTTCTCTAGTCTGGTTTGTTACATTTTTCTGTTGCGATAGAAAGTCGAAAAATGTATATTTTTCAGTCACAATAGCTTATTATTTGGGATATTTAAGTCCGTCACAATCGGTTCATCTGTAAATCCAATATCTGTTCAATAACAAATGAAAGTAAGACTCTACAGGGCCGATGATAAAATAAAGTTACAAATATAATAGTGTTATTATAGACACATAATTTCTCGTATACAATAGAACCCGATTAACTCGAATTTCAATGCTAAAAATTTCGAGTAAATGAGTTAGCGTAGCGAGTTTTTCTAGATATAGAAAGGTTTGTACTACTACAATTTTATCTTGCAAAAGCACATATTTTAAAGGTTCTACTCTATTTATTTTTAACCGACTTCCAAAAAGGGGAGGTTATCAATTCGTAGCGTATTTTTTTTTGCTTTTTTTGTATGTATGTTACCTGTGGTGAACCGTTTTGAATGAATATGGTCTTGTTTAATAGAGTATATATCCGGATTGGTGAAACTTCAAATTTTGGAAAAGAATTCTATTGCTAAAGTGATGAAATTTGTGAATGAACACATGCGTGCATGGAAATCGACCAATATCCCTAATATTTTAGTCGATTTTTCGATAACTCCTTAAGGATATGTATAGTTTTTTAACGTTTAATCTATTAAGGAAGATCCCTAGGTGATCTCATATACTTTTCTGCGACGTGCAACTTGCAGTTTTGCAGAAAATCACCTAAAATTCCAAAATTCTTATCAAAAATTTCATCGAAATGGCATAACGGACATTCCCTCATAAATATTTTAATTCCAACGTAATTGTGCGGTAGTTTTGGCCCTGGAAGTTTTAATTGCGAATTTGAAAATTTTCTATATACATCTCAAGCATATAGGTAGTAAAGCATAGTATTTTCGGCTCCTTAAATCAATGAGTACCAAGCTCGTTTTGTTTGTACACCAGGCATATACCTATTTAAATGCAAATTTTTCCACTTTGCGAAGACGGTGCTTTTGGTGGTCACATTCTCCCGGCCTAATAAAAAATTCAGTGACAGCACTTGTCAAACTTTAAACTGCTATTTGGAGCGTTTATACACAGGGTGTTTCGTTATAGCAAACAAAATCACAAAGTAAAGTGATAGAAGGAGTTGCATTTATATGATGATTGAAATATAGGACGGAGTAGAGTGGTCCATAGGCAGCTGTATATATAGGATGGTTGAAATATAGGGTGGACTGGACGTTTGGTGGTATAAAAATGTTGGAAAAAACGTGAAATTAAAATTATATAGGGTGATTAAAAAACTGTTATATGATGTGGACACAAGCAAATCATATACAGGATGGTTGAAATATATGCTGGAGTTGAATTATATTTATAAAGTGTGATTACAAAATTATTTCTTTTATAGCCCATAAGAAGTTGCATAAAGTGTGGAGAGGAATTAATGTTACACAGGGCGATAATATAAAATGTTAAAAATGAAATAATTCATATTGAAAAGTTGAAAAAAGGTTACATGGCGTGGTCCATAAGGCACCGACATCAAAAATATACTAGATTGGTAGGTAATTAATTTGTACAGAATGAGCACGTTTTAATGTTTAAATTTTTTACTTCCGGAGTAGGTACCTAACAACATTGAATGTGTTATTTATTTGCTAGAGTTGTATTTTGTTATAATTATTATACATTTATCTCAATCGTCACTTAGTAGTCAACAAATACTTAGTCTGTAAATTTTTTACTTTTGTGCTCGTTATTACAATATACTACTCATTCTACCATAGCATTTCTTATATTCAACCGTTAAGATTTTCGAAAAAAATGTCGCCAGTGAGAAGTGAGTTATAACAAAAGTTATTTAACACTTACAAAAATGCTATCCCGAAAAAAGACATTAAAAATTTAATACCCAAAACGGAATAAAAATATAAGGTAGTTCCTTGTTAAACTGAAGTTCTCCTATGCACATAGGGAATGAAAGCAGAATGGGTAGATGCAGATGTAATAAATACTAGTGTTAAAAACAAAGAAGTAGATGCTTATTGTAGGTCCTTATTGATAATTTTAATATTTGTCTAATTTTAGTTTTAGTGGCAATATGTCATATACAGGGGAGGGGGGTTCTGGGTTGTGCTACATATTACAAGGGGTTCGCAGAGAGTGTGACGCAGCGTAACGAAGACGGGAGGGGTCCGAAAAGACAAAATTTAGCTTGACATATTTTATGAATGGCCCCTATGCAACTTAGTTTTTTGTGTAATAAACAGGGACCAGATTATATATTTTTTAGTTTAGAGTTTATGTTAAAAATTCCTTAGTGTCGGACTTCAGACCTTATACTTCTGGAGGCAGCGTAAAATGCACATTAATTACATTAAAGCATTTTTGATATGACTTTAAGAGCATAAACGAAACATTGTTGTGTTGTTGTATTACGAATTGTCAAAAATATTTTGAATTTGAAACGAAAAGTTAGTTTATGTGCAGGTTTGTCTAGTTAGCTAATGTTCCTATAATTTAATCTGCTATAACTAAAGTGATCTGGTTATACGAATATATTGTCAATAGCCAGAATATTAAAGAGGTGAAGTAGGTTTGAACTATTATATTTGACAAATTTTATATTTAAATGAAAAAATTGTTTACTCATTAGGATTAATACTTGAATATTAACAAAATAGTGACAATTGTTTTAATTTTCCTGAAATTGTTGTCCATTTCTAAGAAAGATTAACCAAGTCGAAACTACTCATAACATGCGAATTACATGTTCCGCATCTGAAAGTTGCGGTATCTGTGAAGCTAGTTGTAGGTCTGCAAAAGTTGAGATATTTATTTTTGGTTAGGCTGTTCGTCGTGTAGTTAATGTACTTATTGATGGTATAGCGATTTGTCTTCGCTTTCCTGTCGAAGTTGCGGAACACTAACAAGTCTGAAATAACAAAAAAGAAATCAGCATTAAAAAGATTAAAATACTTATTAAAACCTAACACTACATAATAAGGAGTTACGTATGTAGGTATCTAGCTATTTATCCACATAAACGTAAACTAGATTTGCACGTTGTGGGCGGTGTGTTGCCTCAATCTGACAGCCACAAACTATCAAACATAAAACAAAAAATCATGTTATCCTTACTGGAGAATAAATTCGTGTGGGTATGGCGATTTTGTGTTGCCGCATCACTCATTTGGATTGTTTTCGCCCGCAGTTGCAGTTTGTAGTTGTCACATTGACGCAACGGGCATATAGTTTATATTGGACATAGCCAAACTGCACCACCCTCACCGCGCCGTGTATCGTGTATGTCCACACGCTCCTGGACGGTGAACTACCGATCTTTATGACTATCGATAGCGATCAATAACTGATGGCTTGGCTATCGATAGTTATCAATAGTTTATTTGCTACTTGCGAGTAGACTGAAATAAAAAATCAAATACCTAATATACAATTTTTTCGTTTGTGGTTCATGTTCCATATAAATAACCTTCTGCTTTTTAGAAATCAAATGAAGATACGTATAGATGGATAACTATTAATATAATAATATCATTAATAAATAACAAATTGTTGAAATTTAATCCATAAAAATTGTTGAAATGTCAATTACCCTATTTCGTAATTACATTGAAGTTATACATTTTTTATGATAGTAACTTTCACCAACGTAAATAAACTACCTCCAATTTTAGGGCAGCAGTTCAACTTCAGTTATTTCTACTAAATATTTAACTCCTCGTATAGCAATAGTAAATCAATATATTACATTATTTTGGGTAAAATATCTCATAATATATCCCAATATAGCAAAAGAATACTGAATCTTTTCCAGCACCTATTTGTTCATAGGAGCACAGGACCTTCAAAAAGAAGTACACAAGCAAATTCGGTATTGCTGGTGACCTACGATGTGCTTCTGGTGTGCTGCAGATATTTTTGACTCTATGGATTAGCGTTTTGATGATGCCAGTTTTCGTTGCTGATGTGTGGTTGGAATTGTAGTGAAGGTATAATCCGGTATGCGTAGCCTTCCTGTAGACTGTTGTTTGGATTCCGGTCCTAGTCCTTTGACACTTTACATCAAGGAATGGTAGGCACCCACTCTCTTCCATCTCCATGGTGAATCTAATGGATGGTTGGGATTGGACAGGTGCTCCAGAAATGCCTGTATTTCTGACTCTCCGTGTTGCCAAATAAAGAAGGTGTCATCGACATACCTCAACCATAGCTTAGGAACTTGACAAAGACATTAGTCGAAACGCGTCGGACAGTTTTTAAAAAAAACGTATATTGTGGAAATTTCAATTGTAGTATCAGTTAATTATTAATGTCCATTAAAGTTGATCAACCTTATTTCTTTGTCGAACTTGTCGAAAATATATGTGGAACATCTATTATTATACACCTACTATTTCAGGTCATACTAAATTATTTATGAATATTTTAGGAACCGGTTATAAGAATATATGTATCACAATTCCATTGATAAAAGGTATTCTATAGTAAATCGAATATTCGATTAATAAATGATTATTAAGAAATGAGTTAATTTAATTCATATAAAAAGGATCCGATGTAGACATGAACTTTCGTAAATTACAGAGTCGGCGATCGTCTTTTGAGATATTTTAGTTGTCCGCCGGCTAGCTAATCGTTATTTATCTATGTCATTGGCGTTTTCTATGCAATCATTGTTTATCTGCTAACTAATGATATTTATGATCTTCAAAGCCACAACCTTATTTTGTACGGAATTGTAGGTAATAGAAGTTTGACAATGTTCTGAAATTCGTACAGAATAAGAACTTTATGCATCTTGTGAATAGTAACATTCACCTATGAGCTGGGTCACTTTGATATGATTTTCTTGGGGACTCAAAAACGCTGCATATGGATAATAAGAATAAAGTATAAAATAGTTAGATGTGCTCTGTGTCTATCTAATTAAACTATGTAAGACGATTTTGCTGTTAGACTGATTAAGAAAAATTATTAGAGACTATTATTAAGCAATGAAATTTGTATCAGACTGCCCACACTTTAATTCATAGCCAAAATTAATTAATTTATTAAAGTTCATCTATTAACAAAAAAATTTTGTTTAATTTTTATTTCGTTATTAATATAACCATTATTTTCGTATTAGGAAATGTATGTATACTTTGCTTTAAACTAGTTTTAATTATAACTTTGTATAAAAATCAAATAGAAAAAAAAACACTGAAAATAATGAATCATTTTGACTATAAACTAATGGAACTACTACTTACATAAAATATTAGTAAACACTTTTTTTAATTAATAGGGAAGATTGTATCCTCTACCGCGTTTCTTGACTATCGGATTTTGTAATATCAGACATTCTTCGTATCCTAATATAACTTTCATAATATTGTTGCGAAATTTACCTGGTTTCATTTCAATACGACGTCGATCGCTGGGAGGACAAAAAAAATAATCTCGAAATAGCTCGGCAACTGTAGAATTGATAATGGATTGTACTAGAGGATTCGATGCTGATTTTAATAGGAGCGGTCCATCATCGCAGCAGTTAGTTAGTGCGGTGAAAAGCTTATGTTGTATTAAATTTGTGATATTCGAATCAGCTGTTGTGTATATTTGAAAAAACAACAAACCTTGTGACCACGATGGAAGAAACACAACAGAATTTAATTGAAGGATTATTCTCGAAATTGAAACAAAAACAAGATCAAATTAAATTAAAACGACAAAATGATTTAAAAGTATGTGAATAAAAACAAGAACAAGTTGAATTAACCAGGAAAAATGAATCTCAAATATTAGAAGGAAAACGACAACTGCAATTTGAACAATTAATGCAAATAGTACCAGAAGTGAGTGAAACAGTTAATGAAAGAATGCAAATAGTAGAATCAGATATAAAAGAGATAAACGACGACATAAAGATCCCAAAAAATAATGTGGAGGCCCTTGAAACCAAATTTAGACATCGATTCCATACAGAGCCAGGTGAAATTTGAAATCGGTGCTTTTCAAAACAAAGTAGAAACAGAAATTTAAAAAATGCAACAGGACTTACAGCGAGGAAAATACCAGGACATCATAAGTACCAAAGGTTCCTTTAGAAAACCACCCACATTTGATGGAAGTTGATCTTGGCCATGTATAAACGGCAATTTGAAGCCGTGGCTACAGCTAATGGATGGGATAATCAAGAAAAATCTACTTCTCTGGTAATTTCGTTAAGAGGTCCGGCTCTAGAACTCCTCCAAACCATTCCAGTCGATGAACAAGGCAATTTCGACAGGATCATCGCCATCATGGACAAACGAAATGACAATCAATCCTTGAGCCAGGTATTGTCCAACGAAGTGGAAAAACGCAATAATCGGGTGAAAGCCTCCAAGAATTCGAAGCAGAGATTAGACGGTTAGTACACTTGTCCTCCCCAGACCTGCCAGAGGAAACCAGACCAAAAAGACCAGTTGGCCACACAGAGTTTCATAAACGGCATGAGAGATGTGGAAGTACAAAGAAATATAAGACTAAATGGAGTCAAGAAGAGTAATGAAGCTCTACTTCGGGCTTTGGAAGTAGAGGCCGTCATGAACATGTCCAAGCCGAGGGTCCGAGGAGTTTCCTTCAATCAGGAGGAGTCGGAGTCACCATTTAAAGCGCAGTTGGCTGGTATGAACAAACTATTAGAACGGGCAAAAAGAACTAGCACTGCTGGACATGAAGACACCGGAAGGACAACTGGCCAGGTGAATGGAAAAATTACAGAAATACGATTTCAAGGTGGAACCCCGTGCCGGCTGTTTGCACAATAATGCCGATGCCCTATCCAGAAGACCCTGTAGAGCTGAATGCGGACATTGTCTGAAGACGGAACAGGGAGAGGGTATCTCCATCAGACAGATCCGAGTGCAGGCCAATGAAGACTAGACAAGGGAACAGTGCATCAATGACCAAATGGCTGATCCAGACATCGAACCAATGTTGTCACTCAAAACGAGAGGGGCACCCAGGCCATGATGGGACGAGGTAGCTAAATACTCGGGCGTGCTGAAATCGTTATGGGCCCAATGGGACTCTCTAAGAGTAGAGAATGGAATACTCAAGCGAGTTTGAGAAAGCACTGATGGCCGAGAAACCAAGTCCCAACTGGTTGTTCCTAGGAAAAAGGTATCAGCCATCCTGACCGAAGTACATAATGGGATTACCGGGGGCCATCTGGGCATGAACAAAACCCTAGACAAAGTTCGCCAGCGATACTACTGGGAAAATTATTTCGAAGACGTCAGAGCTTGGTGCCGCAGTAAAGGCCCGAAGACCCGGGCCAAGGGCAGAATGCAGCAGTACAATGTGGGCATCCCAGTTGAGAGAATTGCCATCGATGTCGCCGGTCCGTTTCCCGAGTCTGAGAGGGGGAACAAATTCATTCTGGTCGCAATGGATTACTTCAGCAAATGGCCTGAGGCATATGCGATACCCAACCAAGAGGCAACCACAGTATCGACGGTGCTAGTAGAACAGCAATTCAGCAGGTTTGGCATTCCGATGGAACTACATTCAGACCAGGGGCGTAACTTCGAATCAAATGTATTCTAGAAAGTCTGCACGATGTTAGGGTTCAGGAAAACGAGAACAATACCATTGCACCCACAGTCAGACGGAATGGTGGAAAGATTCAACAGAACCTTGGAACAACACCTATCCAATGTCGTCAGCAATAATCAGCGTGATTGGGATGAGCATATTCCCCTATTCCTGTTGGCGTATCGCTCAGCTGTACATAATAGTACAGGCCTGACTGCAGCCAGGGTCCTATTTGGAAAAGAGCTGCGATGAAGACGCGATACGACCTGAAGGCCAATTCAGTCGGGTTCCAAGAGAGGGACAAAGTCTGGCTGTACAACCCCCAACGGAGCAAGGGTAAATCCCCAAAGCTTACACCCGCCTGGGATGGTCCATACGAGGTGGTCAAAAGGCTTAATGTCGTCTACCGGATCCGTTCAAACCCCAGGGCTAAGTTGAAGGTGGTCCATTTAGATCGAATCACTCCCTACCATGGAGAGGATGTTTCTGACCGTGACGATAAGAATTAAAGGGGGGCAGTGTTGCGAAATTTACCTAAGCCGGTCCTGATTTCATTTCAATACGACATCGATCGCTGGGAGGACAAAAGAGTTAATCTCGAAATAGCTCGGCAACCGTAGAATTGATAGTGGATTGTACTAGAGTATTCGATGCTGATTTTAAAAGGAGCGGCCCATCATCGCAGCAGTTAGTTAGTACGGCGAAGAGCTTATGTTGTATTAAATTTGTGATATTCGAATCAGCTGTTGTGTATATTTAATGTAAATAAAAGTTTCTAGAAAGTGAGAGTGAATATTACTTTTTAAATTTTAATTGAACCCACGGAGTATTTAACAATATAATGTTTCATCTCTACCTTAATTACCTGTATTATTACCTTCCAGCATATCATTTGCAACATGTAGGGCAGAACTGTTCAAAGAATCAGATTGCACAGTTATAGCCTTATAAGTTTCCTTCTTAGGCATTTTGATGGATTTTACAACTATTCCTGGTAATATTTGAGCCTTGACAGAACATTTGCACGCTTTTCTAATCTCTGTTAAAGTTTGCTGTTAGATATTTGCAGTTCTTATATTTTCTGCTTTTCTTTATTACATTTTTGGTTAATATTTGGATAGGGACTAACAGCTTCGGGGTTATGCATGAAAGCTATGAATAACCCCCGAAGCTTATGTACTGACGTCTTTGCACTTTCAAACATTTATAAAAAGTATTAGACTTTGAAACATAGTAATAGTTTATTTATAGGTTTTTCGTATTCATTTTTCCATAGAAATATATTTATAATAAAAATATTTTTTGCACTGATAGTGATTACAGTGATTGAAAATTGAATAATATTTACAACATTTTGGTAATTTTAGTGGTCAGAAGTGTAATCCTCCATATATTTTTTTTATAACAGTAGTCATAACCTACTTCTAATTTTTATTTATAATGTATATTTGAAATAAATTAACCAATAGTTCCTGTATTTTTATTTTGATACCATTTAAAAGCATTTCTAATATTCTAACTTTTTGTCAATCCAATTAGTTTTTATATTAGGGTCTAATGAAGTTAGAGGTTATTTTAGAATATATAAGAATATAAGTATGTTTAACTCTTACCTTTATAGAGAAAATAGTTAGTTGTTGGAAATTGCGATATGCACAAATACGACAAAAATTCCAGACATTCATTCTTTTTGACAAAAACAAGTACACATATTGGTTCTGGTTCTGATGTAAGATGTAACTGCACTCTGCATTGATCACAGATTAGCACTGATCTCTTGTGTGTGATCTGTGCACTGATCGCTGTTGAAATAAATGCGAAAAGAAGATAGGTGAGGTTTGACACAGCGAGTGAGACACAGAGAAAGAGCGCGTGAAACAGAGTGAGAAAGCGACTGAGGACTCTATTAACAGCCTAGACGGTGTTCACATTTTTTTACGGTTTCTTGGAAACACTTCTGTTTTGAAATATTTGGTATTATAAACGATAATAATATTCTAGGTGGGTATATTCTTCAGCGGATAAACTATAGGTTCGTTCCTTCAACCGATTGTCGACCGATCGGCAATTGATTAATGCATCGGTACATCTACCGTTTATTGCGCAACTCGATGCATGTACCAGTCGGTGGCTGCACCACCGATTCTACCCTGAAACCGATGATCGAAATTAACGTACATTAACTGGTTGCGTATCAATCACCGTGTCACTTGGAACACAAAACTGACCGGTTCACTAAACGGTTATTATTTTGAAGGAACGCTATTTTTTTGTGCGCAGGTACGCGACCGTTGTGTATCGGTTATCTAGGCTGAAGGAACGAACCTTATACCAACTAGGTGTCCATCAAGAAAAAACATCGATGTTTTTATTCGATGTAAAACATCGGAACCCTTCATCGATGTTTTTAGATACATCGCTAAAAAACATCGATGTTTTTTCAACATCGAATACTTTGTGCAATAGTTTGATATTCGCCATTTCCAATTACTTAAATGCCTTAATTTCCGCTTTTGCGATGTGAACATAGAGTCAGCGTAGCAGAAGTGTAGAGCTATAATAGCTGCAATAATATATTTTATTTTTGGTTAGAAGTTCAATTATATGAGTGCAATATATTATATAGCTTCATAAGTGAACTCAAAAATACAAATAGAATGATTTTACAAAAACAACAATTACAAAAAAAACATTACTCTTAATGTTTAATTTACTGGTTAATTTTCAATAAATTATATCAATTTTCATTCGATTTTCGTCATCTTTGGAATCGTAGAGCCGTCGAATAGTAACAAGAATTGGGGCTCAATAAGGTACTAAAAACATAGGGATTTTTGTCAGCTATTTTGGGTTCATCTATCACTTTTGCCTTGTGCCTAGTTACAATGAATGCATTTTGGCTCCCCTTTAAGTATGAGTTAATAATTTGTTGATAAACATTGAAACCTGAAAAATTTTAAGTAAGCTTCTAAAGAGGCTTGGATTTGAGTACCCAGGAAGTCCATTGATTATTAACACATTTGACACGAGCAGAACTATTTCTCGGCCTACTTTTGCCTGTTTTTCCAAACCATTCTATTAAAAAAAAACGGGACACATTCATTTCACAATTTTTCACGTTTTACCACAACTAATTTATTTTTATTGATTTGAAACTGAAGCCTAATACATTGTGAGCATGGAGGAGAGCAGTAGCAGCTGGACCCAAAATGGGTGACGAGAATAATCATACTTTAGTTCCTTAGGTCCAATATATGTTCACGGCTCACAGATGTCACCCAGTGTTCATTACAATTATTTAAAAATTAATAATTTAATCTTGAATAAATGAACTATATTATAATATATTTTTAATTTTCTATTTCATTATTAGTTAGAGAGTTTTTTTCATTGATTCGATGTTTTTAGGGTTCCGTATATACAATATACGGATACCCTTATAATATCACTCAGGATTTCTGCCTCTGTCACATCACAGCCATTTTCTCCTAAACTACTGGACGGAAGAGGTTGAAATTTGGTAGCAATGTATAGTTTGGTGACCCAATAAGGAGTACATGTCGTAAAAGAATTTGATTTTAGGGGTACTTATGGGGGGAAAAACTAAAAAAATCGACCGCCCCCCCCCTGATCTCCGAAACTACTCAGCCTAAAAGTTTGAAAAAATAGGAAATATAGAGGGTTGCCCGAACTTTACAGGAAAATTAAGGAAAAACCATTAATATTAATTTTGGGGGGAAATTATAGAATTAAATAAAAATTTAAAAACAAAAAATTTTTCAAACGCATATCAAATGAAAGGTCTCATTCTGAGGAACACAAATATATTTTTTTCATATTAAAAAAAATTATTTAAAAAGATATTAACAAAAATATACCAAAATTTACCCATCCCCTCCCTTATCTCCGAAAGTATAAAACGTAAAGTTTTGAAAAAAATAGATTTATAGGTTCTGACCTGAAGTTTACTGGAAAAATAAGGAGAAACCTCTACTTTTAATTTTGGGGGGCAAATTATAGAATTAAATGGAAAATTAAAATTGTTTCTAACCTATCATGTTATATATCAAATGAAAGGGCTCATTATGAAGAAAACAAATATATTTTTTTCATATTTTTAAAATAAATTAATTAAAAGATATTAACAAAAATACAACAAATTTTACCCATTCCCCCCCCCTTATCTCCGAAACCATAATCTGGAAAATTTTGAAAAAAAATGGAGGTATAGCCCCTCACCTGAGCTTTACTGAAAAATTAAGGATAAACCCCTAATATTTATTTGGGGGGGGCAAATTATAGAATTAAATGGAAAATTAAAATTAAAATTGTTTCTAACCCATCATGTTATATATCAAATGAAAGGGCTCTTTATGGCGAAAACAAATATATTTTTTTCATATTTTAAAATAAATTAATTATAAGATATTAACAAAAATATAAAAAATTTTACCCATCCCCCCTATCTCCAAAACCATAAGCTAGAAAATTTTGAAAAAACAATGGAGGTATAGCGCCTCACCTGATCTTTACTGGAAAAATAAGGAAAAACCCCTAATATTTTTTTGGTGGCAAATTATAGAATTAAATGGAAAATATAAAATTAAAATTGTTTCTAACCCAGCATGTTATATATCAAATAAAAGGGCTCATGATGAAGAAAACAAATATATTTTTTCCATATTTATAAAATAAATTAATTAAAAGATATTAACAAAAATATAAAAAAATTTACCCATTCCCCCTTATCTCCGAAACCATAAGCTGAAAAATTTTGAAAAACTGGAAGTATAGCCCCTCACCTGAACTTTACTGGAAAAATAAGAAGAAACCCCTAATATTCATTTTGGGGGGCAAATTATAGAATTAAATGGAAAATAAAAAATTATAATTGTTTCTAACGGGTCATGTAATATATCAAATCCCAGGGCTCATTATGACGAATAGGTACTTCAATATTAAGTATTTATAATAGAAACCAATTCAAACTCTAATATTGCTGGAATATTACTGTAATATTGGGAATAAATATATTATTAGGCAATATTCCTGCGATATTACAGAAATATATTATAATATAAAATGAAAAATGTTTATTAGTAAATATTATCGCAATATTGAAGAAATATTACTTATTTATATATCATCATGTAACATTTCTGCAATATCATCAGTGGAATATCTTCGATGGCACATTCCATAGAGAATATTCAAAAAAAATGTATGGATTAGATGTTGCGGTTTTAGTTCAATGCTGGTTCAAAGCAAGTATATAATTGACGAAGGACCTTTAGCGGAACAATCAATAAACACGTGCCGTCACATAAACGAATCACCAAATAAAAGTTAACACTAACCTTTAAGTCGAAGCTCTGGTGTTTTCTTGGGTCTTCTGTCTTCGGAGGCTAGCCACGTAACAGCAGGAACAGTTTCTTAGAGCTTCGTCTGGACAACACGTTACACAAAAAATAGCGACGTAATGTTCATTGATTCAGCAAACAAAAATGCGGGTTTAACAACAAATGATGCGCTTCTGTAAACACAAAAGAAACAAAATGAAAGTGGTTTAGCGGTCGTTACGAACGAAGCTACTAACTCGCGGAATCGTAACGCAAAAAACAACAATAAGCGCCGTCTCTTCAGACGGGATCAAAGCGTGACCGAATAGTTCGGAGCACAATACACAAAAAATCCCAAGCGTCCAAATAGCTAGGGACCTGAAACACGAATGTCAATACTGTCTATATTTTACACGCAAAAAAACACTTACATTAGCATTAGCGCGACGGAAGGTTTTAGAAAAGGTGCAGAAGTTTAAAAATCAATGAAGTAATTCAATCAAATTGAAAACAATACACTAAACAAATTGCGGGAACGCACCATTCCGCCAGCCTTGAATTACTTATTTCAAAACTAAGGGTCCACTGGCAGTGGACAAAGCTTTACAAGAGGTCGCTTCAAAGTACCACTTGCAGTTCTAACTGTAGCAACGCGTACAACACCATCACCTCCAGGATGTACGTCAATAATGCGCCCTAATGGCCAATTCAAAGGAGGGGAAGTGTCTTGCTTCAAAATAACAAGAGTACCTGGCTTAACAACCTCCGAGGGATCAGTCCATTTACTCCGTTGATGAAGAGTATGTAAATATTCTTGCGACCAACGTTTCCAGAATGCCTGATGCAAACGACGCAGTAACTGCCATCTGTTGAGACGATTAGATGGTACAGATAAGAAATCAGATTCAGGAGGTGCTGTTAAAGGTTCCATGGTAAGAAACCTTCCAGGACTCAAGGCGGTAAGATCCGATGGATCGTTGCTACAAGGGGTTATAGATCGCGAGTTTAAAACTGCTTCGACCTGTGCAAATACAGTAGAAAGTTCTTCGTAGGTTAGGATTTGATCTCCAACGACACGTCTTAAGTGAGCTATGACACTACGAATTACTTTCTTTGCGGATAGAATCCAAAATCGTTGCTGCAAAAGAAATTGAACGGTTTGGATTCCTGCGTGAAGATTGGTGACATGACAATCTTCGACAATTAGATTAGTCAAACGACTTTTACTTGGTAGCAGTGCGGGAAATTTAGTGTCAAACGGCAATGGAGCATTAGCCAAACTACTACCAACTCTAAGAGTTCCCTGTTCATCAAGAAACGGCGAAAGTTTACGAAGCGATTTGGGCAAAAGTTTTCGTTCTCGAAGAAGAGAAATCTCTTTAGAAAAATATTGATCTTGAACATAGCGAACAATGCGAAGCTGAGCCTAATATAACTCAGCAGCCAAAAATGATCCAGAGCCCCTACGGTCTGGATTGCGGGCGTTATCAACAAAGCGAGAAATATAAGCTATAATGCGGGTAATGCGATTAGTAGAAGAATGTTCTTCTAACAAAGTACCAAATAAATTTGGTTAAGCGGTGACTTGAAGCGCCACTATACGGGCTTCAGTCATAACTAGCGGTGACATGCTTGAGTCTGAGCAAGCATGTGGCAAACAAGCGGTAATCAACAATTGTGGGCCTTTCCACCAAAGTGTATTGCCTAACAACTCTGATGGCAAAGTGCCGCGGGAACCCAAGTCAGCGGGTTTATCACAAGATTGATGTAAAACCAATGCGAAGAAGGAAATTTTTCCTGAATGTAAGCAACTCGATTACGACAAATGTCTTGCAACGGTGCGGGGAAGAACTAAGCCATGAAAGGACTACCGTGGAATCTGACCAGCAACGAATCACCTTGAACAACAAACGACTATTGAAATGCTCATAAACATAATGAGCCAACTTAGCGGTAAGAACTGAAGCACACAGTTCCAATCTGGGAAGTGACAAAGTTTTCAAAGGGGCAACTTTCGATTTAGACAACACAAAAAAACTTTGACGAAATCCAGATGCGGTTTCGAACACACAATAAACAACAGCGGCATAACCTTTCTCAGAAGCATCACCAAATGCATAAAGTTCACAACTAGAAAAGTTTTCTATAGCAAGCAGGCGAGGCAAAACTAAATTCTGTAAGGTCAACAAAATAGCGATAATGTCTTGCTGCAATTTGGGACCGATAAACAAACAATCATTCAAAGATAACCGATGAGGTATCTTAGCGGATGCATTAACCACTAAACGAAGTTTGGTGGTTCTACTATCAGGTTTCAAAACACAATGATGCGGTATGTAGTAACAATCAGAAGCAGTAGATGGATCAGGAACCAACTCCATATGATCAAGCTCCAAATACTCTTTGAGAAAATCACAATATTGTTTGTAAAGATCTGGTTGCTGTAGAAGACGTCTTTCTAAAGAGTAGAAACGTTGTACGGCGAGATTATACATTCCATCAAAAGCACGAAGTGTATTTCGAAAAGGAAGAGGCACAACTAATCTACCTGAATCCAATCTCCTGCATCCCTCGGAAAATATTTTTTCGCAGATAAGATCATCAGGGGACTGAACCAGTGCGGTAGGAACATCTTCAATTGTCCAGAACCTTTGGAGTGAATCATCTAATGATACTACATCTTCAATTTGACAAAAAAGCGAAGTTGGGTTTATGACTGACTGAGAGTGAGAGTTAACAGAACTCGTAGATACTCTACGCATAAGGATGTAACCAAACACAGTGTTAATAGCATCAGGAACACCTTCCTTTCCCAGAAGGCGTCCATCCAACAAAATTTGAGAGAATATATCGGCACCTAACAAAAGGTCAATAGCGCCTGGGCTATTGAAACCAGGATCAGCAAGTTTCAAATTGGTTAGATATGCCATATTAGCCATGTTAATGGGCGCAACAGGCATATCATTGCAAATGCGGGGTAAAACAATAGTATCAACAACAAAATTGCACTTACGCTTTACTATAGAGCGAAGAGAAAGGGTAAGAGAGCCCTCAGCAGAGGTACTCTGCATAGAACCTAGCCCGTTGAGTTGTATCGAAGCGGGCATAGGTCGGAACCTGGATAAAGATTTACAGCGATTCGACTGATGAGAATCGCTCAAGCAATTAAAACAAAGTCTAAAATCTTTAACAAACTTAAACGGCGCGGATACTGATTTGTTCAAAAATTCAGAACATTTGTAAATCGCATGATCGGATTTACAAACTAAACAATTTCTATTCTTAGTGACAAACAAAGATGTAGTGAACCGGGAAGAATGTTGCTTTGAATTCAATGGTAACTTTTTGTCAACACTTAGCTTTGCCTTGCGGGATAATTCAACATGTTCAAAGGCATCGCCATGCTTCGACAAAAAATCAACAACATCCGAGAGGATCGGAAAGTCATCTTGAGCGATCACAGTACCATGGTAAGGTTCAAACTTAGCGGCTAAATTCTTTGGAACTCGTTTCAACATCATCTGAACGATACAAAAATCCCACTGATTTACTGGTAAACCCAAATTCTTCAGTGCTTCCAAATTACCACTGAAATCATCCAATAACTTCCGAACCTCTGAAGGGCTATCTGAAGTTAGTTGGGGGAATTGTTCTAAAGCTGACCAATGAGACTCCGCGATTAAACGAGTTCGCTTGAATTTTTTCAAAAGTGTTTCATAAGCACTCACGTAATTGTTTTGTGTTAATTTAAAATTCCTAATAGCCTCAAAAGCAGGCCCTTTTAAAGCTAACTGCAAATATTTGAACTTCTGCATAGCACTGAGTTTTTCATTATTGTGAATTAATGAATCAAACAAATCAATAAAAGTACCAAATTCCAATATGTCTCCACTAAATGAAGGCAAATCAATTCGCGGCAAAGCAACACTTTCCTGTTCCCGAGCTATATTTCACAATCGAATTGTGATGTTTAAAAAATTCTGAATAAATTGAATCAACCATATCAATCATGCTAAAAAACAATTCAACGTCGTCACCTTTTAAGGCTTTCTCGGCAGCAAAATAAATATCTTCTAATCTTTTAAATTCCGATTGTCGATGATTTTTAAATTTTCGTAAATTTTCAGCGGTTTTTGACATCTTAACAATAAATTAAAATCACTGTAACGCCACTGAACAAATCTAACACGATAGAACGAAAACAAAATACTATTCCAAAAATGTACAATTTTTTACTGTTGAAGTAGAAAATATCTGACCAAATGTCAAATAAAGTCAAAACAATTTAGCAAAATAACCAAACAAACAAAACGATCTCTTGTAAGTTTTTTTTTGCGGTAAAAGAAATATGCGAATTTATTTCTAACGGAATGACTGAATCCCGAACTTGTTTTCTCTTTTAACAAATAAAGAAACGAAAATTCAATGCGGTTTTCAACAATAATTGCAACGAAAAATCAATGTTTTGATCATTAAACTTTGCACGAAATTAACTCAAATGTAACCAGCTCGGAGTTGGACCAAATTATGTAATTTATTCGATAATCTTTGCACGAAATTAACTCAAATTGCATCCGGCTCGAAGTTGGACAAAATTATGGAATGTCTTCGATGGCACATTCCATAGAGAATATTCAAAAAAAATGTATGAATTAGATGTGGCGGTTTTAGTTCAATGCTGTTTCAATGCAAGTATATAATTGACGAAGGACCTTTAGCGGAACAATCAATAAACACGTGCCGTCACATAAACGAATCACCAAATAAAAGTTAACACTAACCTTTAAGTCGAAGCTCTGGTCTTGGGACTTCTTTCTTCGGAGGCTAGCCCCGTAACAGCAGGAACAGTTTCTTAGAGCTTCGTCTGGACAACACGTTACACAAAAAATAGCGACGTAATGTTCATTGATTGAGCAAACAAAAATGCGGGTTTAACAACAAATTGTGCGCTTTTGTAAACACAAAAGAAACAAAATGAAAGCGGTTTAGCGGTCGTTACGAACGAAGCTACTAACTCGCGGAATCGTAACGCAAAAAACAACAATAAGCGCCGTCTCTTCAGACGGGATCAAAGCGTGACCGAATAGTTCGGAGCACAATACACAAAAAATCCCAAGCGTCCAAATAGCTAGGGACCCGAAACACGAATGTCAATACTGTCTATATTTTACACGCAAAAAAACACTTACAATTAGCATTAGCGAGACGGAAGGTTTTAGAAAAGGTGCAGAAGTTTAAAAATCAATGAAGTAATTCAATCAAATTGAAAACAATACACTAAACAAATTGCGGGAACGCACCAATCAGTTTACCACCAATATTGCAATATATTGCAGAGATATTGTGATATTTTCGCATATATATTCTGCTATGTGGGTTGGATATTGAGTCATGTAATAATAATTAACGAATTATCTTTTAAATTTTATGTTGTTTCCCGGGATATATCATTTCATTTGAGCAAAAATTAGTTCTATAGGGTTAAGTTTTCAGTTTTAAGGTGGCGAGCGCAAGGTTTTTACTTCAAGTTTTTTGGTATTTCATCTACAACAGCAGTCGAGGAAACATTGTTTTCTAAGCAAAGAGACACCGCAACTGGAGGAATTTCGATGGAAAGTCAGAACCGCAATTGAGAAAACACAACACATCAAAACACTTAAGGACGACAAATCCATCATCATTCTAGCAGCTGACAAAGGAAATGCCACCATCCTGATGGACAAAACGGAATACAACAAGAAAATCGACGAAGTACTGTCGAAGGGGATTTATAGGTCTCTGAATAGCACATTAAAGAAGTTTTCAATCAAGTATAACAGGCGTATCTTTGGCTGACAGAAAATGTACATTATTTAAAAAACAATTTTTCACTTAGTGGCTGTGAAGCAAAACGCCATAATTGTGTTTTATTAACATTTCCCTAAAACAAATAAAAGTACTCTTTTATTTACGATACTGTGACGAGACCCGAAATGTTGGTCTGTCGACTGGAGGCCGGAGGCTGACGCTAATGCAAATTCATCGCATTTCATGTAATGGTCGAGAGAATTCCGAGAAGAAATATATAAATAGGGAGAGTTGGCGATAGGATTCATTCGGTATTTAGTGGCAGTTTAGTAAATATCAGGTAATAAAAACTTTACAATACTAAAGTAAACAACTACAACATTACATGTTTGTGATTTAACTGAAAACAACAAAAATTAAAAAAGGCTTGAATTAAATCAAATTTAATTTATTTTTTCAAAATTTCACCGTTATTATTAATGCACATCATGCATTGATGAACTGCAGTTTAATCTATAACCATTTGTCTAGGCATTTCTTCAATGGCTCAAACAACGGCTACCTCAAGTTTCGCTACCCTATTATAAGTATTACAATAAAGTTTAATCTTTAAAAATTCCCAAATGCAAAAATCAAAAGGCATAAGGTCAGGCGAGCGAGCAGGACAGGCAACAGGAACTCGATTTCCGAGCCAGTTATTTCCATATTGGTTATTCAAAAAGTCATCCTGCTAGAAACACTATTCGCTATATCCTGAAGAGTCAAATTATTATTAAAAATGTAAAATAGAAGGTGTCCTTTTATGATTCCTAGCCATACATTAAAACCCCAACTCACTTGATGGCGCACCTCGGATTTTGATCGGCCCGATAAACAGACCACAGCACCTTAAGCGAATGTTGGGGTCTTGGTCCTTTTTCTACGAGTCAATTGCAAACAACCTTCTTCTTTCTCAACCACTAACTAGAAGTCCTTGTCTAATATGTTTTACATATGTGAGATCCTTGTACTTTTCAAGAATTCTCTGAGCAGTCGATTTAGGGGCAACAATAATATTTTGCCATTTGTCGAAGGGAGGTACGAGGATTGTCGTTAATACTTTGTGTAACAAGATTTTCAATATTTTAATTACACACTATACTTCGATAAGGATTTTAAAAGGAACCATAGTCAAGTAAATTATTTCTCAGCGTTCTGAAGATCGATAAACCTCGTTGCTGTCGTGCGGGATATCGCTGAGAGTTTATATCATGAGCTCGTTCAGTGTTCCTGTGGGACAAAATGAAACAAGATAACATATCCACTTTTTCTCAACTTGAATAACTTTCCATATTTAATTTAATTGAAAAAATGCTCTAACCTTCATTAATAATAATGGGTAGAATTTTTGAACATTTGATTTAATTCGATTTAATTCAAGGCTTTGTCAACGGTTTTTAGTTTTTTTGAGTTAGATTACAAATATGTAACGTTTTAGTTGTTTACTTCAGCATCATAAATAAAAGTGTACTTTTATTTCTTTATTTTTTAGGGAAATTTTAAGAAACCACAAATTACGACATTTCGTTTCACAGTCAACTAAGTGAAACCCTGGCTTTTAAATAATTTGCTACCATCCAAAGATAGGCCTGTTATACATGGTTAAAAGCCCTTTTCTTATGACATATGAATCCAATCAAATGACCTATAAATAATATGGCGGCCATAAGAAATAACAAAATTGTCATAGTTCCAAAAAATCTAGCATGCCTAGGAAAAATTCGTTAACGTCATTCGTTTAGACATAGTAGCTAACATAAAACTACCAAGGTTTATCAAATTTGTTTACAAGATGGCGAATATATTGCAATTTTTTGAAACCAGATTTTTTTGTTTTTCCTCGATATTTTGAAAACTCCTGTAGATATTTTAAATTTCTATACAGGACCTGATTGGGCTTGGAATAGCGCAACTTTTTTCTAATTTAAGCCACCCTGTATCTCTTGCAGTTGCGGAAATTTAAATGTAGTTGCTTTTATCTGGGACACATTGTATAGCTATATTTAGCTCATTTCTTGATTCTTCTTTCAACCATTGATTTTTCCTCATAGTTCTCCTTCGTCCACGTAACTGAACTTGTTACTATTGTGCTGTTTAGTTAAAGTTGTCTGTGTGAATGTTAATATATCAAAAGTTTATTGTGCCTTGTTAAAGTCGGGGTATTTTAACATTTTGGATACTCAGTATAGACTTCTGGTCTTCTGGCTCTATCACCATCACTTTGACGACATTGTTGTTTATTTGTACGGGATTCGCCACGTAATGTTAGCATTTGTAAATAATCTCTGGTCACATTTTTTATCTTAAACTAATAAAAACTGCTAATATGTTTTGACCTTTTGGATTTCATAAATTTCATCAACTTCCATTTCATCTTTCCTTTGCTTCCACTCCTGCGTCTGCCTTTCTTTCATTTTCTGTTTTTGTTTCATTTTTTAAACATTTCAAAATAATTATCTATTGTATGATGCGAAAACGATTTACTTTTTCTTGTTTCTTAAATTTGAGAGTTAAATCTTTAATATTATTTTTGATAGTGCTATAACATTGATTTTGTGTCGCCAAACATTAAGAGATTTTCGACAAATTAATCATTCGGATAAAACAGTGCGAATACTATGAAAACACAAAAACCGGCGATTATAGGCACAAAGTGTAAAAACGGCAGCCCAGATAGCCTGGATAGAATCCGTGAATATATTATGGCAAATCAGAAATAACCATCGAATTCAAGTATCTTCGACCGCCTTATTTAAGGCCGACTGTCGTATGAGTTGATCAGTTTAAAATTGCGAAGTGTATTGAATCGATAGTATTTTTGTGTTGCAAACAGTGAATTTATTTTGGTAAATAAAGACGTTTGAAACTGAGTGTGAACATTTATGAAATTGAACCCACGGAATCTATTGCAATATGTTTTCATTACATGTCTCTAGTTCCTTGAGCTTTGTTAGCATTTCAAACTTTCTTTAATGACAAAGGCCTCTGGTCTTTTATTCCTTTTATAAACTGATCATAGTTCGGTAGTTTTTTCATCTCAAATGTTTTCTCACTGATTTTGTCGGAGACAAGGCTTCCTAGTTAGCTTCTTTACTAGCAATCAAAAATTCTACCAGAGCTACCTTTTTCTTTCTCTTCTTCATATTCACTGCCGTACTTTCAAATGTCTTAGCATTGCCCATCTTTTTTATAGTATTCTGTTTCCGGACTTCTTACTCTGGAAGGTTGCCAAGTGTACGGTTCACTTTACACCTTGGGTTTCGGATTTTCGGAGGTGCACACCTTGCCGGCTTGATGCCCTACCAGGAACAGACAATAGAGTCTAGAGCATCAATTCGTCAAATTTACGCCTACATATTATGGTACGTAAGCAATTATTCAATAATTGTATGTATCAACAACATTTTCGGACATAAAGTTCAACAGCAATTCGGTTATACCATCACGTCCGCAACAGTTTATAGATAATTATTGCTAAGATTTTAACAGCAAACTTGTAGACGTAAACTATTTAAATAATAAAAACTAGCAAAATTACGATTTTCTTTTGTTTTTTGTTTATATAATGAAAAGTAATGAAGGAATCATAATGCAAGGAACGTTGTAGAGAATAAGAAATCCTTTTTAACGAGTGTTTATACATCCTGATTGGATCATTTTTTACAGAGTAAAGTCTGAAAAAACTGCTCAAACGTAGATTTTTTTCAAACATTTCTAACTTTCTGGTAGGTAACTAATACTGGAAGACTTCGAATTTAAATAATTTAGGGAGCTATTTGGCACATCCCACCGTATTAACGATACAAGTCCGACCTGAATATACTAAACTTATTTTGAAAGTTCATAAATTCTACTTCAGTTTGTCTATCTTGGTTTTTCGCTATAATGCCGAGCAATTTGAAATAATACTAAACATTGCATTAAGTATACGAATATGCGACAGCCAGCCGACGGTGCACTGACAATAGCTGTCAAGCCACATGGGCGGATATACGATTTTCTTAAGATATGGGCACGAAATTAAATTTATGGTACATTGTATTATTATATGTTTTTTCTCAGCAGTTTATTACATCTTAATTTACATAACTATGCCCAGCACATATTGGTCTATTTTTCCATTTTTTTATTAAGTTAATGGTTACCTGTATACAGTTTACTGATATTAATTAAATTAATTTTTTCCACTGACTGGATCCGCCACTGTCAAGATATCGGAGGGTTCGTAGTTTAAGCCAAATTTCAAAAGCAATATTAAAACATTTTACGGCACTACAACAAAAATTCAAGATATACGAAGTGAAGTGCATTTTATAAGCATTCAAAATATATTTCGCATATCACTGTCGGACTTTAGTGGTTAATACGATACATTCTGTAAAATATTTCTACAAATTATTTAAATTGCATTTCTGCAAAATCTACTTAACGTACAATATCGATCTTTAAGCTTATTATTCTCAACGTTATAAGCTATCACTAGGAGACAGATTAAGGTTCCAGCTGTAATTACAACCAAGTTATGAATTCTTTTTAAATCACTCACTTTATATCGTTTTTTCCAGCTTATCCTTATGAAAAATGCTGCGATAAAAATTTATAAACCTTAATTTTGAGATTTTCTTATTCTCTACAATTTTTCTATTGACAGCATTATGAACAGTTCACTACTTTTTACCCCATAACCAAAAAACGAAAATATTTTTTGTTGTGACAAATTAATTTCTTTCTACGAGTTTGCTGTTAAAATTATGCCAGTTATGTCTTATAAACTATTGTTTACGTGATGGATTATGCGGTTTGCTGTTGAATTTTGTCACTTAAAAATCTCTATTGACTGGTGTAATATAGATTATGCAGTTGGATCGATTGGCTCCATATAGGGCTCAAGATGCATCTGATTGAGTAGACCATTAATTGCACAGAATTAGATTTTATTAAAGTTGGTCATGGTCGACCATTATGTTTTGTTACAAAAAAACAAGTTAGTACCTAAAGCGCTCTATGATCACGTAAATTCAATTCTATATTTCAACTAATCTGATGAAGATGTTGGAGAATTATACAACGAACTCCTAAAGGCATTAGACACCTTCAGAAAATTATTTTCACAATTTTACTCACTTCACTCAATTATAGTTGAAGCATGATAACTAACAAGAACTTTTAACTTCTAGCTGTGGTTCAAATCTAAATAAATCACACAATTTCCAAATGCCGTTTACTCTGTTGATTACGGACCTAAAAACAAAATTTTCTTACATAAATTTTATAGCAAAAATTTATGATAGTCTTTATAGTAGTTCACCATGGATTGCTTAGGCTTTTAACTAAACTATAGCTTCCTTTCAACTTCAAAAAAGCTAAGGTTAACTACAAAAAAATATATTGGTTGTACTCTATCAATACATTTTATAATATGATGACGTGAGATGTCGAACATTTAGTCTCAAGTCATTAGATTCAACAATATGTATCCAATTCAGAGAGAACTTTTCATGAGGACATTCTCTTGCGGGAAGGACAATTGAGGGAGATTACCGTGCAGAAACAATATGTATTTTAAATATTGGTCTGCATATAAAAATTAAAAATAATATTTCATTTGTTGCTGAGTTCCCATCTTAATCGGCAGTGATGCCAAAAGATAATTTGAGTTCAATAAAGACGGTATTAAAATTTATTTCCCGAAAAACAACTACTCTGACAACCGGAAATTTACGCACTGATATGCTCAAACCGCTATCAAAGTCATTAATTAAAATTAATTTACATGACGAACCTGTACTTAAGCGCAAAACCGCATAAGCATAAATATCCCACTTTGTTTTAGAAGATATAGGTTACATATGATGCGTAAAATAGGTATAGACACACGATTTGTTGCACATAAACAAAGGAGTGTATAATATTAAATTGTTGAATCATTGTCTATGAAATATTAACAAATCAGTCAATTTTAAGGCAATCAACGCTCTTTCTTAATTTCAACAGACTGTAAGAAGTACATTTAGGTACTACGATTTGCATACGCTCTAAAAGTCACCCAAGCGTTACGTTTCCATCATGATTCGCACCGGAAAATGTAGATATCATCAGCAAAGTATTTACGAGAACAATTTCAAGGAACCTGGACTAACTGTAAATGATAAAAGGCAATAATTCTAATGTATTATGCAAATTGAACAGCTTACCAGTACCCAACAAAATTTAGTAGTTTAAAAATTTGACTATATATGTAGAAGTTTCGTAAGTAGTAATAAGCAAGTTTGAAGCTTCTGTTTATTCTTGGTAGTGAAACTTATTCATTATTCAATATAAAGAAACTGTCTTTAATTTATATTGGAGTGCGGCCGCCGCTATATTACAATCTATCCGAATGCCGTTAATATAGATCGCGATATAGTTCGAGTGAAAAGAAGTTTAAAATCACAAAAAACACAAGAAAAAGAAGAAGTCCGGAAACACCGAAGTGAAGAGGACTCATTCAAAAAAGCATTCAAAAAAGCAAAAAAAGATGAGAAAACTAGAGCAGGAAAAGAGAAGCAGGATCCCTCCCATAGTAATGAGGGATAAACAAAGATGGACGGAAATGACGGGGCTTCTGAAAGAGAAAAAGGTTACAGTCACGAAGGCGAGCAACACTCCAGATGGAGTAAGAATTTTCGTAAGTACAGAAAAAGATTTCAGGAAGACAACAATGATGATAGACAACAACAAGAAGAAAGGCGAGAGTAGTACTCAAAGGAGAATACATCTAGATGGAGCTAAGGGAAAAAGGGACAGAAGCAACAAGATAACGAGGATGGTTCGCACCATCAGAACTGACATAGGATCAACAAAGAAGATACCAACGGCAAAAACTAAAGCAAATAAGAAGATTTTCGAAGTGAGAGATGTGGGGTTGTCATATCAGGGTACAGGTCCAGAGACCGAGAACCCAAATAGGGCAATCGTTGAAAACGGTTCGGGCATGGACAAGGAAGAAGCACATCCGGCCACTTACAGGGAATGCAAATAATTCCCGTAGAAGAAAGAAGAACAAAGAAGATCAGAAACAAGAGGGAGGACAAGGCTCAACTATGCAGCACTATCAGCAAATAGGAGTAGCAACGTGGAAGCAGCATGACAGAACTTCCTAACTATGATAGAGGAAATGAAAAAGTTATACCAATCATTCATGGAGGTGGTAACGAAATTAACTCCGAACCTGAATGGCTAAGACGACCCCAACAGCATTGAAAATAATGAGCTGGAACCCCAACGGGCTTGAAAATAAAAAGAATGAACTAGAGCTGCACTTAGAAGAAAACAATATAGACGTCGCACTAATTCAAGAAACATTTCAAAAGGAAGAGGACGACTTCAGAATATGAAACTACGCAATATACAGACGAGAGAGACCAAACAGAAGATAAGGTGTATTTGTTAGCATTTTAGTTGCAGATTAGTGTACATTTATTTTGGGCAAGAGTTTCCGTGAGCAGTGTAATCCGACTCGTTATTTCTGGTATTTTTTTTGTTTATTTTGCCAGAGATGCTTAAACCACGGTAGTGGATGGTTGAACAATATCTTCGCCGACTCATGGATAAACAATACTCTAGTTCTTTATTGTTGTTGTAGTTTTGAGTGTGAACAATCCGACCGCAAAGCACACAAATTGTAACTCAAGACTAACCACCGCAAGCGGCAGGAAACTACAGGGCCACGCAGAGAGGGAGCAATATGACGTAATCAGACCAGCGGACCCCACTCACTACCCAAAAGCAGGGTCACGCAGAAATTATCATCAGATCAGGACCCGGTGACACTAACGGCAACAAGATGGAGGAACGAGCAACCAACTGGGATGGATTCAGGGCAGCACTGACAGAAAGGACAATGATAACACCAATAATGGACGGGATTGATAAAGAGGCAAGAGCAATCAGGGAGGAGTTCACAGCAGCTCACGAAGCAAACACATCCCGAGACAACTGTAGGAGAAGATGAGAGAAATAAACAGGAACAAGAGAAGAAACAAGATAAACCTAGATCCGCGAATAAGACAAACAATCAACAGACTGAGCAACGAGATAACAGACGAATTGAAGGAGCACATAAGTGCTACTTACAATGACTGAACATCGGCAGCGGCACATACTGGCAAATACTAAGAAGAATAAGGAAGAACAAGGACACACAAACTATAGCATCGCTACAAGGAAGAGACGGACTAATGTACAGGACAAAGGACACGGTTGAAATATTCGCGGACGCAATGAAGGAGCAGTTCAACACAGACCAAGGAAACGACAGAAAATGCGAGGAAGAAATAGAAGAAAAAGCCCAAGAGATAAAAACACGACTCCCCAACGAGGATCCAATAAAAAAACATGCTCGAAGAGATAAAGGACATCATTGGAAATCTGAAAGTTCGAAAAGCACCAGGATGGGATAAATTGTTAAAGAAACTACCAAACGAATACATAGATAAAAGACACTAGATTATGATATTTTGCTTGAGCAGAAATACCCAGAGGAATGGAAGAAGGCAGTAATAGTGTTGATCCCTGGAAAGAGCAAAAAAACTACCAGAGAACTGTAGACCGATCAGCCAACTAAGCCACACCAGCAAGACAGCAGAGTAAAGGAGCAAGAAGAACAGCTTAAAATCATTCCAGATGAGCAGAGCGGATTCAGAGAGGGACATTCCACAGAAAAAGGACAACGTGCCATGAAGCGAGCTTTCAACAAGATATGCCAGAGTAGACTACTAGCAAAAATGGAAGGACGGGGATTCAGCAGGGCGATCAGGATAATACAGGACTACCTAACAGGACGGGCATCAACCGAGAGGAGGATACGAGGAGGAACGCCACAAGGATCAGCACTATCACCAACACTGTACAGCATCTATACCAGCGACATTCATGCGGACAACACAGCAAAAGCTGCAACATCAAGGAAATTGGACTAAGGGGTAAACTACCTGCAACAAGAAACGGACGACATGGCAATGGGCGAAGACATAGAAAATCAAGATCAACGCGAGATAAACGCAAGCAAAAGCCATAGGAAGGAGAACGAAGCTGGACCAACCACGAGACTAACTGTAGGCGGAAACAGTGAATAAAGCCAAATTAAGGACCAGCGAACTCAACCCGATGATAGGAAGAGGAACCAGACTACAACTGAGGACAAAGAGGAACATCTACGAAGCGTCAGTGAAGCCAATCATCACATATGGAGTCAGCATCTGGGGACAAGCAGCAGCTACGCACATCAGGAAATTAGAAGCAGTACAAAACAACGCATATGAACCCCCCTGATGAGAGAGGCAACCAATTACGACGAACATGTGAGATACAACATGAAAAGACCACGGCAAGCGCTACTACAAGAAGATACACCAATGGTGAAGAGAAGAAAGACAAGAAGACTGTGTAAATAGTGCAATAAATTTCGTGGGTCCACAATCAAATTAACACATCGATATTCATGTTTACTTCTGATGACTTTATTTACACAAAAATAATCCACTATTTATTTACTGTAGCTGATATCTCGATACAATTCACACGCAATATAAACTAAAACTACTTTCCACAATGTACAATGTCCTTTTATACTTAACATGGAATCCTCTAAATCTCTTGATGGTCATCTCGCAGTTCGCGTAGCGTTTTGAAGGAAGCTTATCGAGATTTCCAGGCCAGTCGACCTTGCGCAGGTTCCCTCTTTTTTATTACCTCACTTGGCTTGAACGTTTACGTTGTTTTAGTCGGAATGATGACTTCAGAAGGTTGATTAATTTTTCCAGGGTTGGCGTAAATAAATTTTATAACCCTTTAATTCTGATCGTCTCGATCGGAAACATTTTCTCCATGGTAGGGAGCTAGTCGATCCAAATAAACCACCTTCATCTTAGCTCTTGGGTTTCGACGGATACGGTAGACAACGTCATTGATCCTCTTGAACACCTCGTATGGACCACACCGGGCGGGTGTGAGCTGTGGAGATTTACCTTTGGTCCTCTGGGGGTGTATAGCCTGACCTTGTCCTTCTCTTAGAACCCATGGTCATATCGTGTCTTCATCCGATCGCTGGTAGTCAACATCTGTGTTCGGGCTAGTTCGTGTATGGCCAGCATGTTCTGTCGGAGTTGGTCGGCATAATCGTTGACTTCTTGGGGCGGTTCTTCTGGTGAGCGGAAAGCCAGATCACAAGGTAATCTCAGCTCCTTCCCGAATAGTACCCGTGCTGGAGTCAGTCCAGTGCTGTTGTAGACGACTGAGCGATAGGCCAACAGGAAAAGGGGAATGTGCTCAACTCAATTATGCCGGTTATTGCTGACGACATTGGACAGATGTTGTGCCAAAGTCCTGATGAATCTTTCCACCATTCCGTCTGACCGGGGATACAAAGGTGTAGTCTTTTTTTACTTGATACCCAGCATCGTACAGACCTTCTGGAATACATTGGACTCAAAGTTACACCCTTGGACTGAATGTAACTCCAATGTGACCCCAAACCTGCTGAATAATTTTTCTATCAGCACTGTCGCCACAGTGGTTGCCTCCTGGTTGGGTATATATTACGCCTCAGGCCATTTGCTGAAATAATCCATTGCGACGAGAATGTATTTGTTGCCCCTCTCAGACTCGGGAAATGGACCGGCGACATCAATGGAGTTTCTCTCAAATGCAACACTCACATTGTATTGCTACATTCTGGTCCGGGTCTTTGGGCTCTTACTGGCTTCGAAGTAAGTTACCCAGTAGTACCGTTGGCAAAGTTTATCCAAGGTTTTATTCACACCTAGAGGACCTTCTTTAATCCATTATATACTTCAGTCAGAATGGCTGGTACCCTCTTCTTTGGGACCACGAGTTGGGTATCTCGGCTGTCAGTGCTTTCCCAAATAATATTCTTTAAGATTCCATTCTCTACTATTAGAGAGTCTCATTGAGTGTTTAGCTACCTCGTCTCATCGTCACTTGGGTGCCCCTCTCTTTTTAACTGATTGGATTAGTTCAATGTCTGGATCAGCCATTTGGTCCTGGATGCACTGTTCCGTTGTCCAGTCTTCACTGGCCTGCACTCGAATGGATATACCCTCTCGCTGTTCCGTTTTTAGCCAATGTCCGCATTCTACTCTACAGGGTCTTCTTGACTAGGCATCGGCATTATTATGCAAACGGCCAGCACGGTGTTCAACCTTGAAATCGTATTGCTGCAATTTCTCCATCCACCTGGCCAGTTGTCCTTCCGGTGTCTTTATGTCCAGCAGCCATTTGAGAGCGGCATGATCTGTTATGATGAGGAAATGACGACCATAGCGATATTTGTGGAAATGGTCTACAGCCCTTATTATTGCAAGAAGTTCTTTTCTGGTGACGCAATAATTTCTTTCCGGTTTCGAGAATCCACGGCTGTAATACTCGATCACTCTCTCTTCACCGTCTTGCACCTGGGATAGGACGGCCCCCAAACCTGTGTTGCTGGCGTCGGTATCTAAGATGAACTTGCCGGACTGTGTAGGAAAGGCTAGGATTGGGCTGGAACATAGTGCTGCCTTCAATCGTCTGAATGATGTTTCGCAATCCTGATTCCAACGGAAGGTCTCTTTCTCAGTGGTCTGCCAATGTACAGGCGCGGCAATGGTGGCAAATCCCTCAACATATCACCTGTAGTAGGAACAGAGGCCCAAGAAGTTTCAGAGTTCATGCTTGTCTCTTGGGACTGGCCAAACACGGATGGCTTCTATCTTATCCTCGTTGGTGCGGATTCCTGACTCGGAAACGACGTGGCCCGAAAATTCTACTTCTTTTTGGAAGAAGGAACACTTCTTCGGGTTGAGTCTCAGGTTGGCATTCTTAATTCTGGATAATACTTCGCCAAGGTTCTTCTTCTTCTTCTGATGGTCATCTAAGGTATGACACATGACATGAGGTATATTAAGCACGTTCTCCATGTCAACCCGCTCAATACATACTCCATTAACCCCTCAAATGTAATGGAAGCATTACATAATCCATTGCGTGAACTGAAACAGCGCTTTGCTGATGGTGAAGAACACTGTCTTCTCTGTCGTTTTCATATATACTAACCTGCCAATATCCACTCTTTAGGTCTAGAGAGGAGTACCAACGGGAGCCTGCTAGTGTGGTCAGAGGGTCATCAATTTGGGAGAGTGGATAGCTGTCTTTCTTCGTAACATCGTTCAATTTTCTATACTCCTCGCAAAATCGTTTATTTGTATCCTTTTATTTAACTAACACAAAGGGAGCAGACCCAGTAGCTATTCGGTTTTGTATGACGTTTGTACGACCGGTATTTCCATCCTGACTGTTTGCCAGTGATTTGTGATAAATTGCTTGGCTTTCTTCGATTCCTCTGGTGTAAGGTGTGGCAAATGGTCAGCAAACTGTTGTAGAAATTCTTTACTGGGTCCTGTCTCTTTCACTTTAATAATTGGTATGTCTCGTCCGGTTTTAACTATAGCTAGTCCAACTAAGTAGTCATGAGCTGAATGTATGGGCTCCACTATTCCAAAGCAGTTCCCAGGATCGTTTTCTAGCTGCCCATGAATAATTTGTTCCGTTCGGTTGGAAATTATGGTCCAGGATTTTGCTACAGTTTATATAGAGTTCGCTGAGCTGTTGACGGGCCGTGTCAATACAAATTCCTCATTTAGGAACCGAAGAACATCATATCTCGGGTCGAACATGAACCCAGTATAAAATCGTCCTCAATCTCCGCTACCAGAACAATATGCCTTATTCTGTTGTCCCTTATCTGTAGCACATCTGCCTCACCCTGTATTGACATGGGCTCGCCTGTGATTGTCCTGTACTGGATGTTGTTATTCATTGGCCGGATTCCTGATGACTAATGATGATTAATAATATATGTTTGATTCTCTAATTTCTGGTCAGAAACCAACATCATTATTACATATATTAAGAATTTGGCCAAAGTATGGTGACTATAAACGGATTCAGTTAAAAAATGTACCGGATTCCATAGAAGCAATCAATTAAATCAATTCAATATCAAAATTTCCCCGCAAATAGGAGCCGAGATAATACATGAAAACTGTTTAGGAAAGATTTTAAACGCAGATTATATTGATCATATTTTGTTACCTACCTTCAGAACAAATCTGTTCTGAAGGTATTTCGTATGTGCCAGAAGAAGTCTATTTTATTCTTGAGTGAACGGTTTAGACCTCCCCAGATCCACTTTCTTTTGGAGTTTTTCCTGAAAAAGAACTTTGTACATTTACTCTTCTTTCGTTGCATTCAACAAAGGCGTCCTCTTGTTATGTTCTCACCTTTGGTATTAGAGTCACCGATTACGCATTTAAAATGGCTTATATCATTCCTAATGCCGCTTTCATTGTATTATCCCGACTTGACCATACAATGTATGGTATCACACTCCCTCTAAGACACGCTATGAGTGCCTTTAGGGGAAAATTCACTAAACTCCAAATGTCCTAGATATCAAAAGGGTTTAGCTCTGTGGGAGCCCTTGCCAGGTTTTCAGGCCCGTGGTTGGAGTCGTGGCGGCAGTTTCCCATGAATTTCCTGACCATCCGGGCCGTTCCCAACAGGACGGCTTTTTGCATTTGTTTGTAAAGATGTTCGTCCAGACCGAGGTATTTTAAATGGTTTAATAGATGTTTTGGGACTAGTCCTGTCGTTGACATAACAATTGGTACAGTTCGTGTGTTGTTCATGCCCCACTGAGTCTTTATTTGAAATTCCAAATCTCTATATTTGGTTATTTTCTCAGCTTGCTTGATATTTATATTATTGTTGTTAGGAATTGCTATGTCAATTAAAGTTGTTTTCCGAGAGACTTTATCTACCAAAACTATATCTGGTCTATTGTGAGCAACTGTCCGATCGGTCAGTATCGTGCGGTCCCAGTACAGCTTGTAGTTGTTATTTTCTAAAACAGATTCTGGTTTGTATTTATAGTATGGTAATCTTACCGACTGTGATAATTCAAGTTTCAGTGCTAGTTCCTGGTGAAGTATTTTTGCCACAGCATCGTGTCGTTCTTTGTATTCAGTTGCAGCGAACGCTTGACAACCTCCTGTAATATGCTGGATAGATTCAGATGTTTGGCAACCGTACCTGCATCTGACGTTGTTTATAGAAGGATCTTTAAAGATGTACTTTAGGTAGTTCTTAGTTGGAATTACTTGATCTTAGATTGCCAATATAAAGCCTTCCGTTTCAGGAAACATATGACCAGAGATCAACCAGTAGTTCGACGCTGCACTGTCGACATAATCTTGGTTGACGTCATTTATATGTCTTCCATGAAGTGGCTTCTCTTTCCATTTCAGCAGTTTCTGATCTGTGGTCTGGTGGTGTAATTGGACATGTTGTGTCAGTCGCAGTGGTGTTGAGTCATCAACCAGGCAACATGACTCTGTGTAGATCAGAAAATTCTCCGAGTTTCTGGAAATGACTACGCAAAATGGAAATTTGTTGATCTAATAGTTTAGATCTGTCAATACTCTTCCTCCTTCATAACGTGACAAAGTTGTACGTTCGACAGAGCTCTTTGGGTGGTGATTTTGAGCTTTTGTTAGTAAAACTCGAACTTTTCGTTGTAATTGTTCAATGTCAGTCTTGCACCAATTAACTATACCGAAAGAGTAACTGAGCACTGAACACGCATCGGTGTTAATAGCCTGAAACAGATTTTTACTGTTTAATTTAGTTTTTAACAGTTTTACCCTTCTATAAAACTCTGCTGTTAGGTCCTTTTTCATAGTCATGTGATCAATACGTTGAGCCTGCTTTATTCCAAGGTATTTCCCATTTCGAAGTGCCCCTGCTGTATTTTGCCTTTAACTATATTAATAATTCGGCATTTGTCTAAGCCAAATTTCATATGGATGTCACTAGAGAACCCTTCTACTATTTTAAGCATATCATGCAGCTGTTGTTTTGTAGCTGCCATCAACTCTAAGTCGTCCATGTATAACAAATGGTTTATCTTTAAATGCTTGTACGTTGTTGTGTTTGAGACTGAACCCAAAATTAGTCGAGTTCAGTTTGTTTGAGAGAGGGTTCATGGCAAGGCAGAACCACAGCGGGCTAAGAGAGTCTCCCTGGAATATACCCCTTTTGATTGGAATGGGGTCAGTTTGTATCGAACAGTTGGCTTCATTCAGTGAGATTTTGGTTTGCCAGGTGGACATGGCATATTCTAAAAAGTTAATAATACAATTATTCACTTTATAGAGTTTCAGTACCTTAACTAGCCAATCATGTGGAACTTAATCAAAGGCCTTTTTGTAGTCCACATATGCCATGTAGAGATTTCGACGTTTGGCGTGGGCTTGATTGCAGACAACGGAATCAATTATCAGTTGTTCTTTGCAGCCCATCGAATTTTTCGCGCATCCCTTTTGTTGTTGAGTAATTATGTTGTTCAGCTCACAATGTTTGAAAATGCGATGGTTAATGCAGGATGTTATGAGTTTGTATAAGGTTGGAAGGCAAGTGATTGGTCGGTACTTTGCTGGGTCCTGTGCACATTGTATTTATTAATATCACTAACTAAGCATCCCTTTTGAATTACATTATACCAGCCTTATAAAATCCCAATCTTTTACCTGTACTTTAAAGCATAATTAGTTAAAGTTATTAAATATATTTAACAGAAGTCTCGATCACAGGGATTAGGCTTATTGTGAGTTCCAGGTTTCTTCGAAATAGGTCCCAATTCACCTTCTGGAAGCGTTGCTCTTCTTCGTCTCTTTGCTCGTCTGGATGACATAAAAGCAGGGTTGTGGTCCGTTTATGCATGGGTGTCAGCAAGATGTGTCGGATTTTTGATCACTGCTATTATCGTCATCGGATCGTCTGTTGAGGGTAGTGTGTATGTGAGATACGCCCCATGACTGTTACGTCCCGGGGCTAGTGGCCTATGCGGACTTAACATTTCTAAATCTATTATTTATGAGCACTTAAAACAATTTTTATCTGTTTATGTTATCTGGCTTGTCAATAGGTGATTTCCAGGTATACAGTCTGCTTGGCGGTAATTTGAAAAATGTCTTTAAAATATAGATTTTAACTTGTCAAACTTTTCAGGATGCCATGGCCTTAACTGTAACGAACAGATCGCCGTCAGATTTAGGTAGAACATTGATGTGACAATACATTACAATAATAGACTGGCCTTAACGCATAAAAACAAATTTAACAACTTATATAGGGGATAATAAAAATTTGAAAGGTCAGTAAATGACAAAATTTAAAATTAACATTTCTCTGGGGTAAGGAAGAGCACAGAAATTAAATTGATAAGCAATAAAGTGATTTATAATAACTTTAAAAATATATACAGGGTGGGTTTTTTTTGATGATCAGTGTGGGGATCTCGGAAACTAGCGGAGATAGAGCAATGGTTAAATTGGGAAAGATTTGCAGTTTTACAGGCCTAATTTAATGACACTTTCGGATTTTTGTAAAAAGTCATGGCTTACTAGATATTTTGAAAAAACGAAATTATGTCGATTTAGTCAAATCCCTCTAGTTCCTTTATTTTTGATTTTATAAAAAAAGAGTAAATATCAAAATTGAAGGGAATTGTATCCCTAATATGATTGTCATGCCCTCTGCGTGACAGCTCTCGTTTTCGAGATATGACACAAACGTATCTTTTTTTTTTGAATGGAAACAATAGTTGGCTATGACCTCAAATAATCGGTCATTTTTAGAGCTTTTCAACGATATAATACTCGATATAGTTATTCATAAAAATAACGGATGCTTTTCTCTCTTATTTTCACTTTTAACGGAGTTAGCCATAGAATAGATTGATACTATTCCAAAAAAATTGAACGATTTTTTTATTAGATAAAACGAAAAAACTAAATAAGTAGGTACTTACTAAAAACTTAAGAAATTAAAGTACATAATAATGGTTACAATTTATGTTCGAAAAGTCCACCATTGTTATTTAGACAAAATCTTTTTAAGGTTGACATTACCGCTTTCCTCACAGACCGCCTATCAATTTCTTCAGTTGCTTGTAATACCTCCTCCCTTAGGTCACCAACTGTCTCATACTTTCTTTTGTATACTTTGTTTTTTAGCGCACCCCATAAATAGAAGTCTATAACTGCCATTTCTACCTATCCAAGATTTTGGATAGATATTATCTAAGTGTTGTCTTACCATCGTGTTGGAACCACTCAACTTCTAGACGAGTGCTCAAATTCAAATTATGCAATATGTCCTGAAAAGTGTATTGCAAGAAATGCAAGTAGCGCTCCCCAGTAAGTGATTCGTCATAGATAAAAGGCCCCAGAATAGTAGACCCTATGATACCACACCAAACATTAAAACCAAATTTTATCTGGGGTCGTCTTTGTTCTACATGGAAAGGGTTTTCTTTAGCCCAGATATGCTCATTGTGCCTATTGAACATACCGCAGTTAGTAAATCTAGTTTCATCTGACCATAACAACTTTGAATGGAAACTGTGGATTGTCAAGGCACATGTCTCTAAACCATGTACAAAACAAAACAAGTCGATGTTCGTCACCAGCATGCAAAGTTTGAGAAACTGAAAGTTTGAACGGGTGGAACTTGTGCGCTTTCAGTACCTTAACTACGGTTCGTTGAGATGTGCCAGCTTCTGCCGCAATCTCACGAGTTGATGTAGATGGATTTTGATTTACCATTGCCAAAACATTTATTTGTGATGTTTTGTTAATTTGATTACGTTTCTTTGGTGTTTAGTAAAAGATCCATACCTGCGTAAACTATCGAAAAGCCTCTTAAATGTACATAGAGCAGATTGACGACGATTAAAATATCTGTGAAAGTATTTCTCAGCTGCATGAACTGAATTTTTATGGCATATGATATAACATTCCACCATATTCAGTTTTTCTTCGTTAGAATATTCCATTTTATCACGAAAACTTCTCAATATCGACTGTCAGTTCAGCACTACTAATGGAATTACTCTAAAATGAGAAAACTTCAAAGTGAAAACAATCTTTTTCATGGCTACCTACATTAAAAGTGAAAATAAGAGAGAAAAGCATCCATAACTCCGTTATTTTTATGAATAACTATATAGGGTATTATATCGTTGAAAAGCTCTAAAAATGTCCGATTTTTTGAGGTCATTGCCAACTATGGTTTCCATTCAAAAAAAAGATAAGTTTGTGTCATATCTCGAAAACGAGAGCTGTCACGCAAATGAGGACATGACAATCATATTCGGGATACAATTCCCTTCAATTTTGATATTTACACTTTTTTATAAAATCAAAAACAATGGAGCTAGAGGGATTTGATTAAATCGACAGAATTTCGTTTTTTCAAAATATCTAGTAAGCCATGACTTTTTACAAAAATCCGAAAGTGTCATTAAATTGGGCCAGTAAAACTGCAAATATTTCCGCTAGTTTCCGAGATCCTCATACTGATCTTCAAAAAAAACTTACCCTGTATGAATGATAAAAAAATTTTCAGTAATTTAGATTTTTGGGAAAACAGAAATGACATCACAACAGGTGACCAAAATTTGTCTATGAAACTAATAGTACTTGATGACACGAAATCAAGAAGTCTGAAACCTGTCAGTAGTATTGATTTGACAGAAGGATAGTACATAACGGATTGCTCGTTAGATATACATTTTCCTAAAGAATACGTCACAAGGTGTCTGCTAATATTTGCACTGCAAGCTTTTTGAATTAAGTTAATACAAATATCACATTAATTGAAAGAAACAAAACCAGAAAACTCTTCAATTGTTAACAGACAAAACGTCACATCAACTTGTGAACGGGTCCAAGCAGTGGCGTCGAAAAAACTAAACTTAATGTGGGGAAGGTACATTTCGCGAGGCCCTCTGATGGTGCATGACGAAGGGAATATAATATAAAACATCATCTGAAATTAAGGCGCGAGGCTCATACCGCCCACGCCTTACGCCGCGCCGCCTCTGGACTCAAGACACGGTGATACGCCATAAGGTGTCTGTTTTTTTTTTCGAAATTTTTTAACATTGATCTAGCACTCCTTTGTATACTATCCAACAAATAGAAAGTTGTTAATGTAATGTCACCAGGAAATCATTGATTGAAGAAGATAAGTTTATTGGCATTCATAGCTGAAATTTATGATTAGAAGTATTGCAACGGGTGGCCGAGTTATAGAAATTGGTCTTTGGAGAGAATTGGATGGCAGAGAATACGTTAACCTAGTTCAGAAAATACCAGGAGTTAGAAGAAAGAAGATAGTGCGCATATTTTTGGAGATTACAAAAATAAATGAATATTATATTTTTTGTTATTAACAGATTGTCGCAATTTTGTTTTCATATGTAGTAAATTATAAAGTTTTTGAAATTCAAAAAGATATACTTACGTTGGCATATATACAATTAATGATAGTTGTAGTAGCATGAGCACCGCTCGAGTATAGTCGCGTCTGTGAGTGTCCGGGTTTTTGGCTCTGTTCATTTATAACGATTCAGATCTATTCGAATATTTATTCAAATACAGTGATTTAAGTATGAGTTTCTCAAAAAAAAACAGAAGAGGATATCAAAACTCTTTCCAAACGCATTTTCATAGAAAGTATATCCAATCAATCCTTCATGTTAACAATTGCTGATAAGTTGGCTGATTTAGTTTATAATAAACTAGCCGACAAAATTGGGCCGTAGAGCAAAAGTCCAAGTTATACAACCTACGATTACACGGCGTTGAGGAACGAAAGGGCGAAGACCCAAAGCAAGCAATCCAAGATATTTTCCGTGAAAAGAAAATGGATTGTAATCAGAACATCGAATTGGTTATTTGCTATCACATAGGCCCTTTGAAAGCAAGCAGCAGCAAACCCAGAAGTATTATGATAAAGTTTATTTCTGAAAGAGTAAAGAATCTCATATTCTCAAACAAAAAGAATCTAAAAAACTCTAAATTTGTTATAACAGAAGATCTGAATCCGTCCAGGTTTAAATTACTTAGAGAAGCTAAAAACAAGTATGGAATGCGTAATGCTTGGTCTCAAGATAGTTACGTGTTTGTGAGAGTAAATGGCCAAAAATGCCAGCTGAAGACTCAAGAAGATCTGAATAGTTTGTTACCAAAGTAACTGGTCACCACATCTCATATTATTATTCGGAACTGTATCTAACTTTGTTTCGTCCAGTGTTTTATTATTTTTCTTCCATTATACTTTTAATTGTTTACAAACAGTGCAGAAGCATTTGGTTATCTCTTTAAGTTATTTCTTACTAGCTTTATTTTTCAAAGCAATATTTATTTACATTTAAGCTGGGATGTCAAAAAAATTTAGTATTGGTCATTTAAATGTGAGATCATTAATAGCTCATTTTCAAGATGTAAAGGAGTTCGTTCAAAGTTTTGATATAATGGCAGTAACAAAAACATGGTTCTGTTGACATACCCGGTTATATAATTTACAGATTAGATAGAGAAGGTAGCAACGTAGAAGAGGAGGTATAGGTATTTACGTAAGTAGTAAATTAATTCCTATAAAGTGAAAGTGAAATTTAATTTTAACGATACCATAGAGCAATTGTGGGTTGGGGTTAAGATTAATAAACTTAATTATTTCGTCGGATGCATTTATAGACCTCATGGGAATCTTACTAACTTTTTAAATGAAATAGATGAAACCTTGTCACATATTTTACCTTTAAGCGGAAATATTATATGCTTGGGTGATATGAATGTTGATCAGCTGAATCCTGATAATACACTTTATAAATGTTTTAATCGCTATGGTTTTGGTCAGTTAATTAAAGAACCTACTCGACTAGGTAAAACCAAATGTGGCCAAGTCAAATTATCCCTTTTAGATATAATATTTGTTTCCAACAATAATTTCATTAAGAACAGTGAGGTGAGAAACAATCAAAATATATCTGATCACCTTTTAATTTGTTGTGAATTAACTTGCGTTAAAACTTCCGAATGGCCCAAATACATTACTTTTAGGGATTTTAAGAACTTTGTTCCAAAAGCATTCCTATCCGATTTATTAAAAACACCATTTCTAGATATATGTTAACGATATAGATGAAAAAATTAAGTTATTCAATGAGCTTCTAATTTCACTATTTAGTAAACATGCTCCTATACGCACTGTTAGGGTCACAAAAAACAAAGCTCCTTGGATTACATATGCCATAAAATAATGATAAAAGAGCGTGATCCAGACTTATCCAAATATAAGTCTACAAAGTTACAATGTGATTGGAAGAGGTATAAAGAATGACGAAATTTCACACTATCATATGCAGAGAAAAGAAAAACTACTTTGATTCAGTTTTTGCTAATACAAATACTAAATAATTGTGGAAAGTAGTAAATAAGCCAGTCATTCCTATTCCACTTAATTTATCCAATCCTGATAAGGTAAATGATTATTTCGGCTCTGTATTTAATGTTGCTGATGTACACCCAGCTATTGTAAACTATTATGAAGATAATCAATTTACAAATAATAATGCGTTATTTGCCGTCTCGATGGTCACTCCAGCTGAAATCCATAACTTTCTTCACAATATTTCTTCGGACTCAGTTGGTGTTGATGGGATATATATATACATATGCTTAAGCCTTGTAGCCGCTATATGGATAGAACTCATATTATTAACAGTTGTATTGAGCAAAGTTACTATCCTGATTTATGGAAAAAAGCCATAGTAAAACCTCTGGCCAAAATCAAAAACCCTGAAAAATACAGTGATCTCAGACCCATCAGTATTTTACCTGCACAATACTGGAAAAAGTCGTATTTTATCAACTTTGACACTTTATTACCAGCCAGAATATTTTGTCTGATTTTCAAGCTGGATTTCATAAAGGCCCCAGTACTTCCACTGCTTTACTGAATGTCTGTGATGAAATTGAGTCTGCCATTGATCGTAAAAATGAAACTGTCCTGATGCTATTTGATTTCTCAAAGGCCTTTGACACGATCATTCATAGTTTACTTTGCTCTAAACTTAAATATTATGGATGCAGCTGTGAATTTGTTACTCTCGTTAAATCTTAATTGCGAAGTCGTCGGCAGAATTTCCAGGTCAATGACTCATTTTTATTAGAAAAAGTGGTCACCTCAGGTGTGCCCCAGAAGGCAGAACCACAGTGGGCTAAGAGCGTCTCCCTGGAATATACCCCTTCTGATTGGAATGGGGTCAGCTTGTATCGAACAGTTGGCTTCATTCAGTGAGATTTTAGTTTGCCAGGTGGCAAGTTAATAATATAATTATTCACTTTATAGAGTTTCAGTGCCTTAATGAGCTAATCATGTGGAACTGAAGCAAAGGCCTTTTTGTAGTCCACATATTCCTTATAGAGATTTCGTCGTTTGGCGTGGGCTTGACTGCAAACAACGAAATCAATTATCAGTTGTTCTTTGCAGCCCATCGAATTTTTCGCCCATCCCTTTTGTTGTTGAGTAATTATGTTGTTCAGCTCACAAAGTTTGAAAATGCGATGATTAATGCACGATGTTATGAGTTTGTATAAGGTTGGAAGGCAAGTGATTGGTCGGTACTTTGCTGGGTCCTGTCAACATAGGTTGTCCTTTGGTAAGAGGTATGTAGCACCATGCGTAAGGAAACTAGGTATCTTGTGTGGTTGGGTAATTACGTCATTTATAAAGGCTGTTAGTGTTTCGTAGGTTGCGTACAGGTTTTTATCCAGTAATTTTGCACACCATCTGGTCCTGGTGCTTTCCAGAGGTGTTTCATTATGTTGGATGTGTCTTCTGTTGTAAATGGTTGGTGTTGGATGGCATCACAGTTCTGAAATGCAGCCTTCTCCTCATTAATCCAGCTGGCTCTGAAGTTATAGGAGATCGTTGTGGAAAGCTGTGGTTTCCAGAATTACTTGATGTCTGTTTTACTGGGGTAACTAGGGGGCTTCATTATTATCAATGTTGTTAACTTTTCTATAAAGCCCTTTTTCTGATTGTCGGAAAAGTGTGTTGTCTAGTTTCCGTTGGTTACTGGTTCTGTACCTTCTCAATCGAATTGTGTAGACGGAGACCTTTTGTCGTAGACTGTACAGACACTGCTGAGAAGTGATGTTTTCTCCATCCCACTGGGAGTGTATTCTGTTATTGTCCATGATAGTCTTGACAAGTCTTTCTATTCTGTTGTTCGTGACCCCTCGTCTGTACTCGGTCAGTCTTCCAACGTCTTTCCGAAGAGAATTGATTTTCCCTTCAAGCCTTCTTTGCCAGGGTGGTATTCGGGGTGTTTGTTTAATATGGGGAGGGTCTTGCTTTGGTCTTATTGCGACCCCAATTGTTCTGCAGATGGAAGGTGCATCTCATTAGATGATTGTGTGTACCGACTCTAACGTATTAGCACCTAAAACATAGTTTGGCTAAATTTGTTCATAGCCTGCAAGACGATACCCAGTTTCTTAGAAGATCTTAGTTTGGGAAGAGCTGGTTAGTCAGTGGATCTGTTCCACTATACTCTATAAGAGCTCCTTCCATTTCTGCTCGGATCTTCTCAAACAAGTCAGCGTTGGTTGGCTGTTCTTGTTGTAGTTCTTGAGTCTCGTCCGCTCTTTGTGCCAAAGGTGTTTCAGGCTCTGGATGAATTGTATTTCGACCAAATATTTCGCTCTTCACTTCGCTCTTTATTGTGCCCAGTTGTTCAGGCGAAATAAGGCCATTTCTCAAGATGACACTATATTGATAAAGACGTTTATCTCGACTTGACCATACAATGTATGGCATCACACTCCCTCTAAGGCACGCTATGAGTGCCTTTAGGGGAAAATTCACTAAACCCCAGATATCCTAGATATCAAAAGTGTTTTAGCTCTGTGGGAGCCCTTGCCAGGTTTTCAGGCCCGTGGTTGGAGTCGTGGCGGCAGTTTCCCATGAATTTCCTGATCGTCCGGGCTGTTCCTAACAGGACGGCTTTTTGCATTTGTTTGTAAAGATGTTCGTCCAGACCGAAGTATTTGAAATTATTTAATAGATGTTTTGGAACTAGTCCTCTCGTTGACATTACAATTGGTACAGTTCGTGTGTTGTTCATGTCCCACTAAGTCATAATTTGAAATTCCAAATCTCTATATTTGGTTATTTTCTGAGCCTGCTTGATATTTATATTATTGTTGTAAGGAATTGCTATGTCAATCAAAGTCATTTTCCCAGAGACTTTAACTACCAAAACTATATCTGGTCTATTGTGAGCAACAGTCCGATTGGTCAGTATCGTGCGGTCCCAGTATAGTTTGTAGTTGTTATTGTCTAAAATAGATTCTGGTTTGTATATATAGTAGGGTGTTCTTACCGACTGTGATAGCTGAAGTTTCAGCGCTAGTTCCTGTTGCAGTATTTTTGCCACAGCATCGTGTCGTTCTTTGTATTCAATTGCAGCGAACGCTTGGCAACCTCCTGGGATATGCTGGATAGATTAAGATGTTTGGCAACCATATCTGCATCTGTCGTTGTTGATAGAAGGGTCTTTGACGATGTACTTTAGATAGTTCTTAGTTGGAATTACTTGATCTTGGATTGCCAATATAAAGCCTTCCGTTTCAGGAAACATATGACCAGAGATCAACCAGTAGTTTGACGCTGAACTGTCGGCATAATCTTGCTTCATTTACATGTCTTCCATGAAAGGGTTTCTCCTTCCATTTGAGCAGCTTCTGATCAGTTTTCTGGTGGTATTCTTGAACTTGTTGTTCTGCCAGTCGCAGAGGTGTTGAGTCATCAACCTGACATATGACTCTGTGTAGATCAGAAAATTTTGCGAGTTTCTGAAAATGATTAAGCAAATTAGAAATTTGTTGATCACGTCACTTGCCTATATCTGCCAATCCTCTTCCTCCTTCACACCGGGGCAATGTTGTTGATTTTGAGCTTTTGTAAGTAGTACTCGAACTTTCCGTTGTAAATGTTCAATGTCGGTCGTGCAGCAGTTGACTATACCGAAAGAGTAACTAAGCACTGAACACGTGTAGGTGTTAATAGCCTGAAACAAATTTTTACTGTAAAGTTTGGTCTTCAGCAGTCGTCTTACCCTTCTCTAAAACTCTGTTGTTAAGTCCTTTTTCATGGTGGGGTGTTCAATTCATTGATCCTGCTTTATTCCAAGATATTTGTAAGTCTGGCTTTCCTCCATGGATTCAATTGAGGTGTCATCTCCCATTTCGTAAGGCTCCTACTGCATTTTGCCTTTAACTATATTAATTATTCGGCATTTATCTATGCCAAATTGCATATGGACATCACTAGAGAACCCTTCTACTATTTTAAGCATATCATGCAACTGTTATGTCGTAGCTGTCATCAACTTTAAGTCGTCCATGTATAACAAATGGTTTATCTTCAATGTTTGTACGTTGTTTTGCTTGAGACTGAACCCAAAGTTAGTCGAGTTCAGTTTGTCTGAGAGTGGGTTCATGGCAAAGCAGAACCACAGCGGGCTAAGAGAGTCTGCCTGGAGTATTCTTCTTCTGATTGGGAGTGGGATAAAGTTGGTTTGTATCGAACAGTGGGCTTCATTCAGAAAGATTTTGGTTTGCCATGTAGTCATGACATGTTCTAAAAAGTTAACAATACGATTATTTACTTTATAGAGTTTCGGCACCTGAATGAGCCAATCATGTGGAACTGAATCAAAGGCCTTTTTGTAGTCCACATATGCCATGTAGAGATTTCGACGTTTGGCGTGGCCTTGATTGCAGACAACGGAATCAATTATCAGTTGTTCTTTGCAGCCCATCGAATTTTTCGCGCATCCCTTTTGTTCTTGAGTAATTATGTTGTTCAGCTCACAATGTTTGAAAATGATATGATTAATGCACGATGTTATGAGTTTGGTTGGAAGACAAGTGATCGGTCTGTACTTTGCTGGGTCTTGTGCACATAGGTTGTCTTTTGGTAAGAGGTATGTAGCACCATGCGTAAGAAAACTAGGCATCTTGTGTGGATGGATAATTATGTCATTAATAAGTTCTGTTAATTTCTGGTGGGTGGCGTAAAGTCTTTTTATCCAGTAATTCTGCACACCATCTGGTCCTGGTGCTTTCCAGTTATGGATGTATTTCATTATGTTGGACGTGTATTCTGTTGTAAATTGTTGGTGTTGCATGTTATCACACTTCTGAAATGCAGCCTTCTCCTCATTAATGCAGCTTGCTCTGAAGTTATGGGAAACTGTTGTGGAAAGTTGTGTTTTTACAAAACTGCTTGATGGCCGTTTTACGGGGATAACTAGGAGTTTCATTATTATTGATGAGTTTTCTGTAAAACCCTTTTTCTGATTTTCGGAATAGTGCGTTGTCTAGTTTCCGTTGGTTACTGGTTTTGTACCTTCTCAATCGACTTGTGTAGACGGAGAGCTTTTGTCGTAGACTGTCGAGACACTGCTGAGATGCGATGTTTTCTCCATCCCATGAGAGTGTATTCGGTTATTGTCCATGATAGTCTTGACAAGTCTTTCTATCCTGTTGTTCCTGACCCCTCGTTGGTACTCGGTCAGTCTTCCAATGTCTTTCCGAAGAATTAATTTTCCCTTCTAGCCTTCTGTGCCAAGGTGGTATTCGAGGTGTTTGTCTAAATTGGGGAGGGTCTTGCTGTGGTCTTATTGCGACCCCAATTGTTCTGCAGATGGAAATTGCAGCACAGTAGATGATTGTGTGTAGCGACTCTAACGTATTAGCACCTAAAACATAGTTTGGCAAGACACATTTGTTCATGGCCTGCAAGACGATACCCAGTTTCTTAGAAGATCTTAGTTTGGGAAGAGTTGGTCTATTCAATGGATCTGTTCCACTATACTCTATAAGAGCTCTTTCCATTTCTGCTTGGATTTTCTCAAGAGGGTCATCGTTGGCTGCCTGTTCTTGTTGAAGTTCTTGAGTCTCGTCCGCTCTTTCAGGCACTGGATCTGTTGTATTTCGACAAAATAATTCGCGCTCAACTTTGTTCTTTATTGTGTCCAGTTGATCAGGCGAAATAAGGCCATTTCTCAAGATGATACGATATTGATCTGCGAGTCTCTGTTCGGTAACTTGAAGCTCTGGGTACTCACGACACAATTCTTGATGGAGTATTTGGCGATATTCAATCTTATCCTGGCCAAGGTTCTTAATTCTGTAAAACTTACGCATTATAAATTCATTCATGGCGCTAGTCCATTTCATGCGCTGCCTTTTCAGTCCCGCTTGAGTGAGCGCTGGCAACACTTTCTACGGATGGAGTTCTCGTTCTCGTGTGACTCCTTTGATGATGGTCACGTTGATTCTGTGAACGTATTGGTGAGTGTTGTTGTGGTTCTTGAAGTTGTTGGGCTGTAACTCTTTGGACGACAGGGGCACGCCTCCTTAGCACCCTGCGACCGGGGTCCCGCATGCTGTCATATCCAGCGCCGGCTCCAGACATGCCCTGGCGATCCCCAGGGAGGGGCTCTTTTTTTCGACGCATCTACTCCGTAGCTTCATTTTCATGGGTGGGTGGGAAGGAAGGAAGGCTAGGTATAGGTCAGCGGACAGCCGCCTTTTTAATCGCCTCTTACGATAGGCGGTAGATACCATGGTGCTATTCTAACACGGACACCACACGGGATTATTGCCATTTCCGACTTGACCATTCAATGTATGGCAGCACACTCCCTCTAAGGCACGCATAGCATACCTTTAAGGGAAAATTCACTAAACCCCAGATATACTACATATCAAAAGAGTTTAGTTCTGTGGAAGCCCTTGCCAGATTATCAGGCCCGTGTTTGGCGTCGTGGCTGCAGTTTCCCATGAATTTTCGGACCGTCTGGGCTGTTCCTGTGATATGCTGGATAGATTCATATCTCATCTGTCATTGTTGACAGAAGGGTCTTTGACGATGTACTTTGGATAGTTCTTAGAATTACTTGATCTGGAATTGCCAATATAAAGCCTTCCGTTTCAGGAAACATATGACCAGAGATCAACCAGTAGTTCGACGCTGAATTGTCGACATAATCTTAGTTGACGTCATTTATATGTCTTCCATGAAGGGGCTTCTCTCTCCATTTGAGCAGTTTCTGACCAGTTGTCTGGTGGTATACTTGAACTTGTTGTTCTGTCAGTCGCAGAGGTGTTGAGTCATCAACCTGACATATAACTCTGTGCAGATCAGAAAATTCTGTGAGTTTCTGGAAATGATTACGCAAATTAGAAATTTATTTTGTTAATCACGTAACTTTCCTATATCTGCCAATCCTCTTCCTCCTTCACACCGGGGCAATGTTGTACGTTCGACACAGCTCTTTGGATGGTGATTTTGAGCTTTTGTTAGTAGTACTCGAACTTTGCGTTGTAATAGTTCAATGTCGGTCTTGCACCAGTTAACTATACTGAAAGAGTCACTAAGCACTGAACACGCTTAGGTGCTAATAGCAGTCGTCTTACCCTTCTATAAAACTCTGTTGTTAGGTCCCTTTTCATGGCGGTGTGATCAATTTGTAGTTCCTGCTTTATTCCAAGGTATTTGTAAGTGTGGCCTTCCTCCATGGATTCAATTGATGTGCCATTTCCCATTTCGTAGGGCCCCTGCTGTATTTTACCTTTAACTATATTAATAATTCGGCATTTGTCTAGGCCAAATTGCATATGGATGTCACTAGAGAACCCTTCTACTATTTTAAGCATATTGTTGTAAAGTCTGTGGGTTCAATTAAAAATTATAAAACTAATATTCACTTTCACTTTTCTAGAACTTTATTTACATCAAATTATACAGAACAGCTGATTCACAATAACATTACGAATACGCTCGTCGTCCTTTCTAACTACATGCTGCGAGGACGGGTCCTCCTTTTAAAATCAGCGTCGAATTCTCTAGTATAATCCAGTGTCAATTTTACAGTTGTCGAGTTATGATCGAGATAAGTTTTTCTCCCGTCCGAACCTTCTAGTTTTTTTTATATCCCAGCGATCGTTGTCGTACTGAAATGAAACAGGGTCGGCTTTGGTAAATTTCGTAACACTGTCCCCCCTTTAATTCTGATCGTCCCGATCAGAAACATCCTCTCCATGGCAGGGAGCAAGTCGATCTAAATGGACCACCTTCAACTTAGCCTTGGGGTTTCGACGGATCCGGTAGACGACGTCATTAAGCCTCTTGACCACCTCGTATGGACCATCCCAGGCGGGTGTAAGCTTTGGGGATTTATCCTTGCTCCGTTGGGGGTTGTACAGCCAGACTTTGTCCCTCTCCTGCAACCCGACTGAATTGGCCTTGAGGTCGTATCGCGTCTTCCTCCGGCACTGGTGGCCAACAACTGCGTTCGGGCTAATTCGTGTATTGCCAGCATGTTATGTCGGAGCTGGTCGGCATAATCGTCGATGTCTTGGGAAGGTTCTTCGGGGGAGCCAAATGGCAAATCGCAGGGTAATCGCAGCTCCTTTCCGAATAGGATCTTGGCTGGGGTCAGGCCTGTACTATTATGTACGGCAGAGCGATATGCCAACAGGAACAGGGGAATATGTTCATCCCAATCACGCTGGTTATTGCTGACGACCTTGGATAGGTGTTGTTCCAAGGTCCTGTTGAATCTTTCCACCATTCCGTCTGACTGTGGGTGCAATGGTGTTGTTCTCGTTTTCCTGATTCCCAACATCGTGCAAATTTTCTGGACTACACTCGATTCGAAGTTACGCCCCTGGTCTGAATGTAGTTCCATCGGGACGCCAATCCTGCTCAAGAGTTGTTCTACTAGCACCGTCGCTACCGTGGTTGCCTCTTGGTTGGGTATCGCATATGCCTCAGGCCATTTGCTGAAGTAATCCATTGCGACCAGAATGTATTTGTTCTCAGACTCAGGAAACGGACCGGCGACATCGATGGCAATTCTCTCAAATGGGACGCCCACATTGTACTGCTGCATTCTGCCCTTGGTCCGGGTCTTCGGGCCCTTACTTTTTTTTTGAAGGTGGAAATCCATTATGGACAATTTGATCTTAGAGTCTATCACTCAAATTAGTGTGGGACTCACACCCACTAAAACCACCTTGTTGTTTCTGCAGTTTATGAAGGTGGTGGTACTGTTATTTCTAACTTGCGTCACCACCTTCCTGCCTTTCTTTCATCACACAATTCTGTTTAAATCTTCTTTCTCATTTTCCTCTATAATTTCCCTCCATTTGTATATAATTTCCTTGTTCTCTTTACTTTCTATCATTAGTTTTATCACGTTAGATGGTGTTATCATTTCATTAATCGTTGTTTCTGTTGTTTCTGTTGTTTCTGTTCTTGTTTTATTCCTTGCATATCTTTCGCAGTCAAAAACCACGTGCTCCATTGTCTCCTCAATTTGGCACATATCACAGTTACTCTCCCTCATTTTCCCTATCCTTTTCAGGTATGCTTTGACACTACCATGCCCAGACAAAAATTGTGTCATAAAGTAATCTGTACTTCTATATTTGCTGCTCGCCCATTGTGTTAGGTCTGGTATTAGTTTCTTTGTCCATTCCGCTTTTCCCGTTAGCACGTCCCATTCTTTTTGCCATTCTTTTAGCGTATTATTCCTGTTTTCTCTGTATTTTTTATTTTCTTAATTTTCTCTAGGTTCTTCTACCGTCAGATGGATCGGAGGAATACCGGCTATAACTGCCGTTGCCTCATACGAGATCGTTCTATATCCGCTTATTACCCGCAGCAGCGCCTGTCTTTGAATTTTTAACATCATGTTCTTATATCTTTTTATCTTCATACCTCTGTGCCATGTTGGTGCCCCGTACAAAAGTGTTGATTGTACCACTCCATAAAGCAGTCGTCTCTTTGCATGTGATGGTCCCTTTATGTTTTTCATAATTTTTCCAAGTTTTGCTAACTTATCACCCGCTTTGCTTACTGCATTTACAATATGTGTCCCGTATGTACCTTGGTGATCGATAAATATACCGAGATACTTTACGCTCTTTTGTGGTGTTATATTTAGATCCCCTATTTCTATTTTTATTTTTTCTCTTATTTTCTGCATTTTTGTACCTTTGAGTAGCACCGCCTCGCTCTTTTCCGGTGCCATTTCAACTTTGCCTCTTTCATCCAGTCTCCTATTATTCTTATTGCCTCATTTGCTTTTTCAACCAGTCTGTCAGCGTTTGGCCCTTCCACATATAGTGCCAGGTCGTCTGCGAATGCTATCGTATTTGCACCAGTTGGCAGCTTCTGATTTTGAAGATCGTCGTACAATATATTCCATAACGTCGGTCCTAGTACTGATCCTTGTGGTACGCCTGTGCTCATTTTTAACGTGTTTTCTTTCCCGAGTATAATACTTCTTTTGGAGAAATAACTCTCTATTATTCTTATTAGATATTCACTAATCCCTTTCTTCTCCATTTCCTTAACAATACGTTTCCATGATGCCGAATTGAATGCATTTCTAACGTCAAAAGTGATGAGTATCACCCAGCCCGCTCTAGTGCCCCTTGCTTTGTCACGAATCCAGTTTGCTGCTTTTAGTGTTGATTTCCCTTTCCGAAACCCAAATTGTCTTTCTGAAATTTTTTGATCTCCTAATTCTTTGTCTATTCTGTTTCTAATTAGTGTTTCTAATACCTTACCCATAACGTACAACAGGCAAATGGGTCTATATGATGTTGGGTCATTCATAGGTTTAGCGCCCTTCCTCAGAAATATTACTTTAGCCTTCTTCCAGATTGTAGGGAATTCATGTTTCTTTATTAATTCGGTATACATATCCCTTATTGTGGATTTGTTCTTTGGAAATGTTATTTTTATGACTTTTGGTGGTAGATTATCTGGTCCAGGTGCTTTTTTCATCTTGATATGCTTAATTGCTATTTTAAATTCTTATTTATTAAATTATTTCGGGTACTAAATCTCTTGATATTTTTATTCGCTCTTTCCGTTCACCTCTGGTCTTTATAAAAAGGGTCTTTGCTATTTCTGTTTTCTTCTCTGTACTAAGTGTCAACAATGGTGTCGGTTGTATTTTTTGGATAGCTATCCCATATGCCCTTCCCCATACGTCTGTTTCCAGCTGTCTACATAATTCTTCCCAGCATTTCCTCTTGCTTCAGTTTATAAGTTTCTTTAATTCTTTCCTTTTCCTATTCATTTCCTCCATCATATCCGGTAGTTCTGTTCTCTTTTTCTTTGTTTCTTTTGTGATTTTCCGCCGTACCTCTACGCACTTCCTTTTAGCTTCCGATATTTCAGCTGTCCACCAGTATGGGATTTCTCTGTTTCGTTTCTTCGATGTGATATTGTGTTCTTGTTTTAAGGATTTCTCTCGCTTTTCCCCCCTCTTGTAAATGGTCCAGGATATATCTGTGGTCTGTAAATATGTTTTCGTCTATGGTTTCCCATTTCTTAATGTGCCTTACCATGTTGCTCGAACACATGGTGACGTCTATGTGTGTTTGTGTACTACCTCTAACGAAAGTTGGGTTGCCGTTATTTAATATCTCTAAATTGTATGTAGCAGCCAATTCGGCTATTGTTCCTCCCCTAGCATCCGTCTTAGGAGCGCCCCATAGCGGGGATTTCGCGTTGAGGTCTCCCAATACCATGATTTTGTTCCGTGGTAATTTTCTTAGTGATTGTGCTATATCATCTATCCTACTTCTGTATTCTTCTATTGTTATATTCGGAGAAATATAGCAACATGTTATATTGACATCTCTATGTTTAATAACTATGAAACCTTTATATGTCTCGTATTCCTCACTACCCGTCTCTCTATTCCTAATTTCGACAGCTATGCTTTCCTGCTTGTCTACGATCTATTTTCTGTTTTTTCTAATTATTCTTATGTTTGGCTCGCTAGCTACTATTACGTCTATTTTATTTTTTAGGGCTATTTCGTTAGCCTCATCACGGGCTTTCGCCGATCTTCCTCTTCCTCTGTATTTCTGTTTAGTTGCTGTTTTTTCCTGTTTCTACATTTTCCATCATTATATCTATGTGCTTTCGATTCGCACTTGAAGCAGTATTCTTCATTTCCGCAATCAGCTGCTTTGTGGCCCGTCTTGCAGCAGTTCCTACACCAGCCCATTCTATCCTCCCCTTTGCATTCCCTGGCCACGTGCCCACTTTCCCAGCATTTAAAGCATGTCTGCATTTATCTTTTCCTTTTAGTTAAGCCTGTTGTCAGCACTATCCTAATCTCTTTCATTTCCAACAGTTTTTCAATTGTCTTTTCATCCCCTATGATAGTTGCCATCTGCATACCACCATTTTGCGCTCTAAGAGCTTTGACTTCTAAATCCTTGCATTCCAGTTCCGTCTTAAGTTCCAATTCAAGGTCTTCTCTATCCGTTGTGATGTCCAGATTGACAATGTTGACCGCCTTCTTCTTGTTTTTCTCCTCGGCCAGGTTTCTTACCCGCATCTTTCCAAGTGCTCCTTTTAGCACTTCTGCTATAGGAGCCGCATTTCCTTTTCCTTTTTATGTCGCTATTAGTATGTTACCGTTTCTAGTTTGTCTAATGGTTCTAATTTTGTCTCCTGCCCCTTTATTGATTAATGTGTTTTTGACTTGCTTCACCAAATCTGCATATGTCTGTTCCCCTGCATCAATTATAAGAGCTTCGTACTCCGGATTCCTCTCTTTATTTTTTTGTTCTATTTTTTCATGGAGCACTACTTTCCCTTCATAGTCATTGAAGGCGCAGTGTACCAGCTTTCTATTTCTTCCCGTTCTTTCTTCCGTTCCAATAATGGCTATATGTATCTCCTTAATTTCTTTTTTGATAGACATCTTTTTGAGGTTCACTAACGTTCTAAATTTTTTTCCATTTCTAATATATCTGTCGTCTTCGTCTGCATAGTTCGCGTAAAAAGTATATTGCTCTTCTGTTTCTTCTTGCTCCTCAATCCCTATTGTCCCAAATGTCTTTTTGAATATTATTTCCGATTCCTTTAGTTTATTTAGTCTTATATAGTTTCTCACTTTACTCGATTCCCCTATCATTCTTGATATTAATTTGTTATCTTTTTGCATGTAATCTGCTATTAACGCCCTGTCCTCCGCACTTTTCGTTATTTCTTCCTTCAGTGTTTGAACTTCAAACATATCTTCTGGCCATCTCATTTGTAGTACTTCTTCTAGGTCTTCTTTATTCATATTGTCGTCTATATAACTCTCGATTTCCATTTGTAGGTGTTCTTCTACTGTCTCCGAAGTTTGGGTACCCATATCTTTTTTCGATACATCTTCCTTTCTGTCCCTCGATCCAAATAAATCATCTACTTTTCCCATTAGTGCTGTCATATCGGCCGTCATAAGCGCGCTGCTATTACTTCTTAACCTTCTTGCTTTTTCTTTAATCTCAACCTTGGTGTTGGTTTTAGCCATAATTAACGCTCCTAGTGCCCTGGTTTCTGTATCAATTGCATTTATGTATCCCCTTACTTTATTGAACATTAATTTGTCAGAAACGAGTTTCGCCAATTTTAGTTCCGCCATGCCTTCATCTGCAAGACTACGCCTTCTCTTTGTGAACTTTGCCTCTTCATCGTCCCACAATAGATCCATCACCGTTCTGTTGCCATACCGCCTGCGTTACTCGAGCTCGTATTACCTCCTGTTATTTCCTTTTTCGTGTACGCCGTTTGACTATCTAGTGAGTTCCTTCTTTGGGTACTCGTTATCTTATCTATTTGTCTATTCGTAACCTTGTTTGCGTCTGTCATTTGCTCTTTGCTCTTGTTGTCATCAGATTTTTTATTGTATTCTTTTATATCCATACTATTCCCACGAGTTGAGTCGTTTTGCTTGTCCGGTGGGGCAGAGTGCCCTTTCCCCACTAAGGCTGCGTTACTCTTTGAGGTCACCTGTTATCTCAGTGGCTCCGTTCTAGACCTACTACGCATGGCCATCCATCCCTCGGCACGGGTCGCTTGACACCTTGGATTTCGGATTTTTTCGACAGGTTTTCTCCTGTGAGTCACTTCTTAGTCGTCGTACACCCTTCCCTCCGACCTTACCGGCATGGGAGACCCTACCAGGAACCGAAGTCACCGCCGGCATTGCTCTCGGGATCATTAGGTGTATGACTTAAGCCCCCTCACCAACGACAAGGTCTTGTGACTCCTAGAGGTGGCCTTCGGGCCCTTACTGGCTGCCCAGGTGGCACATTTGCGGCACCAAGCTCTGACGTCTTCGAAGTAATTGACCCAGTAGTACCGCTGGCGAACTTTGTCTAGGGTTTTATTTATGCCCAGGTGGCCTCCGGTAATTCCATCATGCACTTCGGTCAGGATGGCTGGTACCTTTTTCTTCGGAACTACCAGTTGGGACTTGGTTTCTCGTCCATCAGCGCTTTCCCAAACTCGCTTGAGCATTCCATTGTCTACTCTTAGAGAGTCCCACTGAGCCCATAACGATTTCAGCACGCCTGAGTATCTAGCTACCTGGTCCCATCGTGGCCTGGGTGCCCCTCTCATTTTGAGTGACAAGATTGGTTCGATGTCTGGATCAGCCATTTGGTCCTGGATGCACTGTTCCGTTGTCCAGTCTTCATTGGCCTGCACTCGGATCTGCCTGATGGGGATACCCTCTCGCTGTTCCGTCTTCAGACAATGTCCGCATTCTGCTCTACAGGGTCTTCTGGGTAGGGCATCGGCATTATTGTGCAAACGGCCGGCACGGTGTTTCACCTTGAAATCGCATTGCTGTAATTTCTCCATCCACCTGGCCAGTTGTCCTTCCGATGTTTTTATGTCCAGCAGCATGATCTGTTATGATGAGGAAATGACAACCATAGCGATATTTGTGGAAATGGCCTACAGTCCTGATTATTGCAAGAAGTTCTTTTCTGGTGACATAATAGCTGCTTTCCGGTTTAGAGAACACGTCTGTAGTACTCGATCACCCTCTCTTCACCATCTTCCACCTGGGATAGGACGGCCCCCAAACCTTGTTGCTGGCGTCTGTGTGCAAGATGAACTTGCCGGACTGTGTAAGAAAGGCAAATATTGGGCTGGAACATAGTGCTGCCTTCACTCGTCTGAATGTTTTCGCAATCCTGATTCCAACGGAAGGTCTCTTTCTCAGTGGTCTGCTGATGTAGAGGCGCGGCAATGTTGGCAAATCCCTCAACAAATCGCCTGTAGTAGGAACAGAGGCCCAAGAAGCTTCGCAGTTCATGCTTGTCTCACGGGACTGGCCAGTCACGGATCGCTTCTATCTTGTCCTCGTTGGTGCGGATTCCTGACTCGGAAACGACGTGGCCCAAAAACTCTACTTCTTTTTGGAACAAGGAACACTTCTTCGAGTTGAGTCTCAGGTTGGCATTATTAATTCTGGTTCTTCAGATGATCGTCGAATGTCTGACCCATGACTAGAATGTCGTCGAGGTATACTAAGCACGTCCTCCATGTTAACCCGCTCAGTACATACTCCATTAGCCTCTCAAATGTAGCGGGTGCATTACATAACCCAAAGGGCATGACCATGAACTGAAACAGCCCTTTACTGGTGGAGAATGCTGTCTTCTCTCTGTCGTTTGCGTGTAGACCAACCTGCCAATATCCACTTTTTAGGTCTAGTGTGGAGAACCAACGGGAGCCGGCTAGTGTGGTCAAAGTGTCATCGATTCGGGGTAGTGAATAGCTGTCTTTCTTCGTGACGTCATTCAGCTTTCTGTAATACATACAAAATCGGGTGGTTCCATCCTTCTTTTTAACTAGCACGACGGGAGCAGACCATGGGCTGATGGATGGCTCAATAACTCCATTTTGTAACATCGACTCGATGTTTTCCTCGACTGCCTGTTGTTGCCCCAATGGTAGTCGTCTAGGTGGTATTCTGATGGGTTGAACCTTTCCGGTATCTATTCGATGCTGGATGATGTTGGTGTGACCGGTGGTTCCATTTTGACTGTTAAAAATTTGCCAGTGCTCTGTGATAAATTGCTTGGCTTCCTTCTGGTTCTCTGGTGTCAAGTGTGTCAAATGGTAAGCAAACTTTTGTTTCTTTACTGGACCCTGTCTCCTTCACCGACGTCTGGTACTCTTCTTCGCAATTGATGATGGTCTCTACTGGCTCGAAACAAGCTATCTCTTGACCATTGGTAATTCTGATGTCGTTGTTGGACAAATTCAGGACTCTGATTGGTATATCTCGTCTGGTCTTATCTATAGCCCGTCCAACTAAGTAGTCATGAGCTGAGTGTACGGGCTCCACCATTCCAACGCAGCTCCCAAGATTGCTATCTAGCCGCCCATGAATAATCTGTTTGCCACAATTTTTATGGAGGTGACTGAACTGTTGACGGGCCGTGTCAATACAAATTCCTCATTTAGGAACCGAAGAACATCATATCTCGGATCGAACATAAATCCATGCTGGCTAATTAGGTCCATACCCAGTATAAAATCGTCCTCAATATTCGCTACCAGGACCTTATGCAGGATCATGTTGTCCCCTATCTGTAGCACGACATCTGCCTCACCCTGTATTGACATGGATTCACCGGTGACTATTCTGAGCTGGATGTTATTGGTAACTGGTCGAATTTCCAAAGCCCTCAAAACCCTGGACTTGGCAATGAACACAGCGGCGCCAGTATCGATGGTGATGGTAACTGCTCACCCATTGATGGTGCCTCTGATGACTAGGCTGCTGCTATCTCTGCAAAATCCCCGGATGGATAACGTTTTGGGGGCTGGTAGAGGGTCAGTCAGCATTCGCCCCCTTATGCTGAATGGCTGACGGGCCCTGGACATGTGGCTGTTTTGTTGGTTACCCCTGGTCGGTGATCGTTCAGGTAGCCTCACTCGACAATAACGTTGGAAGTGTCCTGTCCGTCCGCAGCGATAACATGCCTCTCTGGTGCCAGTTCTTTGTGACCGTTCTAATATTTTGTTCAGACCAGCCAGCAGCGCTTGAAATGGTGACTCTGACTCTTCCTGGTTCAAGGAAACTGCTCGGACCCTCGGCTTGGACATGTTCATGACGGCCTCTACTTCCAAAGCCCGAAGTAGAGCTTCATTACTTTTCTTGGCGCCACTTAGTCTTAGATTTCGTTGTACTTCCACATCTCTGATGCCGTTTATGAAACTCTGTGTGGCCAATTGGTCTTTCGTTTCCTCTGGCAGGTCTGGATAGGTGCCAGGTAAGTGAACTAACCGTCTAATTTCTGCTTCGAATTCTTGGAGGTTTTCACCGGATTTTTGCGATTTTCCACTCAGTTGTACTTGGTATACCTGGCTCAAGGATTGATTGTCGTATCGTTTGTCTAGGATGGCGATAATCTTGTCGAAGTTGCCTTGTTCATGGACTGGAATGCTTTGGAGGAGTTCTAGTTCTGGACCTCTTAACGAAATTACCAGGGACGTGGATTTTTCTTGGTTATCCCATCCAATAGCTAATAGCCACGGCTTCAAATTGCCGTTTATACATGGGCCAAGAAATCCATCCACATGCCATCAAATGTCCTGTTGCATTTTTTAAATTTCTGTTTCTAGTTTATTTTGGATGGCACTGATTTTATCTTGTACTTCACTGTGTACTGTTTGCTTGATGTAACTGATTTGATCTTGAACTGTGTCTTGAATTGAACTGATTTCAAATTTTACCTGGCTTTGGATGGAATCGAGATCATCTATATTTGTTTCAAGAGTATCCACGGTATTTTTTATGGTCTTAATGTCATCATTTATCTCTTTTATATCGGACTCAACTATTTGCATTCTTTCATTAACTGTTTCATTATCCTATCCTACTATTTGCATTAATTGTTCGAATTGCAGTTGTTTTTTCTGTTCAGTTTCGTGTCGATTTAATTCAATTTGATCTTGTTTCTCTTCAAATACTTTAAAATCATTTTGTCGTTTTAATTCAATTTGATCCTATTTTTTTCAAATATTTTAAAATCATTTTGTCTGGTTAATTGAAATTTCGAGAACAATCCTTCAATTAAATTATGTTGTTTTTCTTCTATCGTAGTGAGAAAATTTTCTAATTCTATTTTACGTTTTTTATCAAAAGATTTTACTAACCTTTGTTGAATTTCTTCTTGATGTTTCCATATATCAAATTACAATTTTAACTGCACTTAAACCCACTTCTGATACCAAATTTGTTGTAAAGTCCGTAATGGTGCTGGTGGAGCAGCTATGCAGCAGGTCTAGTGTTTCATTAGAGTTACATTCGGATCAAGGACGTATCTGTAAATCCAACGCAGTCCAGATATTGAGAATCATGGAAACGAAAACTACAATCTTGCATCCACAATCTGTCGAAATGGTGGGAACATGCAAGAAGATCTTGGTACATCAAATATTCAAGGTCGTCGGAACAACCAACGTGATTGAGATGAGCTGCACACAACAGCACATGACTAACTTCAGCTAGGGTACTGACATACTAACTAGCCTGGGTGGAGATGTTACAGGGATGCAGCGGCAGAAGCAGAAACAGACGTCGAGAGTAAATTTTTGCAGAAGCGGAAGCAGAAGAGGAAACTACAGTAAAAGTAACAACTTTGTAAATTCGTATACTAAATTATTCATTATGGCTAATGGAGGTGCTTTTTTGAGGTGCTCACAATGAATTACTTCTATTTATCACGGACATTTTGGCCAAAGTCTAAGTCTCCCTTATACCACAAATCTTGAATGCGAAAAATTCATGGAACAAATTCAATTTCATATTTTGAAATCTCAAATTTGTACAAGGAAGATTGTACGGTGGGCAACCTTGGTGCGACCTAATCAGACGCTGTACCTTTTCCGTGTTCGCAACACCAGGGCAGCGGCCAATAAACTCGCTTCCATTACAAAAATGCGGGACCAGAAGCAGAAGCAGTTGCGAAAAAGTGTGCGGAACTTTCGCAATTATGAAAGCAGAAGCAGATGTCAAGTCAAATTTAGTCGAATTCCAAGAGAGAGAAGGTCTGGCTATTCAGCCCCCTAAGAAGTAGGGAAAGTCTCCAAAGCTCACATTAGCTTGGGATGGGCCATATGAAGTAATTAAAAATATCAAGGACGTGGGTCTATCTCATTCTCCGGAATCCTAGGGTCAAGATGAATGTGGTCCATTTGGATCGACTGGCTTTCTAATTAAACTCAACTCAACATAATCCAAAAGAGGATATTTCGCTCCGGAAAAGCCGAGCTGACCCTGTACCGTTTGTATGCCTTACCATATTTGCTCTTGGAGAAATCCTGAGGCATCCTTTCATTGGACCAATAATATCCACTCAAAGTTAGGTGACTATTTGACATGTGAAAATGATTTAAGCCTGTTGGATTTTCTTTGATGTTGCAATGTCGGTGTGTTTTGAAGGCTAATATAACGTAGCGTGGACTCTCCAGTGCAGCACATATCCCCAAGATCCACTTTCTAAACGGTATAATTATCCTCAAATTTTCTTTGACGGCTTGCAACAGATCGAGTTTAACCTCATTGTTAGGCAAAATGTTCGAGTTCGGGAATGTTTCATTCCTCTGGTAGTCATTAAAAAAGGAAAATAAATGTTACAGCAGAATATACATACGAAATACGAAATATAACAATCGTATAGGCTTAAAGGACTTACTCTTAGTCGACTAGAATCTCGATCGGTCTCGATTTCCTGATAGGGCAACTTATCCCTTACCTGCTATTTTGTCATTTATCTTCTAAATGGAAAGCCAGCAAAATTTGACAATATAATACAAACATAAGTCGATCCATTATCGCATTTGTTGCAACTTCAATCGTACGATTATCTCTTTACAGGACTCTTAAACAGGTCGATCTAGTCGACACTTTCAATATTTTGTATACTGTTCTACGAGTGAAAAATCAGTAGTAGCTGGATTGGTTGTTGAATATCGAACGATAGTTTTGTACTACAAACTTTCTACTACTATCTACTAATATGTTGGGAAAAATATAAAACTAAAATTCCTAGAATAATTTATTTATATACACTATTACTATAGAAATATTCCAAGCATAAATGCTCGCAATTTGACTGATTGTCCACGGTGGCCAACTAAGAATGTGAAGTACTGTATCTGGGAAACTATCCATCGTAGAGTAAAAATGATGTTTCTGTAAAGTCCGCTATATATTAACCTAACAAAATGAAACATTTTTAAAAAAAATATAACCGACTTCCACCTATAACTAAAAAGCTAAAAATAATTATAACAAAATACAACTCTAGCAAATAAATAACACAATCAATGTTGTCAGGTACCTACCCAGGAAGTAAAAAATGTAAACATTAAAAGATGCTCATTCTGTACAAATTAATTACCTACCAATCTAGTATATTTTTGAAGTCAGTGCCAAGCGCAAATCGAAAATCCTTCATTGCGTACTTTATCAAACTTGATTGTTTTTTGGCACCGACTTCAATAATATACTAGATTGGTGGGTAATTAATTTGTACAGAATAAGCACCTTTTAATGTTAACATTTTTTACTTCCTGGGTAGGTATCTGACAACATTGATTGTGTTATTTATTTGCTAGAGTTGTATTTTGTTATAATTATTTTTAGCTTTTTAGTTATAGGTGGAAGTCGGTTATATTTTTTTAAAAAATGTTTTATTTTCAACTTTTTAGTTTATTTGAACTCAGGTAGTTTTCCTTTTTATTTTTTATTTTCTATGTATAACCTTAATAGACAGGACCAGGTGACATCGAAAGCCTCAACATTACACAATAATACATTTTAATTTAAAATGACAGGTAAATGTTTACTAACAAAATGTACTAGTACGCGTTGATTTAATAAGCCCAAAATATATTTATGCCTTTTGGACCACGCCATGTAACCTTTCTTCAACTTTTTTTGACAACTCTGTATGTCTATAGATAATTCCATTCCACCCTATGTACTAACCATCCTGTACATACGACTGCCCATGGAAAAGCACAAATTTGTTAGCTGCCTTCTGTAAACTATAGGACGGAGGAGAATCCATCCCATATTTATGGAGTCAAATCCGTCATATATTTCAACCATAGTATATAACTCCTTAAGGGCTACCCCATAAATTATTTCATTTTTAACATTTTATATTATCGCCCTGTGTAACATTAATTCCTCTCCACACTTTATACAACTTCTTATGGGCTATAAAATAAATATTTTTTTAATCACACTGTATAAATATAATTCAACTCAAGCATCTATTTCAATCATCCTTTATATGATTTGTTTACGTCCACATCATATAACAGTTTTTTAATCACCCTATATAATTTTAATTTCACATTTCCAACATTTTTATACCACCAAATGTCCATTTCACCCTATATTCCAACCATCCTGTATATACGGCTGCCTATGGACCACTCCGTCTTATATTTCAGTTATCATATAAATGCAACCCCTTCTATCACTTTGCTTTGTAATACTAAACACCCTGTGTATAAACGCATCAAGTAGCAGTTTTTAGAGTTTGACATGTGTTGTCACTGAATTTTCTATTGGGCCGGGAGAATGTGACAACCAAAAGCACCGTCTTCGCAAAATGGAAAAATTTTCATTTAAATAGGTATTTGCCTGGTATACAAACAAACCGAGCTTGGTACTCACTGATTTAAGGATTCGAAAATACTATGCTTTACTATCTATATGCTTGAGATTTACACAGAAATTTTTCAAATTCGCAATTAAAACTTCCAATGTCTAAAATTCCCGCACTATTACGTTGGAATTAAAATATTTATGAGGAAATGTCCCTTATGTCATTTGGATGAAATTTTTGATAAAAATTTTGGAATTTTTGGCGATTTTCTGCAAAACTACAAGTTGCACGTCGCAGAAAAGTATATGAGATCACCTAGGGATCTTCCTTAATAGATTAAACGCTAAAGAACTATACACATCCATAAGGAATTTTCAAAAAATCGACCAATATGTTAGGGATAATGGTCGATTTCCATGCACCCATGTGTTCATTCACAAATTTCATCACTTTACCAATAGAATTCTTTTCCAAAATTTGAAGTTTCACCAATCCGGATATATACTCTATTAAACAATACCATATTAATTCAAAACGGTGTACCACAGGAGAAGAAATCAGGTAAAATATATACAAAAAAAAAACGCAACGAATTGGTTATCAATTCGTCGCGTATTTTGGAAGTCGGTTAAAAATACCTGATCTTCAAAGTCGAGGACAATGTAAACTTTTTTTGTTTGACAATTTTTCAGCTCTCGGTATGTTACCTATTGCATTACGAATCTGTTTTTCATATGTTCTCTGGTTGCACGTTGAATCTGATACACGATGACCTTTAACCGGGCCCTTCAATAAAAAGTTATATCCGGTGATCGCTAAGTCCATGGAAACAGACTTCCCCTTCCAATCTACAACTGTTGAAATACTGCATTAATATAATCTCTCAAAATAATAACAAAATGTGCTGGGCAACCATCCAATTGCAAAACCAAGTAGCACATCTTCCGTCAATAACGGTAATTGATTGGTGAAATAGTCAAGAAAGACATAGCAATTTAGGGATTGCTCGAAAAAATATGCGCAAAGAATTCTGCGTCTCAGTATGCCACACTACACATTTAAACTCCAACGTCCTTGGTGCAGAAGTTCATGCAACCAATTCGAGTTTTCTGCAAACAATAACGTATATTGTGCAGATTGACTCTCTCATTACTATTAAATGTGCCTCCATTGGTCCAAAGAATTTGAAATATAAATTCATGATTTTCGCGTATCATGCCTAACATCCAATGGCAATAGTCCAGCCTCCGATCAAAGTCTTCCTCTTTCAAGGCGTGATGCAAAACGCCAAAATATGGGTGCATTCTAAAAGTTATTAAAAAAATAAATTTAAATAAACCTTTATATTTTGATGGCCATTAGAACTTACCTATGGTCCTTCAAAATATTTTGAACCGTTATTCGTGATATGCCCAACTTAAGGGATAATGTTCTTGTGCTAACATAAGGATATCCTTCAATATATCCCAGTACGCCGTTAATATTTTCTTGTGTTTTTCCAATTCTTTGCCGTTGAAACGTAGGCCGTACCATTGGCTCGTAAACTTGCTAGTAATCGGGATGGAGTTGTGTAACCTGTTTTTGCTTCTGCTTCATTTTGAAGACATTCAAAATAAACCGCAAGCATATTGTTATAAACTCCGTGGGTTCAGTTAATTGATTTTAAAAACTAATAGTCACTTCACTTTCTAGAACCTTTATTCACACGTAAATATCAAATATTCTCAACAGCTGATCCTAATACAATAACATCGAGATCATAACAATAGGTAAGCTCTACTAACTAACTACTGAAATTCATATCACCTTATATGGCGAACGCCGATTTTTCTACCTTTGTTCGCACAGCGTCCAGATTGATAGTTCTAGCTCATTTGGAAGACTCTAGAAATTGATGTTCTTATGTTCTTTGGGATGAATACACCAGGGACGGGGTGGATAATTTTATAACACTGCCCTCCCTTTAATTCTGATCTTCCTGATCAGAAACATTCTCTCCATGGCAGGGAGCGAGTCGATCTAAATGGACCTTCAACTCTGGGGTTTCGACGGATATGGTAGACGACGTCATTAATCCTCTTGACCATCTCGTATGGACCATCCCAGGCGGGTGTAAGCTTTGGAGATTTACCTTGCTCCGTTGGGGGTTGTACAGCCAGACTTTTTCCCTCTCTTGGAACCCGACTGAATTGGTCTTGAGGTCATATCGCGTCTTCATCCTGTCACTGGTGGTCAACATCTGCGTTTGGGCTAATTCGTGTATTGCCAGCCTGTTTTGTCGGAGCTGGTCGGCATAATCGTTGATGTCTTGGGAAGGTTCTTCGGGCAAAAGCCAAATCACAGCTCTCTTCCGAATAGGACCCTGGCTGGAGTCAGGCCTATACTATTATGTACAGCTGAGCTATATGCCAACAGAAATAGGGGAATATGCTCATCCCTATCACGCTGGTTATTGTTGACGACCTTGGATAGGTGTTGTTCCAAGGTCCTTTTGAGTCTTTCCACCATTCCGTCTGACTGTTGTTGCAATGGTGTTGTTCTCGCTTTCCCGATCCCCAATATCATTTAGACCTTCTGGAATACATTCGATTAGAAGTTACACCCCTGGTCTGAATGTAGTACCATCGGGACGCCAAACCTGCTGAATAGCTGTTCTACTAGCACCGTCGCTACCGTGGTTGCCTCTTGATTGGGTATCGCATATGATTCAGGCCATTGGCTGAAGTAATCCATTGCGACCAGAATGTATTTTTCCCCCTCTCAGACTCGAGAAACGGACCGGCGACATTGATGGCAATTCTCTCAAATGGGTCGCCATATTGTACTGCTGCATTCTGCCCTTGGTTCGTGTCTTCGGGCACCAAGCTATGACGTCTTCGAAGTAATTTACCCAGTAGTACCGCTGGCGAACTTTGTCTAGGGTTTTATTCATGCCCAGGTGGCTCCCGTTAATCCCATCATGTACTTCGGTCAGGATGGCTGGTACCTTTTTCTTCGGAACTACTAGTTGGGACTTGGTTTCTCGGTCATCAATGCTTTCCCAAACTCGCTTGAGCATTCCATTCTCTACTCTAAGAGAGCCTCATTAGGCCCATAACGATTTCAGCACGTCCGAGTATCTAGCTACCTCGTCCCATCGTGGCCTTGGTGCCCCTCTCTTTTTGAGTGGCAGGGTTGGTTCAATGTCTGGATCAGCCATTTGGTCCCGATTGCCCTGTTTCGTTGTCCAGTCTTCATTGGCCTGCACTCCGATCTGTCTGACCGAGATACTCTCTCGATGTTCCGTCTTCAGACAATGTCCGCATTCTGCTCTACAGGATCTTCTTGATAGGGCATCGGGATTATTAAGCAAACGACCGGCACGATGTTCAACCTTGAAATAGTATTGCTGTAATTTCTCAATCCACCTGGCCAGTTCTCCTTCCGGTGTCTTCATGTCCGGCAACCATTTGAGGGCGGCATGATCTGTTCGGATTAGGAAATGACGACCATAGAGGTATTTGTGGAAATGGTCTACCGCCCTTATTATTGCAAGAAGTTCTTTTCTGGTGACTCAATAATTTCTTTCCGGTTTCGAAAATCCACGGCTATAGTACTCGATCACCCTCTTTTCACCATCTTGCACCTGGGATAGGATAGCCCCCAAACCTGTGTTGCTGGCATCGGTGTCTAAGATGAACTTGCCGGACTGCGTAGGAAATGTTAGGATTTGGCTGGAACACTTTTTCGGGTTGAGTCTCAGGTTGGCGTTCTTAATTCTGTAGAATACTCCACCCAAGTTCTTCAGATGGTCATCGAATGTCTGACCCATGACCAGAATATTGTCGAGGTATACCAAGCACGTTCTCCATGTCAGCCCGCTCAATACATACTCCATTAGCCTCTCAAATGTAGCGGGAGCATTACATAACCCAAACTGAAACAGCCCTTTACTGGCGGAGAACGCTGTCTTCTCTCTATCGTTTTCGTGTAGGCCAACCTGCCAATATCCACTCGTTAGGTCTAGTGTGCAGAACCAACGGGAGCCTGCTAGTGTGGTCAGAGTGCCATCAATTCGGGGTAGTGGATAGCTGTCTGTTCGTGACGTCATTCAGCTTCCTGTAATCCACACGTAATCGGGTGGTTCCATCCTTTTTTTTAACTAGCACGACGGGATCGGACCATAGGCTGATGGATGGCCCAATAACTCCATTTTGCAACATAGACTCGATTTTCCTCGACTGCCTCTTGTTACCCCAAGGGTAGTCGCCTAGGTGGTAATCCGATGGGTTGAGCCTTTCCAGTATCTATTCGTTGCTGGATGATGTTAGTGCGACCGGTGGTTCCATTTTGGCTGTTAAAAATCTGCCTACTGGACCCTGTCTTCTTCACCGAGGTCTGGTACCCTTCTTCGCAATTAATGATGGTCTCTACTGGCTCGAAACAAGCATCCCTGGTTGGTGATCGTTTCGGTAGCCTTACTCTGCAGTCAATTTGAAAGTGTCCTGTCCGTCCACAGCGGTAACATGCCCCTTTAGTGTCAGTTCTTTGTGACCGTTCTAGTAGTATGTTCATACCAGCAGAAAGCGCTTAAAAATGTGACTCTGGCTCTTCCTGGTTGAAGCAAACTGCTTGTACCCTCGGCTTGGACTTGTTCATGACGGCCTCTACTTCCAGCACCCGAAGTAAATCTTCATTACTTTTCTTGACGCCTCTTAGTCTTAGATTTCTTTGTACTTCCTCATCTCTGATACCGTTTATGAAACTCTGTGTGACCATTTGATCTTTAGTTTCCTCTGGCAGATCTGGATAGGACAAGTGAACTACCATCTAATCTCTGCTTCGAATTCTTGGAGGCTTTCACCGGATTTTTGCGATTTTCCACTCAGTTGTACTTGGTATACCTGGCTCAAGGATTGATTGTCGTATCGTGTCTAGGATGGTGATAATCTTGTCGAAACTGCCTTGTTCATCGACTGGAATGCTTTGGAGGAGTTCTAGGGCTGGACCCCTTAACGAAATTACCAGGGACGTGGATTTTTCTTGGTTATCCCATCCATTAACTGTTTCATTAACCTGTCCTACTATTTGCATCATTTTTTTATTTCTGTTTCTAGTTGATTTTGGATTTTATCTTGTACTTCACTGTGTACTGTTTGCTTGATGTAACTGTTTGATCTTGAACTGTGTCTTGAATTGAACTGATTTCGTGTCGAGATTTACTTTTGTTTCATTCAATTTGATGTCTTGTTTTTGCATTCTTTCATTAACTGTTTCTTAACCTGTCAAATATTTTAAAGCAGTTGTTTTTCTGTTCAGTTTCGTGTCGATCATTTTCTTGTTTCTCTTCAAATATTTTAAAATCATTTTGTCTGGTTAATTCAAATTTCGAGAACAATCCTTCAATTAAATTATGTTGTTTTTCTTCCATCGTAGTGACAAAATTTTCTAATTCTATTTTACGTTTTTCATCAAAATTTTTACTAACCTTTGTTGAATTTCTTCTTGATGTTTCCATAAATCAAATTACGATTTTAACTGCACTTAAATCCACTTCTGATACCAAATTTGTTGTAAAGTCCGTGGGTTCAATTTAAAATTATAAAACTAATATTCACTTTCACTTTTGTAGAACTTTATTTACATCAAATTATACAGAACAGCTGATTCACAATAACATTACGAATACGCTCGTCGTCCTTTTTAACTAACTGCTGCGAGGATGGGTCCTCCTTTTAAAATCAGCGTCGAATTCTCTAGGATAATTCAATGTCAATTTTACAGTTGTCGAGTTATGATCGAGATAAGTTTTTCTCCCGTCCGAACCTTCTAGCTTTTTTTATATCCCAGCGATCGTTATCGTACTAAAATGAAACAGGCTCGGCTTTGGTAAATTTCGTAACAATATCATGCAGCTGTTGTTTCGTAGCTGCCTCAACTTTATGTCGTCCATGTATAACAAATGGTTTATCTTTAATGCTTGTATGTTGGTGCTTGAGACTGAACCCAAAGTTAGTCGAGTTCAGTTTATATGAGAGTGGGTTCATAGCAAGGCAAAACCAAAGCGGGCTAAGAGAGTCTCCCTGGAATATACCCCTTCTGATTGGGATAGAGTCGGTTTGTATCGAACAGTCGGCTTCATTCAGAAAGATGTTGGTTTGCCAGGTAGTCATGACATATTCTAAAAAGTTAACAATACAATTATTTACTTTATAGAGTTTTAGCACCTGAATGAGCCAATCATGTGGAACTGAATCAAAGGCTTTTTTGTAGTCCACATATGCCATGTAGAGATTTTGTTGTTTGGCGTGGGCTTGGTTGCAGACAACGGAATCAATTATTAGTTGTTCTTTGCACCCTATCGAGTTTTTCGCGCATCCCGTTTGTTGTTCAGTGATTATGTTGTTCAGCTCAAAATGTCTGAAAAGGCGATGATTAATGCACGACGTTATAAGTTTGTATACGGTTGGGAGGCAAGTCATTGGTCGGTACTTTGCTGGGTCCTGTGTACACAGGTTATCCTTTGTTAAGAGGTATGTAGCACCATGCGTAAGGAAACTAGGCATCTTGTGTGGAAGGATAATTATGGCATTAATGAGTACTATTAATTTCTCGTGGGTGGCGCAAAGTTTCTTTATCCAGTAATTCTGCACACCATCTGGTCCTGGTGCTTTCCAGTTATGGAAGTGTTTCATTATGTTGGACGTATCTTCCGTTGTAAATGGTTGGTGTTGCGTCTTATCACAATTCTGAAATGCAGCCTCCTCCTCATTAATCCAGCTCCCTCTGGAATTATGGTAAACTGTTGTGGAAAGTTGTGTTTTCCAGAACTGCCCGATGGCCGTTTTACCAGAATAACTAGGGGTTTCATTATTATTGATGTTGTTGAGTTTTCTGTAAAACCCTTTTTCTGATTTTCGGAATAGTGCGTTGTCTAGTTTCCGTTGGTTACTGGTTTTGTACCTTCTCAATCGACTTGTGTAGACGGAGAGCTTTTGTCGTAGACTGTCCAGACACTGCTGAGATGTGATGTTTTCTCCATCCCACTGGGAGTGTATTCGGTTATTGTCCATGATAGTATTGACAAGCCTTTCTATTCTGTTGTTCGTGACTCCTCGTTTGTATTCGGTCACTCTTCCAACGTCTTTTCGAAGAGACTTGATTTTCCCTTCAAGTCTTCTTTGCCAAGGTGGTATTCGAGGTGTTTGTCTAAATTTGGGAGGGTCTTGCTTCGCTCTTATTGCGACCCCATTTGTTCTACAGATGGAAGTTGCAGCACAGCACCTAAAACATAATTTGGCAAGATAAATTTGTTTATAGCCTGCAAGACGTACCCAGTTTCTTAGAAGATATTAGTTTGGGAAGATCTGGTCTAGTCAGTGGATCTGTTCCACTATACTCTATAAGAGCTCCTTCCATTACTGCTTGGATCTTCTCAAGCAGGTCAGCGTTGGTTGGCTGTTGTTGTTGTAGTTCTTGAGTCCCGTCGGCTCTTTGTGCCAAAGTTGTTTCAGGCTTTGGGTCGATTGTATTTCCACTTCGCTCTTTATTCTGTCCAGTTGTTCAGGCGAAATAAGGCCATTTCTCAAGATGACACGATATTGATCTGCGACTCTCTGTTCAGTAACTTGAAGCTCTGGGTACTCACGACAGAACTCTTGATGGAGTATTTGGCGATATCCAGTCTTGTCCGGGCCAAGGTTAGTCACTCTGTAAAACGTGCGCATTATAAATTCATTCATGGCTCCAGTCCATTTCATGCGCTGTCTTTTCAGTCCTGCTTGAGTGAGCGCTGGCGGTTGATCCTGGGCAACACTTTCTGCGGGTGGAGTTCTCGTTCTCATTTGACTCCGTTGGTGATGGTCACGTTGTTGTTGTCACTGTATTGGTTGTGGTTCTTGTGGTTCTGGTTCTTGGGCTATAGCTCTTTGGACGGCAGTTACCCGCCTCCTCAGCACCCTGCCACCGACGTCCCGCATGCTGTCATATCCAGGGCCGGCTCCAGACATACCCTGGCGATCCCCAGGCAGCGGTTCTTTTCCGTAGCTCCATTTCCATGGGTAGTGTCACCAATTGACCCTGGTGACCCAGGTAACTCGGACCCGTGGGGTTGTCACTGCCCAGATGAAATGATTTAAACCAGAACATCCCGTGCGGGTTGTGGAGAAGGAAGGAAAGCTAGGTAGTAGGTCGGCGGACAGCTGCCCCTTTAGTCGCCTCTTACGACAGGCGGTGGATACCGTGGTGTTATTCTAACCCGACCACCACACGGGTTATTGTTATTATTATTATTATTAATGAAAGTACACTTATTAAATGTATGAGAATTTTGATAAATTGTGATTTTAATATTTTGAAAGTAATGGAAATTTATTGTGGAAATTAATTTTTTGTATACTAACTTTTCCTAGGAATCACAGGAAACGTTACACATAGTACGATTCCCGATTTGGAGTTTCTGTGAGCTAGATTTTCCTGAAACTCCTGGATGTCGGAACTCATTTCGCGATAAAATATTGATTATTCGTGTTTAATAACTTAATGTGAAATTGAAACATTCGTTCTACAAATTTGTATAAAGCGTAGTTGTATAAGATATAATTTTATTTATTACTTGGAAACCGATTGCAATTATTTAAGTCTCAAAAGTTTCATTAGTTAAAAGTGGAAGAATTGATGCTAATATGGATTGATTTTTTTATTTGTTTCTACTGATACGAACTCGCAAGTAACCCTGAGAATGATTTAAGTAGCAAAATATATGGCACTTTATATTTAAATTCAGTATTCTTCATAATTTTTCTTTATTTTTTGCAAAAGACCATGCCATAATTTAACAAGTCGAATAGGTAACAGACGCACAGCATACACCAAAACTCGGTGCAGAATTTTTAAGAAAATGACCACAGCGCTAGTTTTCGGCTGCGAGAATAGTTATAGACATAAAATAAATAAATTTGTAAACTGAATTACTTACAGTAGCAACGGATCACACAGGATCTTTTTATACACTTTGTCATTGCGAAATTTGTGGCATAATTAAAGATATAAAAAGCACAGTGGAACAAGAAAACAAAATGTGACGAAACCAGACAAATATTTACCAGCATATAAAGAAATTATATACTCATTAAAATTTGTAAAACTGTAATCTAGTCAGATTTCAGACCTTCAGAACTTAGTGATTTTATTGTTCGCAAGGTGACAACAATGATTATTCTAATAAATGTTTATGAAGTTCAAGCTAAGACGCCTGAACAATAAATTCCGGACCTATTTTCAACTTCGAGTATACAGTATAAGTTGCAGTCTCGAATAAGTCTAACAAGGTGAAGCATGTATTGATTAAGTATATACGAAAAATTCAGAAAAATGTATTTAATTGGGTTTTGTCATACAAAATTGTTTAATGCTTTCTAATACTAGCACCTTCACCTACTATTCTAACTTATATCATAAATGTTTTACTAAGAATTTATTAACAGAACTATTATTGCTAGGCAACCTATTGCATTATAACTTATTATGTTTTTGATTGGTGAAGGGCTGATTAGGACTACAAATTTAATATGTTTGTTTATGTACTCCCAGGATATATAAAATTATATAAATATAAAATGTATCCTTATTAAAAAGATTATTAATTGAATAAAAATTAATAGTGAAAGTAAAAATTCCAAAATTTCGGGGGTGTTGAACCCCCCAGATCCCCGCTGGCTACGGCCTTGATTTTTGAAATGACATAAAATATTTAATAACGTATCACTGAAATCAGGGGTGAACAGCACCAGATTCGTATATCTGAAACAAAATCAATTATTTATTTAAACTTTTGAAGTGTTGAAGATGCTTGCCCACTCAGTATTTTGTTCCTTTTATGTAATCTGCATCTTATTTAGTAATAATCAAGCTAAGATCATTTGATTTCTTCCTAAATACTTGCTTTAATATACAGAGTGGGTCAATAGTGGGTGGACGGAAGTTTGTAGCTATAAATATATATATTTTTAAAAACTGCCGCCAGGGGAGGGTAAGGGGTAGTGAGAGATACAAACTAAAAATAATTTCACCGGAATTCCCAGACATATTTATATTGAAGTTGGATTTTTTATTGGAACAGCCTCTATATTATTAGATACTTGAATTCCTGTGTCAATTTTACTAAGACTATTCACCATGCATATTACCTAAAATGCACCGTTTGGGGTTTATTAGATATTTTGTTGACATCTAGAAACAGGAATTATATCAACCGTCGCCTATGCTAGCATACAGAATTAAGTCGCCACACGAAGACCACTGACTAGGCGGATCGCAGATGCAGTTATAGGTCATATTTCATCGCAGTTTATGATTTTGCATTGTAATAGTTAGTTAGTTGTAACGCTTTGAGATTGTCGCGTCAGAAATTCAAATATTTGTATTTCAAATAAAAGTATTTTCTTTAAAAACGGAGTTTAGAGTTCACGACCCATTTTTGGCGCAGTCAGTAAGATAGTTCCGAAATTCGCGAATCGATCGGGAATTTTTCGTTTTTACGATTAACGGAACTAACGAACTATCGAACTTTGTTGATCGAACTGGTGATAGCGATTGTTGACAGAGCGGTTCCTCGAACTTCAGGAAACCCAGTTCATCGAGAACCTGCTTCAGCCTTTTACCAGTCCATCATAGAAATTTGGAACAAAAATCGTCCGAATTTGCAAGGAAGACTCCAGTGGCGTAGACGAAAATAGCTTCCTCTTTCGTACTATAATAAATAAACTAACCCCTTATGGTTTGTGAAGAATGCTCAAACTCGTTTTTATTTTTATGTAAGTACAACATTAAATGTCAAGTGAAAATTTGTCAGATATTTTTAATTGTTTATCTATTAAAGACGGCCCTACAACTGACTCAAATTCTAATTTAAGCTATAATTTTCCTGAAACTTCTCAAAATAATTTAAATAGTGACGAAGAAATAGATTTAGATAGGAACTTAGTTGAAAAAGTAATTGTAGAAATTAATCTTAGTAATAAAATAGAAATGGCTAGACCTGTTGCTAATCCTGAACCATTTAAATCTGAGTATTTAAATTGCGTACCCGAATTCGACGGAAACCCAAACGAACTTGGAAGATATTTAAGTATTTGTGAATCCATTTTAACAACTTTTTATGATCGTGCAAATCCAGAAAACTTTCATAATGTATATTTGTTGAATTCATTAATTTCAAAATTGAGAAGTAATGCTAGACTAGTGATTAATATTCAGGATGTGAACACTTGGAATGATTTAAAATTAGTATTGACACGAAATTTTGGGGATCAAAGGGATGAAAGTTGCTTAAATAGAGATCTTGTTTTAATGAAACAACATCCTAACGAAAAACCTCAGCAATTTTATGATAGATGTCTTAATATTTTATATTTGTTGTGTAGCTATGTAAATTACCATGAAGTCACCGATCAAGCCAAACAGTTAAAACGTGATCTCTATCAAAATTTAGCATTAAAAACATTTTTGTCAGGATTGCGTGAACCCCTTGGTACAACAATACGTTGCATGAAACCTGATTCTTTGAGTCAAGCCTTACAATTCTTAATCGCAGAAGATAATGCCCACTATTTTCAAACAATTATGTCTAAAAATTTACCAAGACCTCCACAGATGATTCAAGCACCATTTCATAACCAAAATAATTTTTTGAATAACCCTTCTTTACCAAGAAACTATAATTTCAATCAAATTTACCACACACAAAATTCATTTCCTTCACAGCCTGTTCAAATACAACCAAGACAAAACTTTCAGCAACAAAGCAACCAAAATGTTTTCAAACCAAACTTTCAAAATAGAAACTTTCCAAGACCTACTCCAATGAGCGGAATTTCTGTTCAGAACTCATCAAATCAAAAAACATCTTTGCCAACAACTTTCTACCAAAATCAAAATACCCAAAGATTTCCACAAGGTAATGTAACAAACTATCACAACAGCCGAAATCATTTGGTTTTTGAAGAAATTAATAATACTGAAACTGACGACAAATTCACAACTGAAAATGACTATCAATACTATTACGATGAAAATACTGTACAACCAAAAGAAAACTCTAGTATCGAAATCTCTGAAGTTGAAAACGATAAGGAAATTCCACAAGAAATTTCTCTCAATCAAATTAGTTCGAATCAATTACCATATATTATTTTTCCCGAACAAAATTTAAAACTTCTAATTGATTCTGGATCATCAAGATCTTTTCTCGATCCTGAAATTGCCTATAAATTTTTCCCAAATTTTATTGTTACTGATCCATTTACAGTGTCTGCAGTTTCTCATAAATCAACACATCAATATAGTGCACTGATTCTCGCTTCAAAGATTTTTCAACTACCAACACCTAAGTCCTTAAAATTCTATCTCTTTAAGTTTCATGAGGTATTTGATGGTCTTATAGGCTTAGAAGATTTAATACGACTTCAGGCTATACTTGACTTCAACAAATGATGTCTGATAACCCCATACGCAAAAATCAAACTTCTTTTTCATAAAGTAGAAAATAATATGAACACGTTTACTGTTAGCCCAAATTCTAAACATTTTAGCAATACCGAAATTTTTGTTCAGAAAAAATTTCATAAACTAAATTCTAGCTCTAACAAAATACCTAAACAAAATATAAATACTTTAAATCGAGAAACACTCAAAAGTTTGATCACAAAAATTTTATAAACGAATTTGAAAATCAGGCTAATTCAAATTCGGCAACCAAAATAAAAGTAAACGCAAGCAGTACACAAGGAATCTTAAAACCCAGAAAAAAATGTAGAAACCGAACAAGTAGAAAACATCAAAAACTTGTCAAATTTTCTCATAACAAATCAACACAAGACAATAACATTTTTATGCTTATACAAACTGGTAACAACAACTCTGAATATACTCGGCAAAATCCTAGAAATAACGAAGACAATTCTGAAAAAACTACTGCTCCTTCTAATACAAATGCAAACCCCATTGTTAATTACGCTGTGAATTATGGACAAAATCAAATAGTTATTCATTCTGTCTTACACTCTCCAGCACATCCAAAAACAACTATACTTTTCGAACGAAAGCGGCGAATTAATGTTCAGATTTCCAGAAATAATTTTGAAAAGGACATAATTAACTTCGTTACAAATTTTGTTTCCCCAAACATTCAGTACCATCTCTTTTTCGAAAATCTCAATGATTATGAAACTTGTGATAGGCTCAACTTATAGAGAAAATTCTATGTTCATTAAAGATGTTATGAACCAAATTATTAATCTATACGAGGTCATTAACTCTATTCTACAAGACGTTGAAAATTCAATAACTTTTGCAAAACTTGGAGTCATGCACCCTAGTATAATGCCAACTACACATCTTTTTCACGAATTAAAACTTTTGGAAAAATATTTGAAAAAAGAACAATTTTCTATTGAGATCAGTTTAGACAACATTTTGTTATACGAAGAAATCATAATGGTTCACGGTTATATAAATAAAAACAAAGTGACCTATATTTTGCAAGTCCTAATAACGCACACTTTTGAATTTGAATATTATCATTTATTTTCAATCCCTATTAGAAAGGAGAACCAGTTTAGAGATGTTATACCAACAAAGAAATATTTGACAAAAACACAGTTGTACTATGCATATATGAACGAGCCTTGTAAGTTTGTTTCTTCACAATTCTATTTGTGCGGCCAACTGGACCTTCAAGAAATGAAGAAAGAAAACCCCTGCGAAATCCAGCTACTAGAAATGAAAAATGCCTCTATTTGCCAACCAATATCAATCAGTATCACAAAACCAATGTTCAAACGTCTAGACCAATCAAACCAATGGATTGGCCTAATACCAGTGATAGAAAAAATTAAGATCCATTGTCAGCAACAAGAAGAAGTCAAAAATATTATAGGAACTTATTTAATCGACATCCCAACCGGCTATCAAGTGTTCACCGATAAAGAAGTTTTCAGCAATAACAAACCGATAAGCTTTAATCAGCCAATATTGTTTCCTGAATTAGAAGCTACAAGTGAAACAGCCTCCTTCACAAACCCAACCATTCACTTAGAAGAAATCGATTTGGATGAACTCCAAAAAATACGAACACAAGTGTTAAATAATCAACCCCATTTGTCGCATTACTGGATATCACACACCCCCAGTATGTGGACGATCATAGGCTACGGGCTACTGGTGATAATATCAATGTATTTCATTTATACAAATATTCTCCAAAGATGTCAGAAGAAAAGTAACCGTCATACCCAGCAAGGTATCGAACTATCCGAAGTTCGCCTCCCTCACTAACTCTGGACTCGAATTTTCGGGGGGAGGAATTATATCAACAGTCGCCTATGCTAGCATATAGAATTACGTCGCCACACGAAGACCACTGACCAGGCGGATCGCAGTTATAGGTCATATTTCATCGCAGTTTATGATTTTGCAGTACAATAGTTCGTTAGTTGTAACGCTTTGAGATTGCCGCGTCAGAAATTCAAATATTTGTATTTCAAATAAAAGTATTTTCTTTAAAACGGAGTTCACGACTCATTTTTCAGGTGAATATTAGAGTTGTCTAGTACCCTAGGAGACTTTAATTGGGAGAAACTATTGACCATCCTCCATACTCCCAAGTGCCAGAATAACAATGGCGAACTCTTTTTATTATGCCAGACATCGTCACTCCAATTTTGAAAAGTTTAACCACGGATAACTTGATTATTTTAAATTTTTTTACGTTATCTGGAGCAACTCATTTCATTTCGTTTCTCCGACATAAGATTACATGTATCTATTTTTAACAGTTTCTTCAGAAACCAAGAAATCAAAATGATTCATGCTTTTTATGTGATCTCTTATTATTCATAAATTATTTTTGATCTTAGAAGGCCGTGGAGTTTAATTTCCATACTTTCAAATGTTAAATTTTATTACCTTTCCAAAGTTATAATAGATTTTCTATATATATTTCTAATATTTTCTCTTAATAACCAATTTCCTACTACAATGGAGTATTTTCTAATACTCAGAAGTAAAGTTGGCCATGAAAAATAAAGTTTTGTACCCACAGTGTACGTAGTAGTTAGAAGAGATGGACGGTTAATGTTTGGGCAGCGGTATTGTTGGTCCACTTTTCTTTGACGATATTTTCAATTCCAAAATGTACCTCAATTTCTTATATAACCATTTATTTCAAAACCTAGAAGATGTTCCGCTTGTCCAAGTTAGAGAAATTTAGTTTCAGCCATGGAATTATGGTATAGCCATAATTCCATTTGACGCTATATTTTAACCATATCCTGCATAGGAAGTCTTATTTGACCATCTAACATATTTTGAAAAAACCCGTATAATTATAATTTTACACAACCAATTCGTATTATATGCGAAATCATGAGATCTTACTCATCCAAAAATTGCCTACCGTGCTAATTTTGCACTTTGAAAACTTGAAATGTCTAGGTATAAAAATATATAGCTAGGAAAATATGACGGAGGCATAAAATAGTTACATGTTCGGAACATACAAACACAATTTTTATTGAAAGAATGTTAAAAAAAGTTTCACTATGAATCACCCTGTATTAAAAGAATTGTTACAACAGGAGTCATTCTTACGTAGGCTACCAAATTACCCTGTATTGAACGCCTTGAAATTGCAAAGCAGCCGCCTCGATTGTCAAACTGTCAATAAATATTTTAATAATTTAATTTCTCTGTAAAACGATTTTTCCCAAAGACCCTCGCTAATCGATTTCTATCCATCGAAACTTTTAAATGGAAAAGTTTCATCGAAATCGTTAGAGCCGTTTTCCAGAACTCAATTACATATATATGTATATATATATATATATATATATATATATATATATATATATACAGACATTGCTCCTATTATAGTATTAGATTTATAGCGAACCTTATGTTTATTTTCAATGGCAAACTTTACTTCTGAAGGTTGGAAAAAAACTTCATGATGATATGGAATTGAGGAAAGGAAAGTACATATTAGAAATAACCTTATATTGAAGGAAAAGATATTAAATGAGTTATCAGATAAAATTGGAATAAATTCGTCATTGTCATTCTGGCACTTGGGATTATGGAGCGTGGTCAATAGCTTGCCCTAATTAAAGCCTCCTAGGATATCAGACATCACTAATATTCACATGTTTCTAGATGACATTTTGACAAAACATCAAATAACCCTCAAACGATGCATTTTAGGTACCATGAATGGTGACTAAAGTAAAATTGACAGAGGAATCTAAATATGTAATAATATACAGGGTCTTCCATTTTAAAAAATGTAAAATCAATATGAATCATCCTGTATATCTCTCGGAATTCCGTTGAAAGTTTTTTTAGTTTTTACCTCTTACTACCTCTCACCCTCCCTTGGCGGCAGATTTTTAATATATATATATATATATATATATATATATATATATATTTTTTTTTTTTTTTTTTTTTTTTTTTTTTTTTTTTTTTATCCGAAGAGGGGGGAAATACATTGCGTACTTAGCTAGCACGTGCTGGCCGTCGTGCGGGACTCCCGATGTAATGACTTCAAAGCAAGAGTAAATCGTTGCATTGAAACCAGTATACCGTATACCCGCTAAAACCCTAACCTCTTTTTCCTACAACCATGGTCCCCTGCGGCACTCTTAGTCAATACTACTTCGCAAGGGTGGTTCATTGCAGATGTTTACTGCCCTTCCATTGAAAGCTTCTAAAGCCTACTCCTCGAACGTATCGCGGAGTTCTTTGAGGATAGTCTCCGCGTAATCTGATACCAAGTTCCAGGCTTGGGGGCCCTTCAGCATGGCTTCTACTAATTGTTCTGGGACGATATTAGTCTCCAGAATCCTCTCCACTTCAGCACGTTGATCCTGAACCGGGGGCAGGAGAAGAACACGTGTTCCGCGTCCTCTATCACGTCCGTACAGTGTGGGCAGTTTGGGGAGTTTGCCCTCCTGAACCTGTGCAGGTATGCTCGAAAGCATCCATGTCCAGTCAGGAGTTGAGTGATGTAGAACCCAACCTCCCCATGCTGGCGGTTGACCCAACGACTGATGTTAGGTATCAATCGATATGTCCACCGGCCTTTAGTAGAGCTGTCCCACCTCTCCTGCCATTGCCCTAGACTCATGGCTCTTTCATCGCTGTTTCCTGTCGGTTGGTCTTTCTCTAACTTTCTGCGATAAAGCCGTCCCCTTTCTGCAGCCAGGATGTCGATTGGTAGGGTAGAGGCAATCACACTCACCGCCTCGTAAGACACAGTGCGGTAGGATGATGCCACTCGAATCGCTGAGAGCCGCTGGACTGATTTCATTTTCCGGCGGTACGATGGTAGCTCGAGCGATTTCTCCCATACCGGTGCCCCGTACAACAAAACAGAAGTAGTTACTGTTGCCAGTAGCTGTCTTCTTATCTGTCTAGGGCCTCCGACATTCGGCATTATTCTAGATAATGCCCCCTGTACCCCAGCTGCTTTCTTGCTGGCCGCGATTATGTGCTCTTTGAAGTTGAGCCGTGTGTCCAGGAGCACCCCCAAATAGCTGATGAAGGGCTGCGACTGTATGTAGGTGTCGCCTATTTTGAGGGTGATGGTTTCCCTTGCCTTTCGACTGCTAACAAGAAGTGTTTCGGTCTTTTGCTCTGCTAAACTCAAGTCCGCTGCGAGCATCCAATGCTGAATTGTGGCTATAGCGAATGAGAAGGTTGTTTGTATCTCCTCTATGTGCTTGCGCACTATGATCAGTGCCACATCATCGGCGAATGCCACTAGCCTGACGCCCTCAGGCAGACCGAGCAGGAGCAGGTCGTTGTACATTACGTTCCATAAGAGGGGGCCAAGAACAGAGCCCTGAGGTACACCTCCTGTGATCTTATAGTCTACTTGCCCATTTTCAGTTTGGTACAATAAGATGCGGTCCTTGAAATACGCTGAAACCATTCTGCGCAAGTACTGCGGAACTTCCATCCTGGCAAGAGCTTCCAAAATGCGGTCCCAGCGGGCCGAGTTAAAGGCGTTCTTGATATCCAGGGTGGCTATTAGACAGTACTTTTTTCCACCTCTTCTCCATCTCTTTCCCGAGATAGCCTCTCTGGCGATGTTGGTAACGAGTGTCACGGCATCGATGGTTGATCTCCCCTTTCTGAACCCGAATTGGTTGGTGGAAAGTTTTGGCTCAACGTAGGGCTCCAGCCTATCTGCTATTATTCTTTCAAGGAGTTTTCCCGCAGAGTCCAACATACAGAGGGGACGATATGATGACGGTTCGTCTGGAGGTTTCTTTCCCCCTTTAGGTAGGAGCACAAGCCTCTGCTTTTTCCACTTAGTCGGGAAAACCCCCTGCTTTAGGCAGGTCTCATACATGTGTAGAAACATGTCAGGCCTATTGGCTATGGCGCATTTTAGCGCGATGTTAGGTATGCCATCTGGACCGGGAGCCTTACCGTTTTGGAGTCGGTTGCACGCGCCCATCAGCTCATTCATAGTCACTGATGGTATATCTTCGTCCCTCACCTGCCACGAAGGATACGCGGGTAGCTCAGGCTTCGCAGGAAACAAATGAGTGACAATGCGGTGCAATGATTCGGGGCAGTTCGTTGATGTCATGGGGGGGGCCTTGATTTTATGCATCACGATTTTATACGGTTTTCCCCATGGATCTTGATTAACTTCGTCACACAACTCCTTCCAGTAGGATCTCTTGCTTGAGAGAATGGCTCTTCGTAGTTGTTGTCTTTTGATCTCATAGTCGAGCCTTAGTTCTTCTGTTGTGACCCTGTCGCGTCTCCGTGCTCGTTGGTGCAGCCTTCGTGCTTTGAGACAATCTCGTCGGTGTTGTGAGATCGTGTCGTTCCACCAGTAAACTGGTGGGCGGCTGTTGTTCTGCCGTCTCCTTGGCATGGATGCATCGCAGGACTTGACAACGCTTGTCATTACCTCTTTGGCAGTGGCTTCTGCGCTTGTTGCTATTGGCAATGGTTCCTGCTCCATAACCAAGGCGAATGAATCAGCATCGAAAGCATTTTTGTTCCAACCGACTGGCTGTGACCTCGCACGACTGACACACAATCTTCGTTTGGGAGTGGTGTTGATTTCCCAAATAATAGCTTGGTGGTCGCTATTAGTAAACTCTTCATCGACCCGCCACTCACAGCCCCCTTTAATTAGGTTGCTGCTAACGAATGTCACGTCGATAATGGAGCTGGCAGTGCCTTTGCGATATGTGCTTACGGCTCCTGTGTTGAGGAGTACCAGGTTGAGCGAAGACATGGTCTCAAGGAGAGCTCGTCCTCTCGCGCTCGTTTCCCGGCATCCCCAGTCAATTGCCCAGGCGTTGAAATCACCTGCGATGGCGACCGATTCACGCTTCCGTACATCCTCCGCCAAGGTGTCCAAGAATAACTCGAACTCCTCGAGCTGTGCACTAGGAGGTGCATAGCAGCTATAGAAGTGAACCCCTCCCACTTTGGCTCTCACAAGACATGGTTTGGGGGTATTTGGGAGTTGTTGGTACGGAAGTTTACCGCAAGCCCATATCGCTGCTCTGTCCGTTGTGTCATTTACCCAGGACGGGGTGTCGAAGTTTTTGTACTGCTCGCAGATTATGGCTACGTCGCAATCCAATTCCCGCACCCGCTGTACCAGTAGGTCTTGGGCTGCTTCGCAATGATTGAGGTTGAGTTGCAGTACTTTCATTTACGGGCTTGTGCTGCTCTCATCGCCTGTTGGTAGATCGGACATTTCCAACTACCCGCAACATGCCGACAGTCCGACCTACTATCTTTCTCTTTGCAGAGTAAGCACTTGGCAGGTTGTTGACAAGCCGAGGCATTGTGACCGGCGCTTCCGCATCTGTGACAACAACTGCTTCGATCAGTCTTGCCTCTGCACGCCTGGGCGTTGTGCCCAAAGTGCCAGCATTTGAAGCACCGTCGAAGGCTGATCCTCTCGCGAACACGTACTGTGCCCCACGCAAGTTTCAGCTTTCCAAGTGCGATGGCTTTCTTGGCCTGGACTTCTGGGTAGACAATCACAACTGCCGTTTGTGTTGATCTATATGCCCGTCGAAGTGATTTCACTGCCTCCTCAGTGATCTCTGCCAGGCCGTCGATATTATCTTTGAGCAGATTTACTACGTCTTCCTTGGTACTGATCTCGTCCAGGTCTTTAATTTCAATCTCGATTTGCGGTATTCGAGATTGTACAGTGGCCCCGCTTGGGAGCTTATTCTTGATGGCGTTACAATAGCGCTCCATCTCCTGAGCGTCTGCCTTCGCGAATAACAATAGGAGATCTCCCTTAGCTGTTCGTCGGATCTTATTGACTTTTTTGCCTATATCCTGCAAGGTGGGATCATTCTTGATACCTCGCAAGATATCTGCATGGGAGCTCTTCTCGCCTTTCTTTATAAGCAGCGTACAATGTGGCGCTGGTTTTTGCTTATTGGTCCTCGGTGCCTTTTTCCTCTTTGCCACTTGCCAGTCAGTGGACTGGTTTGAAGGTTGGTTCTTGGTCTGCGGTTTAAACTTGGATTTTAATCCATTGTTTCTCTCCGCTTCTGAATTGACCACCCTACTTGTTGTTGCCTGGGTGGTTTGCCCGATGTTCTGGCACCTTCTTTACCGGGCTTTAGCTTGCTAGCTAGCACCGTTTAAGAGTTTTCGGTAGTGGTGCCTTACTTGATGAGGCTACTGAAGGCGAGGCCTTCGGTGGCGAGGTGCTTGCTACAGAGTCTGCCGCTAGCGAGGCTAGTTTATTGAAGCCGCCTGCTTTGGGGCCGCCGGTGTTGATGCAGCCGGTTTTGAGTTAGCTGCTTTTGAGGCAGCCGCTTTTGGGACCTCCTTTTGCTTTTCACCTTGTGTCTGAGTGCGCACTTTGACACCTTTACTGGCGATGTCTGTGTTGTAGCAGGTTTCGCTACAGGAGATGGCCGCGTCGTTGACGTCAGATATTTGTCATATTCTGACTTAATGGCGTTTGCCAGTTTCTTGATCTCATGATGTACATTGTGCCTAGGCCCAATGAACCTCAAGAGCTCATCGATCTTTGCTCCTAATTTGTTTGGAGCGCCACTCTCATTTGTTGCCCTTTGGGGCACGTCAACTCCACTATCCGCCTTTGGAGGACTTGGCTGAATAGTGTCTTGCTGCCAGCTCTAGTTTTAATGGTCGATGTTGTACCATTAATAGTGTCTTTCTTCTTGTTGTCACTATGTGACGGAACCAGTGATAATTCGCTCCCCCCAGAATCCGTGGAGCATGCACCGGCCACCGAGGCTTTCACTCGATCGGAACCGGTGGTGGGATTATCCTCTGCAGAGGTACCCACCTGGGGTATTAAGTTGACCTTATCACCCATATCCATGAATGGTTTATTTTCGGGGTTCCTTCCCCTATCTGATTTTGGTCCGCCCTGAAGAAATCCTCAGAACTCCCCATTGCTGGAGAGCGTCCCCTATCCGCCACCTGGGGAGGCGCCCGGTAGTGGACCAGCAACCACCCCGGGATATATATATATATGTGTGTGTGTGTGTGTGTGTGTGTGTGTGTGTGATTGACTGTACTCGGGAATCTCGTGTGTTTCTCTTGTTTATCTTAGAAAATACCCTTTTTCGACTTTTCAATGAGATCTCACTCTTCAGGATTACTGATGTTGTCACTCACTAAGTGTAGTACAAATTGTTTGTACTACGCTCTCGAAAAAGTGTCTTTTCTAAGACAAACAAGAGAAACACACGAGATTCCCGAGAACAGTCAATTACATTTCATACTCGTGAGAACATCAGAAGTAACAATATATATATATATATATATATATATATATATATATATTACGATTTTCAAAATTCACTTTTTAAAAACAATTTATTTAATTAAATACAAAAATAATAATAACAACTTTCAACTACAAGAATATAAGTAGTTGACTCATCTGACGACTGAAGGTCCTACACTAGTATTTATAACATTACAAAATGATGAGTCGACACGCGTGTTAAACAAAGACAATTTAAGCGTGTCGTTTCAAAATGGATGGTCATCAGTTTTTATGTGAACTGAAAAATAAGAAGTGTACAGTTTTGGTTACCAAGTATAAATGAAAAAAAGTCGAACGTGATAAAAATTACTAACAAGTATCATATTACAATGTGGGAATAATGACAGTATTTGACCTTATAATTAGAAGTAAATTTAATATAAAGTCTGTTTAAATACTTATATAACAACTCCATTTATCCTGAAAAAGTTGATGCTTCAACTTTTCAAACCATTTTTGTGAGTTCTGTATCTTCGATGGGTTCCTGGAGTCGAATACTTGGACGTCGTCTGGGAAGGAGTCTGAAGTTTCTGACTTAACTACATGGCATTGGTGAAGGTGACGGTGGATCGTCGCCGTTTGTTGTTATGGCCAACAATTAGGATTAGTAAAACGATTAATGTAATTGATAAAATTGTGAACCATGGCATGTGTTTTTTAATAAACGGTTGGTTTATTAATTTGTCTAGCTCTTCTGAATATTGGTTCAACTTATGTTGAGCTATGTTGAGGTCGTCTGCATCGATATTGTTTACTCTGAGCGGCTTTAGATCTGGGACATAGTTTTTCGGTGGTATAGATTTGCAGCAGTTGTACGGTATTTGAATTGGATGACTCTTGTAGGTAATGTTTTGGAAATTGTCAATCAGTTTGCTTGAATGAATTCGAGTGTTGCCAATGAATGCGTTACAATCGGCCTGCAAATTTAGGACTGAGTTTGTTGTAATTGTTAGTGTTACAACGCTGTTTCCACTGCACTTTATGGTGATAGGTAAAAGGTCAGAAACAGTAATTAGCCAAAAGTTTGAGCTAATCTTATATACATTGTAGTCCTTGGCGTAGAATATGGAAGTCTGACAAACCTTTGAAAGGAAGGTGGACTGCTTCAACAGCTGGGCCTCACAAGTTGAATCGCTATCTATAGGATACGGGAGAACGTCTGAACATATCCATTGAACTTGGCTTAAGGACTTGCAGTTGTCCAAGTTCCGAAATGTAGTATACAATAGTGAATCATCGTTTTTCGCAATATATTTGGTTGTGGTTGGTAAAATGTGATGAAACCCTGTTCGGTCGTCAAGTATCGGAATTGGATATAAACGAAAAAGGGTAAAAGTTTCAGGGTTTACTAAGGGGATTCTTAATACAAAAATTATTTTCGTGTCTAACTTGAAATGCTTCCAATTCGATGATGTCGATATATTGTGCAATATTATGGGCATTAATAGATAAGGGCAAATTGTTTTTGTGCAAAGAGTGAGAGATAATTTGAAGTGAGTCGACCAAATCTGCCGGTGTAATGATTGAACTATGTAACATTTTAATGCGAGCGAAAGATATTGCCGATAATACATCATTAAGGGCATCTTGAATAAAGACATAGCTTTCCATTAATGATTCACATAAATCTAGAGTTTTGACAAGTGTCTCAAAGAACTGAAGGTCGTCTGAAATAAAAGCAATGGCTTGCCTGATTTCATTAATATTCTTATTAAAGGTTTCTTCGTCTATTTGTAGTTTACGAACCGTTGAATTAAAATTTTTGATTACGGGATTTGGTTCTTCAGTAGATTTTCGATTTGTTGTTCGTCATGAGTAATCTTGTTGATACAATCATTAAAATATTGACCATCGTTTGCATCCAGAGTGCCAGTTATTGATTTCCAAATTGTTCCTAATCCATTAATAAGTCCGCGTTTCTGTCGGTTTAAGTGAATTTTCGTGTCCGCGAATATTTCTTGATATTTCAAGTTTACTGTGTCTGATATTTGTTTGAGAAGGCTGACGTGTGTTTGTACTTGTGATTTGAATGAACTAAGATTGTGAAGAGTCCGAGGAGTCTGAAAAGAAGTAATTTTCACTCAAAATACGGTTTCAATCTGTCAAAATTTGCTTTTGTAGATTGATTTGTTTCGGGATTTAGTAAGACTGCAGAATTTTGAAAGAGTTCAGTTATTTGGAAAGGACCATTAAATTTAGTTTGTGATTTACTAGAAATTTGCGATTCTTTCAAATATACTTTACCGCCTATGTTATAATTTGGTCGGGTTTCAGGTACGTGTTGGTCGAATCGAGTTTGCCTTTTCTTTTTGTTGTTCAGCTTTTGAACGCGCTAGTTTGTAAAAATACTCCATACGATTGTTGAGATCTCTTACGTATTTGGAAATGAGGTTCTGTTGGTTATAAAGCGTTTCCGGGGGTCTACTAGAAGTGTGACCAAAAATAAGCTCGTAGGGTGTAAAGCCATGAGTTTTATTTTTGGTATTGTTATAAGTGATTATTGCGTATGGTAAAACGTTAAACGGATGTTCGTCTGGGTTTTCGGCTATATTTGCTCTGATCATTTCCGATAATGTTGAGTGGAATCGTTCAAGGGAACCGTTGGATTGTGGGTGACCCACACTTGAGAATGTAAGTTTTATGTTGTAAAGCTCACAGAGGTCTTTCATTAGAACATTATCAAATTCACGGCCGCAGTCGCAATGAATTCGCAACGGGGTGCCGTAATGTTGGAAATAAAGGATAAGCGTGTTAACGACGGTTTTTGCTGTTTTATCCTTTATTGGATATGCCTGTGTGAATTTTGTTAGCTCGTCTCTAACTGTCAGAGCGTAATTTCTCGATGGGTATTCAAAAACATCGACATTAATTCGCTCGAAAGGTGTTTTCGGCGTTTCTGTGATAACTAAAGGGGAACTTAAGTTTTTTCGACATGTTTTCACCTTTTGACAAATTTCGCAAGATTTGATGAAATTTTCTACATTTTTTGTTAAACCGGTCCAATTATATTTTTCCTTTATTCCTCTGACCGTTTCGTTGATTCCGCGATGAAGATTATTTTTTCCTTGATGATAGTTTTCTAAAATGTGCGGTATTTCGTCTTCTGAAGGTGTTTTAATAATGTTTTGACATATTTTCAGTTTAATATCTTTGTCTGCAAAGATATAAGAAAAGGTTTCGAGAATTGGAAGTTCCAAATTGTTTTCGACATAGTACGTTGTTTCGGGATCAAATTTATTCTGTGATTTGTAAATGATGAAAAACAGAAATTGAACGACTGTTTCTGGGTCAAATGGCAAGGGGATTATAAAGTATTTACGATTTTTGACTGATTTACTGGCAAAGGTGTCGAGAGAATTGTTTTCAAAGTTAATATCTTCTTCGAAGATATCATCCATGATCCAATCGTGGAGATCAGTTAACTTGTTTTGCCAAAAGAATGTAATAATTTGTTTATGAGTTTTGTCGAGAAGTTGAGAATTTGTCGTTTCGATTTTCGAGTAGTCAATTAGAGATCTTGTTTTATATAAGTCGACAAATTTGTTAAATTCGTTAGTTAGTAGTTCGTCATTAAGTTCGGGTTCTTCGGATTCTTGTTCACCTTCGTCTTCCGAGTCGGTGTCATTGAAGGCGTGGATTTCTGACTGAAAATTGGCTATTTGGTGGAAGTGATTGATTTTAATTCCCGATAGAGCGTCTGCGTTTTTGTTTATCTTTCCAGGTTTGTGTTCAATCTTATAATTGTACTCTTCGAGTTTTAGTCGCCATCTGGCAATTCTTCTGCCTGGATCTTTGATCGAGAAAAGCCACGTAAGCGGGCGGTGATCGGTGCTTAAAGTAAACTTACGGCCAAATAAATACGGACGGAAGTGTTTTACTGCCCACACTATGGCAAGCAATTCCCTTTCGATGGTAGAATATCGAGTTTCGGCGGCACATAAAGTGCGAGAGGCATAAGCGATAGGAAGATCTTTTCCTACAGGACCTTGCGAAAGAACTGCACCAATCGCGAAAGCGCTGGCATCCGTGGTGAGAAGAAACGGTTCTTCAAAATTTGGGTAGTTGAGAATGGGGTCTGAAATGAGAGCTTTCTTTAAGTCGTTAAATGATGACTTACAATCAGAATCAAAGAAGAATCTTTTTGGAGAAGTTTTGTAAGTGGTTTTGACATTTTGGCAAAGTTGGGGATGAATCTTCTATAGTATCCGGCCAGTCCTAAGAAAGATTTAATGTCTTTTGGATTTTTTGGTTCTGGGAAATTTTGGATACAACTGACTTTTTCCGGGTTCGGTTTTACACCTTGTTGCGTAATTAGATGACCAAGATACGCTACCTCTTTTCTTAAGAATTCACATTTGTCGGGTTGAATCTTAAGATTTGATTTGCGAAGACGTTTGAAGACTTCGGTCAACCGTGAAATGTGTTCGTGAATTGTTGGGGAGTATACAATGATGTCGTCCATGTATACTAGGCAACGTTCATTTTGAATTCCAAGGAGGATGTTGTCCATGACACGTTGAAATGTGGACGGGGCGTTTTTTAAACCGAACGGCATACGAACAAACTCGTAATGGCCGTTTTCGACTGAAAATGCTGTCTTGGGGATAGAAAAATATTGGCATTTGCCTAGTTGATCTAAAAGATCGGAGATGTTAGGCAATGGATATTTGTCGTCTACTGTGACTTCGTTAAGTTTCCTGTAGTCAATGACGACACGCCATTTTTGTTTGCCTAGGGCGTCTAGCTTTTTGGGAACAACCCAAACTGGGGAAGACCACGGGGAAGTTGAGTGACGAATGATACCTTGGTTGAGCATTTTGCTTACTTGGTCTTTGACCTCTTCTTTATGTACCTGAGGGTACCTATAAGATTTAGTAAAGATGGGTCTGGAATTACTAGTCTCGATTGAATGCTTAATTTCGTTGGTAAATGATAGTGAGTCTCCTTCTAAGTAAAATATGTCCTGGAAATCTAAGCAAAGGTTGGTAATCATGTCTTTTTCTTCGTCGTTTAAATGTTCAGTCCGGAGTTGTTGTCTTATGAGTAAGTTTCTGTCGATATCTGGGGTTTCGTACGAGTCGTTAAAGTTAAAACAGGGTTGTGTTTGTACAAGGGGTTCTATTGTTATGTTTTCAAAGTTAATTGTTTTTGGGATGGCGTTGGCATTGATAACTGAAGTTAGAAATTCCCCGTTATGGTTTACATATACCAAGGAATTGGGTAGTCTGACTTTCTCTTTCACGATGGTATGTAAAACAGCGTCGGTGTTGGAAAGGTGACAGCGTAGTTTACATATTTTTTCTGTACGAGGTTCTATAGAAATATAGTTTGAGAAATTTTTTAGAGACGATGTGTTGGGGACTGTCGGGGGAGTGATATCTGAAAGGGGCAAGGAGGAGACCTTGTGAAGAGTGATATCTTTGAAATTTGTCTTGAGTTGTTTAGATTTTAGATCGATTACACATTCATAATGTTCTAAAAAATCTAACCCTAAAATCCCATCAAACTCGATGTCGAGGTTACATATGAATACTTTATGGGGGTTACCATGAGTGAATGGTATAAGGGTTGACTGAGAAATGGGGATCTTTTTGTCTGTAATTCCCTGAATAATGACGCCTGTATCTATGAGTAATTTATAGTTTCCAGTCGCATCGTTAATATAGTACAGATTTTTGGAGTTTACAGTATGGAGAGTAGTTACAGAAATGTCTGTTCCGGAAAGTTTATATTCGGGTTCAGGTCGTCGAGATTGATAGTTTGGATCTGTGTTGCGAGGCTGGTCGTTATGTCTGGAGGGTGGTCTAAATTTGGAAGAGATAGAAAATCCTGATAGTTTTGATTCTCTAAGGGATCTTAATCGACAGTTTGATAGTTATCAGCAGTATGATAATTAATATTAATTGCTTCTGGATTGCATGACTGACTATAATAATCATATTCCCTTTGATCATCAGTGCTATTGTAATCATCGTAGGGTTGATTATTAACTGTATAATAATCATCGTCCTGGTTAGGGTAATTCGTATAATTTAAGTGATGTGTTTTATTTGGATTTGGGCGAAAACCGGGATTTCGTTGGATGACCGATTGGCGTGGTTGTTGCGTACTTTGCTGAAACGTTCTTAGCTGGTTAGAGAACTGGTTTTGTCTGAAGGGTGACTGATTTTGCCTAGGTTGTTGATTCTGATTTTGTGAGAAATTATTAGTAAAAGGGTTTGGTCTAAAATTATTATTATTGTTATAGACTGGTGTCTGGTAGTTTCGAGAGCGACATTCGGACGTGTGATGTCCGAATCTTCCACATGATAGGCACTTATTAATTTGCGGATTAGGCTTTCGAAAGGAATGATTAGGCTTAGGGGGAATTTGTTTAGGTGTTTTTTGGTTTTCGAAGTAGGACAGTTGTAATTCACGCCTAATTCGTACGTGAGCTTCTAACAGGTCTTTCGGGTTTCCGGCGCGGATGATTTGCCCTAAACACGGTTCTAAACCGGTCAGAAGAGTGTTCAGCGCCATAGTGTCTATTAGACTCGTTTGGGCTGTCTTCTGATCTGCATTCAAATTCGAGGTTTTCTGAATATTGGCATTCATTTTTGCAGTAAGCACTTGCAATCTGTTATAAAATGTGAGAGGCGATTCGTTGGGAAGTTGTCTTAGACGTTGTAAATCTTGTATGAGAGATGTCAAATCTCTAGAATCACCGAAATGAGAGTTTAAAAGTTCTTTAAGTTCCAAATAGGACACGGGGTTGCGTGAATTAATTAATTGGGGCGCTCTGCCTTTCAGCTTATTTTTAATGTGTATAAGTAAAAGATAGCGTTGGTCGCCCGTTGACATATTATACGCGCAGTCGCACGCATCAGTGAATGTCCCTAGCGAGATTTGATCGCCCTCAAACTCGGGGACAATGGAAAAGATTTCCGAAAGCCGGTATGGTTCAGTCTCCGGATCTGATGAAGTTTGGGGAGATGCCATTATTTCGGTTGATTAAAAATATAGGGAAATAATAAAAATGTTCAAAATTAAAGAAAATATCTAGAATTATTAAAACGTTTACAAGTTTTTGTTTTAAGAATGTAGAAGATTTAGAAAATTGTGCACAAAGTAAAATAAACCCAAATGGGAAAATAGTACAATTCGGTTTAAAATATTCCGGGATATTGAACGTCCGAACAGTAAAAATAAAATAAATTGAAAAATATAAATCGATAAAATAAATTCAAATTGGTAAAACAAATATTTGCGAGATGATTACTTAATTGTTTGTACTTACATTAATCGAAACATCGAAGTTGCCGTGTTCTACGTGTTGTAGTTGGGACGTCTCGAGGTTCTTTTCTTCCTTCAAAGGATTGGAATCCACCGCTACCAGTTAAGCTTTTCTTCTAACGCCGGTTCTAGCAGCGTAATGGAATCCTACTTATATTACGATTTTCCAAATTCACTTTTTAAAAACAATTTATTTAATTAAATACAAAAATAATAATAACAACTTTCAACTACAAGAATATAAGTCAACTAATCATCTGACGACTGAAGGTCCTACACTAGTATTTATAACATTACAAAATGATGAGTCGACACGCGTGTTAAACAAAGACAATTTAAGCGTGTCGTTTCAAAATGGATTGTCATCAGTTTTTATGTGAACTGAAAAATAAGAAGTGTACAGTTTTGGTTCCTAAGTATAAATGAAAAAAAAGTCGAACGTGATAAAAATTACTAACAAGTATCATATTACAATGTGGGAATAATGACAGTATTTGACCTTATAATTAGAAGTAAATTTAATATAAAGTCTGTTTAAATACTTATATAATATATATATATATATATATATATATATATATATATATATGTTTCAGGTGGTTTCCGGGAACTCATCCGCGTAGTTGACAACTGATCCCTGCCGGGATCGATGGTAAAATGACGACGTTTCGGCAGAGTCACATCTGCCCTCTTCAGGTCGGTTCGCATAATTTTCGTAGCCTTCTGCTTTCGCTTCTAGTTACTCGAATACTAAGATTTTCTGAAGCGAGCGCGCTGTTATATAGTCGCGGCTCGGCGCCTATCGGTTGACACCGTGAACGGCTGCGTGTGATTGGCCCTTGGCTCTCAGTGGGCACGGCTGCATCCTGCTGATTTGTTATTTCCGGTTGAGTTGTTATTGGACGGGTCCGGGCCGGTACGGTGTTTAATAGGATTTTCCAACAATTCGATAAGTTCTGAATTTCATTGCGTGCGTTTAGACTGTGAGGTCTCTTCGCTATTTCAATTGCCTCTCTTACGAGTCTTGATTTCGGGTGTTCTATATTTGCCAGTACTCTGGTGTTCTCAAAGTCTATTCGGTGTGACATCGTGGTGGCGTTTTCCGCAATGGATGTTGTTTTTTCCTGCTTTCTTACAGCATTCTGGTGTTCATCACGTCTAGCTTGAATTCTTCTATTAGTATCGATATTGTGTCTCCGTAGAATTCTTGCAATACTATCCGTGGTCCCCTTGACATACGGTAAATAAGCCTTGGTTATTGGTGTCTCATGCTCCTCGTCTGTTTGTCTCGGTTTTGACTTTAGGGCTCTTTGTATATTTCGGTCTGTAAATTCGTTTTGTCTCAGAACTGTTTTTAAACTGTCCATTTCCTGTTTGATGTTATCCTGGTGAGCTAGCCTTTGTGATCTGGTTACTAAAGTCTTGACGACGGCTTGTAGTTGGGCTGGGTGGTGATGAGAATTAGCATGAAGGTATCTGTTGGTCTGAGTTGCTTTCCTATATACTGTATGGCCAAGGGTTCCATCTTGCTTCCTATTTATGAGAACATCAAGGAATGGCAGTTGATTGTTGGCTTCAACCTTCATGGTAAATTTTATTTTGTGATGGATGCCATTAAGATGATCTAAAAAAGTATTGAGGTGTTCCCTCCCATGAGGCCAAATCACAAATGTATCATCCACATATCGCTACCACAAACTGGGTTTAAGAGTTGTTGTTCATAGTGCCAACTCCTCAAAGTTCTCCATAAAAAGGTTCGCTATAACTGGTGAGAGTGGCGATCCGATTGGAGCTCCTTCCACTTGTTTGTATCGTTGGTTCTCGTAAACAAAATAGGTGTTCATCAGACAGTGCCTTGTTGTTTGTATTTTTCTATTATGATATCCAAGGCTTCTTCGATAGGGGTGTTGGTGAAAAGGGACACTACGTCAAAACTTACAAGAAGACACTCTGGTTGTAAGACCGTTTTTCTAAGAATTTCGATGAAATGTGTCGAATTTTTTACATATGAGTCTGCCCCCTCTGCAAACGGTTGAAGTTGTTGGGCTAGGTATTTGGCTAGGTGTTGTGTTGGGGATCCAATTGAGCTTACTATTGGCCTCAAAAGTGCACCTTCTTTATGTACTTTTGGCAACCCATAGAATAATATGTGGCGTGGAAACAGCAGTTGCAAAATTAGATGCGAACACCGCTGAAATAATTAGACAAGATGTGTCACATGTTCTAAGAAAGTCTAAACCACCCAAAAGGAACCTATCTATAGAAGAAAATGAGGCCTTTAAACAACTGCGCCTCAACAAGGACATTGTCATTCTACCTGCTGATAAAGGAAATGCGACTGTAATTTTAGATACAGCGGATTATTCAAACAAAATTCAAATATTGCTACAAGATCCAGCATATAAACAAATTACTACTGTCCCAACAACTTATCTAGAGAAAACAACCAAGGCCAAAATCCAAGCAAGTAGGATCGACAAAAATCTCCAACTGCAACTCATTCCGCATGAGAAGTCATCGAGATGTCCGAAATTCTATGGGTTGCCAAAAGCACATAAAGAAGGTGCACCTTTGAGGCCAATAGTAAGCTCAATTGGATCCCCAACACAACACCTAGCCAAATACCTAGCCCAACAACTTCAACCGTTTGCAGAGGGGGCAGACTCATATGTAAAAAATTTGACACATTTCATCGAAATTCTTAGAAAAACGGTCTTACAACCAGAGTGTCTTCTTGTAAGTTTTGACGTAGTGTCCCTTTTCACCAACATCCCTATCGACGAAGCCTTGGATATCTAAATAGAAAAATACAAACCACCTCAACACCTTGTAGACTTAACAAGGCACTGTCTGATGAACACCTATTTTGTTTACGAGAACCAACGATACAAACAAGTGGAAGGAGCTCCAATGGGATCGCCACTCTCACCAGTTATAGCGAACCTTTTTATGGAGAACTTTGAGGAGTTGGCACTAAGAACAACAACTCTTAAACCCAGTTTGTGGTTGCGATATGTGGATGATACATTTGTGATTTGGCCTCATGGGAGGGAACACCTCAATATTTTTTTAGATCACCTTAATGGCATCCATCACAAAATAAAATTTACCATGGAGGTTGAAGCCAACAATTAACTGCCATTCCTTGATGTTCTCATAAATAGGAAGCAAGATGGAACCCTTGGCCATACAGTATATAGGAAAGCAACTCACACCAACAGATACCTGCATGCTAATTCTCATCACCACCCAACCCAACTACAAGCCGACGTCAAGACTTTAATAACCAGATCATAAAGGCTAGCTGACCAGGATAACATCAAACAGGAAATGGACAGTTTAAAAACAGCTCTGAGACAAAACGAATTTACAGACCGAAATATACAAAGAGCCCTAAAGTCAAAACCGAGATAAACAGACGAGGAGCATGAGACACCAATAACCAAGGCTTATTTACCGTATGTCAAGGGGACCACGGATAGTATTGCAAGAATTCTACGGAGACACAATATCGATACTATTTTCAATACAGACAGAAAAATAAGCACGGTGTTGAGGACTCCGAAGACGAGGATCCCTTTAGAACAACAGGAAGTGTACGAGATTCCATGTGCAGACTGTCATAAAACCTATGTGGGGCAAACTAACAGAAGAATTCAAGCCAGATGTGATGAACACCAGAACGCTGTAAGAAAGCAGAAAAAAACAACATCCATTGCGGAAAACGCCACCACGATGTCACACCGAATAGACTTTGAGAACACCAGAGTACTGGCAAATATAGAACACCCGAAATCAAGACTCGTAAGAGAGGCAATTGAAATAGCGAAGAGACCTCACAGTCTAAACGCACGCAATAAATTCAGAACTTATCGAATTGTTGGAAAATCCTATTAAACACCGTACCGGCCCGGACCCGTCCAATAACAACTCAACCGGAAATAACAAATCAGCAGGATGGAGCCGTGCCCACTGAGAGCCAAGGGCCAATCACACGCGGCCGTTCACGGTGTCAACCGATAGGCGCCGAGCCGCGACTATATAACAGCGCGCTCGCTTCAGAAAATCTTAGTATTCGAGTAACTAGAAGCGAAAGCAGAAGGCTACGAAAATTATGCGAACCGACCTGAAGAGGGCAGATGTGACTCTGCCGAAACATCTTCATTTTACCATCGATCCCGGCAGGGATCAGTTGTCAACTACACGGATGAGTTCCCGGAAATCACCTGAAACATTTAGTACCCGCGAAAACTTAAAAACAAATATAGTGAATCTCTACGGGGAGAATACTTTTCATTTGTGTAAAACATTTGAGAAATTACGCGCGAAAAGAAGCAAACTTTTGTGCGATCTACATTTTTTACAACGATGTCGCGATGAAGGAGTTATTCCGAAAAACATGACGGTAAAGTTCTGGAAGAACAACAGAAAAACAAAGAATATCTTATGGAAAGCTAGTTGTGCCCTACTTAGGGAAGCCATACGTGATGTCAGAAGAGATTTGGATGTTCTTAATACTAAACTCCTAGATATCCACCTACAGGTAAGCAATACACTCCACCCGATAATATGGGATAAATTCGATGAGATTAGCGAATTTAGGGCCGAAACGAATGCAGAGTTAACAACAATGCAACAGCAGGCAAAATTTAACAAATTGAGGCTCCAACAGAAGCCCAAAAACGAATTTGTCTCGGAAAATAACGGTCACAGTCTAACCTCACGGCAATTGGAAACGAATAAAACCGTTTATAACTTATCTTCGGTCCAATTGAACACTTCCTCGATTGGCGTGTTGGCTAAGGGATTCAATTACGCTATTGCTCCCTCTCACATACCAACAGAGAGCATAATATGTGGCGTGGAAACAGCAGTTTCAAAATTAGATGCGAACACCGCTGAAATAATTAGACAAGATGTGTCACATTTTCTAAGAAAGTCTAAACCACCCAAAAGGAACCTATCTATAGAAGAAAATGAGGCCTTGAAACAACTTCGCCTCAACAAGGACATTGTCATTCTACCTGCTTATAAGGGAAATGCGACTGTAATTTTAGATACAGCGGATTATTCAAACAAAATTCAAATATTGCTACAAGATCCAGCATATAAACAAATTACTACTGACCCAACAACTTATCTAGAGAAAACAACCAAGGCCAAAATCCAAGCAAGTAGGATAGACAAAAATCTCCAACTGCAACTCATTCCGCGTGAGAAGTCATCGAGATGTCCGAAATTCTATGGGTTGCCAAAAGTACATAAAGAAGGTGCACCTTTGAGGCCAATAGTAAGCTCAATTGGATCCCCAACACAACACCTAGCCAAATACCTTGCCCAACAATTTCAACCGTTTGCAGAGGGGGCAGACTCATATGTAAAAAATTCGACACATTTCATCGAAATTCTTAGAAAAACGGTCTTACAACCAGAGTGTCTTCTTGTAAGTTTTGACGTAGTGTCCCTTTTCACCAACATCCCTATCGACGAAGCCTTGGATATCATAATAGAAAAATACAAACCACCTCAACACCTTGTAGACTTAACAGGGCACTGTCTGATGAACACCTATTTTGTTTACGAGAACCAACGATACAAACAAGTGGAAGGAGCTCCAATGGGATCGCCACTCTCACCAGTTATAGCGAACCTTTTTATGGAGAACTTTGAGGAGTTGGCACTAAGAACAACAACTCTTAAACCCAGTTTGTGGTTGCGATATGTGGATGATACATTTGTGATTTGGCCTCATGGGAGGGAACACCTCAATACTTTTTTAGATCACCTTAATGGCATCCATCACAAAATAAAATTTACCATGGAGGTTGAAGCCAACAATCAACTGCCATTCCTTGATGTTCTCATAAATAGGAAGCAAAATGGAACCCTTGGCCATACAGTATATAGGAAAGCAACTCACACCAACAGATACCTTCATGCTAATTCTCATCACCACCCAGCCCAACTACAAGCCGTCGTCAAGACTTTAGTAACCAGATCACAAAGGCTAGCTGACCAGGATAACATCAAACAGGAAATGGACAGTTTAAAAACAGCTCTGAGACAAAACGAATTTACAGACCGAAATATACAAAGAGCCCTAAAGTCAAAACCGAGACAAACAGACGAGGAGCATGAGACACCAATAACCAAGGCTTATTTACCGTATGTCAAGGGGACCACGGATAGTATTGCAAGAATTCTACGGAGACACAATATCGATACTATTTTCAATACAGACAGAAAAATAAGCACGGTGTTGAGGACTCCGAAGACGAGGATCCCTTTATAACAACAGGGAGTGTACGAGATTCCATGTGAAGACTGTCATAAAACCTATGTGGAGCAAACTAATAGAAGAATTCAAGCTAGACGTGATGAACACCAGAATGCTGTAAGAAAGCAGGAAAAAACAACATCTATTGCGGAACACGCCACCACGATGTCTCACCGAATAGACTTTGAGAACACCAGAGTACTGGCAAATATAGAACACCCGAAATCAAGACTCGTAAGAGAGGCAATTGAAATAGCGAAGAGACCTCACAGTCTAAACGCACGCAATGAAATTCAGAACTTATCGAATTGTTGGAAAATCCTATTAAACACCGTACTGGCCCGGACCCGTCCAATAACAACTCAACCGGAAATAACAAATCAGCAGGATGGAGCCGTGCCAACTGAGCGCCAAGGGCCAATCACACGCAGCCGTTCACGGTGTCAACCGATAGGCGCCGAGCCGCGACTATATAACAGCGCGCTCGCTTCAGAAAATCTTAGTATTCGAGTAACTAGAAGCGAAAGCAGAAGGCTACGAAAATTATGCGAACCGACCTGAAGAGGGCAGATGTGACTCTGCCGAAACGTCGTCATTTTACCATCGATCCCGGCAGGGATCAGTTGTCAACTTAAAAACAAATATATATATATATATATATATATACAAGGCTAGGTTCCGGGTGAGATCTGCGTCTGAATTTATTATATACTCGAAGTTTCGACTCCTGCTTTGGAGAGACAAAAGTGAAAAAGAGTTTCAGAGCCAAATCGAACTCGGGGCCTGAATCTGCCTACTCCCCAAGAGTCACTAGGGAACTGAACTAACTATATATATATATATATATATATATATATATATATATATAGATTAACTCTTTTAAATTTAACTTTTTAAAAAAATTTATTTACACTTAAATACAAATTTTTAAACAGGCAGAGTTACGCCTTACACTAGTTACTATAATGATCTCCAACGAGACCGTTAATTATTTAGTATTTATACAATTCAAGACGTGGTAAAATCTGCAATTTAGCGTCTACAGGATTATACTGAGAATTGTCATATCGTTAACGTAATATGATATTGCGAAATCGTAAATGATACGCTTCTCACGGATACTTGCTGAGTAAGCAACACGTCTGTGTATGAATTATGATATAACAACTCCCATTACAAATGAAAAGTTGATGGTATAGCATCAACTTTTTGAAATAACATTAAAATGTAATATGATATTTAAATGAAGTGAAACGTAAAACCTTAGCAATTGTCTGAAATAACTTAATATCTAATAATTCATAAAAATAATAATATCAAAATAAAGCATGAACATGATAATAAGCAAAATACGATAAATTGGATAATAATATAAAATAGGTTACGAATATAATGATAAACGATATAAAAGTAAATAATAAAATAATAATATTGCAAATAAAATAGTCCAAATATAATGTCAAAATAGTGTGAAAAAAGTACATACCTTATTAAGCAGTTTCTTTCAATTCAATGTCTTTTTCGGGAATATCCAAAGTCGGGCGAAGTTTTGGAATTAAGTGCCTAAAACTTCTTTTGGTCGGTTGTTGCGTATGTTGTGCAGAAGGGTTTCTTCTTCGGAGCTGTAATTTCTTATGCATAGTGCGGTATATGATGTAGGCAGCTATAATTATTCTAACTACAATAGTTACATATGTGAACCATGAAATATTTTTCGTTATAAATGGTTGATTGATTAAGTCATCTAAGTCTCTAGAGTATTGGTCGAGTTTATGACAGGCTATATCTATCTAATTCTTCGATATTGAGGTGGTCCAGTTTTAAGAGTTGAAGTTCTGGAACTTTGACTTTATCTGATATACGTTTACAACAGTTATAAGTTATGTAAACTGGATGGGAATTATCAGTAATATTTATGGATTTCCAATTTTCGGCTTGTACCTTTGTGATGCCGATAAAAGCACTGCAATCCGAGTAAAGTTTGAGAACTGAGTTTTTATTTATAGTTACAGTTTTTACATCAGTTGCTGCACAGTTGATAGTGATTCGTATAGGTTCTGAAATTATGATTAGCCACATATTAGATTCAAGTTTTTGCACATTATAGCCTTGGCTGAAAATAACGAAACTTTTGCAATTTTCCGGCACATTTTTAAAGTTTTTCAACAGTTGGGCTTCACATAGGGCGTTAGTGTCTATAGGGTAAGCATACAATTCGGAGCAAAGTTTTTCGCGAAAGTTTAGCGGTTTGCGCGCACTTAAATCCTTTATTGGGATGTACATTAAAGAATCATCATTTCTCGCAAAGTATTTCTGGGTGAACTGAATTACATGGTGTAGGCCTGTTCTATCGTCATAAATCGGGATAGGATAAAGATGGAAAGCGGTATAGGGTTGCTGTTCTACGAGTGGTATTTTGAGAACAAAGACAAGATCTGAACGTGTTTGAAAAGCTTCAAGATCTATAATCTCTAAATATTTGGCAACATTTGAATATCTTACCGGAAGAGGTAAATTATTTTTTACTAAATTTTGTGAGATTTCTTGTAAGGCGGTTATCAAATGTTCTGGCGTTAAAATTGATGTATGTATTATTTTGAGCCTGGCAAAGGTGATAGCGTTTAAAATGTCATTTAGGTTATCCTGTAAATAAAGGTAATTTTCCATCAATTTTTCGCATATATCTAAAAATGAAAGTTTAGCTTGAATATATGCTGTTTTGTCTGCGAGGTGAATGATTGTTCTTCTAATACGGTTAATGTCTTCGTTGAAGGTCTTTTCATCTATTTGTAATTTCGCAATGGTTTCATTAAAATTTTTAATAACTGAAGTCGTGATGCTCATTTGATTTTTCATTATGTTTTCAATTTGCAATTGTTTTTGATTCAAACTATTAATGCTGTTTGTGTAAAACTCGCCGTCCGAGGCATCTAAATTACCTGTTATAGCTTTAAATAACGTTCCGGCACCGTTTAATAATCCGCGTTTAAATCTTTTCGTGTCGGAGTATATTTCTGAAAATTTCTCTTTAAGAGAGTTACAGATTTGTGTTAACAAACTAATATGAGTTTGTATTTCAGACCTGAAATTATTCATAGAATGTACATCGTTTTAGTTAAAATGTCAATTAATCGGTTATTGGTTGTAAAAGCGTGATCTAGATCTGATAAGTTGCGGTGGGCTAGAAGAGTCCATTTGTGGTTGGATACGACGATCCTTGTTTCATCATGATAATATATCCCAAGTGTGTTGTTTATTGGTTTTAGTTCGAAGTGTGATATTGCTGATCCGAACAGCAAGAAAAATCTGGAACAGAAATTAACTTTCTGAATAAGGCTTCGGTCTATCGAAGTCAACTTTAGTCGTGTGATTAGTTGCTAAGTTTAGGAGAGTAGCGGAATTGTTATGGAGTTCCAAAATTTGAAAGGGTCCATTGAATTTATTTTCGAGTTTATTTTTAAGCTGCGATTCTTTGACATAGACTTTGTCGCCGATTTGGTAATTTGGAAGGTTTTCAGAGACGTGTTTATCGAATCTTTCTTTTGCTTTTTGCTTTTGAACTTCTGTTCGTTCGCGAGCAATTCTGTAATAATGGGATATGCCATTGTTGAGGTCACGAACATATTTGGAAATTAACTCTTGTTGGTTATAAAGTGTTTCGGGAGGTCGGCTGGATGTGTGGCCAAATACAAGTTCATATGGTGTGAAACCATGGGTTTTACTTGTTGAATTGTTGTATGCTATCACAGCATAAGGTAAAATGTTGAACGGGTGTTCATCAGGGTTTTCTGATTTGTGAATCCTTATCATTTCTAGAAGTGTCGAATGAAAACGCTCAAGTGAGCCATTGGACTGTGGATGTCCTACACTGGAAAATGACAGTTTAATATCAAAGAGTTTGCAGAGGTCCTTGAGTAGGGCATTATCAAATTCTCTGCCGTAGTCGCAGTGAATGCGAAGGGGTGTTCCCTAATGCTGGAAGTAAAGTAATAAAGTGTTGACAACTGTTTTGGCTGATTTATCGCTGATGGGGTAAGCGTGTGAAAAGTTCGTCACGGATGGTAAGTGCATAGTTTTTAGTTGGTACTTCGAGGATATCGATGTTGACTCTTTCGAAAGGTGTCCTAGGAGTCTCAGTTATTACAAGTGGATTATCTAAGTTTTTACGATACGCCTTTGTCTTTTGACAAATATCGCAATTTCTAATAAAGTTTTCTACATCTTTAGTTAAACCGGGCCAATTAAATTTTTGTTTGATTCTACGAATTGTTTCGTTTATTCCGCGGTGAATATTACTTTTACCGTTGTGAAATCGGTCGAGTATCACGGGAACTTGGTCTTTTTCGATAGTTTGTGTAACATTTTGACAAATTTTCCATTTTGTATCAGTGTCTGCGAAAATAAAAGAGAGCATCTCTAATATGGGTAGGTCAATGTTGTTCTCTACGCAATAGGTTACTTGAGGTGTTAAGAGGTTTTTGTTGTTGTAGAGAGAGGCAAAGAAAACTTCGTTAATAATTTCCGGGTCGGATGGAATCGGTATGATAAAGTATTTTCTTTTTCGTACAGTTTTACTTGAATAAACGTTGATGCTAAAAGTTTGAAAGTCTGCATTTTCTTCAAAAATATCGTCAAATATTTTTTTGTGAAAATCTTGGAGGTTCGATTGTTGTGGAAATACGTTTATGTTTTTATTTTCTTTGTCGAAGATTTGACCGTTAGAAAATTGGGTTTTACTGTAGTCGATCAGGGAAATAGTTTGGTATCTTTCAAGGAAGCTTTTGAATTCGCGAGATAAGTGTTCAGGATTGATTTCGTTGTTCTCTTCTCCGGGAACGTCACTATCTGAGTCTTTGTTAAGTGGTAGTATTGGGAATGTTACTAGTTCATGTTTTGATTGAAATTTAGTACATTTGTTAAAGTTATTGATTTTTATACGGGATAAGACAGACGTCTGCATTTTTGTTGATTTTACCGGGTTTGTATATTATCTCATAGTCATACTCTTCAAGCTTTAGTCGCCATCTTGCGAGTCGGCTACCTGGGTCTTTGATGGAGAAAAGCCAGGTTAACGGGCGGTGATCGATGATTAGTTGAAACTTACGGCCAAAAATTAGCGGCCTGTATGTTTTGACAGCCCATACAATAGCTAAGAGTTCTCGTTCAATCGTTGAGTATCTAGTCTCCGCTTGACATAAAGTTCTGGAGGCGTATGCAATAGGTAGGTATTTACCTATTGGTCCCTGTGACAATACAGCACCGATTGCAAAAGCGCTAGCGTCTGTAGTTAAGACGAATGGTTCATTGAAGTTTGGATATATTAATATTGGTGTTGAAGTCAATGCCTGTTTTAATTCGTTAAAAGACTTAGTACACTCTGAATCAAATAGGAATGGTGTATCTTTTTGAAGTAGTCTCGTGAGGGGTTTAGAGATTTTTGCAAAGTTTGGGATAAAGCGCCTGTAAAAGCCGGCTAATCCCAAAAATGACTTAATTTCTTTTTGAATTTGAGATTGAGGGAACTTTATTATACATTCGACTTTATTAGGATTTGGCTTTACGCCATCGGGAGTGATGAGGTGTCCTAAATATGCCACTTCTTTGCGAAGGAACTCGCATTTATCGGGCTAGATTTTTAAGTTAGATTTTCTAAGGCGTTTGAAAACTTCTGTGAGTCGAAGGGTGTGCTCATGAATTGTGGTCGAGAAGACAATGATGTCGTCCATATAGACAAGACATCTTTCGTTTTGTATACCTAGAAGTATATTGTCCATGACGCGTTGGAAAGTGGACGGGGCATTTTTTAATCCAAAAGGCATTCGGACGAATTCGAAATGTCCGTTTTCTACGGTAAATGCAGTTTTCTGGATATCTTTGGGCTCGATTTCGATAGGGTGGAATCCCGATGCAAGATCGAGAGTTGTGAAGTATTGGCAACGTCCAAGTTGATCTAATAGATCGGAAATGTTTGGAAGGGGGTATTTGTCGCCTATGGTTTGGTCATTGATTTTGCGGTAATCTACGACTACACGCCATTTTTGCTTACCTGAAGCATCTAATTTTTTGGGTACGACCCAGACTGGGGAAGACCAGGGGGAGTTAGAAGGGCGGATTATGCCTTGGTCAAGCATTTTAGAAATTTGTGACTTAACTTCCTCTTTATGGATATGGGGATAACGATAGGACTTAGTAAAGATTGGTTTGCAATTGTTGGTATCGATAGAGTGTTTCAGTTCGTTAGTAAATGCCAACTGGTCACCTTCTAAGTAAAAGATGTCTGAGAATTCGAGACAGAGTTGAGTAATAAGTTCGCATTCCTCGTCATTTAGATGTTCGAGGCGAAGTTGATTGATTATTTCGTTTCGTCTGTCAATTTGTACATTTGTATTTTGGTATTTGTTAAAACTGTAAACGTTATCGGTTTGTAAAGGTTCTAATATTATTTTTTCGAAAACAAAGGTTTTTAGAATGGCGTTCGCGTTTAGAACGGATGTTAAAAGTTCGCCGTTGCTGTCAATTTTTACTATGGCGTTTGGGATGTGAACTTTGTCTTGTTCGGTTCCTATTAGTACAGCATCAGTATTTTTCAGGTTGCTTTTGAATTTACAATTTTTTTCGGTTCGTGGTTCAATAGTTACCATATTAATTTGAGTTACTGAAGGGTTGGTTAAATGTTGGTTTGGTGGAGTAGAAAGTGTCGAGTTAGGGTTGATAGTTTCGTTAGTTACTTTGTATAGGGGTAGTGACTTGAAGTTGGTTATAAGTTGTTTATTTTTAAAATCGATTACGCAATCATAATGCTCTAGAAAGTCTGATCCTAAGAGTCCATCAAATTCTGTATCTAAATTACAAATATAGACTTTGTGGGTATCGTCGATATTGAAGGGTACGAGAGTTGATTCATTAATTAAAATTTTTTCGTTTGTAATTCCTTGAATTACGACATTTTCTGGGAATCTGTTAGAGAATCGTTGGCAGGTTTCGGGTTTGAAAATAGAAAGTCCTGCACCTGTGTCGATTAAAAAATTGTAAGAATTGGAAGCATCAGTAATATAAAATAAGTTTTTCGAATTAACGGACAGGAGTGGTCTTACAGAAACTGCTGTTCTGTCTTGAAAGAGTTGGGTTGAACTTCTTGTAAGTTCAGGGATTTCATTGGAAGTATTGGTACTTCGAATTCGGGCGGTTTCGAATTCTGGAGGGGTTCGCGAAAATTTCGGTGCCTTGGTTCGTCTAATGTTGGTTCTGTCCAGGAGGGTTCTGCTGTGTCATTCTTGCCTGGCATTCGATGTACGTATGCCCTGAGCGTTTGCAAAATGAGCATTGTTTTATTGTTGGAGGAGTCATGGGTTTACGGTTTGGAGTTGGTGGTTGTCTGAAGCCTTGAAACTTTTGGTTTTCCAAATGGTGTAATTGTAATTCGCGCTTAATTCTCGATATAGCGGTTAATATATCGCGAGGGTCACTAGCTCGTACGATTTGACCTATCTTGGGTTCTAAATCCGACAATAAGCTATTAAGGGCCATATTTTCTATAAGGTCGCTTTGGGCTTGTCTCTCTTATCGTTAGCACTTGTTTGTTAACGGAGGCTAACATTTTAGCTAAATGCGTTTGTAATCTAGCTGCGAAAGTCAGAGGTGACTCATTTGTTTGTCTCAGCCTCTGGAGGTCTTGTATTAATGCCGATAAATCTCTTGAGTAGCCAAAGTGGTTTTCTAATAATGTACGGATGTCTAGCCAATTATCCGCGTTACGCGAGTTTACTAATTCTGCGGCTCTACCGCGAAGTTTGTTTTTAATGTGAAGCACTACTAGAGTGAGTTGATTATCTACAGCCATGCTGCAAGCAGTATTGCAGCTTGTTATAAAAGTGTTCAAGAAAATTTTATTTCCATCATACTCCGGTATGATGGCAAAAATTTCGGATAATTTGTAGGGTTCAACGGAACCTTGCGCTCTTGTTTCCGGCATAATGTATTAAAATATGTTTTTGAGATGTTGCAAAATACAGAATTATAGATGGAATTATAATTCGTTCAGATGTTGTTGATGGTGTTAGTATGGGTTGTGGGAGATCAGTAACGTGTAAAGCAGTGTGTGAATATTTGTGGATATTTAGTATGTGAAAGTTTTAAATGTTAAAAATGATAATAATATAAAAATGTATGTAGTAATAAAAATCAATATTTATTAAAATGTCAAAATAATATTTCGTGATGATTGGTTTCAGTACTTACATGTACCTTCCAAGCATTTGACTTGTTCTGCGGCTAGTGCACCGGTGAGCGTCCTCTAGGGTGCGTGTTCCTTGATGCCTTTGGCCTCAGTTGGTGTCGCCTGCTTTTGTCCTTAAAATCTAAGGTCCTTAATGCTACGTCTGGCAGTCGACGTCTGTTGGCTGGTACACTGGTGAGCGGTATGTGCGTGTTCCTGGTGTCCTTGGCCTTCAGCTTACCGTGGGTTCGTTTGTTTAACGAAGAATTAAAATTCACCACAATTTTTAGGAATTGCCTAAACTGTGTTTAAACAATCCTACTGACTGCGCCAATTTTTATATTAACTCTTTTAAATTTAACTTTTAAAAAAAAATTATTTTCACTTAAATACAAATTTTTAAACAGGCAGAGTTACGCCTTACACTAGTTACTATAATGATCTCCAACGAGACCGTTAATTATTTAGTATTTATACAATTCAAGACGGATAAAATCTGCAATTTAGCGTCTACAGGATTATACTGAGAATTGTCATATCGTTAACGTAATATGATATTGCGAAATCGTAAATGATACGCTTCTCACGGATACTTGCTCAGTAAGCAACACGTGTGTGTATGAATTACGATATAACATATATATATATATATATATATATATATATATATATATATATATATATATATCATATATCCGTATAGCCACAACCTTCTGTCCACACACTATTGTTGGCCTACCCAGTATATTTTTAAATGCTTAATTATACCAACCCAACTTACACATAAATGAACTTTGATTACTTACGCAACTCTGGTCTGTTTCTAGGCAATAAAAATTGAGATATACAAAAATATGATTAATAAAGTACAGCGTAAAGCAGTCTCATGGTATACAACCATAAGAAACGACCGGTCATATTTATAGGGTGATACAACAATATTAGTGGAATGTCTTCGATGGCACATTCCATAGAGAATATTCAAAAAAATGTATGAATTAGATGTTGCGGTTTTAGTTCAATGCTGGTTCAATGCAAGTATATAATTGACGAAGGACCTTAGCGGAACAATCAATAAACATGTGCCGTCACATAAACGAATCACCAAATAAAAGTTATCACTAACCTTTTATGTCGAAGCTCTGGTGTTTTCTTGGGTCTTCTTTCTTCAGAGGCTAGCCCCGTGAACAGTTTTTTAGAGCTTCTTCTGGACAACACGTTACACAAAAAATAGCGACGTAATGTTCATTGATTGAGCATACAAAAAAATGCGGGTTTAACAACAAATGATGCGCTTTTGTAAACACAAAAGAAACAAAATGAAAGCGGTTTAGCGGTCGTTACGAACGAAGCTAATAACTCGCGGATTCGTAACACAATAACAACAAAAAGCGGCGTCTCTTCAGACGGAATCAAAAAATGTGTCCGAATAATTCCTAGCACAATACACGAACCTCCCAAGCGTCCTAACAGCTAGGGATCCGAAACACGAATCTCAATACTGTCTATATTTTACACGCAAAAAACACTTACAGTTAGCATTAGCGCGACGGAATGTTTTAGAAAAGGTGCAGAAGTTTAAAAATCAATGAAGTAATTCAATCAAATTGAAAACAATACAGTGTAGACATAAAATTAATTCCAAATATTAGAATACGGGTGAATAACAAAATAAACGACACTAATTATCTCTTACTGAATTTAAATTGGGCCACCTTAGTTTCAGAGCATACTTGAAAAGGTTTGGAAAATGGAGGCTGCAGTATATACGTGCTGGAAGACACTGCTGAACACATACTTTTTCAGTGCCAGAAGTATGAAATAAATAGTACCGAAATAAAAAACAACACCGACAAGACAGTGACCCCAGAATATATTTAACATGAATAAAGATGAAGATATGAACCCTGAAATATTTAATTGGATGAGGAGAATAATAAAGGTAAGGGAGACTGAGAATACTCGAATTAGAGCATTAAAGCACAGGAGCTCAGCTGACGCAAGCTAGAGATAGCAGTTTCGGCTAAGCTTAGAGTGAGCAAACGGGTGATTTTAGTGAGTCTGAGGAGTCGGTAAGTTTTGGGAAGACTCCTTCTCCCTCGCGTTAGATTTATGCTATAGTTTTAACTAATTATTTTTTTAAATTATCTGTGGGTTCTAAGATAGCAACTAATTTACTCCGAAAAATAAATCTTCTATATATCCTTTGGAAATATTCAACTAGTTATTTTCCTAATTTTCTTAAGCTACATTTCTATACCTTGAGTAATTTGAAAATCAGCTGATCCACTACTGATCTGAATTGCTGCTGTACGTCAGCCTAACAGTACCGCATTTGCTCTCAAACGGTCCCTTAGTAATCCTGTCTTTCTAATATATGTCATCTCTTTCGCGATAATAGCTGTAATTTTCGTTATTATTTATCATTAATCGATCGTTCAGAAAAATGGTTTTTGCCACCCCTTTGTTCATTCCGGAAGGGAATATTCATTATTGATGATTAATTTCATACTTATAGGTGAAATAAAAAATGTTGCTACGGTAGGTTTCTGATAACGCTGATTTTAAATATACTATTCTAAAAAATGCCCCACTTCGTATTGTTACAGAAGTACTTACCAACTGGCTTATTTTGAATTGAACTTGGTATCTTTTATGTTATTTTTGAATTCTTCCTCAAATACGGAATAATCTCATGTATCATGCTTTATATCGAAAATTGATAGTTTTTTGGGATATTTCAACTTAATTTATTTTTCCACGGTGACAACGCATTGAGAATGCCAAGTGAGATCTTGGCGAAACGTCTGTGAGTTTTAAACTCGATTCACACTAACGAAAGGATATATTCCCGGATAAACGATAAGTATTCTTCATATATACCTATATATATATATATATATATATATATATATATATATATATATGGAAATTTTGGAAAAAATTGTCCAACCCCCCCCTCCCGAAAAAAAATCCTGGCTACGGCCTTGGTTCTTGGTCTTTTTCAAAAATTATTATATTTTTTTCTCGTTTGTTTGTAAAATTAATGACAACATGTTTTTACAATACAGTTAAACACTATTAACAAATTAAAATATTAAAAAATTATTAGGCCACTACAAACAAATTTATATGTCTCCAGGCAGTTAATTATTTTCTTGCCAGCTTTTTTTGATATATGTTTGTTGGATCTACCTAACTTTTTAATAAACTTGTTATCATTTAAAATACTATTTATCTTTTTTCACATTCAGTTGAGTACATAACCACAGTTTCATTTGTTTTGTCTGCTTTCAAGATATTGTTTCAAATATTGTTTCGTTTTTTTATTTTTTGTGATATCAGATTTTTTTATTATTATAATTATTGTGATTATTCAATTTTTGTTAGAAATTTGTCAAAATATTACATGCTTTAAGCCCTTAAGACGTCATATTCGTTTGCTGGCAGATGCTTAATACTGTTATAAAATGTATCTACGCCGTCCCTGACTAAAGCAACGTAAAATATTATTCATTCGATAAAACATCAATCCCTGGGATAATAAAAAAAGAACTGGAATTTTCGAATGGGGCAAAAACTAATGATCTCGACGCTTGGCAAACAAATGTAATACCCATCCAGAACGACTGGAAAATTCGATGTACGCCATAGGCAATATAGAATGCAGATCATAGTTAGTACAGCTTAGCTAGTTGAGTTTATATTCCTAGATGAAAAAATAACTCAGATCTTGGAAAAATGTGACAAGAAGGAGAAATAACATCAAAAAGAAATCCAGCAAAGATTAGGGAAATCTTTTGATGAAAAACGTAAAATAGAATTAGAGAACCTTGTAATTAATATCAATGAAAAAAAAAACAGAATTTAATGGAAGGATTATTCTCGAAATTACAAGAACAGAGACAAACTGATGAATTAAAAAGACAACAGCAATTTGAACAATTAATGCAAATAGTATCGCAAGTTAAATAGTGGAATCAGACATAAAAGAGATAAACTACGACATTAAGATCCTAAAAAATAATGTGGAGACTCTTGAAATCAAAGTAGATGACATCGATTCCATCTAGAGCCAAGTGAAATTGAAAACAATACACTAAACAAATTGCGGGAACGCACCATTCCGCCAGCCTTGAATTACTTATTTCAAAACTAAGGGTCCACTGGCAGTGGACAAAGCTTTACAAGAGGTCGCTTCAAGGTACCACTTGCAGTTCTAACTGTAGCAACGCGTACAACACCATCACCTCCAGGATGTACGTCAATAATGCGCCCTAGTGGCCAATTCAAAGGAGGTGAAGTGTCTTGCTTCAAAATAACAAGAGTACCTGGCTTAACAATCTCCGAGGGATCAGTCCATTTACTCCGTTGATGAAGAGTATGTAAAAATGCTTGCGACCAACGTTTCCAGAATGCCTGATGCAAACGACTCAGTAACTGCCATCTGTTGAGACGATTAGATGGGACAGATAAGAAATCAGATTCAGGAGGTGCTGTTAAAGGTTCCATGGTAAGAAACATTCCAGGACTCAAGGCGGTAAGATCCGATGGATCGTTGCTACAAGGGGTTATAGTATGTTAGGATTTGATCTCCAACGACACGTCTTAAGTGAGCTTTAACACTACGAATTACTTTCTTTGCGGATAGAATCCAAAATCGTTGCTGCAAAAGGAATTGAACGGTTTGGATTCCTGCGATTGGTGACATGACAATCTTCGACAATTAGATTAGTCAAACGACTTTTACTTGGTAGCAGTGCGGGAAATTTAGTGTCAAACGGCAATGGAGCATTAGCCAATCTATTACCAACTCTAAGAGTTTCCTGTTCATCAAGAAACGGCGAAAGTTTACGAAGCGATTTGGGCAAAAGTTTTCGTTCTCGAAGAAGGGAAATCTCTTTAGAAAAATATTGATCTTGAACATAGCGAACAATGCGAAGCTGAGCCTAATATAACTCAGCAGCCAAAAATGATCCAGAGCCCCTACGGTCTGGATTGCGGGCGTTATCAACAAAGCGACAAATATGAGCTATAATGCGGGTAATGCGATTAATAGAAAAATGTTCTTCTAACAAAGTACCAAATAAATTTGGTGAAGCGGTGACATGCTTGAGTCTGAGCAAGCATGTGGCAAACAAGCGGTAAACAACAATTGTGCGCCTTTCCACCAAAGTGTATTACCTAATAACTCTGATGGCAAAGTGCCGCGGGAACCCAAGTCAGCGGGGTTATCACAAGATTGGATGTAAAACCAATGCGAAGAAGGAAATTTTTCCTGAATGTAAGCAACTCGATTACTGACAAATGTCTTGCAACGGTGCGGGGAAGAACTAAGCCATGAAAGGACTACCGTGGAATCTGACCAGCAACGAATCACCTTGAACAACAAACGACTATTGAATTGCTCATAAACATAATGAGCCAACTTAGCGGTAAGAACTGAAGCACACAGTTCCAATCTGGGAAGTGACAAAGTTTTCAAAGGGGCAACTTTCGATTTAGACAACACAAAAAAACTTTGACGAAATCCAGATGCGGTTTCGAAAACAAAATAAACAACAGCGGCAAACCTTTCTCAGAAGCATCACCAAATGCTTGAACTTCACAACTAGAAAAGTTTTCTATAGCAAGCAGGTGAGGCAAAACTAAATTCTGTAAGGTCAACAAAATAGCGATAATGTCTTGCTGCAATTTGGGACCGATAAACAGACAATCATTCAAAGATAACCGATGAGGTATCTTAGCGGATGCATTAACCACTAAACGAAGTTTGGTGGTTCTACTATCAGGTTTCAAAACACAATGATGCGGTATGTAGTAACAATCAGAAGCAGTAGATGGATCAGGAACCAACTCCATATGATCAAGCTCCAAATACTCTTTGAGAAAATCACAATATTGTTTGTAAAGATCTGGTTGCTGTAGAAGACGTCTTTCTAAAGAGTAGAAACGTTGTACGGCGAGATTATACATTCCATCAAAAGCAGGAAGTGTATTTCGAAAAGGAAGAGGCACAACTAATCTACCTGAATCCAATCTCCTGCATCCCTCGGAAAATATTTTTTCGCAGATAAGATCATCAGGGGACTGAACCAGTGCGGTAGGAACATCTTCAATTGTCCAGAACCTTTGGAGTGAATCATCTAATGATACTACATCTTCAATTTGACAAAAAAGCGAAGTTGGGTTTATGACTGACTGAGAGTGAGAGTTAACAGAACTCGTAGATACTCTACGCATAAGGATGTAACCAAACACAGTGTTAATAGCATCATGAACACCTTCCTTTCCCAGAAGGCGTCCATCCAACAAAATTTGCGAGAATATATCGGCACCTAACAAAAGGTCAATAGCGCCAGGGCTATTGAAACCAGGATCAGCAAGTTTCAAATTGGTTAGATATGCCATATTAGCCATGTTAATGGGCGCAACAGGCATATCATTGCAAATGCCGGGTAAAACAATAATATCAACAACAAAATTGCACTCACGCTTTACAATAGAGCGAAGAGAAAGGGTAAGAGAGCCCTCAGCAGAGGTACTCTGCATAGAACCTAGCCCGTTGAGTTGTATCGAAGCGGGCATAGGCCGGAAGCCAAGGCGTTTCACAGCCTTGCTCGCAATGAATGATGTCATGCTACCAGAATCTAGCAGACATCGCAAAGTTTGATAAGAACCGTGCTTATCTAATACCTCAACTAAAGCGGTAGATAACAACACATTTGAATTGTATGACAAAAGTGAACTATGACAAGAAGTCTGCGGTAGAGAAGTTTCGGGATTTTCAACAGTATTAATGGTACTGGATCCACCAGATGTGGAAGCCAGGTTTGCGGGGGGAGCACTAGATTCAGACCGAATATCTGAATCACTACGATTTACAAAATGAAGCAATGTGTGATGGCGTTGTTTGCAGTTGCGGCAAGTGGATAAAGATTTACAGAGATTCAACCGATGAGAATCGCCTAAGCAGTTAAAACAAAGTCTAAAATCTTTAACAAACTTAAATCGCGCGGTTACTGATTTGTTCAAGAATTCAGAACATTTGTAAATCGCATGATCGAATTTACAAACTAAACAATTTCTATTCTTAGTGACAAACAAAGATGTAGTGAAACGGGAAGAATGTTGCTTTGAATTCAATGGTAACTTTTTGTCAACACTTTGCTTTGCCTTGCGGGATAATTCAACATGTTCAAAGGCATCACAATGCTTCGACAAAAAATCAACAACTTCCGAGCGGATCGGAAAGTCATCTTGAGCGGTCACAGTACCATGGTAAAGTTCAAATTTAGCGGCTAAATTCTTTGGAACTCGTTTCAACATCATCTGAACGATACAAAAATCCCACTGATTTACTGGTAAACCCAAATTCTTCAGTGCTTCCAAATTATCACTGAAGTCGTCCAATAACTTCCGAACCTCTGAAGGGCTATCTGAAGTTAGTTGGGGGAATTCTAAAGCTGACCAATGAGACTCCGCGATTAAACGAGTTCGCTTGAATTTTTTCAAAAGTGTTTCATAAGCACTCAAGTAATTGGTTTGTGTTAGTTTAAAATTCTTAATAAACTCAAAAGCAGGCCCTTTTAAAGCTAACTGCAAATATTTGAACTTCTGCAGAGCACTGAGTTTTTCATTATTGTGAATTAATGAATCAAACAAATCAATAAAAGTACCAAATTCCAATATGTCTCCACTAAATGAAGGCAAATCAATTCGCGGCATAGCAACACCTTCCTGTTCCCGAGCTATATTTTATGGCGTAGAATTCTGAACAGATTTCAGTTTAGCAAAAATAGACCTAATTGAATAAAACACTTTTTCAAATTTATTGCGAATGTCATCTTCAAAGTCAAAATCATCGTTTGCATCTGAAATTAATTCAACAATAGAATTGTGATGTTTAAAAAATTCGGAATGGATTGAATCAATCATATCAATCATGCTAAAAAACAATTCAACATCGTCACCTCTTAAGGCTTTCTCGGCAGCAAAATAAATATTTTCTGATCTTTTTTGAACTCCGATTGTCGATGATTTTTAAATTTACGTAAATTTTCAGCGGTTTTTGACATCTTAACAATAAATTAAAATCACTGTAACGCCACTGAACAAATCTAACACGATAGAACGAAAACAAAATACTATTCCAAAAATGTACAATTTTTTACTGTTGAAGTAGAAAATATCTGACCAAATGTCAAATAAATTCAAAACAATTTAGCAAAATAACCAAACAAACAAAACGATCTCTTATAAGGTTTTTAACGCGACAAAAAAGATGCGTTTTATTTCCAACGGAATGAGTGAATATCCCGAACTTGCTTTCTCTTCTAACAAATAAAGAAACGAAAATTCAATGCGGTTTTCAACAATAATTGCAACGAAAAATCAATGGTTTTTTTATCATTAAACTTTGCACGAAATTAACTCAAATGTATCCGGCCCGGAGTTGGAACAAATTATGTATTTTATTCGATAATCTTTGCACTAAATTAACTCAAATTGCATCCGGCTCGAACTTGGACCAAATTATGTAATGTGTTCGATAATCTTTGCACTAAATTAACTCAAATTGTATCCGGCTCGAAGGACCAAATTATGGAATGTCTTCGATGGCACATTCCATAGAGAATATTAAAAAAATGTATGAATTAGATGTTGCGGTTTTAGTTCAATGCTGGTTCAATGCAAGTATATAATTGACGAAGGACCTTTAGCGGAACAATCAATAAACACGTGCCGTCACATAAACGAATCACCAAATAAAAGTTATCACTAACCTTTTATGTCGAAGCTCTGGTGTTTTCTTGGGTCCTCTTTCTTCAGAGGCTAGCCCCGTGAACAGTTTTTTAGAGCTTCTTCTGGACAACACGTTACACAAAAAATAGCGACGTAATGTTTAACAACAAATGATGCGCTTTTGTAAACACAACAGCAACAAAAAGCGGCGTCTCTTCAGACGGAATCAAAAAATGTGTCCGAAGAATTCCTAGCACAATACACGAACCTCCCAAGCGTCCTAACAGCTAGGGATCCGAAACACGAATGTCAATACTGTCTATATTTTACACGCAAAAAACACTTACAGTTAGCATTAGCGCGACGGAATGTTTTAGAAAAGGTGCAGAAGTTTAAAAATCAATGAAGTAATTCAATCAAATTGAAAACAATACACTAAACAAATTGCAGGAACGCACCAATTAGAACATAATTTTTTTTCGGTAAACCCGAAAATAAGTTGACACCTGGCAGAAGGAATGGATCCAAACTAAGGAAAAGGCAGTGTAGACATAAAATTAATTCCAAATATTAGAATACGGGTGAATAACAAAATAAACGACACTAATTATCTCTTACTGAATTTAAATTGGGCCACCTTAGTTTCAGAGCATACTTGAAAAGGTTTGGAAAATGGAGGCTGCAGTATATACGTGCTGGAAGACAAATGTGACAAGAAGGAGAAATAACATCAAAAAGAAATCCAGCAAAGATTAGGGAAATCTTTTGATGAAAAACGTAAAATAGAATTAGAGAACCTTGTAATTAATATCAATGAAAAAAAAAACAGAATTTAATGGAAGGATTATTCTCGAAATTACAAGAACAGAGACAAACTGATGAATTAAAAAGACAACAGCAATTTGAACAATTAATGCAAATAGTATCGCAAGTTAAATAGTGGAATCAGACATAAAAGAGATAAACTACGACATTAAGATCCTAAAAAATAATGTGGAGACTCTTGAAATCAAAGTAGATGACATCGATTCCATCTAGAGCCAAGTGAAATTTGAAATCAGTTCCATTAAAAATACACTACAAAGTGAAGTAAGTGAAGTACAAGTGAACAAACAAAGTGAAAACCGAAATTAAACAATTACAACAATCTTTGCAGCGTGGGTAATACCAGCACACCGTGAGTAGCAAAGGTTACTTTGGTAAACCACCCACATTTGATGGTAGTTCATCTTGACCTATGTACAACAGGCAATTTGAAGCCGTGGCTACAGTTAATGGTTGGGACAACCAGGAAAAATCTACCTATCTTGTAATTTCTCTAAGAAGTCCGGCATTAGAGCTCCACCAAAGCCTTCCAGTCGATGAACAAGGTAATTATTTCAACAACATTATCGCCATCTTAGACAAAAGATACGACAATCAATCCTTGAGCCAGGTATACCAAGTGCAACTCAGTGGAAAAACTGCAAGAATTCGAAGCAGAGATTAGACGATTAGTACACCTGTCCTACCCAGACTTACCAGAGGTAACTAAAGATCAATTGGCCACACAGAGTTTTATAAATGGCATCAGAGACATTGAAGTGCAAGGGTTTCTAAGGCTTAGAGGCCGTCATGAACATGTCCAAGCCAAGGGTAAGAGCAGCTTCCTTCAACCAGGAAGAGTCAGAGTCACCATTTCAAGGGCTGCTGGCTACTACGAACAAACTACTGGAACAGTCCCAGAGAACTGAGACCAGAAGAGCATGTTACTGTTGTGGGCAGGCAGAACACTTCCAACGAGACTGCAGAGTGAAGCTACTGGAACGATCACCGACCAGGGGTAACCAACAGAACAGCCACATGTCCAGGGACCGTCAGCCAGTCAGCATAAGGGGGCGAATGCTGACTAACCCTCCACCAGCCCCCAAAACGTTATCCATCCGGGGATTTTGCCGAGATAGCAGCAGCCTAGTCATCAGGGACACCATCAATGGCCGCGCAATCACCATTACCTTTGATGATACCGGCGCCGCTATGTCGATAGCCAAGTCCAGGGTTTTGAGGTCATCGGAAATCCGGCCAGTTAACAACAACATCCAGCTCAGAATGGTCACCGGCGAGCCCATGTCAGTACAAGGTGAGGCAGATGTAATACTGTAGATAGGGGACAACATAATCCAGCATAGGGTCCTAGTAGCGAGATTGAAGACGATTTTATACTGGGTATGGACTTAATCAGCCAACATGGATTTATGTTCCATCCGAGATACGATTTCAAGGTTAAACATCGTGCCGGTCGTTTGCATAATAATGCCGATGCCCTTTCAAGAAGACCCTGTAGAGTAGAATGTGGACATTGTATGAGAACGGAACAGCGAGAGAGTATCTCCATTAGACAGATCCGACTGCAGGCCAATGAAAAATGGACAACGGAACAGTGCATCCAGGACAAAATGGCTGATCCAAACATCGAATCAATCCTGTCACTTAAAAAGAGAGGGGCACCCAGGCTACGATGGGACGAGGTAGCGAGATACTCGGACGTCCTGAAATCGTTATGGACCTAATGGGACTCTCTAAGAGTAGAGAATTGAATGCTCAAGAGAATTTGAGAAAGCACTGATGGCCGAGAAACTAAGTCCCAACTAGTAGTCCCAAAGAACAAGGTACCAGCCATCCTGACTGAAGTACATGATTGGATTACTGGGGGTCATCTGGGCATGAATAAAACCTTAGATAAAGTTCGCCAGCGGTACTTATGGGTAAATTACTTCGAAGATATCAGAGCTTGGTGCCGGAAATGTGACACCTGTTATGGTCAGTAAGGCCATTTTGGTCGCAATGGATTACTTCAGCAAGTGACCTGAGGCATATGCGATACCCAATCAGGAGGCAACAGCTATTCAGCAGGTTTGGCGTCCCATTGGAACTACGTTCAGACTTCGAATCGAATGTGTTCCAGAAGGTCTGTAATGTTGGGAATCAGGAAAACGGGAACAACACCTATCCAAGGTCGTCAACAATAATCGGCGTGATTGGAATGAGAATATTCCCCTATTCCTGTTGGGCCATCGCTCAGCTGTACATAACAGTACATGCCTGATTCCAGCCAGTGTACTATTTGGAAAAGAGCTGAGATTACCCGGCGATCTGGCCTTTGGCTCTCCCGAAGAACCGTCCCAAGACATCAACGATTATGCCGACCAGCTCCGACATAACATGCTGGCAATACACGAACTAGCCCGAACGCAGACGTTGGCCAGCAGTGACCCGATGAAGATACGATATGACCTCAAGGCCAATTCAGTCGGGTTCCAAGAGAGGAACAAGGTCTAGCTGTACAACCTCCAGAACATGAAGGGTAAATCTCCAAAGCTTACACCCGCCTGGGAAGGTTTATACGAGGTGGTCAAGAGGATCAATGACGTTGTCGACCGTATTTGTCGAAACCCCAGGGCTAAGTTGAAGGTGGTCCATTTAGATCGACTCGCTTCCTACCATGGAGAGGATGTTTCTGACCGGGACAATCAGAATTAAAAGGGGGGGCAGTGTTATAGAATTTATCTACATCGTCCCTGACTAAAGCAACGTAAAACATTATTCATTCCGATGAAACATCAATCGCTGGGATAATAAAAAAATGAACTGGAATTTTTGAATGGGGCAAAAACTAATGATCTCGACGCTGGGCAAACAAATGTAATACTCATCCAGAACGACTGGAAAATTCAATGTACGCTATATAAGGCAATATCGGATTCATAACTTAGTGCAGCTTGGCTAGTTGAGTTTATATTCCGTTTCTAGAAAGTGAAAGTGAAGATCAGTTTTTAAAATTAATTAAAATTGAACACACGGAGTTTATTGCAATACCAACCACCGGTTTGTACATAGGCCAAACATCCCAATACCGTGAGAACCGGATAAAGTTTCATAAATATGACAAGTAAAATCAGACGGCATTAACAATGCACGAACATTCAAAAAAACATGCATACAATTTCGAAAATACCAAGGTGATAAGAACAGAACCAAACGCCAAAAAGAGAGAACTTTATGAAATGTTACATATTCAGAAAAATAAAATGGCAATTAATGACAGAAAAGACGTAAATTTTACCAGCAAAATGTACGTCGCGGTCCTCTAAGTGGAATGAAGACCTAATTTGTGACGAGGTGTGTGAGATATCATTCGATTTTAAAATGTTGTAATGTGAATTATGGTGTACTATAAATGTGACAATTTAGTAATAATTGTTTTGTGATAGACAAATGAATGTCTAGTGGTAAGTTAATGTTAAATTCTATGTAATTGAAATTTTAAAATAGACCTCTTTGTTCATGAGAATATTTGTTGAAAAAGGACCAAGAATTTAATTTAAACTAATACTATATATCACTGGTCAAAGAATATTTGGATATAATACACATAGGTGAAAAAATGTTAACATACAACAACCTCTCCACTACGTTTGGGAAAAATGTTGTCGCTAGCTTAAGGGACTATGAAAACACGTCAAGAAGAATTGCTGGTTTAAAAAACAGACGAATTTTTCTTCTACGATGTAAAAAGGCACAAGTTACACCAACATTTTTAAATTTTAACTTTAACCACATCAGTTTTAATACTGTAAACAATAGACGCAAATGTAATAAATTTATTATTCCAAATTGTATCATTAAGTTATTAAATATACCTTTATTAGATACCACACAAACGCTCAAACAGCATAAATTGCTCTGAAATCAATTACAAGAGAACATTAACGGAAAAATTCCCCAAAATATTTTTGAAGAGTGTAAAGAACAAATCGAAAATAAAACTGAAATCCTGTTCAAAAAAATAAAATATAAAAACCAAAATAAAATAACAAGGCTTTATAGAAAATCAGTATAATCAAATAATAAAAAAACCTAATAAACTGGATCGAAAATTTAACAAAATATGATCTATCTGATAGTGTCTTACAGGTTCTAAGTCTTGGGCCAAATTTTGCCATAAAAATTACCAACAGTACAGGATTACCTACTAACGTCATAATCTGTAATATAAAGGTTGGTATTAAACATCTGCCAGCAAATGAAAATGACGTCTTACGGGGTAAAGCATGTAATATTTTGACATATTTCAAACAAAGGCTGAATAATCACAATAACAATAATAATAGTAACCCCGTGTGGTGTCCGGGTTACAATACCACCATGGTATCTACCGCCTGTCGTAAGAGGCGACTAAAGAAGCGGCTGTCCGCTGACCTACTAGCTAACCTTCCTCCCTTCCCCAAAACCAGCACGGGATGATCTGGTTTAAATCATTTCATCTGGGAAGTGACAACCCCACAGTTCCAAGTTACCCGGATCACCAGGGTCAATTGGTGACACCACCCATGAAAATGGAGCTACGGACTAGATGCCTGGAAAAAGAGCCGCATGCGGGACGTCGGTGGAAGGGTGCTGAGGAGGCGGGCCCCTGTTTTCCAAAGAGCTACAGCACAAAAACATCAAGAACCACAACAACACTCACCAATACGGTCACAGAATCAACGTGGCCATCACCAACGGAGTCAAACGAGAACGAGAACTCCACCCGCAGAAAGTTTTGCGCAGGATCAACAGCCAGCGCTCACTCAAGCGCCATGAATGAATTTATAATGCGCACGTTTTACAGAATTACGAAGCTTGGCCCGGATAAGAGTGGATATCGCCAAAAACTCCATCAAGAATTCTGTCGCGAGTACCCAGAGCTTCAAGATACCCAACAGAGAGTCGCAGATCAATATCGTGTCATCTTGAGAAATGGCCTTATTTCGCCTGATCAATTGGACACAATAAAGAGCGAAGTTGAGTGCGAATTATTTGGCCGAAATACAACAGATCCAGAGCCTGAAACACCTTTGGTGCAAACAGCGGAAGACACTCAAGAACTTCAACAAGAACAGCCAGCCAACGTTGACCTGCTTGAGAAAATCCAAGCAGAAATGGAAAGAGCTTTTATGGAGAATAATGGAACGGATCCATTAAATAGACTAACTCTTCCTCAACTAAGATCTTCTAAGAAACTGGGTATAGTCTTGCACGCCATGAACAAATTTATCTTGCAAACTATGTTTTAGGTGCTAATACGTTAGAGTCGTTACACACAATCATCTATTGTGCTGCAATTTCCATCTGGAGAACAATTGGGGTCGCAATAAGACCAAAGTAAGACCCTCCCCAATTTAGACACCTTAAATACCACCTTGGCAAAGAAGGCTAGAAGGGAAAATTAATTCTCTTCGGAAATACATTGGAAGACTAACCGAGTACCAACGAGGGGTCAAGAACAACAGAATAGAAAGACTTGTCAAGACTATCATGGACAATAACCGAATAGACTCCCAGTGGGATGGAGAAATCATATCATCTCGGCAGTGTCTGGACAGTCTACGACAAAAGCTCTCCGTCTACACAAGTCGATTGAGAAGGTACAAAACCAGTAACCAACAGAAACTAGACAATGCACTATTCCGAAAATCAGAAAAAGGGTTTTATAGAAAACTCAACAAGATCAATAATAATGAAACTTCTAGTTATCCCAGTAAAACGGCCATCGAGCACTTCTGGAAAACACAACTTTTCACAACAGTTTCCCATAACTCCAGAGCAAGCTGGATTAATGAGGAGGAGGAGGCGGCATTTCAGAATTGTGATAACATGCAACACCAAACATTTACAACGGAAGGCACGTCCAACATAATAAAACACCTCCATAAGTGGAAAGCACCAGGACCAGATGGTGTGCAGAATTACTGGATAAAGAAACTTTACGCCACCCACGAGAAATTAACAGAACTTATTAATGACATAATTATCCATCCACACAAGATGCCTAGTTTCCTCCTTACGCATGGTGCTACATACCTCTTACCAAAGGATAACCTATGTACACAGGACCCAGAAAAGTACCGACCAATCACCTGCCTCCTAACCGTATACAAACTTATAACGTCGTGCATTAATATTCGCCTTTTCAGACATAAGCTGAACAACATAATTACCGAAAAACAAAAGGGATGCGCGAAAAACTCGATGGGGTGCAAAGAACAACTAATAATTGATTCCGTTGTCTGCAATCAAGCCCACGCCAAACGACGAAATCTCTACATAGCGTATGTGGACTACAAAAAGGCCTTTGATTCAGTTCCACGTGATTGGCTCATTCAGGTGCTGAAACTCTATAAAGTAAATAATCGTATTGTTAACTTTTTAGAATATGTCATGACTACTTGGCAAACAAAAATCTTTCCGAATGAAGCCGACTGTTCGATACAAACCGACTCTATCCCAAACAGAAGGGGTATATTCCAGGGAAACTCTCTTAGCACGCCTTGCTATGAACCCACTCTCACACAAACTGAACTCGACTAACTTTGGGTTCAGTCTCAAGCACAACAACGTACAAGCATTGAAGATAAACCATTTGTTATACATGGACGACTTAAAGTTGATGGCAGCTACGACACAACAGTTGCACGATATGCTTAAAATAGTAGAAGGGCCAAATGCCGAATTATTAACCCTTTGCACTCGTCGCGGTAGGAGCGGCAAGATGCGTTTTACCGTTGCGCTCATATGTCGCCGTATAGTCGCCACAATACGTTTAACCTCTGCACTGGTATGTCGCGGCCTATGTGGCATAATAAACAGTACAGCTATCTTCCAACAACAAAATGTAATCTTATTTCGATTAATTGGAAAGGTACTTGTAAGAGCCAAAACGATTATAAAAAATCGAATGATAACATTTTTGTTAATGCTAACTCTCTAATTTTCTTGCCGTATTTCCGTCATTGCTACTTCCAAATCCAGGCTTAGCTTTATCTACTCTGAGATCTATGTTTTTTCTGAATTCGTCTTGGATACGTTTTCTTCTAATATTTATTTTATTTTTATTTTCGGTACCTCGAAGTTGCCACTTACATATAGTTAGTCTATAACTTACATTAATCAAACATTAAAAAAAACGGATCCAAGCATGTAGTGCAGATATGCCAAAATTTGAGAATTCCCTGTTAACTATATTTGTATACAAACTAAAAGATACATTATTGAAGTCTTTTGACGTTAAGTGACACAGGTAACATGGTTGGTTTGATTTCGTGTCTGTTATAGCATTCACAGTTTTTCCGTCAATCATACAAAGAAATAATCAAATTTATTTCAGTACCATTGCATTAGATTTTTGAGGGTAATAATGTTTCGATCTGGGCCATAGTTGACATAGTGTTTAATTAACTCTGTCGATTCTTTGGCAAAAAAGAAGCATTAGTGGTCTATAACTTCTGGGTGAAGAAGCAGTTGGATTTCTCCAAATAATTCTTTTACCACTGCCACTTAAGTTAACAACATCATTCTCATTCTGAAATAATTGTTTATATTCAGCTTGCCCCGATGTGTCATCACATCCCCATTTCGTAAGCAAAGAGATTCGTTATTATGAGAACTGTTATTGGATTCAATAAACCAATAAGTTTCAAAAAATTAAGTCACGTGACTGCCACAGCCAACTTCGTATATTGGGGTTTTGACCGAAAATATTTGAATTTACGCCAGTGTGCATTTTATATCTACTGATGTATATATTACAATCACTTCAGTTCACATGAGCAACATTTTTGCGTTTTGAATGTTACTCAGTTTTACAACTATAACGATTATGTAAAGCTCAGTGTAGTTTTTCGTTATATTGCGAAAAAATATATATTTGAAATGCTCAAGAAATGTTTACAAGATGAAATTGAAAACGAGTTGCAAATTAGTGACGATGAATTTTATATTGACGCGCCTGAAAATGAAAGATTAGATAGTGATAATATTAGTGAAGAAAGTGACTCCAGTAGTGGTAGTGATTTTATAGTTACTAAAAGACAGAGAACCATACCTTTACCATCAAGTTCAAGCAGCAGTGAAGAAGACGAGAATATAACCCAACCTGGTAATTTTGGTCCATGATAGGATGTAACATGCCACGATCAGGTACCAGACAGGATTCTATTTACTTCTGGGGATAAAATGGTATGACCACAAATTCCAGATACTTATACAAGACCCATAGATTTCTTCAAGCTTTTTTTTACCGATGAGCTCATCATGAGCTAATAATAAAAATAGTGGAACAAACAAATAACTACGCTAGACATAAAATAGCACAGAAGAGGTTGTCAAAACGTTCTACATGGCACACGTGGGTAGATACTACAGTAGAAGAGTTTACCGCATTTATTGGGGTTGTCCTAAATATGGGTACGATAGATAACCGTATCTAATATCCAAGAGTTTAACGCCAATATACGTTTTTTTAGTAGCATATTTAGTAGAGAACGATTTTTACAAATTTATTGGATGCTCCACTTGCATGAAAACTATCCAAATGACCAAATTCTTAGGGCTCGAACTCAGAAAGTCAGTCACTATTTAGACTATTTGGACAAACAATTCAAAGAACATTTTGTTCCATCAAGAGAGATATCGGTAGTCGAATCTGTTGTTGGATTTAAGGGTAAAATTAGTTTTTTAACTTACAACCCTAACAAGCCTACGAAATGAGGGATACAAAGTTATGTAATGGCAGATGCTAACACCGGGTATGTTTATTCAATTTTACCGTACTACGGAAGCTTGACCTCGGAAGATTTAGTGAGACCTGATTTACCTGTAAGTACAAGGATAGTGTTACATCTTTGTCAAAAATTTATTAGACAATAACCCAGGATGTTAAAGGATATCATTTTTATACCGATAGATATTATACGAGCTTGCCACTTGCCGAAGAGTTGTTAAAACTAAATGTTCATTTGACAGGCACTATTCAAATCAACTGCAAATATATACCTGACTCTATATCAAAAAACCAACATTTGCATGCAAATCAAGTAATTTGATGTTATTGGCATGAAAAGATAAAAGGGTCGTCACCAGACTTACTTCGTGGGATATTTCAGGAACACAGCCTATCAACAGAAGAGTACGTGGAGGTAACTTACAAGTTGTAAATAAGCCAAATGTAGTGGTCAACTACAATAAATTTATGGGAGGTGTCGACCGCACAGACTCTTATTCAGCGTCATACTGTTTCCTGAAAAAGTCTTTGAAATGGTGGCGATAGTTATTTTTCTGGGGACTCGAAATGTCCAGTGTCAATGCATATTTATTATATAAAATTTCACAACGAGGACAAAACAAAAAACCAATGACACATCTAAAGTTTGTTCGGGAATTGGTTGACCAAATGACAAAAAACTTCGGCATGGGTCCAAAACTTCTGGCAGATCATCATCTGTAGATACAGAAGAGCGCCTAAATGGTAAATTACATATTTTACACCAAAATGATGGGAAGAGAAAAGACTGTGCGGTATGTTCTAACCGTAAAGTACAAGGTGGCAGGCGGGAAACTTGGTATATTTGTGACTTTTGCACCCGTAAGCCTGGACTACATATTGGTAAGTACCATACACTACAACATTATAAAATGTAATTTTTTTATATTATGTATAAATTTATTTAATGATAATGGTGGTGATTATGATAATGTTAGGTTTTATTTGAGTTTCTCTATTCTCAAGATTTATTATTTTTGTAAGCCTTTATTTTTTATTTAGTGTTTTTCAAGTTTTTTTTTATTTAGTTACTTTTCATGTTATAATTGTAAGAAATTATTGTTATTGTGCTTAATTTGAATAAACATCTGTGTTAAAAATATTTTTCAAAAACATTCCATAGTTTTTAAAACGAAGCGATTTTTTTTTAATTTTCTCATTTTTTTTTTGTTTTTACACTAAGTGTATTTACTAAGCAATATTAGCGCATTTAAAAAAAACAAATCATATAAAAAAATCCGAGGCGAAGTAGATAAAATAATAGTCCGAGTACAGTGTACTCACACAGTGACATATATACGAGTGCAAAGGGTTAATATAGTTAAAGGCAAAATACATGGAGGAAGGCCATACTTACAAATACCTTGGAATCAACCAGGCTCAACGAATTGGTCACTTTACTATGAAAAATGACCTAACAACAGAGTTTAATAGAAGGGTAAGATGACTGTTGAAAACCAAACTAAACAGTAAAACTTGATAGTAAAACTGAAAGTTCGATGTTTTACTAACAAAAGCTCAAAATCACGATCCAAAGAACTCTGTAGAACGTACAACTTTGCCACCGTATGAAGGAGAAAGAGTATTGACAGATATAAGCAAACAATTACATCAACAAATTTCTATTTTTTGTATTCATTCTCAGAAACTCGCAGAATTTTCTGATCTACACAGAGTCATATGCAGATTGATGACTCAACACCACTGCGACTGAAAGAACAACAACGCAAAGTCGAACTACTGGTTGATCTCTGGTAATATGTTTCCTGAAGCGGAAGGCTTTATATTGGCAATCTAAGATCAAATAATTCCAACTAAGAACTATATAAAGTACATCGTTAAAGACCCTTCTATCAATAACGACAGATGCAGATATGGTTGCCAAACATCTGAATCTATCCAGCATATCCCAGGAGGTTGTCAAGCGTTCACTGCAACTAAATACAAAGAACGACACGATGCTGTGGCAAAAATACTGCACCAGGAACTAGCACTGAAACTTGAACTATCACAGACGGTGAGAATACTATCCTATATATACAAACCAGAATCTGTTTTAAAAAATAACAACTACCAGCTGTACTGGGACCGCACGATACTCACTGATCGGACTGTTTCTCACAATATGTAGTTATAGTTTTGGTAAATCAAGTCTCTCGGAAAACAACTTTAATTGACATAGCAATTCCTAACAACAATAATATGAATATTAAGCAGGCTGAGAGAATAACCAAATATAGGGATTTGGAATTTCAAATAAAGACTCAGTGGGACATGAACAACACACCAACTGTACCGATTGTTATGTCAACAACAAGAGTAGTCCCAATACATCTATTAAACAATTTAAAATACCTCGGTTTGGACGAACATCTTTACTAAGTAATGCAAAAAGCTGTCCCGTTAGGAACAGCCCGGACGACCAGGAAATTCATGGCAAACTGCTGCCACAACTCCAACCACGGGCCTGAAAACCTGGCAAGGGCTCCCACAGAGCTAAACCGTTTTATAAAAAAGTAAGGTAGATCCAACAAACACATACCAAAACAATAATAATGACTTAGTAAAAAGCTGGTAAGAAAATGATTGTATCTCTCCAAATTTATCCGAAACATTAACAATCCATAATGCGCTCCCGCCTAAAATATATAGACTACCAAAGTTACATAAAGAAACAGTGCCATTGAGACCAATTGTCTCATGCATCCAGAGTCCCCTTTCAACGAAGTTGGCCGTTTTCAGAAAACAGTGCTTAAAATGTAACATTTCAGAATAAACAATATATTAAGAATTCTTTTGATTTAATAGATAAGACAAATAGCATTAAAATTCCAAAGAATTGTATACGATTGTCATTAGATGTTGTGTCGTTATACACTAGCATTCCATATAAACTAGCTATAAAATCAATAGAAAAAAAATGGGACAAAATTAGTGCGTTCACAGGTATACCTAAGGATGAGTTTTTAAACTCAATAAATATCACGTTGATTTCAGCTTACTTTTCTTATAATGGTAATCTCTATAAACAAATCTATGGTTGTGCCAGGGGTGCATCTATCTCAAGTATTGTTGCCCAGTTAGTGATGGAAGACCTAGAAGAACAACATTAACTATCATGAACCTTTCTTTTATAGATATGTTGATGATTGTATAACAGCCGTACCGTGTGATAAAACAAATAACATATTAGCAGCATTTAACAATTATCACGAAAAAATCCAATTTACAATAGAAACCGAACAAAACAAGAACTTAATTTTTTTTAGATATGACATTAGGTACATAAAAATAATGGAAATATTTATACCGAGTGGTACACAAAACAAAAATGGTCGCCTAGATAATTTTAATTCAAACCATACACTATCACAGAAAAAGCAGTAATACTAAATCTAGCTAACAGTATCGACATCGTGCAAGAAATAAAGCTACCCAAAAGAAATGATAAATCAAATTTTTAACGAACATCTAAAACAACACCCCAGAAAGGAAGGAAATATCTAACTTTACCATATATAAAAGGGTTGTCTACACAATGTTGTCTACACAATTTCACAAGATTACTGTAAGTCATAAAGGACTTAATTTCTTATAAAAAAATTTCAGCAGATTAAAATCAAAAACAAAAAAAGTAATGTTGTTTATGAAATACCCTGCAGACATTGTAATGGTGTGTACATAGGCCAAATATCCCAATACCTTGATCGGATAGAATCTCATAAATATGACAAGAAAAATCAAAGGCATTAACAAAGCACGGAAATTCAAAGAAATATGTATACAATCTCGAAAATACCAAATCAAACACGGGTGCGTTCCCGCAATTTGTTTAGTGTATTGTTCAAATTTGATTGAATTACTTCATTGATTTTTAAACTTCTGCACCTTTTCCAAAACCTTCCGTCGCGCTAATGCTAATTTTAAGTGTTTTTTGCCTGTAAAATATAGACAGTATTCGTGATTCCTGTATTGTATTCGGAGCTATTTGTTTGTGTTACGATTCCGCGCGTTATTAGTTCCGGTCGTAACAACCGCTTTCATTTCGTTTCTTTTGTGTTTGCAAAAGCGCATCATTTGTTGTTAAACCCGCATTTTTGTTTGCTCAATCAATGAACATTACGCCTTTATTTTTTGTGTAACGTGTTGTCCAGACGAAGCTCTAAAATCAGTTCCTGTTGTTGCGGGGCTAGCCTCTGAAGAAAGAAGAACCAAGAAAACACCACCTGCAGAGCTTCGACGTAAAAGGTCAGTGATTAACTTTTATTTGATGATTTAATTTACGCGACGATACAATGTTTTATTGATTGTTCCGCTAAAGGTCCTTCGTCAATTATATACTTGCATTGAACTAAAACCGCAACATCTAATTCATACATTTTTTTGGATATTAATATGTAATGTGTCATCGAAGACATTACATAATTTGGTCCAACTTCGAGCCGGATGCAATTTGAGTTAATTCCGTGCAAAGTTTATCGATCAAACCATTGATTTTTCGTTGCAATTATTGTTGAATTTTCATTATTTGTTATAAGAGAAAGCAAGATCGGGATATTCATTCATTCCGTTGGAAATAAATTTCGCATATTTTTTGCCGCGTTAAAAAACTTACAAGAGCTCGTTTTGTTTGTTTGGTTATTTTGCTAAATTGTTTTGAATTTATTTGACATTTGGTCAGATATTTTCGACTTCAACAGTAAAAAATTGTACATTTTTGGAATAGTATTTTGTTTTCGTTCTATCGTGTTAGATTTGTTCAGTGGCGTTACAGTGATTTTAATTTATTGTTAAGATGTCAAAAACCGCTGAAAATTTACGTAAATTTAAAAATCATCGACAATCGGAGTTTAAAAGATTAGAAGATATTTATTTTGCTGCCGAGAAAGCCTTAAGAGGTGACGACGTTGAATTGTTTTTAGCATGATTGATATGGTTGATTCAATTCATTCAGAATTTTTTAAACATCACAAATCGATTGTTGGTTTAATTTCAGATGCAAACGATGATTTTGACTTTGAGGATGACATACGCAATAAATTTGAAAAATTGTTTTATTCAATTAGGTCTATTTTTGCTAAACTGAAATCTGTTCAGAATTCTACGCCCCAAAATATAGCTCGGGAACAGGAAAGTGGTGCTTTGCCGAGAATTGATTTGCCTTCATTTAGTGGAGACATATTGGAATTTGGTACTTTTATTGATTTGTTTGATTCATTAATTCACAATAATGAAAAACTCAGTACTATGCAGAAGTTCAAATATTTGCAGTTAGCTTTAAAAGGGCCTGCTTTTGAGGTTATTAAGATTTTTAAACTAACACAAAACAATTACGTGAGTGCTTATGAAACACTTTTGAAAAAATTCAAGCGAACTCGTTTAATCGTGGAGTCTCATTGGTCAGCTTTAGAACAATTCCCCCAACTAACTTCAGATAGCCCTTCAGAGGTTCGGAAGTTATTGGATGACTTCAGTGATAATTTGGAAGCACTGAAGAATTTGGGTTTACCAGTAAATCAGTGGGATTTTTGTATCGTTCAAATGATGTTGAAACGAGTTCCAAAGAATTTACCCGCTAAGTTTGAACTTTACCATGGTACTGTGACCGCTCAAGATGACTTTCCGATCCGCTCGGAAGTTGTTGATTTTTTGTCGAAGCATTGCGATGCCTTTGAACATGTTGAATTTTCCCTCAAGGCAAAGCGAAGTGTTGACAAAAAGTTACCATTGAATTCAAAACAACATTCTTCCCGTTTCACTACATCGTTGTTCGTCACTAAGAATAGAAATTGTTTAGTTCGTAAATCCGATCATGCGATTTACAAATGTTCTGAATTCTTGAACAAATCAGTATCCGCGCGGTTTAAGTTTGTTCAAGATTTTAGACTTTGTTTTAATTGCTTAGGCGATTCTCATCAGTCGAATCGCTGTAAATCTTTATCCACTTGCCGCAACTGCAAACAACGCCATCACACATTGCTTCATTATGTAAATCGTAGTGATTCAGGCATTCGGTCTGAATCTAGTGCTCCCCCCGCAAACGTGGCTTCCGCATCTCGTGGATCCAGTACCATTAATACTGTTGAAAGTCCCGAAACTTCTCTACCGCAGACTTCTTGTCATAGTTCACTTTTGTCATACAATTCAAATGTGTTGTTATCTACCGCTTTAGTTGAGGTATTAGATAAGCACGGTTCTTATCAAACTTTGCGATGTCTGCTAGATTCTGGTAGCATGACATCATTCATTGCGAGCAAGGCTGTGAAAGGCCTTGGCTTCCGACCTATGCTCGCTTCGATTCAACTCAACGGGCTAGGTTCTGTGCAGAGTACCTCTGCTGAGGGCTCTCTTACCCTTTCTCTTCGCTCTATAGTAAAGCGCGAGTGCAAGTTTGTTGTTGATACTATTGTTTTACCCCGCATTTGCAATGATATGCCTCTTGCGCCCATTAACATGGCTAATATGGCATATCTAAACAATTTGAAACTTGCTGATCCTGGTTTCAATTGCCCAGGTGCTATCGACCTTTTGTTAGGTGCCGATATATTCTCTCAAATTTTGTTGGATGGACACCTTCTGGAAAAGGAAGGTGTTTCTGATGCTATTGACACTGTGTTTGGTTATATCCTTATGGGTAGAGTGTCTTCGAGTTCTGTTAACTCCCATTCTCATTCAGTCATAAACCCAACTTCGCTTTTTTGCCAAATTGAAGATGTAGTATCATTAGATGATTCACTCCAAAGGTTCAGGCAATTGAAGATGTTCCTACCACACTGGCTCAGTCCCCTGATGATCTTATATGCAAAAAAAATATTTTCCGAGGGATGCAGGAGATTGGATTCAGGTAGATTCGTTGGGCCCCTTCCTTTTCGAAATACACTTCCTGCTTTTGATGGAATGTATAATCTCGCCGTACAACGTTTCTACTCTTTAGAAAGACGTCTTCTACAACAACCAGATCTCTACAAACAATATTGTGATTTTCTCAAAGACTATTTAGAGCTGGAACATATGGAGTTGGTTCCAGATCCATCTACTTCTTCTATTTGTTACTACATACCGCATCATTGTGTTTTGAAACCTGATAGTAGCACAACCAAACTTCGTGTAGTGTTTAATGCATCCGCTAAGATACCTCATCGGTTAACTTTGAATGATTGTTTGTTTATCGGTCCCAAATTGCAGCAAGATATTGTGGCTATTTTGTGTTGACCTTGCAGAATTTAGTTTTGCCTCGCCTGCTTGCTATAGAAAACTTTTCTAGTTGTGAACTTCACGCATTTGGTGATGCTTCTGAGAAAGGTTATGCCGCTGTTGTTTATTTTGTGTTCGAAACCGCATCTGGATTTCGTCAAAGTTTTTTTGTGTTTTCTAAATCGAAACTTGCCCCTTTGAAGACTTTGTCACTTCCCAGATTGGAACTGTGTGCTTCAGTTCTTACCGCTATGTTGACTCATTATGTTTATGAGCAATTCAATAGTCGTTTCTTGTTCAAGGTGATTCGTTGCTGGTCAGATTCCACGGTAGTCCTTTCATGGTTTAGTTCTTCCCCGCACCGTTGCAAGACATTTGTCAGTAATCGAGTTGCTTACATTCAGGAAAAATTTCCTTCTTCGCATTGGTTTTACTTTCAATCTGGTGATAACACCGCTGACTTGGGTTCCCGCGGCTTGCTCAGACTCAAGCATGTCACAGCTAGTTATGACTGAAGCCCGTATAGTGGCGCTTCAAGTCACCGCTTCACCAAATTTATTTGGTACTTTGTCATATTTGTCGCTTTGTTGATAACGCTCGCAATCCAAACCGTAGGGGTTCTGGATCATTTTTGGCTGCTGAGTTACATCAGGCTCAGCTTCGCATTGTTCGATATGTTCAAGATCAATATTTTTCTAAAGAGATTTCCCTTCTTAGATTGGCTAATACTCCATTGCCGTTTGATACTAAATTTCCCGCACTGCTACCAAGTAAAAGGCGTTTGACTAATCTAATTGTCGAAGATTGTCATGTCACCAATCTTCACGCAGGAATCCAAACCGTTCAATTTCTTCTGCAGCAACGATTTTGGATTCTATCCGCAAAGAAAGTAATTCGTAGTGTCATTTCTAAATGTGTTTCTTGTTGGAAGCTTAATCCTTCTGCTTACCAACCCTTCATGGGAAATTTGCCCGTTTCCCGCGTTTCACAATTGAAACCCTTTTGTTTTCTAAATGATACTTGTGGGATATTTTTCAATGTCTAAGTGCTTCTTGGGAAATAACACCACAGTTTAAAGAAAATTGCTGTATATTCCAAACGTTTGGTGGTCTAGATCAGACCCCGTTGTCAATGGTTAAGAAACTACGGATTAAAAAGGCACAATTCTAAGATGTAAATTAAAATATTTGACAATGTGTATTATTTGATTTTGACGTAACTAAGAGAATTTTATTTGTAATAAGGGTAGCACAGAAATTTCTAAAGATCATATAATCATAAAGTTCCTTTCAAATTGGAAGAATTTGAAAGGGAGATCTTCAGAATTTTATGTGGCGCTCCTAGGTGCGACTTTGTTATAAGATAGTGCATTCGCCAAAAATGCGACCAAAGAGCTTTGTTGATTCAGTCGTTCCTGGCTGCCGATGATTAAGGAAGAAATTGCTAATGGTCATGTCCTTGTAAACAACCCAATATCGGAATAGTTCATAAGGTTTTTCCTAGGTTTTCCCTTATGATTTTAATGAGATCACTGAATCAACAAAGTTCTTTAGTCGCATTTTTGGCGAATGCACTATCTTATAACAAAGTCGCACCTAGGAGCGCCACATAAAATTCTGAAGATCTCCCTTTCAAATTCTTCCAATTTGAAAGGAACTTTATGAATATATGATCTTTAAAAATTTCTGTGCTACCCTGTATATTACAAATAAAACTCTCTTAGTTACGTCAAAAATCAAATAATACACATTGTCAAATATTTTAATTTACATCTTAAAATTGTGCCTTTTTAATCCGTAGTTTCTTAACCATTGACAACGGGGTCTGATCTAGACTCCGAAACGTTTGGAATATACAGCAATTTTCTTGAAACTGTGGTGTTATTTCCCAAGAAGCACTTAGACATTGAAACCCTTTTCTCATGTTGGAGTAGATTTTGCTGGTCCCTTCACTATAACCATGGCTAAAACTAGAGGGTCGAAAACTTTAAAGGCTTATCTGTGCCCGTTTAAGTGCTTTGCAACGAAAGCTGTTCATCTAGAACTCGTATCAGATTTGTCTGCTGATGCGTTCTTGGCAGCTTTGCGACGATTCATTGCACGTCGTGGTCGATGTAACCATATCTATAGTGATTGTGGTACTAATTTTGTGTGTGCTCACAAGCAGATCTTGAAAGCTTTTAGAGCTATTGCTGCACGAGAAACCATTTATTGGCATTTCAATCCCCCTTCGGCTATGGGAGAGCGGAATTAAATCCGTTAAAGCTCACTTAAGACGTGCCGTTGGAGATCAAATCCTAACCTACGAAGAACTTTCTACTGTATTTGCGCAGGTCGAAGCAGTTTTAAACTCGCGACCTATAACCCCTTGTAGCAACGATCCATCGGATCTTACCGCCTTGAGTCCTGGAATGTTTCTTACAATGGAACCTTTAACAGCACCTCCTGAATCTGATTTCTTATCTGTCCCATTTAATCGTCTCAACAGATGGCAGTTACTGAGTCATTTGCATCATGCATTCTGGAAACGTTGGTCGCAAGAATATTTACATACTCTTCATCAACGGAGCAAATGGACTGATCCGTCGGAGGTTGTTAAGCCAGGTACTCTTGTTATTGAAGCAAGACACTTCACCTCCTTTGAATTGGCCATTAGGGCGCATTATTGACGTACATCCTGGAGGTGATGGTGTTGTACGCGTTGCTACAGTTAGAACTGCAAGTGGTACTTTGAAGCGACCTCTTGTAAAGCTTTGTCCACTGCCAGTGGACCCTTAGTTTTGAAATAAGTAATTCAAGGCTGGCGGAATGGTGCGTTCCCGCAATTTGTTTAGTGTATTGTTTTCAATTTGATTGAATTACTTCATTGATTTTTAAACTTCTGCACCTTTTCCAAAACCTTCCGTCGCGCTAATGCTAATGTTAAGTGTTTTTTGCGTGTAAAATATAGACAGTATTCGTCATTCCTGTATTGTATTCCGAGCTATTCGGACGCTTTTGATACCGTCTTAAGACGGCCACTTTTTGTTGTTATTGTGTTACGCGAGTTATTAGTTCCGGTCGTAACAACCGCTAAACCGTTTTCATTTTGTATCTTTTGTGTTTGCAAAAGCGCATCATTTGTTGTTAAACCCGCATTTTTGTTTGCTCAATCAATAAACATTAAGTCGCTATTTTTTGTGTAACGTGTTGTCCAGACAAAGCTCTAAAATCAGTTACTGCTGTTGCCGGGCTAGCCTCTGAAGAAAGAAGAACCAATAAAAAAGATTTAATTTACGCGACGATACAATGTTTTATTGATTGTTCCGCTAAAGTTCCTTCGTCAATTACATACTTACATTGAACCAGCATTGAACTAAAACCGCAACATCTAATTCATACATTTTTTTGGATATTAATATGTAATGTGTCATCGAAGACATTACAAACACCATAAAGAAAGAATTTTATAAAAAAACTTTTGGCAACCCATAGAATTTCGGACATCTCGATGATTTTTCACGCGGAATGAGTTGCAGTTGGAGATTTTTGTCGATCCTACTTGCTTGGATTTTGGCCTTGGTTGTTTTCTCCAGATAAGTTGTTGGGTCAATAGTAATTTGTTTATATGCTGAATCTTGTACCAATGTTTGTATTTTGTTTGAATAATTCGCTGTATCTAAAATTACAGTCGCATTTCCTTTATCAGCAGGTAGAATGACAATGTCCTTGTTGAGGCGAAGTTGTTTCTAAACCTGATTTTCTTCTACAGATAGTTTCCCTTTGAGTGGTTTAGACGTTCTTAGAACATGTGTCGAATTATCTATATATATATATATATATATATATATATGTAATGAATTTTTTACTTTCAGGTTTTGTTTACATATTGACCATTAAATATTTTTACTTTCAAAACTTTTCTTCAATAAACATATAAACTTCAAAAATGTAACACCAATAGATCATAAACAAATAAAATTATGAATATCAACAATACCTTAATTACTAAATTTTAAAACTATTCTAATAAGATTTGCTTTTTACGAATGGTTCTTTTCTATTAAACAATGAAATTTAAAACTCAATGATTAATCATATGAAATTTTGAATTAAGTGTTTTAAAATAAACCCGTTACTAAAAATGAATATTTCCCAATAAATAAAGTTTTTGAATTTCTATTTTATACTGTTTTTGAACGCCAAAATAAAATGTTTAATTGAACTGCAAATTGAAATACCTTTTTCACTTTAAGTTGATTTAAAGTGTTCTCCCTCAATCCTTTTAAATGTGTTTCTGTTGTAGACTAGCTGCTGTCTCACCTTTGATGTATCTGAATGATACCTCAAACCTCTGCTTTCATTCAACTCTCGGTACAATATCTGCAATATCTGATTTGTCTGCACGTTATTATGTCAGCTTCTTCTCTGGATAAATGTTGCTCTACCTCTACTGCTTGACTCGACTGCTTTCAGTTTACTTGTTGTTTTGCATTACCATTGATTTTGGCACTTCAACTTCCACACTTCGGGATGTGATTTTTTTCGGTTTACTTTACAATCACAATTGAAACTTTTGAAACTTTTTAAGTTTGACAAATTTTGACAACTTAAATGTCAGTTCTTGACCACCAAAAAAAAGTTTACTGCTGCACTGCTAAATTTTTAATCTTTTCTTGTCATATCCTTCCTCGCTTTTATGGTTTTTAATTTTGACATAGGACCAATTTTTCCTAACTTTTTAATTCCGCATTTTCCAATTTCCATTCTTCTATATTATTATCCTCTTGCCTATATTTCATTCCCCATATAATCAATTTTGAAAATCTTTTCATTTTCTTAAAATCTGCAATTTTCTAATTTGTTGTTTCCTGCTCGTTATCCCACCAGTCATTTCAACAATAACGTGTCCCCAAATTTTATAAAATTATTCATTTTTGACAACCAGTAATACGATAATTCGATTCCGCGTCTTTATCTGACTGCATGAATTTCAACTAGTTTCGATCATCATAATTTCGCTCCAAATATTTTCTGACAGATGAAATATAAATTTATTATTTTATGTGAAAATATTAAGTTTTCAAATGTTATTGACCCCTAAATCTTTTAATAAGGACCCAAATTTGTCAATCGTTACCCCTATTGTGCCTAAAATATCAAATTGTTAAAATTCTAGACTATTGAATTTTGGAATGTCACTTTCCATGTTTGTGAATCAATATCAAGATAAAGTTTTAAATTTTCTATTTGTTAAATGTATTTATTGTGATATTCCTAAAAGATTTTTAACATTTTTTTCTAGAAATGTCAAATCTGTTAGATTTAAAAAGATATTATTAAATCATTTCTATACGATTACTGAACCTTAATTGCATTTGATGTTTTCATTGTGCTTTTACATTTTAGAACCCCGTTTCATTCCTCGTGAAAAGTCTTCTAAAATTCCGAAAATTTACGGACTACCCAAAATTCATAAGCCGGACATTCCTCTTAGGCCCATTGTCAGTTCGGTACAATCCCCGACCCAAGAATTAGCCCGGTACTTAGCCAAAACCCTCCAACCTCTAGCCGAGCAAGCATCCTCGTACGTAAAGAACTCTTCTTCCTTCCTAGATATCCCAAGTGGTTACAGAATTTCAGAAAATGATATCCTAGTTAGCTTCGATGTTGTATCTCTATTCACCAATGTCCCCATTTCAGAAACGTTAGATATTCTAAAAACAAAACACAATATCTCTTCTGACATCATCAAACTTGTACAACACTGTTCTTCTAACACTTATTTTTCATTTCAAGGCACTCTGTTCAAACAAGTCCGTGGGGCCCCCATGGGTTCACCTCTTTCTCCAGTGCTTGCTAACATTTTCATGGAACAAATCGAAACCCAGGCCCTAAACTCGTCTAATTTAAAACCTTCCTGTTGGCTTAGATATGTAGATGATACTTTTGTCATTTGGCCTCATGGCAGAGATTCATTAGACTTCTTCCTACAACACCTCAATGGTATACATTCTAATATACAATTTACAATGGAAATCGAGTCCGATTCTTCTCTCCCGTTTCTTGATGTCCTCATAACAAAAACCAACAATGACAGATTCTCACATACCGTCTATAGAAAACCAACCCATACCAATCGATACTTAAATGCCCAATCACACCACCACCCTGCCCAATTGAGTTCTGTAATGAAATCTTTGACTCTTAGATCTATTCGTTTAACAGATATTGACAATAGACAAAACGAACTTAATAATCTTCAACAAATCCTTCGACAAAACGGTTATCATCCGGACCACATTGCGCGTATAATTCATCAATCTCAACACCCCCAATCACACCAACCCTGTCAGAAACAGAACAACAACATCAAAAAGCCGTACTGCCATACATTCGAGGAGTCACTGACAAAATAGCACGGATTTTACAAAGACATCAAATAAAGACTATTTTCAACACCACTCAAACTATAGCAAACTTAACCGGTAACCCCAAAGACAAAGTACCTAACGAGGATCGAGGAGTTTACGAAATCTCATGTCGCGATTGCCCACAAAGCTACATCGGTCGTACCAACAGGCGCGTTAACCATCGAGTATATGAACACTCTCTGTCAGTTCGTAAAAAAGATCCGACTTCAGCTCTCGCGCATCACCATATCCAAACAGGACACTCTATCAACTTCGAGGACAGTAGGACTATCATATCTCTCAATTCTCTTAGGGCATCCACTATTCGCGAAGCCATCGAAATAGAGAAAAGACCTCTCTGTCTAAATAGACGCGATGACAGCACTCGCCTTCCCACAGCTTGGTCCTCCGTAATTGCCAGATTAAACAAAGCAGACACGCCCACCAATACCCAACCAATCACAACACAGCCTCATCACGTGACATCTTCTTCTACCCCAGCGCTAACTATAAATAAAGAAGCAGAGCAGACTCAAATTCAGTTCAGTTACCTAGTGACTCTTGGGGACTAGGCAGATTGAGGCCCGAGTTCGATCTAGACTCTGAAACTCTTTTTCACTTTTGTCTCTTGATAATGGCTCCAAAGCAGGAGTCGAAACGTCGAGTATTCAATAAATTCAGACGCGGTTCTCACCCGGAACCTAGCTTAGTTCATAATAATGACCGCGGAAGCCTCTCAGAACATTTCATTCGCCTCTACGGGGAGGATTTCTTCCAACTCACCAAAACATACAGCAAACTTCTTATTCGAAAATCTCTGCTTCTTTGTGATCTTGTTTTCCTCAAATCTTGTAGAACTTATAACGTTATTCCAAATACTTTCAAACTAAAACATCACACTTCTTCACGTTCAGTTTCCAGTATTCTTAACAAAGCAAGTTTAGCCCTCTTACGAAATTCCATCCATTCAATCAGATATCAACTTGACCAAACCAACCGAAATTTGTTTCACTGTTATTCATCATTACATACTTTCAATCCTCATCCAATTCTGTGGGACAATTTTAATCGCATTTCGAGCGATAAAGCCGAACACCTGGCCCAAAAGAAAACAGTCACTCAAAAACTTAAGCTAACACGACTTATTACAAAACAACAACCCGCTGTCACCTCACCCCCTCAGACGACCGTCCATAACTTTTCTGACTTCCCCTTAGACTCTACCAGTTTACACGTCCTATCCAAAGGTTTCAATTTCGCAGTGACGCCGAAAACTATTCCAACTGAAAGAATCATTTCTCAAGTTGAGGTAGCTTTGGTTGAACTAACAGATATTGAGGCTGAAGATACTCGTCAAGACATTGCTAGAGTACTCCGCACATCAAAGCCACCAACATCAAACCTAACTGCTAACGAAAGACATGCACTAAAACAACTACGTAACAACGATGACATAACTATTCTTCCTGCCGACAAAGGTAACGCGACTGTTCTTCTCAATACTAAGGACTATGTTCACAAGATGAATTCCCTACTCCACACTGCAGACTATGAAATAATGAACAATAATCCTACTACTTACTTAGAGAAAAAGACTAAGGAAATCATCAACAGGACACAACTTCCTCTTGACGTCAAAAAGATCATCATTCCTCGTGAAAAGTCTTCTAAATTCCGAAAATTTACGGACTACCCAAAATTCATAAGCCGGACATTCCTCTTAGGCCCATTGTCAGTTCGGTACAATCCCCGACCCAAGAATTAGCCCGTACTTAGCCAAAACCCTCCAACCTCTAGCCGAGCAAGCATCCTCGTACGTAAAGAACTCTTCTTCCTTCCTAGATATCCAAGTGGTTACAGAATTTCAGAAAATGATATCCTAGTTAGCTTCGATGTTGTATCTCTATTCACCAATGTCCCCATTTCAGAAACGTTAGAAACGTATTCTAAAAACAAAACACAATATCTCTTCTGACATCATCAAACTTGTACAACACTGTTCTTCTAACACTTATTTTTCATTTCAAGGCACTCTGTTCAAACAAGTCCGTGGGGCCCCCATGGGTTCACCTCTTTCTCCAGTGCTTGCTAACATTTTTCATGGAACAAATCGAAACCCAGGCCCTAAACTCGTCTAATTTAAAACCTTCCTGTTGGCTTAGATATGTAGATGATACTTTTGTCATTTGGCCTCATGGCAGAGATTCATTAGACTTCTTCCTACAACACCTCAATGGTATACATTCTAATATACAATTTACAATGGAAATCGAGTCCGATTCTTCTCTCCCGTTTCTTGATGTCCTCATAACAAAAACCAACAATGACAGATTCTCACATACCGTCTATAGAAAACCAACCCATACCAATCGATACTTAAATGCCCAATCACACCACCACCCTGCCCAATTGAGTTCTGTAATGAAATCTTTGACTCTTAGATCTATTCGTTTAACAGATATGGACAATAGACAAAACGAACTTAATAATCTTCAACAAATCCTTCGACAAAACGGTTATCATCAGGACCACATTGCGCGCATAATTCATCAATCTCAACAACCCCCAATCACACCAACCCTGTCAGAAACAGAACAACAACATCAAAAAGCCGTACTTCCATACATTCGAGGAGTCACTGACAAAATAGCATGGATTTTACAAAGACATCAAATAAAGACTATTTTCAACACCACTCAACTATAGGCAACTTAACCGGTAACCCCAAAGACAAAGTACCTAATGAGGATCGAGGAGTTTACGAAATCTCATGTCGCGATTGCCCACAAAGCTACATCGGTCGTACCAACAGGCGCGTTAACCATCGAGTATATGAACACTCTCTGTCAGTTCGTAAAAAAGATCCGACTTCAGCTCTCGCGCATCACCATATCCAAACAGGACACTCTATCAACTTCGAGGACAGTAGGACTATCATATCTCTCAATTCTCTTAGGGCATCCACTATTCGCGAAGCCATCGAAATAGAGAAAAGACCTCTCTGTCTAAATAGACGCGATGACAGCACTCGCCTTCCCACAGCTTGGTCCTCCGTAATTGCCAGATTAAACAAAGCAGACACGCCCACCAATACCCAACCAATCACAACACAGCCTCATCACGTGACATCTTCTTCTACCCAGCTCTAACTATAAATAAAAGAAGCAGAGCAGACTCAAATTCAGTTCAGTTACCTAGTGACTCTTGGGGAGTAGGCAGATTGAGGCCCGAGTTCGATCTAGACTCTGAAACTCTTTTTCACTTTTGTCTCTTGATAATGGCTCCAAAGCAGGAGTCGAAACGTCGAGTATTCAATAAATTCAGACGCGGTTCTCACCCGGAACCTAGCTTAGTTCATAATATATATATATATATATATATATATATATATATATATATATAATATAATATATATTAGAGGTTTCCGGGAATTCATCCGCGTAGTTGATAACTGATCCCTGCCGGGATCGATGGTAAAATGACGACGATTCTGCAGAGTCACATCTGCCCTCTTCAGGTCGGTTCGCATAATTCTCGTAGCCTTCTGCTTTCGCTTCTAGTTATTCGAATACAAATATTTTCAGGAGCGCGCACGGTGTTATATAGTCGCGGCTCGGCGCCTATTGGTTGGCACCGTGAACGCCTGCGTGTGATTGGCCCTGGGCGCTCAACCCGTCCAATAACAACTCAACCGGAAATAACAAATCAGCAGGCAGGAGGCGTGCACACTGAGCGCCCAGGGCCAATCACACGCAGCCGTTCACGGTGCCAACCAATAGGCGCCCAGCCGTGACTATATAACACCGTGCGCGCTCCTGAAAATATTAGTATTCGAGTAACTAGAAGCGAAAGCAGAAGGCTAAGAAAATTATGCGAACCGACCTGAAGAGGGCAGATGTGACTCTGCCGAAACGTCGTCATTTTACCATCGATCCCGGCAGGGATCAGTTATCAACTACGCGGATGAATTCCCGGAAACCATCTAATACATTTAGTGCCCGCGAAAACTTAAAAACAAATATAGTGAATCTCTACGGGGAGAATACTTCTCATTTGTGTAAAACATTTGAGAAATTACGCGCGAAAAGAAGCAAACTTTTATGCGATCTACATTTTTTACAACGATGCCGCGATGAAGGAGCTATTCCGAAAAACATTACGGTAAAGTTCTGGAAGAACAACAGAAAAACACAGAATATCTTATGGAAAGCTAGTTGTGCCCTACTTAGGGAAGCCATACGTGCTGTCAGAAGAGATTTGGATGTTCTTAATACTAAACTCTTAGATATCCACTTACAGGTAAGCAATACACTCCACCCGATAATATGGCATAAATTCGATGAAATTAGCGAATTTAGGGCCGAAACGAATGCAGAGTTGACAACAATGCAATAAACGACAAAATTTAACAAGTTGAAGCTCCAACAGAAGCCCAAAAACGATATTTTCTCGGAATATAACGGTCACAGTCTAACCTCAAGGCAATTGGAAACGAATAGAACCGTTTATAACTTATCTTCGGTCCAATTGAACTCTACCTTGATTGGCCTGTTTGCTAAGGGATTCAATTACGCTATTGTTCCCTTTCACATACCAACAGAGAGCATAATATGTGGCGTGGAAACAGCAGTTTCAAAATTAGATGCGAACACGGCTGAAATAATTAGACAAGATGTGTCACATGTTCTAAGAAAGTCTAAACCACCCAAAAGGAACCTATCTATAGAAGAAAATGAGGCCTTGAAACAACTTCGCCTCAACAAGGACATTGTCATTCTACCTGCTGATAAAGGAAATGCGACTGTAATTTTAGATACAGCGGATTATTCAAACAAAATTCAAACATTGCTCCAAGATCCAGCATATAAACAAATTACTACTGACCCAACAACTTATCTGGAGAAAACAACCAAGGCCAAAATCCAAGCAAGTAAGATCGACAAAAATCTCCAACTGCAACTCATCCCGCGTGAAAAGTCATCGAGATGTCCGAAATTCTATGGGTTGCCAAAAATACATAAAGAAAGTGCACCTTTGAGGCCAATAGTAAGTTCAATTGGATCCCCAACACAGCTAGCCAAATACCTAGCCCAACAACTTCAACCGTTTGCAGAGGGGGCAGACTCATATGTCAAAAATTCGACACATTTCATCGAAATATTTGGAAAAACGGTTTTACAACCTGAATGTCTTCTTGTCAGTTTTGACGTAGTGTCCCTTTTCACCAACATCCCTATCGACGAAGCCTTGGATATCATAATGGAAAAATACAAACCACCTCAACACCTTGTAGACTTAACTAGGCACTGCCTGATGAACACCTATTTTGTTTACGAGAACCAACGATACATACAAGTGGAAGGAGCTCCAATGGGATCGCCACTCTCACCAGTTATAGCCAACCTTTTTATGGAGAACTTTGAGGAGCTGGCACTAAGAACAGCAACTCTTAAACCCAGTTTATGGTTGCGATATGTGGATGATACTTTTGTGATTTGGACTCATGGGAGGGAACACCTCAACACATTTTTAGACCACATTAATGGCATCAATCACAAAATAAAATTCACCATGGAGGTTGAAGCCAATAATCAACTGCCATTTTTGATGTCCTCATAAATAGGAAGCAAGATGGAACCCTTGGCCATACAGTATATAGGAAAGCAACTCACACCAACAGATACCTTCATGCTAATTCTCATCACGACCCAGCCCAACTACAAGCCGTCGTCAAAACTTTAGTAACCAGATCACAAAGACTAGCTGACCAGGACAACATCAAACAGGAAATGGACAGTTTAAAAACAGCTCTGAGACAAAACGGATTTACAGACCGAAATATTCAAAGAGCCCTAAAGTCAAAACCGAGACGAACAGAAGAGGAGCATGAGACATCAATAACCAAGGCTTATTTACCGTATGTCAAGGGTACCACGGACAGTATTGCAAGAATTCTACGGAGACACAATATCGAAACTATTTTCAATACAGGCAGAAAAATAAGCACGGTGTTGAGGACTCCGAAGACGAGGATCCCTTTAGAACAACAGGGAGTGTACGAGATTCCATGTGCAGACTGTCATAAAACCTATGTGGGGCAAACTAACAGAAGAATTCAAGTTAGACGTGATGAACACCAGAATGCTATAAGAAAGCAGGAAAAAACAACATCCATTGCGGAACACGCCACCACGACGTCACACCGAATAGACTTTGAGAACACCAGAGTACTGGCAAATATAGAACACCCGAAATCAAGACTCGTAAGAGAGGCAATTGAAATAGCGAAGAGGCCTCACAGTCTAAACACACGCAATGAAATCCAGAACTTATCGAACTGTTGGAAAATTCTATTAAACACCGTACCGGAAACCTTCTAATACATTTAGTGCCCGCGAGAACTTAAAAACAAATATATATATATATATATATATATATATATATATATATAGTCTCTGTGAGCAAGTTTTTCCTGAAACTTCTAGTTGCCGAGAGTCATTCCGCGATAAAATATTATGGTAGAGTCAGTTAGGCAATCTATCTGCCCTTGCGTGCGGTTCATTATATAATTAATGTTGGTTTTAGTAATATAAAATACTGTGGAATAAATAACCGCGACCGTAATAGACTGCTGAGATAAATATGTCCCAGCAGATTGTGATTATAATGCAGTGAACTTCGTCGGTTCAAATCACAATTTTAAAAACTGATGTTCACTTCACTTTCTAGAACTTTATGTACACTTAAATATCTTAATACAACTTACATCAAAATAATAACACTATCTAAGCTGAACTGACTGTGGTGTCCGGTCATCCTTTTTATAATATGCATCGAAAAAATTTGGAGGGTCATCTCCCAGTTCTTGTAGCGTTTACCAGACTCTTGTCGAAATTTCCAGTACGGTTGACCTTGTGCGCAACCCTTTTTAGAGTTCTGAATCTATACTATTATAAAATTGTAAGTTTGTCTGTTTATTTGTTTGTTTGTTTGTTTGTTTGTTCGGGCATCACGTAAGAACTACTTAACTGATTTTGCTGAATCTTTTTTTTGCGAAGCCTATAGTTTGACTTCAAATCTGGTAGACATTTTATCTTTCTAAATTGACAGAAACGGTAGATATAGCGTCTACCATGTTGGGTAATTCAATTACTCAATTGGTCCTACCGCATTCACAAAATATTACATACTGGCATCAGCTTAGCTTTTATTGAAAATTCAGAATGTGCAAATTTACCATGTTTCGATTTAACAAAAATCAACTGATATAACAAGCGTAATTTTACAGGGTGTTCTGTATATAGGAAACATAGAGTGGGGTATAATTACATGGATTTAAAAAAATTTAAAAATGTTATATTTGGTGTCCTATAAGTAGCTGGATATATACTACAATGTGGTGGAAATAAGGGGGAGTGGAATTAGTTCTACTGGGTGGTCCAAAAAAGTAATATTGAGTGGGCTATAAACAGTTCTATATACCAAGTGGTTGAAAAAGTGTAGAATATTTATACAGTCAATAAAAAATGTTAAAAAATGCGTTAGGTAAGCAGTTAGGATCCTTGAATTATGTTCATAACATACTATAGCTATGAAATGGGTTGAAGAAATGTTAGAAGTAGTTTTTAATACAGAGTGTTCGAAATATAAGATGGAGTGGTTAAAAACTTGTTTAAATCCACAAGTAGTTGCATATATAGGATGGTTGAAATATGTAGCGGAGTATAATTACCGCTATACAGGTGGGTTTAAAAAATATTATAAAGTAATGTTATGATCTACAAGTTGTCATTTTCCGGATGGTTGAAATATAGGGTAGGGTGGAATTCTAAGGATACAGGGTCGTACCAAAATGTTATATTTGGTGGCAAATAAGTAGTTACATATAAAAGGTTGTTGAAATATAAGGTGGTGTACAGTTATAATTATACAAGGTGGGTAAAAAATGTTAAATAAAATTTGTTATATAGCAGTTGCATATATGGAGTACCTGAAATATAGTAGTAAAGTTATAGTTATACAGTGTCATTCAAACAAGGTCAGAAAAATTTGTAAATGAAGACTGATTTAAATAAAGTGTGGAGAGAAATTATACCTTAATATATCTTGAAAAATATGAGGAAAAAATGTGAAATAGCGTAGTTCATAATAAGTTGCAAAGATAGCATAGTTGAAATGGAGGGTGAAGAAGTGTTATGATAATTATTTCAAAAATGTTATATTGGTTGACCAGTAAGCAGTAGCGTATACAGGGTAGTTGTAATACATACAAAGTGATTCCAAAACATGTTGAACAAAATAGTTATATTCGGTGCCCAATAAGCAGTTGCGGGTTTGGTGAAATATATTTGGCATTGATGGATTGATAGTTATACAGGGTGGTAGAAAATGTGATATACTGGGTGGCCGATAAGCAGTTGCAAATACCAGGTGGTTGAAATGGCGGGTGGAGTAGATTTATAGTCAAACACGATGGATAATTTTTTTGTAGGATAGAACATGAGCTGTTGCATATATGCAATATCTGAAACATGGATCGAAATAAAATTATAGTTCATACATGTGATTAAAACAAAATTAGAAAAAGCTGCATTTAGGGTGTGGTTGAAATACAAGGTGGAGGCAAATTATACTTTCAAGGGTGGTTCAAAAATGGTTATATAGGATAGTCCATAAGCAGTTGCATATATAAGATAGTGAGTGGCCCAGAGTTATAGTTAAGTGTTTAAAAATTTTATATTTGGTGGCTCCTAAGCAGATGCACATACAGGGTGATTGACATATTTTGTAGATTTTTTAAAATTATGTTTATACAGGGTGGTTCAAAATATGTTGTAATGTTTGACAAATTGGCAACGGTGTATACAGGATGGTTTTAATGTAGATGGAAGTAGAGTTGAATAAAATTGTTATATAGGGTGGCCAAGAAGCAGTTGCAGTTTGGGTGAGGGTTTAAATAAAAGTTTGGTGTTAGGGTTCACAAATGTATTTTATATTAGTTACTCACCAAGGGTTTCATAGGCATTTCCATTAGGATGGATAAAAAAAATTAAAAAAAAGTTATATAGGGTAGGCCATAAACAGTTGCATTCTACTATATGGAATATCTACAATATGGGGAAAAGCAAGCTTGTAGTTTTAGAGTGTGTTTAACACAATGTTAGAAAAAGCTTCATTTAAAGGTTGATTAAAATCTAGAGCAAAGGGAAATTTACTTTAAACGGTCGTTCAAAGAATATCAGAAATAATTGTGACAAATAAACAGCAGCATGTGCTGGATGTTTGCAATATAGGGTGAAGTAGAGTTACAGTTATTCAAGGTGAATCAAAAAATGGCCCATAAGCACTTGCAGTTTGGGTGAACTATATTCTGGATTGGTGGATTCATAGTTAAGTAAGGTGGTTCAAAAAAGTTAGAAAATCTTGTATGTAGGATAACCCATATGTTTCATAAGTTATTTCTTTCAAATATTAGATACTTGAATCAACTTAGCTTTTATTCAAAATTCGGAATATGCGAAGGTACCATGTTTCAATTTAAAAAAAAATCAACTAATATATCAACCGTAATTTTACATGGTGTTCTAATATATAGGAAACTTAGTGCGGAGTAGAATGACATGGAATTAAAAAATCTAAAAAAGTTATGTTCGGTGTCCCAAAAAACAGCTGGATATATAGACTGTGGTTGAATTAAGGGAGAGTTGAATTAGTTGTACGGGTGGTTCAACAAAATTGTATTGAGTGTGCCATAGATAGCATATACTAGGGGGTTGAAAACGGACGGAGTAAAATTATTTTATATAGGCTGGATATCAAAATGCTATATTGTTTGGCTCATAAGTAGTTACATATACAATTTGGTTGAAAAAGGGTAGACATTTATAAAGTTTGGATAAAAAAATCTTAGAAAAAAATGTGTTATGTGATCAGTTAGGATCCTTGAATTATATTCATAACATATTATAGTTATAAAATGGGTTGAAAAAATGTTAGAAGCAGTTGTTTATAAAAGGTGGTTGAAATATAAGATGGAGTGGAATTATAGTGTATAGTGTGGTTAAAAAATTGTTTTATATCCACAAGTAGTTGCATAGATAGGATGGTTGAAACATGTAGCGGTGTATTACAGCTATACAGGTAAGTTTAAAAAATATTATAAAGGAATGTTATGATCTACCAGCTGTTCCATTTGCCAGATGGTTGAAGTGTAGTGTGGAGTAGAATTCTAAGGATACAGGGTGGTACAAAAATTTTATATTGGGTGGCAAATAAGTAGTTGCATATACAAGGTTGTTGAAATATAGGATGAAGTAGAATTATAATTATACACAGGGTGAGAAAAAATGGTAGAAAAAATTTGTTATATAGCAGTTGCATATATGGAGTATCTGAAATATGGGGCGCAGTAAAGTTTTAGATGCACAGTGTGTTTCAAACAAGGTTAGACAAAATTTCAGATGAAGGGTGGTTTAAATGAACGGTGGTTTAAATAAAATGTAAAATAAAATAAAAGAGAGAAATTATACTTTATAATGTGGTTCAAAAAATATCAGGAAAAATCGGATAGTTGAAATATAGGGTGGAGAAGTGCTATAGTTAAATATTTAAAAAATGTTATATAGGTTAATCAATAAGCAGCAGCGTATACAGGGTAGTCGTAATACATACAAGGTGATTCAGAAACATGTTGAACAAAATTGTTATATAGAATGTCCCATAATAAGTTGCAGTTTTGGTAAAATATATTGGGCATTGATGGGTTTATAGTTATACAGGGTGGTACAAAAATGTTGTACAGGGTGCGCGATACGGAGTTGCATATACAAGGTGGTTGAAATGGAGGGTGGAGTATAATAATAGTTAAACAGGTTGGATACATTTTTTTTGTATGATAGAACACGACCTGTTTGTTGCATATATGCAATATCTGAAACATGGATCAAAGTAACATTATAGTTATACAGTGTGATTAAAACAATGTTAGAAAAAGTTGCATTATAAGGGGTGGTTGAAATATAAGATGGAAACAAATTAAACTTTGAAGGGTGGTTAAATAATGGTTATATAGCTTAGTTCATAAGCAGTTGCGTAGATAAAATAATGAGTGGAGCAAAGTTATAGTTAACTGTTTAAAAAATGTTATTGTTGGTAGTCCCTAAGCAGATACTTCTCTGAAATTAGAGATATAGTTATATAGGGTGGCCACTAGCAGTTGCAGTTTGGGCGAATGTTGAAATAAAGGTGTGGTGTTAGGGTGCAAAACTGTGTTTTTAGATTTGTGACACCAAGTGTTCCACAGGCATTTCCATTAGGCTGGATCAAAAAAAAGTTAAAAAAATGTGTTATATAGGGTAGACCATAAACAGTTGCATACTACTATATGGAATACCTGATATATGGGGCGAAACAAGATTACAGTTTTATAGTGTGTTTAACACAATGTTAGAAGAAGCTGCATATAAAGGATGATTAAAATATAGGGTGTAGAGAATGTGTACGTTACAGGCTCAAAAACACGTCAGAAATAATTGTTATTTAGCGTAGAACTTAAGCAGTTGCATAGTTGAAATGTTGGGAGAAGTAGAGTTATAACCAGGTGTTAAAAAATATATATTGGATGACAAATAAACAGCAACATATACAGAATGGTTGCACTATAGGGTAAAGTAGAATAAAATTGTTATATAGGGTGGCCTATAAGCACTTGCAGTTTGGATGAAATATATCCGGGGTTGGTGGATTTGTAGTTAAGTAGGGTGTTTAAAAACATTAGGAAAATTGTTATATAGGATAACCCATATGTTTCATAAGTTATAATCTTTGCAAAGAGTTGGACATTCCGTACGCTGGTGAAACCGCGGGTAACGGCTAGTATACAATAATTTGGTTAAGTGCGAGTTGGAATCGCATACTAAGGGTTCCGTACCACCTTCAAGATTTGAGACAATGTAGGTGAATCAAACTATATATTTTTCTAATATTCCAGTTTCAGACAAGCAGGGAATGAGTGGATTTTCTTATATTTCCCTAATATATATTAATGAAAAGGTTTTAAATTTATAAAAAATATACACACATAGACTTTTTATTTTATCTGCTACAAGATTCGCTTGATTTTTATAAAACTATGTAGTTAATTTTCTTATTTGGCCCCCAAATTTAACATTAGAGTTCTATTTTACTATTATACTTTCAGGGAAGCTTTTTATCATCTACTGTCTGAATTTTAGGCTCTGTAGATTGAAAGATAAAGGGCGAAAATAGGTCAAGTTTTAAATAATAAATAATTAAATATTTTGGACAAATTATTTAAAAATACAAATAAAATAAATTTTTCAAAAGTTTAGATAGTGTAGTTTCTAAAGTGGGAATTAAGCCGATGTTTAATATTTCTGTTAATATCTTTTAAACAAATGATTTAAAAATATGATATTTTTGTTATTCACATAATAAGCCTTTTATTTGATAAATTACATGATGCGTTTGAAAATTTAATTTTTATTTTCCATTTAATTCTATAATTTTTCCCCCAAAAAAAATAGGTTTTCTACCAATTTTTCTAATAAATTTCAAGTGAGCCCCAGTATCCCTAATTATTTTCAAAATTTTAGATAGTATGGTTTAGGAAATAAAGCGAGAAATGAGATTTTTTTTGTTAATATCTTGTAAATAATTAATTTTAAAAATATGAAAAATATATATTTGTATTCCTCATAATGAACCCATTCATTTGATAAATAACATGATTCGTTAGAAACAATTTTAATTTTATATTTTCCATTTAATTCTGTAATTTGCCCCCCAAAATCAATATTAAGGGTTTCTTCTTAATTTTCAAGTAAAGTTCTGGTGAGGGGCTATACCTTTTTTTCAATTTTTTACGTTTTATAGTTTAGGATATAAGGGGGAATCTGTAAATTTTTTAAAATATTTTTGTTAATATCTATTAAATAAATTATTTTAAAAATATTAAAAAATATATTTGTATTCGGCATAATGAGCCCTTTAATTTGATATATTACATATTGCGTTAAAAACATGCTTAATTTTTTATTTTTCATTTAATTCTATAATTTGCAAAGCAAAATCTATATTAGGGGTTTCCCCTTATTTTTCCAGTAAAGTTCAGATGAGGCGCAATACCTCTATTTTTTAAAAATTTTACAGCTTGTGGTTTCGAAGATAAGGGGGTTGGGGAATGGGTAGATTTTTTATATTTTTGTTAATATCTTTTAAATAATTTATTTTAAAAATATGAAAAAAATATATTTGTTTTCGTCATAATGAGCTCTTTCATTTGATATATAACATGATGCGTTAGAAACAATTTTAATTTTATATTTTCCATTTAATTCTGTAATTTGCCTCCCAAAATTAAAAGTAGAGGTTTCTCCTTATTTTTCCAGTAAACTTTAGGTCAGACTCCATACCTCAATTTTTTTTCAAAACTTTACGTTTTATAGTTTCGGAATGGGTAAATTTTGGTATATTTTCGTTAATACCTTTTTAACTATTTTTTTTAATATGAAAAAAATATATTTGTGTTCCTCAGAATGGAACGTTTCATTTGATGTATTACATGATGCGTTTGAAAAAAAATATATTTTTAAATTTTCATTTAATTCTATAATTTGCCCCCCAAATTAACATTAATGGTCTCTCCTTATTTTTCCTGTAAAGTTGGGGCAACGTTCTATATTTCCCTTTTTTTTAAAAATTTTATGCTCAGTAGTTTCGGAGCTCAGGAAGGGGGAACGGTCGCGTCACCAAACTATACATTGATACCAAATTTCAAACGTCCAGCAGTGTTGGGCATTAATCAATTGAATTTTCAATCAACTAATTAATCGATTGAAAAATTAATTGCGATTAATTTAATCGCAATTGAATTGTTAACTGCATGTTGCAATTAATTTATTTGAATTAATCTACATTATTTGTGTTTTGCAATTAAATCAATTGCAATTAACTTTGTCAATTGTTCTAATAAACAATTAACATTAACAATTATTTCACATTGATACAGACGGAAATTTTCTTTTTAAGCGACCTCAAAAAAGGAGGATATATCAAGATTAATATTCTTAATTTATCTGTATATATAGTTATTCTCCATAAATAAAATCGGCATAGTCTGAAACCTAAAGATAAAAAGAAATTATTGTACTGATAAATATAATGGTATACGAGGTTTGTCAAAAAAGATGAATTTTCCTTAATATCCTTTTGGCAACATTGGAACTGGTTATAAATTTGAAACAAAAAAGTGGCATTTTGGCGATTGTTGCATGGGTAAAACTTACAATAAATAGTTACATATGCATATACAAATTGGTTTGAATATAAGCCGTCATAGAATTATAATTATACAAGGTGGTTCAAAATATGTTAGAAATTAAATGTTTCATTGGGTTACCCACAAGCAGTTGCATATTCAAGGTGGTTAAAAAATAGAGAGGAGTCAGGTGAAACTATAGTTATATAGGGTGGTTAGAAAACAAATAAAAAAAATAATTATATCAGGTAACCCATGAGCAGTTGAATACTTATGATAGTTGGAAGATAGGACGGACTAGAACAATGGTTATACAGAGTGGTTGAAAAATATATGAAAGAATGTTGCAGGATAGTCCCTTAGCAGTGACATTTACAGGGTGTTTGAAATATAGGGTAAAGTGAAATTAATCTTATACAGGGTGATTAAAAATAAGTTAATTTGTGTGGTCATTAGCAGATGCATATTCATGGTGGTTCACATATATTCTATTATATTAATTATACAGTGTGATTTAAAAAAATGTTAGGACAAAAATGCTATATTTGGTAGCCCATAAGGAATTGCATATATAGGATGCTTGTAATATAGGGTGGATAGGAATTGTAGTTATACAGGGTGGTGAAAGAAATGTTGAAACAAGAAATAATTTAATGGGTAACCCGCAAGCGTGCATTTATGATAGCTGAAATATAAAAAAAGAGTTTTTAGAATATAGAATGTTATAGTTATACAAGGTGGTTCAAAATGTTTAGGAAAAAAGTTGTAATAAATAATCCATAACCATATATAGGGAGGACGAAATATATTATGAAGTTGAATTATTATAAAGAGTCCGAATAATTGTTAGAGAATTGAACTTTAACGAAATTATTTTGTCTTGTGAAAAATTTACTCGCATAGCAAATGTTCGATTATTTGGATATATGTGCCCGCATTTTTAACGAAATCTTCAATTTACGATTGGAGTTCTGTAACCCATATAATAACAAATTAATATTTAAAAAAATATATTGTTGGTGTCTTCATAAAGAGATCTGCTAGATCCAAAACCTAAAATAAATTCGTCACATGCCACTTTTTATAACTGTATACGAGGTTCGTCAAAACATTAATTTTTTATAATAGTAAAGTACCCTTCTTTTGTCAATATAGAACATTGTTATGTAACAAAGTTTGTCAGAGTTGAAACTGCTATCAATTATGCCATTATATCACTAAAAATTCTAAAATAAATTTAAAAAATAATAAAAATCATAAAAATGTGGATACATATATCCAAATATTCAAACATTTGCTATGTAAACCATTTGTCCAAGAAGAAATGAATCATTTTAATTTCGGTTCTATAACATTTATTGAACACTCTTTAAATAATTCCACTTTGTAATATATATCAACCAAACTGTAAGTGCAACTACCTATATGGCCCACCAATTATATATTTTTTTGTACTTGGATCACCCTGTATCACCACAATTTCTCTCTACTCCATATTTCAATCATCCTGCATATGTGACTGCTTATGAACCAACCTATTTGTTTCTAAAATTTATCAACCACCCCCTGTAACTATTATCTTAATCCGTCCGATATTCCAACCTAACATATATTTGGGTTATTCTATAAAACATTATTTTTCTAAGATTTTTTAACCATCCTGTATTAGTATATACCAACCATCTTATATATACAACTGTTTATGGACTACCAAATATAAAATTTTGTTCATTTTTGGAATCACTCTGTATAAGTATTTCTGCCCCACCATATATTTGAACCACCCTGTACATGCGTCTGCTTATGGCTCTCCAATTTTTTTAAACTATCCTACCAATAATTCCACTACACTATATTTTAACATAATAAAACATTTAGTATCCGACATCTTCTGAATCACAGCGCCTTTATATTTTAACAAATTTAAGTATATATGCATATACAACTGTTTCTGGGTTACGTGTTTTGAATCATCCTGTAGAACTATAAAATACTTGTTGTTTCTACACATAAGTGTCACAATCTGACACTGAATTTTTCAATATTTCATTTCTTTCAATAATACCATTATTTCCAAAGACATCGAAATCTAATTCATAAATTACGTCAAAAGAGTGCCGTTTTCCGGAACCAAATTACATATATACATATACAAATACAAATAAACATAGATTACTTGCATTATATAATAAGAATTTTAATTGTTAGTTGTTTATAAAAAACATTAAAAAGATTTATTGTGGAAACTCACGACTAATAATTAATTAATTGTTAATCCCAGTTTTCACAATTACAGTTATTTAATTGTTAATTGCAATAGGCATGATTGACAATTAATCAATTGTTAATTTTTAATTGTCCAACAATTTAATTTTGCACAACACTGCCGTCCAGTAGTTTAGGAGAAAATTGCTGTGATATGACAGAGGTAGAAATCCGGAGTGATATTATAAGGGTATCCGTATATTGTATATAGGGAACCCTAATATGCGGATACCCTTATAATATCACTCCGGATTTCTCCCTCTGTCACATCACAGCAATTTTCTCATAAAATACTGGACGAAAAAGGTTGAAGGAGTACATATCGTACATTTTGGGGGTAATTCCGGGGTGAAAAACTAAAAAAATCAACCGTTCCCCCCTCCCTTATTTCCGAAACTATAAGAAGTAAAATTTTGAAAAAATTAAAAATATAGGGCCTCTCCTGAATTTTACGGGGAAAATAAGGAGAAAGGACTACTATTCCTAATACATAAATTAGTATTAATTTTTGGGACAAATTATAGAATTAAATGTAAAATAAAAATTAAATTTTCAAACGCATCATGTAATTTATCAAATAAAAGGCTCATTATGTGAACAACAAAAATATCATATTTTTAAAACATTTGTTTTAAAGATATTAACAAAAATATTAAAAATCGACTGAATTCCAACTTTAGATACTGCACTATCTAAAATTTTGAAAAATATATTTTATTTGTATTTTTAAATAATTTGTCTAAAAGATTTAATAAGTTAATTTTTAAAACTTGACCTATTTTCCCCTTTATCTTCCAATCTACAGAGCCTAAAATTCAGACAGTTGATTATAAAAAGCTTTCCTGAAAGTTTATTAATAAAATAAAACTCTAATATTAATTTTGGGGGCCAAATTACAAAATTAAATACATATTTTTATCAAAATCAAGCGAATCTTGTAGCAGATAAAATAAAAAGTCTATGTGTGGAAAATGTATATTTTTTATAAATTTAAAACGCTTCCTTTGAAAGATATTAGGGTAAATATAAGCAAAAGCACTCATTCCCTGTTGGTCTGAAACTGGAACATTAGAAAACGGTATACTTTGATTCACCTACATTGTATCAAATCTTGAAGGTGGTACAGAACACTTAGTATGCGAGTCCAACTCGCACTTGACCAAATTATTTTCTACTTCAGTCGACATAAATGTTTTACGTTGTTTTAGTCAGGAGCGGCGTAGATAAATTTTATAACACTACTAGCCGTTACCAGCGGTTTCACCCGCGTACAGAATGTCCACCAATCCCGAATATATTTCACCCAACCTGCAAGTACTTATGGGTCACCCTATATTACTGTTTTATTCAAAAGAATTTTGTATAACTGTAAGTCTACTTCACCCTTTATTGCAACCATCCTGTATTTCAGTTATGCAACTGCTTTTGGTCTACGCTGAATAACAACTATTTCAGATATTTTTGGAACCACCTTTTAAAGTACAATTTTTCTTTACCCCATATTTTAATCACCCTTTATATGCAACTTTTTCTAACATTGTGTTAAACACACTTTAAAACTATATCTTGCTTCTCCCCATATTTCAGATATTCCATATAGTAGAATGCAACTATATAACAATTTTTTTGTCACTTGTTTTATCCACCCTAATGGAAATACCTGTGGATCACTTGGTGTGTCACAAATGTAAAAACACAGTGTTGCACCATCACCAAACTTTTATTTAAACACTCACCCAAACTTCAACTGCTTATTTGCCACCCTATACAACAATTTTTCTAGCACCTTTTACTCACCCTGTATAATTATAACTCTACATCACCCTATATTTCAATAACCTTTTATATGCCACTACTTATTTGCCACACAACATTTTTGTACCAGCCTGTATACTTAGAATCCTACCCCGCCCCATATTTCAACCATCCGGTAAATGGAACAGCTTGTAGATCATAACAATTCATTATAATATTTTTAAACCCACCTGTATAGCTGTAATTATACTCCGCTATATATTTCAGCCATCCTATATATGCAAATACATGTGGATATAAACCAAGTTTTTAACCACACCATAAACTATATTCGACTCCATCTTATATTTCAACAACCCTCTATAAGCAACTGCTTCTAACACTTGTTCAACCCATTTCATAACAATAATATCTTCTGAACATAATTCAAAGATCCTAACTGCTTACATAAGACATTTTTTTCTAAGATTTTTTTATCCAAACTTTATAAATTTCTACCCTTTTTCAACCACTTGATATATGCAACTATTTATGGCCCACTCAATATAACTTTTTTGGACCACCCCGTATAACTAATTCCACTCCCCTTTATTTCAACCACATTGTATATATGCAGCTGCTTATAGGACACCCAATATAACTATTTTTTAGATTTTTTAAATTCATGTAATTTTACTCCGCACTAAGATTCCTATATATAGAAAACCCTGTATAATTACATTTACGATTGCTATAACAGTTGATTTTTTTTTAAATCCAAACATATTACATTGGCATATTCCGAATTTTGAATAAAAGCTAAGCTGATGCCAGTATCTAATATTTTGTGCGTGCGGTGGAACCAATTGAGTGATTCTTTTACCAAACATGGTAGAAGTTTTTTCGCTACATCTACCGTTTCTGTCAATTTAGGGATCTAAAATGTCTACCAGATTTTAAGTTAGACTGTAGGCTTCGCAATAAAAAAAGATTCATCAATATCAGTTCAGTAGTCCTTATATGATGAGGTAACAAACAAACAAACAAACAAACAGACAACTACAAGGTTATAATAGTATATAGATATAGATGATTCGTCACAAATAATGCATTGAGTTTTTGAAGTGTAAACTAGAGACCTACCAGTACGTAATGGCATTGAAAAATAACAAAACCAGTTAACAATAACTAAATCTCACTTAAAATCATATACAGTTTTTATCGAACATGTAATACCCGTATAGACTGAGGACTTTGTATTTATTATTTGGAATATATGTACACTCGTTGTATTAAAAGGGTTAATACAAGTCATAATTTAGATATAATAAAATTAAAACAATTTAGATTTCGAGTTAATTGAATTTCAGTTGCTATTTGTACAATTGTAAAATATTTTTTTGCAACTATAAATAAGAAGCCGTATAAAGAAGCCATTATTTGCTGTACTTAATCTTTATACAGGTATATTCACGCAACTTGAAAATTCTTTTGTTAGATCCTTAAAAAGTAACATAGCTATAAATTAAGTTTTACGAGATTCTTTTATTTCGATTAGTCATTAGTATACGCAACGTTCAAGAAGTTATTGATGGTGAGTGCAACAGAATAGGAAGTTCGGATTATGATACAACACAATCAAACAAAAACATTAGTTTTATTAGTGATACCTTTTTGCATTTTAAGTGTTTGCATCATGCCAGTAAGAGCCATACACAGTTGTTTGTGACATATTCTTGATAACTATATGTTTTTTGGGCAATAACACCACAATCGAAATAAAACGACGTATATTGAAGGAAAACCGAACGTTTCAAAGTCAGTTCTGACTTCGTTGTCAATGGCTTTATATTTATTGATGTAAATTGCAATTTACATAAAAGTAACACAAAACAACACTTTACCCACATTATGAATAAAATAATCGTTAAAATACAGTGGAAATATTGTTTCAAATATATATTTGAATATATAGTGAATGAATATCTTACATATGCTCACTTGACCACTAATTCAAACTATTATTATAACATTCATTTTACGCCGCCAAAAATTAAGAAACCTTCGAGAGTTAATCATTCTAATAAAAAATGCCCAATACAATAATAAAAACCGACCGAATATAAAACAAGAGCAAGAACAGGATGCCTGGACCGTTTGTTTGATAGCAATTACGTTTCTGGCATACCAGAAATGACCAACCTACTCTCGTCTATTCAACGATACTATTTAATTTAAGTACGATTGTTTTAAGAGGCGAACAGTTTATAGTACACTTGTTAAGTTAGCGAAACAAGTTTTCAAAATCATTATATTTTTTTTGTAACGTAGCTTAAAAAATTACTCCTTACTTGCGGAGAAAGACTCGGCTTTTAGTTTTATTTGCGGAATTATCGTTTCCGAGATACGAAGCATTAAATAGTTGAGATTTGTCCGCTGCGATAAATCCATTTTGACCATTCTCCTAAACTCCATTAGTAGCTAGACTATTAATTCAGATATCATCTAATTCCTCCTTATTTGCGGATAATTATTCCACTTTTATTTTTATTTTCGGACTTTTGAAAATTGTCCCCTGAGGTATATTCATTTTTACCTCTTTCTAAGCTCCAAAAGTAGCTACACAATTTTTCTGATGTCATTTAATTCCTCTTTATTTGCGGATAATTACACTACTTTTATTTTTACTTGACGAATTTCTGAAATATAAAGATTTGAAAACTTCAAAATTTTCCGCTGTGTTAAATGAATTTTTACTCTTTTCTATCCTGCAGGGGCGACTATAATAATAATTGACACGTCATATAATTCCTCTTTAATTGCGTATTATAAGGAAATTTTTTAGATTACGAGAAATGATAATTACAGAAATTATGAAAACCAAATTAAAATATCATTTACAGCGTTTATATCATTCAGTTGTACCGATAGACTGAGCAAGCAGCAATTTTTATAAAGACAAGATAATATGCGTCGTTTAGGGTAACTCTGTCTTATATTTTAACGCATAGCGTTACTTAAAAAAAAGAGATAAATATTTAAAAACCATATCGTTGTGAGTACAATAGAAATAGGAAGAACGAGGCGGAAAATACATTCTAACATCACTAAAACACAGGAAATAGGTATTGGTCTGTGTAAGTATAACTGTCATTATTTGGTTCGTATGGACACAAAATATGCGTACTATCATGAACATAGAAATATCAACTTACGAAATAATTATTAACTAGCTGACCCGCTGCCGCTTCGCATAGGGTACATAAAATCAGCTTATATGTGTTTAAATTTTCATGATCAATTTGAAATTGGGGATACTGGTGACATTCTTAAGTAATAAGTAGGTAGTAGATATCCAATGTAGTGACCGGAGTTCTAAAGTACCTCCATCATTTTTTCGAAATCCATCCAGTAGTAGTACCATGATGTGTGTGCAGACAGAGAGAAACAAATCCAAAATTCGTGATTTGTATGTTAAACCGATGTCTATCTAGACCTACACCAAATCTTTCAAAAAATACAGACACGGTCGTGTTAGTTTTATTAGTATAGATAATAATAGTTTCTCTCAGCAAAACACGACTAATAATGAAATTTTGATACATTTAGATAATATTTCTTTAGCTGCGATACCCTATTGAAAACGTCCAATAAACTCTCTTACAGAACTACAGAAACTGTAATAGTATATGTCTATCTGGAAAGAATTTGCCACATAAAGACCATTTTGAATGTATGGAATCTATATGGACGTAACCTGCGGGAATCTATCTGTATCTATTGTGGTACGTTTAGTCTTATGAAGCTAATACAGAATTAAATCTGTTTTAATGTTGTTGTTTTTTTTCATAATCAGTAAGTTTAAAGTTTTCTATTTGTAACTGCAATATTGAAAATTTAGAACTTTTATTAGATTCCCATGAATTGTTTTATTGGATTGTTTCCACAGGGTAGTCTCCTTAATTTTTTTAATGAATCTGTTTTATTTAATTCATTTTAATATTTTCTAATAGTATTCAAAATAAGAACTTTCACATTTTCCGAATATAATTGTGGCATCTCTACTTTGAAATGCATTTTTTTTGTAAATTAGACTATACTTGAAGATTAGTCTGTATACTTCAAAGCTTCCCGATGTTTCAGGGTCAAAATCATTCTCAATGGCAACATAATACAATTATTAATTAAAATAAATGTTTCTATGTAGTTCAACATCAGCACATAAATGCCCTATCATTTTCAATCACAGTGCATAGTAAAAGTAACAGGTATGAATACAGATCTTGAATAGACAGGCCTCATAGGAAAAATTGAAGCACCTTGCGGTCGATTTGGAACTTCAGCAACAAGCAGTATGATAATGATTTGAGCACAATAAATATAAGTATATATTTACCGCATCAAAGAACAACACTCGTAATGAAATAAATCAACTCCAACTATTTCGTAAATTCAAAATCAATGTAAATTTCTTGGAAGGTTTTTGACGCACGAACATGAAGTGGAGTTAACAATTAAAAAAAAGGTACATATGATAGAAATATAAATTCTCCAGCTGGATACCACTACAGGGCATGCCTCGATACACCATTAGCTACATAAATTGTTTATAATTTAGTAACTGTAGTTTTCAGTATTTTAATGAACTCATGTAGGATCCGCAAGTAAGGAGTAATTAAATAACATATAAATTATTAATATAGCCACTTCTGCGACCTAGAAACAGGCAGAATTTTCAAACTTTCATATTACATAAACGCAAATTCATCAAGTAAAACTAAACGTCCAATGCTTATCCGTAAGTAAGGAGGAATTAAGTGACATATAAATTATTATTATAGCCCTTTCAAGAACGGAGAAAGAGGAAAAAATTAATTTAGCACTGAGGACGATTTTCAATTGTTCAACACTTCGTATCTCAGGAAACGCTAATTCCGCTAGTAAAAATAAAAGTGGGGTCTTTATCCGCAAGTAAGGAGGAATTTTTTAAACCAGTGTAGAAAAAAATAATCATTTTGAAAGTTTATTTCCCTAACTTCACGAGTCTGAGTGTGACTGACGTGAATTGAATCGACTGAACGAAGCAATCAGCTGTTTTGATATTAGTCAGTTTTGTTTTGTAAATAAAGTTATTTATTGTGAGTGTAAAAGTGGAATCAATTACTTGAACCCACAGAGTCTACTACTCTATGTTTGTTGACGTTTTGCAGTGCAAATGATTTGTTTATAATTAATAGCCGGGACCTTTTCGATAAATTTGAACAAAAAAATCTTAGATGGAACCTTAACCACTACATGTGAACTATGTTAATCAAAAAGGCAGAGATTAAAAAACAACTCCGGAACAAAAGCAAAACTTTAAAATATTTGTTAGAAGGGCTATGTAGAGTACAGGTAAATTAAAATTAGTTGTCACTCCACTGTGAGTCTTAAAATGGTTTCTGAATTTAGAGAATATACAACTACTGAACACTACAGTAAACCAAATCCTCCATCATTCTTATCAAATGAAGGAATATTTAAGGCAAAATTCTCAACAGAGGATTAAATTTGCTTTGCTTTTATTCATTAAGGGTAGACAGTAATATAAAGATTATTGGGGAGGTACTGGTTCCGTATTGGAAAAAAAATTGTGTGATATTTATTTGTTTTGAATGTTATATTTTGGGGTTGTTGGTTTAGCTTAGGTTAGTTTATTTCAATATTAAATTGAACCATTTTCTGTGACTGTTTTTAATATGTCTTTTCATATTCAAAAAAAAGTTATGCGCATGAATCAATGGCTGTCAATTCGTGAACTTTGTTTGTTTAGCAATAATGTGAATACAATATTTTCAATGTAATTTACTAATTTAGTATTAGTAGTAAAGTTTTAATAGTTATAAACTTAAAGTGAACTATCAGTATAACGATTTTAATTAACATGTAGAACATTTTATCAATAAAGAATGGAGCAAAAAGCATTAATGTCATGGAATATGTGGGTGCCATATGTGCAGTAAATCTTTTTTGGATGATTTATTTGATTTTATCAGTTTTGCAAAGCCTTGTATCCAATCTCGTCGAAAGCTTATTAGATCAACAGAAAAGAACAGTTTATCTAAAATGTGCTAAATGTGATTTATGAGTTAGAGATGTGAACTAAGTGATGGTCGATTACAAGTAATTGATTATGTAAATAAAGATACATATATGTCTTTATGTGTGTTTTAAGACAATAACTTGCTAAAAGATATAACATTAAATAAAATTAAGGATGCAAATTGAGTTTAAATAAATCTTTGTATACTGAATTTTATATTTTATTTGTACCAACTGTACAGCATTCAGTAATATTACATACAATTTTTGTACAGATTTCGTGAAAATCTTATAAATTAACTTTCAGATATCTGTCAGTCGAAAGATGAATAGCCAACATATTTTAGATCACAAATTGTAGTAAACATGGCAATGACTGATAAAACCATACCCAGTGAACACATGACCTCCATATGATGTCATAGATAGGTCATATAGAGGTCATAGAATTTTTACATAGATATGACATAAAAATGACTTTATTAATGACTTTGATGTGATGTCATATAGTATGACGTAAATATTATATCCTATCCCTATCATACTGTGACGTCACATCAAAGTCATACATTTATATTCTATTTACATCAGAAATAAATCATAAATTTACATAAATTACAAGTCATATTCTGACGTCAAAGTGATATCATAATACCGTCATATGCTTACGTAAGAAACAGCTCATATTTTTACGTAAAATTGAGGTACGATGAACGTCATACTTAAGCATCAGCTTCGGGTCATTCTGTTACATACAACTGACATAATATTAATGTCAAGACTGTAAAAAATACACATCTTATTTATGTATTAGTTGTATTATGTCAACACTGTCGATTTTTTTTATTAGCACATATGACTACTCAACTCGTTGGTATTTATTTAGCAATCCGAATATGAATACAGCATATTTTTTGACTTTATTTATAACCCAGTTTAGCATATTTTTAAATGACGAGTTGGCAACCCTGCTAACAGCGTGGCCTGACGCAAGACGCTGTTAAATGTAATGGCGGAATGGAGGTGAATTTATTGGTAATATATATACATCGTAGTTTACATAGATTCGTAAAACAGTGATAATTAAAAAGTTAAGTATAGTTAAAAAAACATTTACCAAAGATGAGCAAGATGTAAGTATATAATACTACATAACATAAGAAAACCTAACCTAAAATTATAATATTTTTTCAAAACTATTAATTCATTATTTTTAATTTTTAGTACAAAAATACAGACGAATAAAGATTACGCTGTTGTACTTTCTACCGAGTTCAATTCGTATTCGGAAATACCAACAAATTGGCTTCTCTATGAAGAGATATTCAAAGATAAGATTGCCTGTCACTGGCCAGGGGCAAGGGTGAAAAATATTACCCAAAAGATAAAGAACAGAGAACCACCAGCTAAGGACTGGACAATTCAAGAGATCCAAATTTTGAGATCTTGCAGTATGTATTAAAGTTATTAATTATACTGAAAGCAACAGATATCTACATCTGTATTTTTTTAATGGTTTACTGCTGAAAAAAATGTCAGAATTCTGCTAGCCTCTGTTATAAGTGAATGGATGATTTGAATATTAAAATTGTTTTATTTTGATGGTACATTTATATGGTATTATTTTTTCAGCTAAATTAGATACTTGCATTTATTTACTGGGCAAACTCATAACAGAAGTGAAGGACTTAAAGCAAAGAAGCGCGTCTAACAATAATGGAAATTCTGGATTGGACTCAGCTATTTCTGCGGAAGTAGAATCCCATTTGAGACTTGATACTCGAGAAGAAGTTTGAAGATAAATTCGTAAGTCGTTTATTTTATTATCACAGTATTTGATTAAGTTGAAAAATTTTTATCTCAGCATTTAAAATATTTTCTTTTTGCGACTTCATGTATTTTTTGACAAGTAAAAAAATTATGACTAATTAAATTGTTTTGTAGTACATATATGCACTCATTTTTTAAATCTAATAAAAAAAATTAATTAATAAAAACATTCCATTAAAATCAATAAAACAATATACAAACAAATGTTTAAAAATATTTTTTTAGTGATATATTAATAAGTACGGGAATTTGGTAGAATTTTGTTGAGATATAAAAACTTATTTTTGGAATTATTTGTTACTTTCTCTTTATTACATTATATCGCATACTAAATTTCTATCTAGATTCGAAAAGTCAATGAAGTCGGGGGAGCTAATGGCAAAGATTTTACTGAAAGAGCATTAGCGATAATATTTTGAAATAAATTTGCAAAAGAAAACACCTGGGAAGGTAAAATAACCAAATACAAAGTTAACACTTTGAAAGTTACGGAAATATATTTGGTTAAGAAGAAAGGGCAAAAAGCCAATGCAGGCAACTAATTTGTGAGTATGTAGTGACTTATAAGTTTGTATATATTGCATATTAATTATGGAATCATTTAATAATTTTATTGTTCATGTTGGTTTGACTTTTGTACATATTTATATGTATTTGTTGAAGCTAACTTATAAATAGATAAATAGTTCATGAACTAAACATAAAAGTTGTAAACTTTTTATTGAGACTTATTAATTCATATATTTTATTCTTTTTATATTTATTATACCTAAATAAAGATTATAAAGTTTCCTCCTAACAAAACTTTAAGTTCATTTTAAATAAAAAATAAAATTTTAGCAGCCAGTATATAAACTATAGCTAGATCTTAAAACAGTGATCATTATATTACAATTTGATTACACATTAGAGTTCTTTTTTTCAGGTACTTGAATTTTAGCTGTATTGTTAACATACAAATATTTTTATAGGTACTTGACAAAAATGGTTATTGGGTAACCAACATCCAATGGAGGAAGCAATTACCAGTTTTATTAGAAGTGGTGAAATATTGATGGCAACAGAAAATAAAACATGATGTTAATATAAAACATAAAACTGAAATTAAACTGATTCACAATTTTATAGACTTTCAAAATTTGTGTTAATTTTTTATAACCATCAACTACAAATTGCTCTCTTGTACACAGACACATGTCTTATGCATTCCAGCTTCCATATAGTTGATAACTGATCATCATCATTCTGGGTTATTTGTAAAATAACTGTGTATTGACTGAGTACCAGTATTGCCCTCTTTTGGAATGGTTCACATGGTCCCTCTTTCTGCCTGGCCCATTTCTAGTTACTTGACAAAAAGTATAAGCTGATTGATATGAGGGTAATGTAAACCAACCTGAAGAGGGCATATGTGACCAAAACATCATTTAACCTATGCTACCCGGAGGATTCATTTGTCAACTAGGGATGAATACCAAAACCATATAATACATTTATTTTAGGTTGTTACAAATGATAAGATTGTGTTTATTTCATATGTTTTAATGATAACACTTCAGTCATGTTTTTGGTCTTGTTCAAATCTATTCTAAAACTAAAGCTCTACTACTTGTGAAGTCACAGTTTTTTCTGCTAAACATTTTACATTTTTTTACTTGACACAAAATTAAAAACTAACATTGTGTGTCCTTTCAGAGACAATGATAGAAAAAGTTTCTATCGTGTCAAGTAAAAAAATGTAAAATGTTTAGCAGAAAAAATTGTGACTTCATAAGTACTAATGCTGTACTTTTAGAATAAATTTGAAAAGGTCAAAAACATGGCCAAAATGGCATCATTAAAACATATGAAATAAACATAATCTTATTATTCCACAAAGGAAGTCACAGCTGTATAGAAGTACAAAATTCTAGAATGCTATCGTGCTATTAGGAAGTATCCAATATATAAATTTATACTCTTTTTAACTATATTTGTGTAGCTTTCGATATTATTTATTTCTTCATCAGTCAAAAAGTTAGTTGAGATTGAATTTAGAATTAACTTTACAGCACAAATGAACATTGGAAAGGTTATCCAGTAAAAGATAATATTTTTACATTTGAAATGTATAGGAATATATATATATATATATATATATATATATATATATATATATATATATATATATATATTTAGGTGGTTTCAGAAGCGAAAGCAGAAGGCTACGAGAATTATGCGAACCTACCTGAAGAGGGCAGATGTGACTCTGCCGAAACGTCGTCATTTTACGATCGATCCCGGCAGGGATCAGTTATCAACTACACGGATGAATTCCCGGAAACCACCTAAAACATTTAGTGCCCGCGAAAACTTAAAAACAAATATATATATATTTTTTCGTATACATTTCTAATGTAAATATATTATCTTTTACTGGATAACCACTGTTCATTTTGCGCTGTAAAGTTAATTCTAAATTCATTTTCAACTATTTGACTGATAAAGAAATAAATGGTTTCGAAAGCTCTCAAAATATAGTTAAAAGAGTATATATATATATATATATATATATATATATATATATACATCATGCTATTAATTCTGCGTCCGTACATATCAATTTATGCATATGAATCTGCGCCTTCCGAGGTTCCCCTAATAACTGAGGATTCGATTATCTAAACAGTACCATTTCTTCCCAGTTATTATTTGAAACTTAGTGACGTATGGTAGGCAACATTATTTTCGTCTTTCTTTTGCTGGCGGCAATTTAAAATTCTCTCAGTGGACGTAGAAAACAGGTAAAATATATCAAAAATATTCACGTAAGGTTTGGGCTTTTAACACCACGTGGCGTAACGATCGCTGACTGTATATTAGGAAAATGTATATTTCCTATCTATATTAAGATGATTCTACGTCCGGAGAGCTGACAACAATGTTCAAAAAATAGAAATTTATGATTCTCGCCGATTCTCGGGTACATTAGATATTTTGTTCAGGGTGAGGTTTGTGGTTATGTGTAGTCTATTCTAAAGGTAAGTTATGAATTTTTTAAATTATTATTTTGAAATTCCACTGCATACTTTGAATATTCCTTTTTAACAAGCTTTCTAGATTCCCGGATTATGTGATTGATGCAGGCAGTAAGACGATATATAACCTATTCACAATATTTTACTTCGTAGATTTGAATTATTTGTTTTGTTGTTGGAACCGCTTCTACGATTCCAAATAATAATTTCATAAAGTAATTATTATAATTATTATTATCTAGTATCTAATATCGACAAGTAGGGCAGTGAATAGAAATGCGAACAGATTTTTATGAAAAATGTGTCAATCAATGGGCAAATATATGTAACAGAAAGCTATTGAATATAGGTAACGCGAAATTTGTTCATATTATTAATAAACAATAAATAATCCCTTTAGGCAATATTATAACACTTGTAAAATACGAATTTTGCCAAATTTTGACCGGTTAAACGGTACGTTTTTAGTAGAATATACTTGAAATTATACAATTACTGGTTATATTTTCACAATAATTTGTGTTCTAAAAATTTAACACATTGTTGTTACCCACCTACATCTAATATTACCTGAAAAATTATAAACAAATATCAAAAAAGGGAATTGTTGAAGAAAAGCAGTTTGTTGTCTTTGTAACACATAATTTTTTTATAATTTTTGATAGATAATATACGTAATGTGCTATTGGGAGATCGAACTGAGTGAATGACTACTGGAGCGGGACGAATCCGTAGACGTTACGTATACGGACTTGTCCTTTTGCAGTTTTGTTTGTCTATCATTCGCATACAATACAAATTTTAATTAATCTTTTAACCTCAAATTAATCGATATCCCATTTTTGAAAGCTCGAAAAAATTACCAAATTTAAAACGAAAAAGTACTACAAAGATCTAATAAAAAAATAAAGATTCACTGAGCTATACATATTTGTGAAATTCAAAGCCCTTCTTTTCAGTTTTATTTTATTAATTAAAAGGGGTTATGTTTAAACACGGCGCCTCGGGCGTTTTTAGCCAATTATGAACCTTAAAAACTGGAAGGCATTGATATTTTATTTAGCGACCTGTAAGAATTTATCTAACTATTATAACTCATAAATTGCTAGAAATTCAGAGATATGCTTTAACAGGAATATTTTAGATACTTTTGTTGAAAAAAATTAAGAAATTTCGAGCTAAGAGACCACCCCATTAATGAAAATCCATATACATTACAGTGTTTTCGCAATAACATTAAACTGATTTTACTTAATTATGCTGTTAAATTTAAATACCTATTAAAAAAAGTTAGTAGCCAAAATAACAAATTATTATTAAAGACGATGATCATTTTGGTGACGAAGTCCTCATTAAAGTCCCACGTATTATGTATCTTAGGATTTTTTATAAGTTAGTTTTAATGACAAATATGTTTTCTTGCAGCACAGACATCATGTCCTATAGAGCCCACAAAATTGTTAATATGGCGCTGACGCAGGAACCTAATATTTCCAGTCCTTCTAATGTTCCAGGTAATAAAAGTTCCTATTTATTCTGTAGGTCCTATAATAAAGAAGTTATACATTTCGTTAAGTGCAAAGTTTGGTTGTAACAAAAAAGTGTCACTTAAGGTATTTGTTTAATGGTGAATTTTAAGTACTTCCAGAACATTATTGAATTTGACTTGATGGTTCCCCGGAAAAAATATAGACCAAAAATATGTATTTAATAAATCGTCTGAAATAAATTGATTGGGAATACAAAAAAGGTCTTGAAACTAAAATCATGTTAGATGATCGCTATAGTTGGTCTCCAGTTCTTCTCTTCTTAACATCGAAAGTCGAACTTTTATGAGCTTTCTAAATTAAGTGACCAATTTGTAAAAATTAACAACTATTTTTTTTCAGATAGGACATTTTAATTTTAAATGAAAATGATCATTTTTTTGTAATAACAAGTATTTGGAATTTGTTTTCAGTTTTACAGGTATATCACGTCTTTTCAATCCCATATTAAGTAAATAATCGGTAAGTGACTTAAAATATCTGAATTTATTTATAAAGTTTTAAGATTTAATTAAAACATCCGAATACTTGTTTAAAATCATTTAAAACAGTCGAAGGGCAATTTTTCCAATTCTTAAGATACAATAGTACGGTTTAGATAGTATTAAGAAGGTCTATTGAATAAATAACATTTTCAAAATTTCTTACTAATAGAATTATAAATACTTCAACAAATAATTTTTTTATAATGAAAAAGGGATATTTTTCCTATGAGGTTGAAATGACAAGATGTATCTAATTTTTTAATTAGGTATAAATAATGCTTATTCTTTAATTCTTCATTAAAAACTTAAATATATAGAGTGTCCCGTTTGACCCATTTAAAATATATAAAAAAACTTGATGTTTTGACAAATTTATTATTGAATTTTGGACACCTGATTCTAAATTAGACTTAATAAGAAAAGATCTGAAGTCTTTTTTGTAATCCAATTCCAATTAGAAAAAATCATTGTAAACTATTTTCTATTTCTTTTCAAAAATTTTACTTTGAACCATTACAAAAAATTAATAAAATCATAGGGGGAGAAAAGGCTGATCGAAACCTACTTACAAATGTAAAAATGAGAAGGTGTTCTATTTAAAAAACATCTATTCTCACCTCGGATATACCAGTAATTCATATTGTTTTGAGACACCAGGTCACATATGGTTCCAAGTGAACAAATTTTCTTGAAATAATCTCTAATAAATATTACCTACCGCACTCTTTTAAATTTCAGATAATAGAATTTTAAAGCCGAGGGATCCAAACATCGTTTTTCTTTCGAATATTTTGTTACCGAGTTTGACAAAAGCCTATGGGATAGGCAAGAAAACTGATATTAAAGGTATACAAATAGAGCAGATAATCTAGCAATTTTAAGATTAAAGTTAGTTACTATTTTTCTTCAGATTATCGCACGGAAGTTGACCAGCAAGTATCATCGTCTACAGCAAATAATAGTTTATTGCAAGATGAACCATCACCAAGTAAGTGTTTTTGAAATAAACCTTGTGAAGTTTTTATACATGTAACGTATGTTTTGTTGATGATTATTTACGTAACTCTTTTGCTTTCAAAATGTGTCAAAACTGACATTCGGTGCTTATACCATAGAGTTGTTCAAAATTGTCAGGTTAAAAAATTGAAAGGACTACTTGTACTTGTTTGTGCTAAAAGAAGCCATAAATCTTTTTTTCTGCGTTCATAGTGGAGTTTTTGAATGTACTGAGGGCCTGTTGTTTGCTGTTGTGAAAACTACTGACTAGTGATTGAGATTCAACATGTTTCCAGTATTATAGACTTTTGAACTGATACTATCATGTCAAGGAAGATATTAATAGAATCGGAATATTATTATTATAAAAAGAGAAATGAAAAAACTTGAAAGTGTTTATTAAAGATTTTTCATCAGACCATTATGTTACTACATATAAAATTTTACCAAACAAAAAAATAAAACGAAAAGAACAGTTTAAGAAATTTGTAAAAATGGATATATAATCTAAAACCAAATTTAAAATTTTATCTCTAAAACAAACATACATTTTAAAAGTTTGCGTACAAGTATTGTTTTCTTGATACCTTTTCTTACTTTGGTCTGAGTCCTACATAATGAATTTTTATTCTATAGGAGAGTATTTTAAAATTAATATTAAAATTGTTGTAGATGGTCGTATTGTATATTCTTCGGATTCAGAAAGAAGCATAATAAGTGCTACCGATGATGACGCTTCCTATTATCAGTCAAAATCATCATCGGAGAATGATAACAGCGAAATTTTAGTAAGTATAATATGGATACCTACATTTTTTCGATCATGCTATATCAGGACACTAGAATATTAAAGCTTAATCACGATCTAACATAATGCCCATATCGAGCTAAACAATGCAAGTAACGTTTAGTTTTTTAATCTTTTGAAAAATGACAGTTGAATTTAATTCTCTTCTTGCTTAGAGAGAACACTTATCATTTCAATAGCTGCGTATGTTTTGGAAATAAGGCTAAAATTATGTGAATTTTTCTCTAACTGAACCTTACACATTGCACGTCTTAAAACTGATACTCTGTATAGAACTATAATTGCCATTTCAAGTTGATATCTAATAATGAATAGAGTAAGATTTTCTTGATAGTTTTCAGCCATAAAATTTTTTTCTTTCATACATAACTAGCAAATATTTTTTATTTTAGATTGCACAAGCACATTCGACTATGCAGGAAGAACGACCCAAAACCATTATACGACAGAAAAAAGAGAAAACGCTTGTTCTTCGCAAACCGGATTTTTGTTATTTTTGTGAGACAGATGTTCTCAATTTTGCCAGGCACTTGAAGCGGAATCATTCTCAGGAGATTGAAGTTCAAAGGTCATTCTCATTGCCAGCGAAAACGGGAATTTTTTAAAAAATTCCCTAACATTATTCAAACCTGTCCACACGAGTGTCAACAAGTCTGAAGATAATTACCTGGCCTGTCCATTTTTTACGGGTTTTATTCAAAGAAATTATTACGGAAACATAAAAAATCTTGCCCCGATAACAAAGCCAATGAAAAATCAGCTCTCGGTGAATCTCACACGCTTTTATTACCAAAATCAATGGAAAGCTATGATTTAACAACAAAAGTTTTTCCTCGAATGCGTGCTGATAAAGTATCTCTGGCAGTAAAAAGAGACTCATTTGCGCTTTTGGATCCAGATATCTAAACACACATAGGGAGAATCATCATGTAAACATTTGTTCTAGAAAGATGAGAGAATTGGCAAAAGTCTTAATGGAAACTCAAATCATCAAGTCTGATATTAAAAATCTTTATGATTTACTTCATCCTAAATACTTTGATGTCGTTGTTAACAGTGCAAAAATTATTGCCAAGTACGACCAAGAAAAGGATCTGTATTTTTCGCCCACATTTGCCATGAACATTAGTAGAAGTTTAAAAGACTGTTGTGACATTGCAATATTACACCTTGTGAAACAAAAATATAATTTCCAAACCGTACAAGCAGCGAACATGGAAGCCAATATTAATCTTTTTAAGCAACTGCTGGAAACCACCTGGAAATATGAAGTCTCAAGTCAAGCTGGTAGTGATTTAAATACAAAAACCTGGAATAAAATTACTATTGTACCTTTGGCCACTGACCTCAAAATATTCAGGACATATTTAATTGAGAAGGGGACTCAGGCTGAAACAAAACTTAGAGAAAATAATACAGATAAAAAAAATTTCAATTTGTTAATGGAAACGGTTTTTTGTCGATTGTTACTTCTCAATCGAAAAAGAGTGGGCGAATTACAACGAATGAAATTGGCCACCTATCTTCAAGCAAAAACAAACAATAGCGGTAACTTCGAAGAGTTCTCAGAAGTAGTTACACCTGCTGAAAGAATACTTCTTAAAAGTTTTAAACGTGTCGTAACAAGAGGCAAAAGAGGGAGAGGAGTACCTGTCCTCTTTAGCAAAGATGTACAAATCCACATTGACCTCCTGTTGACAGCTAGGCTACAACTTGTTGCGGACAATAATTTATTTTTGTTTCCCAACCTTAATACAGAACAACCAATTGTAGGGTATAAAGTTTTAAAAAAAAACATGCAGTGCTATCTGGAACAAAAAACCCAAATGCCTTAACTTCCACGAGACTTCCGTAAGCATTTGGCAACATTAACGCAAATCTTTAGTATGACTCCTAATGATCTTGAGCAATTAGCTACTTTTATGGGTCATACAGTTGATGTGCACCATAAAGCTTACCGTTTGCCAGATGATGTTTTTCAAACTGCAAAAATTGCCAAGTTGTTGCTTTTGATGGAAAAAGGTGAAGCTGGAAAATATAAAGGAAAAAGTTTGGAAGAAATAGATATAGAAATGAACGGGGACATAAATTTAGATGACGAAAACGAAGCTGACGAACACTCATTTACGGAACATGATTTAAATGAAGATATACCAGTAGCACAAAATAAAGAACAGGAAGCAAAAAAATAAAAGGCTACATTTTACGAAAAGACTAAGATGACCGAAAAAAACAAAAAAAAGCAATTTATACCTTGGACAACTGCTCAAAAGAAAGTTGTTAGAGAATTTTTCAAAGAGCATATTAAATTTAAAAAACCACCCAAAAAGAGAGAATGTGACACATTAATAGAAAAACATCCACAGCTCTTAAATAATAAATCGTGGCTAAAAATTAAGGTATTTGTGCAAAACGTCTACACAAAAAAAATTAAGATTTATGATTAAAATTTAAAGTGTTAATGCTATTGAGCTGTTGCTTTTAAGATTTATTATTATTATTTTTAAGTTTAAACTTTTTTTAGTTTATTATCTATATTTTTTATCATTTGTATGTATACTTGTTTTTTATATTTTTTTTATGTTTATATCTATATATTATTTTTTTGTTTTATCTTAAAAGAAAATGTTTAGTTTTATCTTAGCTTGTAACAATCTAAGAAGCGCCAAAGAATTTTTCCGTTAATTTTATTATCAAAGGAAATAAAAACTTTGTTCTATTTTTTGGTGTATTTCTTTTCGCTTTGTGAACAGAATATGTTTGGTTAATTCCAGGCTACAAAATGTGTCCTTAAGAGAATTACAATGTGTTCAAGAAAATGTGGAACAAATGGGGGACTTTTTTTTATTCTTGATTCCCAAAAATTTTTTCTCGATCAAAATTGACGCAAACAGAAAAAAACTTTTAGTTACTTATACAAGGAGGGCAAAACAATAAAAATGATTAATTAATATATCTTTTGAATCTCACCAAATACTTTCCTAAAGTACTTTTAATAACACTGTGACAACATCAGACGAATCGGCCAAAAGGTGCACAATGAGAAACTTAAAAACTTACCAGGAAGCAGTTGCCTAAGGATACTACCAACAAGAAAACAATGGTGAACTTGCCATCCAGAGTTCTCACAGCAGTCGAAGAAACATTGCTTTCTAAGGGGCTTAAATACGCTGTAGCTCCAAAAAAGATGCCAGTACTAGATATCATCAGTTCCGTGGAGTCAGCAATAGGCAGCAAAGAGACAGCGTAACTGGAGGAATTCCGATGGAAAGTCAGAACCGCAATTGAGAAAACACAACACATCAAACAAAACATCAACGAATCCGAAAGGAGAATCATAAAAACACTTAAGGGCGACAAATCTATCATCATTCTACCAGCTGACAAAGAAAATGCCACCATTCTGATGGACAGAACGGAATACAACAAGAAAATCGACGAAGAACTATCGAAGGGGAAATACAAGTCACTGCCTACTGATCCAACATCCAAAATAGAACGGAAAACTTACAACACTCTCAGAGATAAATTCTGAATACATTCTACCACATCACAGCGAACCATCACATCTTTGGACTACCCAAAATACACAAGGCTGGAGTACCTCTCAGACCGATTACAAGTTCGCGCAACTCACCAACGGCAGCACTATCGAAATTCTTTCTACCAATACCTTTGGAGGGCAAAACATCATCGCACGTCAAGGACTCAATGCACTTTGTCGAAATCATCGGATTCATGGAACTTGGGCCAGAAAATGTATGTTTAACCGTTATCTTATTCGACCTTCGATCTGGCAACACTGTGGATGCAGAAAGAAATGTAATTTGTAACAAAAATATACTTCTAGACGCAGAAAAAATAGGGAAATGGATATGTATACCGGACGCTCAATTACTATGAAAATGAAAGGACGCGAAATCATGGCAAAATGTAAAAAACTTATTGCACAGACAACATGATGTTTAAAAATTATATACTCTTTAGTTTCGGATACAAAAACGTGTCTAATACGCTAGCGCTACCTAATCTTTGGATATACTCGTGTGGACGCAGAACCGTAGGAAAATGAAAAGATGCAGAAAATATTGTAAGATGTAAATATATATATATATATATATATATATATATATATATATATATTGTTATGGACGTAATTATTATGTCATCAGACTGATGTCATATTTATGTCATATATGAAAGAAATTTTACATCTCCTTTATGTCATTGTTATGTCATCTTGACATCATCTTGGATGTCATATTTACGTCATATATATTACGTAAGGATCTTATGTCAAGAAGTGTGAAATCCTGACCCCTATGATTCAAATATGACATATATTACGTAAATCGTAACACAGCATGACGTCATTCTGACGTAAATTTTATGTAAATGTGTTCACTGGGTAGTAATAATAAATTAATTAAATTTGAATTTTGTATTACTAATATTTATTCTATTAATTATTAGTATATTAATTACTTTAAATCTAATATGAGTATCATTTTTGTCCTAACCTCTCAAATACATCAGCCTTATTTTCACCTTGTGGACGAAAATATCACTTTAACCACCATTATAATTTTAATGCAGTTATTTGCTTTAATTGAAGGATGTACAAATAAAGCTTCACTAATTAATTTTTCAGTTAACTTCATTGATAATGACGGTATTAATACTAGTTCCTCATGCATATTTGTGAAAAGTGCACGAAACTTTCATATTCACGCCTTTTTAACATGCCAAACGCGCCTGCTCATTACAAAGGGTGAAAAGATCTTGTGAAGTTTTTCTTTATGTTTATGAAATATGAGTGTGGAAGTGTTAAGCTATGAAATAAGAAAGAATTTTTATCATTATCTTTTAGTACACTAAACTCTCCCTCCACTTTTTTTCACATTGTATCCTTCCCTGAAGGTGGAACTTTTACAAGTTACCGGGACATTATAAGTGTTTTGCAGAAAAAATGCACCCTATTTGAGTCAATTGAGGTACGCGTATTAATCAAAGCATGTTTTTTGCAAGCAATTAAGTTCTTGATGGGTATGTAGGTACATAAGAGAATCATTTCGTTCTCTGTATTTTTGACTGAACGAAAGGATTTGATAAAAGCCAATTCAGTTATCTAAAATCGGAATATGGTATGAAATGATATGATTTATAAGATGTTGCTCCACCAGAAAAGATTTTAAAATTAATACTAGATCTGCCTTAGTTTGAAAAGTGTGTTCAATTACTTCTAAATATTGGATAACACGTAGATATAATATAAGGGTAACGGATGTAACGGAAATTGTTTTTAACTTAACAAATAACTTAGTTTTTTCACAAATTTAATAAAGTGATTGTTTTACTTGGCTATTCCGTCGTTTTTTATAATAAAGGTTTTTACCCTTCGTTGATTCTTTAAACAAAATTTGACTTGTAATTGATCATGGTTAAGTTGGTTCATGGTATTAGTGAAGAACTCGCCATCAGATGTATCTAGATTACCGGTTATTGCATTAGTACCTCACTCGTAAATTCAAGGTTTTATCATAAACGTACATATATCCAAATAATCGGACATTTGCTATGCAAACTAATCTAAACTCCCTAACATATTTTTTTTATTACATTTTGTATTTACATGGCATTACTACAATTCTACTGCCCCCTATATTTCAACCACCCTAAATATGCAACTTCTTATGAAAAACCCATTCAAACATTTTTTTGTAACATTTTTTTAATCACGCTACATTTCCACTCGATTCCATATTCCAACAACCCGGTATCGTTTTGGCCATTCTACAAACACTTTTATTCCAAAATCCTTCAAGTACCCTCTGTAACTATAATTCTACTTCGCCCTATATTTCACCCATTATATGTATATATATATATATATATATATATATATATATATATAAAGGGTGAGTTTTTTTTATGATCATTATGGGGATCTCGGAAACTAGCGGATATAGAGCAATGGTTAAATTGGGAAAGATTTGCAGTTTTACTGGCCCAATTTAATGACACTTTCGGATTTTTGTAAAAAGTCATGGCTTACTAGATATTTTGAAAAAACGAAATTTTGTCGATTTAGTCAAATCCCTCCAGCTCCTTTGTTTTTGATTTTATAAAAAAGTGTAAATATCAAAATTGAAGGGAAATGTATCCCGAATATGATTGTCATATCCTCGTTTGCGTGACAGCTCTCGTTTTCGAGATATAACACAAACTTATCATTTTTTGAATGGAAACCATAGTTGGCTATGACCTCAAAAAATCGGATATTTTTAGAGCGTTTCAACGATATAATAGTCGATATAGTTATTCATAAAAATAACGGAGTTATGGATGCTTTTTTGTCTTATTTTCACTTTTAACGTAGGTAGCCATGAAAAAGATTGTTTTTACTTTGACCTTTCCTCATTTGAGAGTAATTCCATTAGAAGTGCTGAACTGATAGTCGATATTGACAAGTTTTCGTGATAAAATGGAATATTCTAACGAAGAAAAACTTAATATGGTGAAATGTTATATCATATGCCATAAAAATTCCGTTCGTATAGCTGAGGAATACTTTCATAGATATTTTAATCGTCGTCAACCTGCTCTATGTACATTTAAAAGGCTTTACGATAGTTCACGCAGATATGGATCTTTTACTAAACCACCAAAGGAACGTAATCAAATTAACGAAGCAGCACAAATAAATGTTTTGGCAATGGTAAATCAAAATCCATCTACATCAATTAGTGAGATTACGGCAGAAGCTGGCACATCTCAACGAACTGTAGTTAAGGTACTGAAAGCGCACAAGTTCCACCCGTACAAACTTTCAGTTTCTCAAACTTTGCATGCTGGTGACGAACATCAATGTATTTTGTTATGTACATGGTTTAGAGACATGTGCCTTGACAATCCACAGTTTTCATTAAAGGTTTATGGTCAAATGAAACTAGATTTACTAACTGCGGTATGTTCAATAGACACAATGAGCATATCTGGGCTAAAGAAAACACTTTCCATATAGAATAAAGACGACCCCAGATAAAATTTGTTTTTAATGTTTGGTGTGGTATCATAGGGTCTACTATTCTGGGGCCTTTTATCTATGACGAATCACTTACTGGGGAGCGCTACTTGCATTTCTTGCAATACACTTTTCAAGACATGTTGCATAATTTGAATTTGAGAACTCGTTTAGAAATTGAGTGGTTCCAACATGATGGAGCACCTGCTCATAACTCGTTATTAGTAAGACAACACTTAGATAATATCTATCTAAACTCTTGCATAGGAAGAAATGGCTCACGCGAATGGCCACCCTGGTCTCCCGATTTGGCAGTTATAGACTTCTATTTATGGAGTACAAACAAAGTATACAAAAGAAAGTATGAGACAGTTGGTGACCTAGGGGAGGCGGTATTACAAGCAATTGAAGAAATTGATAGGCGGCCTGTGAGGAAAGCGGTAATGTCAATCTTAAAAACATGCAATTTTTGTCTAAATAACAATGGTGGACTTTTCGAACATAAATTGTAACCATTATTATGTACTTTAATTTCTTAAGTTTTTAGTAAGTACATACTTATTTAGTTTTTTCGTTATATCTGATACACCTAATAAAAAATTGTTCAATGTTTTTTGGAATAGTTATTAATCAATCAATCTATTTCATGGCTAACTACGTTAAAAGTGAAAATACGAGAGAAAAGCGTCCATAACTCTGTTACTTTTATGAACAACTATATCGAGTATTATATCGTTGAAAAGCTCTAAAAATGTCCGATTTTTTGAAGCCATAACCAACTATGGTTTCCATTCAAAAAAGGATAAGTTTGTGCCATATCTCGAAAACGAGAGCTGTCACGCAAACGAGGACTTGACAATCATATTCGGGATACAATTCCTATCAATTTTGATATTTACACTTTTTTATAAAATCAAAAACAAAGGAGCTAGAGGGATTTGACTAAATCGACAGAATTTCGTTTTTTTCAAAATATCTAGTAAGCCATGACTTTTTACAAAAATCCGAAAGTGTCATTAAATTAGGCCAGTAAAACTCCAAATCTTTCCCAAATTAACCATTGCTCTATCTCCGCTAGTTGCCGAGATCCCCATACTGATCATCAAAAAAAACTCACCCTGTATATATATATATATATATATATATATATATATATATATATATATATATATATATGGAAGTCGTTGCAAGCTACACTAAATACATTTATATTCTAACATTTTTGTAAACACTTTGTAAAACTATAATTCCGCTTAATTGTTAATGTATTACGCAAGAACTAAATTTATTGCTCCAATCCCTTCAGAGAAACAATGGCAATACTACATAAGACTAAAGTTAGCATAGCCATATCTATATCTCCAGAAAGAAAATGGCTATTGAGGTGATCTTGGAATCATATTTTATTGCTAATTAACAAACTATCCCTTTCATCCCCTCATTACCTCGCACCTCTACAATTAACATGTTTGCCGTTGTCAAGATTAATAGACTATTAACTGCTGAAGTTCTACGTTAGAAACGTATAGCTCCAACGCCAACAATGGCTATGCCAACTTTAAACTAAAGTTAGCATAGCTATAGCTATATTTCTGTGAAGAAAAATGCTATCGGAGTGATTTTGGCGACATTTTATATTGCTAACTAATTGCACTAGAGTCAAAACCGAAAACTATCTCATTCATCCTCGCAGCCGCTCTAAGAAGAAACTTATCCAGTATATGTCGTTGTAAACATTAGTGGAATATTTGTAGCTAACTAGCGGACCCGTCCCGGGTTCGCGCGAGCTAGAGAAATCCGGTAATATGACATATTTATTTTGAAAACTTTTTTAGTTTGGTAATTTTTACGTCCTGTAGACTTTTATGAAAATCATCATTCATGAGCGAAAATTATATGACAACAACCGCTTCAATAAATACATTATTTTCGGATTTTATATGAAAAGCTAGATATATTTGACGTGTTAGAGATTTTTAACATTTGATGTATTGGTTTTCCCGTTTTCATTTAATGTTTTTTGATGTTTCATTGCTAATTTTTGACGGGTTTTGTGTGTTTGACATTTTTTTACATTTTTCACCTTTTTAATTTAATTATTTTTTTTACTCAAAACTTTTGACAGTTTCAACATTTTTGACAATTTTGACAATTACTGTAATGTTTGCCTTTTTTGACATGCCTGGCATTTTTGGCATTTCCAACATTTCTAGCATTCTGGCATTTCTGACATTTCTGATATTTTTTGTTTGTCACTTTAGACACTTTTAATATTTTGACATATTTGGCGTTTTTTACTTTTTGCGTTTCCTTTACATTTACGTTGACATTGGCATTTTTAATTATTTCTGTTATTTTTGGCAATTTTGGTGTTTTGCAGAGATATTTTTTTTAGATTTTTCTCGTTTTAGGTTTTTGATATAATTAATTTGACAGTTGTACATATTGTTATAAAATTTAGTCGCCGTCACTGGAGAAAACATTAGTCATTCCGATGAAATTAAAACATTGACCGCCTGGGATAATAAAAACAGCACAATCCGGAATCTTCTATGCAGAAAAATGTATTGAAATCGAACAGTGAGCGAACAATGAAATGGCCATCTAGAACTACGGGAAAAATCGATGTGGATTATAAAAATGCAACAGGACTTACAGCGAGGAAAATACCAGAACACCATGAGTACCAAAGGTTCCGTTAGCAAACCACCCACATTTGATGGCAGTTCATCTTGGCCCATGTATAAAGGGCAATTTGAAGCCGTGGCTACAGCTAATGGATGGGATAACCAAGAAAAATCTACCTCTCTGGTAATTTCTTTAAGAGGTCTGGTATTAGAGCTCCTCCAAAACATTCCAGTCGATGAACAAGATAATTTCAACAAGATCATCGCCATCTTAGACAAAAAGATACGACAATCAATCCTTGAGCCAAGTTTACCAGGTGCAACTAAGCGGAAAAAAGCAAAAATCCGGTAAGAGCGTTCAAGAACTCGAAGCAGAGATTAGACTTTTAGTACACTTGTCCTACCCAGACCTACCAGAGGAAACTAACGATCAATTGGCCACCCAGAGTTTTTATAAACGGTATCAGAGATGTGGAAGTACAAAGAAACCTAAGACTTAGTGGCGTCAAGAAAAGTAATGAAGCTTTACTTCGGGCTTTGGAAGTAGAGGCAGTCATGAACATATCCAAACCGAGGGTGCGAGCAGTTTCCTTCAGCCAGGAAGAACCAGAACCTTCCCTTCAAGCAGTGTTGAGCGGTATAAGCAAACTACTGGAACAGTCACAGAAAACTGACACCAGAAGAGCATGTTACCATTGTGGGCGGACAGGACACTTCCAACGCGACTGCAGAGTGAGGCTATCTGAACGATCACCGATCAAGGGTAACCAACAAAACAACCACAGGTCTAGCGACCCTCCACCAGCCCCCAAAACATTATCCTTCTGCACCATCAATGCCCGAGCAATTACCATCGACACTGGCGCCGCTGTGTCCGCTGCTAAGTCCAGGGTTTGAGGTCATCTGAAATCCGGCCAGTTGACGACAACATCCAGCTCAGAGCAGTCACCGGCGAGTCCATGTCATTACAGGGTGAGGCAGATGTCGTGATACAGATAGGGGACAACATAATCCGGCGTAGAGATTGAGGACGATTTTATACTGGGTATGTACCTAATCAACCAGCATGGGTTCTTGTTCGACCCGAGCGGTTTGAACGTGCTTAGTATACCTCGACGACATTATGATCATCAGGTAATACATTCGACGAGTTGTATTTTCCGGAATTAAGAACGCCAACTTGAGACTCAACCTGAAGAAGTGTTCCATGTTCCAAAAAGAAATAGAGATTTTGGGCCACGTCGTTTCTGAATGAGGAATCTGCACAAACGAAGGCAAGATAGAAGCCATTCGTAATTGGCCAGTCCCAAGAGACAAGCATGAACTCCAAAGCTTCTTGGGTCTCTGTTCATACTGCAGGCGATTTGTGGAGTTATTTGCCACCATTGCCGCACCTCTACCATCGGCAGACCACTGAAAAATAGACTATCCGTTGGAATCAGGACTGAGAAACATCGCTCCGACGACTGAAGGTGGCACTCTGTACCAGCCCAATCCTAGCGTGTCCTACACAAAGAGAATTTGGGAAAGCACTGACGGCCGAGAAACTAAGTCCCAACTGATAGTCAAAAAGAAAAAGGTGCCAGTCATCCTGACCGAAGGACATAATGGGATTTCCGGTGGTCATCTGAGCATAAATAAAACCAACGACACTACTGAGTAGAGAGCTTGGTGCCGGAAATGTGACACCTATGCAGTCAGTAAGGGCCCGAAGACCCGGACCATGGGCAGAATGCAGCGGTACAATGTGGGCGTCACATTTGAACGAATTGCCGTCGATGTCGCCGGTCCATTTCCCGAGTCTGAGAGGGGGAACAAATACATTTTGGTCACAATGGATTACTTCAGCAAATCGTCTAAGGCATATGCAGTACCCAATCAAGAGACAACCACGGTAGCGACGGTGCTGGTAGAATAGCTATTCAGCAGGTATGGCGTCCCGTTGGAATTTAGACCAAGGGCGTAACTTCCAGAAGTTGGGAATCAGAAAAACAAGAACAACACCATTGCATCCACAATCAGACGGAATGGTGGAAAGATTTATCAGGACAATACCTATCCAAGGTCGTTAGCAATAACCAGCGTGATTGGGATGAGCATATTCCCCGATTCCTGTTGGCCTATCACTCAGCCGTACATAACAGTACAGGTATGACTACATCCAGGGTACTATTCGGAAAAGAGCTGAGATTACCCTCTGATCTAGCCTTTGACTCCCCGAAGAACCGTCCCAAGAAATCAACTATTCTGCCAACATAACATGCTGGCAATACACAAACTAGCCGGAACGCAGATGTTGGCCACCAGCGACCGGATGAAGACACGATATGACCACTAGGCCAATTCAGTCGGGTTCCAAAAGAGGGACAAGGTCTGGCTGTACAACCCCTAGAGTAGCAAGAGTAAATCTCCAAATCTTACACCCGCTTGGGATGGTCCATATGAGGTGGTCAAGAGGATCAGTGACGTTGTCTACCGTATCTGTCGAAACCCAAGAGCCAAGTTGAAGGTGGTTCATTTGGATTGACTCGCTCCCTACCCTCGAGAGAATATTTCTGAACGGGACGTTTATAAAATTTATTCGCCGCCACTGGTGAAAACATTAGTCACTCCGAAGAAAATAAAACATTGACCGTCTGGGATAATAAAAACAGCACGTGAATTATAAAAAGGACGGCAGTCCATTTCGTAGTTAGTTATTATTTCCATGTAAATTGTTTTCAAAATTAACTGTTGAAAATGTTGGATTTTTATGTTTAAGTAAAGTTCTAGAACGTGAAAGTGAATATCAGTTTTTTAAATTTAATTTTAACCCCGAAGTTGTATATATATATATATATATATATATATATATATATATATATATATATATATATATATTGAAATGGCAATTAACATATATCAAAAATAAAAAACCAAATCAATAATTATATTTAGATGAATGAAATAGTATTTTATCAGATAGTGAATAATGCATTGTAATATAATGTAATAATGCATATAAGCCAATATTGGAGGCAATAGAAATTTTGTAAGAATGATTCAAGTAATGTAAAAGAGATATGATAAATACAATTTAAAGATCAGTACATGAAGAGAAATGATTAAATTATAAAACTTGACCATAAACTGGTAATTTGGAAATGATTTATACAACTAAAAACACTTAGTAAACACATATTTGAAAACTAAAAATTTGTCAGTTTAAATCAAATTTCGTAAAAAAGCAATTAGGATTTGAAATGAACATATACAAATAATCTATAGGCTTGATATATTACAATGAAAACATTTAATGAAAAGAAAATATGAAATCTTACCTTAAAATCGAGCTGTAAATAACCCATCTGACAGGAGCAAAATGCTATCGTCCAGATTTATAGTAACTTAATATTTTAGGCACAATAGGGCAATTATTCAAAATTTTAGGATCTTAGTAAAGTATTTTGGGGTAAATAAACTTTAAAAACACATTATTTCCACACCAATTCAAAATTTGATGTCAGGATAAAACTTTGGAACAAAATTTTGACAGATCTACAGATCGAAATACGTTGAAATTCATCGGACAGGGTAAATACAGGACGGGGAATATGGTGATAGTATTGTTTCATGCCAACAATGAAAAATTTATTTTAATTTTAGTACAGGTTAAACTTAAAACAGCAGGTGCGCATGGATGAACACAAAACACAAAGTAAAAATTGCAATTTTAAAGAAAAGTAAAAGATATTTTAAGAATCTGTTTAGATAGGACATTAAATATAAAAAATGAGTATTATATATAAAAAGGGGATTTCAAAATTGCTGATTTAAAAAAAATTTAAATAAGCAGTTCTATGTCAAAATTAGAAACTATAAAAGCAAGAACTCACAGCATGTAAAAGAGAGTCTAAATTTGCAAGTGTAATAGCAAACATTGTTTGCGGGTACAAAGTGACAGTTGTTGTCAAAAGTCAGAAACGTTTATTAATTCAAAAGTTTGATAAGAATTCATTGAAATTTGAACAAAAATAATCATATCCAAGAATACTGGAGGTGTAACAGTACAAGTAAATGGTAATGTACTAAAATCCAGTAGCAGAAAAATATCAGTAATTAACATCAAGTAAAGAATCCAGTTTTGGGAAGCTGAAAGTAAATAAAACATTTCACATCGGGAACAGATATAGTTTGGCAGTAAAAGTTCACATTGGCAGCAGATATAATTGGCAGTAAATAATAAAACATTCATATTGGTAGCACAGATCGTTGAAAGTAAATAGTAGAGAAATTCATATTGGTAGCAGGAATCATTAGCAGTAAATAATATGCTGAAACAGCAGTCATCAACAAAAGCAGTTTAAAGGAACAAAGTGATACCACTTTAATAAGGTTTTGAAAGTGAATCAGGTATTTACCATTGAAATTATTTAAAAATATTTATTTTGATTTTCATTAACAATTAGATATTTTAAAAACATTAAATGGGAAATAATCATTTTAGTAACGGTATAAATTTTGGATATTTAAATAACATTGCATTTGAATGATTATTGACCTTGAAATTTAATTGTTGCAAATAACTTTTCGAAACGCCAATCTTTTTTGATTAATCCTGTTTTGGTATTCGTATTTTGAAAGTTATTTGTTGATTTGATTTCTTCTGTGTCTTTAATAAGCAATTGAAAATAATTTAATAATACGAGTACATAATAAAAAAATTTGGTTGTTTTATTATCGACAAAGTGTCAATTGGCGCACATTAACATTTACAGAAAAAAAGCAGTCTCAAAAGCGGGAGCAGTCTGTTCAAAGTAAAGAAAATTGTGTGGAGTTTTTACAGAGTGGACAAATTTGAAAATATATTCCTCCGTCGGAGGTAGTATCGTCCCTGATTGGTCGGTGTTGACTCCGCCCCCTTAGCTGCCGTGTCGGATGTGTTGCTTGTTGACGGGTTTGTATTTTGCGTAGCTAATTGTGTTTTATTTTTATGTTTAATAATTGTCTTCCATGTGTTAGAGAGGTGCAGGGCGTTGTCTCTTTTGTTTAGTTGCCCAGTTTTCTCAATTTCAATAGCTTCTCGTATTAGTCTGGTTTTGTAGGAGTTTGTGAGATCTGTTTACAACTATCGAAATTGATTTATGGCCCGATTGTTTGCTGGTGTTGGAACAGGGCCGATGTCGTTTGTTTATTTTTGACAGCTAACTGGTGTTCCTCTAAACGGGCTGAAATTCTCCTGTTCGTTTGTCCGACGTATACCTTATCGCAGGTTCGTTTTACTTTTGGTTTGGGATTTCCTAAACTTTTGCCTATAGTCTAGTGCGGTTTGTATGCTGTCGCTATGTCATGCCTTCAAAGAATTCGGCCAGTTCTGTCCGTTGTCCCTTTGATGTATGGTAAGACAACTTTTGTTTTTCGGTGAGGTCAACTTTTGGTTTTGGCTCATGGTCTTGTTGTGCTGTTGCTTTTTTGAAAGTGTGGTTTGTGTATCCGTTTTATCGTAGAGCGGTAGTTATCTGTTTTAATTTGTGTGTTTTGTTATTGTCGTCTGTTAGTCGTATGGATCTGGAAATTAGCGTGTTGGCAACTCCCTGTATTTGAGATGGGTGGTGAGATTTGTAGTTTAAATATCTGTTCGTGTGTGTCGGCTTTCTATATACGGTGTGGTCGAAATGCCCATTTTGGGGGTTTTTTTCTTACGAGAACGTCGAGGAAAGGCAGCTGGTTGTTTTCTTCAAGTTCTAATGTAAGTTGAATCCTGTGGTGTATAGAGTTTACCAAAGAGTTTTTGTTTTCCAAAGGCCATATGACAAATACGTCATCGACGTATCTTAGCCATAACTTTGGTTTCAGGTTTGCTGTTTGTAGTGCTTTTTCTCGAAATAGGTCATAAAGAGATTTGCCACCGCTGGTGATAGTGGGGACCATTGCGGCTCCGTCGGTTTGTTTATATATGCGGTTGTCATACATAAATAGGCACTTATTAGGCAGTGTCGTGACAAATCTATTAAGAATTGTAGGAGGTCTTCATTTTCAGATATTTGTTGAAGTGCTTCTTCTACCGGTATGCTTGGATATAAGGACTTAACATCGAATCTAGCTATGGTATCTTCTGGTTCTATGGAAATGCTGTTGAGAAGGCGGTATACAACTTGAAAAAATATCTAGCCAGTACCCTACAACCAGTTGTGGAAAAAGCAGATTCCTCCATTAAAAACTCGGAACATTTCACAGGGTATATATTCCGTAACCAATTATTCACATGTAGAAGATTTAATATTTGAGTGTTCTGTATTTAACCTATAATGCAGATAAATAATTTCAATCTAGAGAACTATCTACAAAAGCCGAAATGAGTAAATACTTACAAAGTATGTTTATTTTGTTCTTTTGGTAGAGCATTTGGTTGTTTGCAGAGTGAGTGAAATCAATGTCTTAAAAATAATTCCTCAATTATATGGACAAATTGCAAGAAATATAAAAACCACCAAAAAATGTTGCTAATCTTAGGATGCAATTGAAGTGTGAACTGAACAATTTAGAAACCACAAAAACTTGTTCGTTTAGAATTTAAACATTATTCAAATTACATTACATATATATATATATATATATATATATATATATATATATATATATATATATATATATATATATATGGGCAATTCCAATACTTTTCGATGAATTTTGTGGGGACCGGTCAAGGATTTACACCCAATTTTAGTATCTTCTTTGACATCAAAAGGCTTTTTTCCAATTTTCAACTTTCCTGGTGTCCCTGGGCCCGAGTACACGCCCTTAGAAGGGCCAAAATAGGCAATTTTGCCTTGTTTTTATAATTCTGTAACTCGACTACTTCTTATCCGATTTCAATTCTGAGAGCGCCCTTTCATTTGTTATAAGCTCTAGTATTTACAAAACAACATTCAGAACCGTTAGTGTTTAGACATGTTCTTGGCGACGAACTAAGTAAGGAGCGAATTTTGAAAATTTAGCTATTTTTTGACAGCCGTCAAAATTGCACCAGTATACTTAAATTTTTTTAATAGTGCGTGTTTGAAAGTTTTTCCGATTCCGTTCCAACTGCAAATTATAAAATTTAATTCTATTTAGTAGATTCAGAAATACAGTCGTTTGAATATAGTGAATTTCATAAAAATGGCGTTTTTTCAAATTTTCGAACTAACTGTATTCGTTTCTCGTTAAATAGAATAAGGTAAAAATTTAGCACAATGTAGCTCTGTGCAAACATAAGACCCAGCTTATAGAGATTTTCTTGGCCCCGGCCTTTATATATCCTATATGCCACTCAGAAAATCGAGTATTTTGCCCAAATTTGCCAACTCACCTAGTAGTCATGGGTCCCGCGCCTTTCATCATTTGTAGAGCACTAAGGTATTTGGCGTGTTAGAAAGAAAGAAAGTAGATAGTGAAAACTTCAATATGTGTGGTAATAAAGGAATTTAGGTAGTATATAACCAAACTTTTGGAAATTTAAAAGCGCTTTAAAATTTCAGCTATCAAATATATGAACGTTAAGTTTGCTGGCTTTGATGTTCAAAGCGTAATATCTTCCATTCTACAGAGTATAAAGCGTGTTAAAAACATTAAATTAAAGGTCCGTATTATTTTATAGTTTAGTATTTTTTGATGAACTAAAGGCTATTTTTAACTTTTAATTTTGGTATTTTCGGTAACGCATTAAGTACATACTAACGTTCTTATTCTTAATGATACCTACTCTATACATATACTAACCCAACCTCTCGTAAAACATTTGTAAAAACTATTTTTCCTGTTTAATTGACGTTTGTTTATATAATATCGGAATTTAATTATACAAAATGTATCCCTGTCTATTTGATTTTTTCTTTCCCACTCTCCGGGTAGATTATTAAAAACCCCTAAAAAATCCCTACTTTCATTATAAAATCGAAATATATTATTAAAACTTATTTTCTGTCATAGTTTATAAATACAGGTTTATCAAAGTACTAAATATCATTAAGATGAATTAAAAATGAATTATTGTATGATTCTTTGCACAATATTCAAATTGATTTTTTTATAGGGCTGTGGCTGTGGTCATATAGCCAGATACAAGTTTACCTTTAAATATGTTGATTCGCAGTAGCGCATAGACAACCACAAACACCATAGGCCAGAACTTGCTAAGCCCAAAGAGAACTACATTTAGGGATGGGCGTTCGTCTTCATGGTTATACATTTTTAGTAAGTTACTACAGTTTAAGTTTGTTATATATTATATATATAGCAATAATATATTTTTAGGCTAATTTCTGTTTAGTCTATACAAATAATAGCTTGACACAACCAGAGTGCGTTAATCATATACTTAATACTAAAATACTGCTATCGCCATAAGTGGAAGCGTAACCGACTAAGAGAGAGAGAGAGAGCAGATAATATCGTTTCACTTACTTAA